>OY288248.1:38302804-39502804 GCA_958450325.1 Agrostemma githago
AAACTGTGTGATCCTACAACATAACGAGTATGACTATACAACTTCAACTGTGTGACTATACAACATAATCTCTGTGACTATACAACTGTGTGATAAAAAGAAACCCTATATTACACACTATCAATCTTGCAACGCACACATTCATCTCAATAGTCGCTGTTGAGAAATATAACAATCATAAGTATAACAACCATACAAAATACCAACAATAATAAATATAAAGAAACCATGCTCCAATGGTGCAAAATAACTAAACCCTCTACATCTCCATGCTCCAATGGTGTTGTTCCTTGAAGATTCGTATGTGCTCGAAAATGTCCGGTCGAAAATTTCTGTTCAACATGCAGGAGGTAAAATGAGTACATACATATATATTTGGTATCTTGCATTTGGAATTCCATTTTTTTGTTTGGTTTGTTAATTTGAAAAGTTATACAGTTGTAATGTCACAACCACACTCTATATGATGGACAGTCACACAGTTATAACGTGGTAGTCACACTTAATATGATAGACAGTCACACGTTGTATTATGTTATAACGTGGATGTGACAGTCACACTTAATATGATAGACAGTCACACTAAATATGATAGACTGTCACACTTAATATGTTATAACGTGGTAGTCTACAGCTTCAACTGTGTGACTATACAAATTATAACATTCATTAAATATTCAATCTTCATTCATTCATATTCAACCTTCATTTTAATCCATATTTAATCTTCATTTTTTTGGATAATGAAGATGAATAATTTTATAAATACAAAAAAAGTATGAAAAGTAAAACAAGCATGATGAAATGATTGTGAAGGTATCCTACAGCTGAGTGATTCTACAACATAAAGAGTGTGACTATACATCATAATGAGTGTGACTATACAACTTAATATGTGACTACAATGAGTGTACAACTGCGTGATTCTACAACATAATGAGTGTGACTGTACAACTGAAAGTGTGTGGTCTTGCAATTCTGTAAGAACATTACGCACTAAATAACTTGTTCATCTTCATCTTCAACATTCATTCATCCCACAAAAAAAGAACAACTTCATCTTCAAATTTCATCTTAAAGATGAAGTTGTTCTTTTTTTTTGTGGATAATAAAGATAAATAATTTTATAAATACAAAAAAAAGATATGAAAAATAAAGATGATGAATATGAAGATGAATATGAAGATGATAAAGAAAAAGAAGCATGAAGATGAAGATGAATATGAATATGAAGATGATGAAGAAAAAGAAGCATGAAGATGAAGATGAAGATACCTTCGTATGATGATCGAAGTTACTGACGGAGTATGTTGGGTTAAAAACGCAGTATGGTCGGAGTAGTTGACGAGTATGGTCGGAGTAGTTGACGGAGTATGGTCGGAGTTATTAATTGTGTAGTCGGAGTTATTAATGGTGATTATTTGTTGGGGTTTTGTTAGAGAGAGATGAATTGAGTTGAGAAATGAATTGAAAATGCGGGGATTGGGAAGTGTATGAGGGAAGTAATGTAGGGATTGATTTGGGTGAGGGGATGTTTCCCTCTCTCCACTGTTGCTATGTCAGTTCATTGTTTTTTTTTTAATAATTGAACCCCATCCATCCACCATCCATATTAGGATGAATGGATGGAGGGGATCAACACTAAGCAACTCTCCAAGAGTTGCTAACTCCCTTGATCCCCCCCTCTATATATATATATAATATAATATAATATATATATATATATTATATTGGTTAGGGTAATTAATTGTCATGAAGGAAATTGAGATTATTTTCTAGCATTTTTTAAAAATATACTAAGATATAGTATCGACTATCAAGTAGTATTATACCTCCATTTTTATTATATCTTCCCACTTTAATATAATATCCCACCTATATATTAAGGAAATGTGAAGATATATAAAAAATATGAAGGAAGTCACAGTGGCGGACCTAGGATTTCCTCGGTGGGGGGGGGCACAATATTTTTTTAACAATGACATCTACAAAAAAACAATGCGACCCGAAAATGATCCTAAATGACATATCCAATATTAACTTAAATATTTATGGTCGTAATCCAATTAATATAAAATTTTGATTAAATTTTCTTTAATACTCCATAGCAACCATAAAAATATTTATTTATTTCTCCAATTGTTTGAAAAATACTCCATATAAGTTTATATTTTTTTTTTTAAATCATATTTTTATGACATGATTATTAAAATCATTACAAAATTAAATGAAATAATTACGTTATCTAACAAAATATTAAATCAAATATTTGTAAAGTGTTGTAAAAAATCTATGAGAAAAAGAATGGAAGTTTTGATAAATTGTTTAATTACAGAGTATAAGATTATTCTTTCATTAATATATTGCATCAAGTATGAAGTTGCGAGATTGCTTATGTGATCAACATTTGATGCAAATGACCCGGGTTCGAGTCCCTTTCCGGCAGGTTTGTCTTTTGAAAAACCACAGAATATATATTTAACCAAAAAAAGGAGCCAACAAGGATCGAACCCACACCATTTGCCTAAATGACAGAGGACTAAACCATTGCACCACCACCATAATGATTTATCTCATTGTTAAAACTTAATTATTTTGAAATGAGTTGGGGGGCCCCGTGACCCCCCGGGCCCCTCCTTGGGTCCGTCCCTGGGAAGCCAGGGCCGGCCAATGATATTGTGAGGCACTGTTCAAAATTAAAATAAATTGAAAAACAGTGAAAAAAAAAACTTCGCTAACTTGTAAGTTGCAATTGCATATTGTGCAAGATTGATTTGAATATATGATGATTTAGTCCAAGTGTTAATAAGGATGGATTAGCGGTTTCTATTTTGCGTACTTCTTAAATCTTACTGAGCACATACAAGATATAATGATACTAGTGAAATTATAGGGTTTTCTTTTCTAAATAAATAAAAACTGATTAAGTGAATCCTATCAAACATAATAGTCAACTCAATTGTCAGTAATAAGTTAATAACGTAATATTTTTGGAGGAAAAGAATATTTATGGAATTAATTAAAGGTAAAAATTCTCAATTTTTTTGTGCATAAAACTTTTCAATTTTCTATGATTAATTGATCGGTGTAAAATATGTGGAAAGAATAAAAGAAGATGGAAAGTTATTTAGTCCCCCTCTCCCTAATTTAAGTTTCTAACGTACACTATTTGCATTACTTTTTTTTCCATAAAACATGTCTTCTGGGACCCTCTTCTTCTTGGGCCTTCCTCTTCTTGGGTCCCTGTTTAGAGAACTGAATTGAACTACCTATGGGCCGGCCCTAGAGGAAGTAATATATTTGGGACTATGACTGTGTTTTAATGGTTTTACTTTTGTAGTCATAATGGTTTTAATGGTTCAAATCACATTTTTAACCCATGTTTAGCATTTATTTATGTAGTATAGATAGATGGATAAATAGATAGATTTAAGTTTTCAATACCATTGTATGTATCAAGCATTATTGAGCCTGTTAGTTTAGAAATGTGCTCTTTAGTTATGAGGTCACGGGTTTGGTTGCTTAAGAAACATGTTTTAGGTCCTTTATAAAAAAGAGTTGAGGGGGGATTTGAACCTTGGTCTCCTTTATAAATACTTCCTCCCCTTCACTAAGATGTTAAACTTTCCTTATTAATAAATGTTTTGTGGTTTCTATTACCTGTTACTCCCTCCCATCCATTCAATCCTTAACATTGAATATTTCACCAATTTTAAGAAAAGTAGTAAAAGTAAGATTATTCTTGGTAAATCAAATGATTTTATGGGTCCACCAAACTTAAAGTAAGAAAAAAGTAGTAACATTTTGTGTAAATAGATGGGACGGAGTACCTCACTTTCTTTTCTCTACCTTCGTCTGCCTCCACATTAATTTCTCTCCAAAAGCAATGTGGAACATCATTTAGAATGGAAGAGAGTATATATATTAGTTGGGTCGCACAGACCGATTTTTAGTGACATTGATAATGATACTAAGTTGGATTGTTGCATAAATTGGTAGGCTACGCAACAGTGGAAAGTAAGTCGAAAGTAAGAGTATAATAATAAAGAAATACTATCCACATACCTGAATGTGTTGTTATTAAGTTAATAATATCTACGGTAAATGTCAAATTAGATTATAGGCGTACATTATAATTAGAAAGACTAATTAAAGTAGCCCGCACATAAGTACATCTTCAATTACATAAATATTCATTTATATTTATATATTACTATTACTCTATTAGTTTTGCATTCAACAACATTATCTACGGAGTATTATTATAAATGTAATAACTAAAGTTCTTAAGAACTCTTTTAGGACTCAAAATATTTCTGGTTAGTAATTAAAGACAAATGATTAGTCTTAATTATATAAAAGAATTTCATCACCTTATTATAATTTCTCGATAGGGGGATATTTCTATTTAAATTTATAGCTTAAAGAGCTGTTATAAGACGATTTTTAATTAATATCTAAAAACGAATGATTCAGTTCCGGTCCTCCGACCAGCAGCCCACGACTCAATCTCCACCTCGCGAGACCCACCGTTCATCTTCAAGCCTCGACACCTCCATTTCTCCCCTTGAGTCGAGCCGACATGGCCATCGTAGCTCCTATCAACTTCACCATCTCCGACGCTCCGTCAACTCTGATCTCAACAACGCTCAGCCTCCACTCAGTTCGACCACTGCCATCTGTAGGGTTACAACCCTTAAACCCAAGGACCTGTTACGAGTATTAACCGAAAAGACAAAAGTAGAGGGATAACAATTATACCTTATTTGCAGCGGAATAGCGTATTAATAAGAAGTATAATAAACCCAAAATATATATAATCTCCACAGACAGAATAAATAATCTTCACGGACAAGAATAAATAATCTCCACAGACAGAATAAAGCACCCCAAACGTGATGCCTCCTTTGGTATTCACACGGGTACGGAACTGCGACGTATATGCTAGTATTAGGGTTTTGTGAGACGGTCTCACAAAATTCTCTCTCTAATAATATATGAATCAATACACTTGTATGTTTTGGTTCATCATATGAACCTCCTTATATAGGAGAGATAGGTTACCTACTTAACCTAGAAGTTATTCCATAACTCCAATTGGTATAATTAGATTATCACAATGACTCTAGTTACCATAACTAGATTATTACTATAACTCTAATTACCATAACCCGACAGCACAGCTGAGTCGTATTATTACTGACCCGATATATTAATATACCGATATATTAATAATATCCCGTACACATTGTGTGTGACCCAATGGGTCCACTTAAGACTACCAGACATATAACTCATTTATATGTCAACCCGACATCGACCTCTAGCAAGGCATATCGGATACATAGACTTAAGCGGGTAAATCCGTAGGACAGTGGACATAACTCCTTCAGTCTCCCACTTGTACATGTCCTCTCAAGAACGACATTAAGTCTCTTTGCTACTATTGTCTCCAATTGAGAATGAGGTAAGAAGAAGTGTCATCCTCACATATCTCAATCTTTTACTCGAATCTTTGAGTTGACTTGTTAAAAGAACAGATAGATGACGATCATCCTATCTGAGCGCGGCCACACATTTGCACAAGTCACACTCTTCGAGTGGCCAAGAAACATTAAATTCCCTTCAATAAAGGAAGAGCAAATCCCTCTTATCTAACCACATCCTATCACATGATCCATGCACGCCCAATAACCATCCATTGCCCCCTTTCACAGCTGACGAGGAATAGTATCAAAGCATACACATCACATGTACAGAATAGTCAAAGACTCAGGTCTAAAGACCGTACAAGTTCATAACTTGCAAAGAACTTTACTGACACTAAGCGAAATCTTAGTAAAATCCTTATCAGCGGGTCTGTCTAATGCATGTTCTTAACATACACCCGTGTGCCTGGTTTAGTATCTCAATACCTATGACTCAAAGAACTTAGTCATCAACCAACTCACACACTAGTCATTTAAGGGTATTCAAATGTCCCAACATAATACCCTGACTAGAGACAAAATAATTACATCATCCAAATAGAGTTCCAAGACTAAGTCACGTACTTAGTGATCTATTTCATCAATGTAAATTATTTAGGGACAAAACTCGGTTACATTAACCAAATGACAATATGTCGTACATATATCAATTATCGAAATAACTCCCACTAAACCAAACACCTCTAAAAGTACTAAGACCACTCCCTCATGCGTCTTATACCGATCATAACAATATGATCTTTATGTAGAGAAGGTTTCGGGACATACAACATTTGTATCGGTTATTTACAAGCATATGACCAATCTACCTTATCTCAATTAAGGCAAACTGTTAGTTTCATAAGCAACAATTGCTTCATAAACTTTAAAGTAGTTGAGTGTGTGCTTAATTCGTAATCAAACGTCTATTTGCTTCAAAAGCAATGGAACTAACTTTAGTTATAATATCAGTCATAAAGTTGTCCTTTGGAACCGTTCCAACACACAACTTATCCAAAACAAAATTTACTGAGATTACAATCTCACGTCATCTTTGTCTATTTGGAAATATGAATCGCTGTAACTTGTTTACAATAATTCGCTTATCACATCATGCGCATCTCTTAAATAATTCCTCTTTTGCTTCTTAAGCGCAAAGGAACAATTCTTAGATAGCAATTTAGTGACACTCACTAGATTAGTATCTACTCGTCATACGAGCACACAATAAACACATTTCTTGCAAAGTCTCATAGACGAAAGCAATCAAATGTCGTTTAGTTAGAGAAGTATGTCACTTACATATCAAATCATAACGATAAATACACCCCCACTAGCCTCTTGTACACACTTTGTCTCTCTTCATCTCAATGGAAAACAAACATATTTGAATTACCACATTGAGAACGAAGATACTTGCTCCATAATACTTGCTCCAATCAAATTGGATCATTCACATTTGTCTAGCAACTTTAATAATATGAAATTCATACGATGTGTCGAACACACATCATATTTCATCCCTTCCAAGAAATGTATTTCACATATATATGTTCAAAACTCATCATAATGAGTGATGACATTCAAAATGCTAAATCAATCTTATAGACTTAAGCATAATGTTGTAAGAAGGTTTTCCCATAGTCATTACTATGAGATCAATCCTTAACTACCAACTATGCTTCATAGATACTCTTATATCAATCTACATCGTCTTTATATTGAAGACTATTCTTCTTTATAAGACCCATTTAACCATAGTCTATACTTGGTAGTTATGGTATGTAGAATCTATTAGATTTTATGTGACGTTTGGAGTCTTTGCCCATTATTGTTTCATCATAGGTCAAATCTATGTAGGATAATATTTTGCAGGTAAGATGATCATGACTTTTCATGGATGCATCAATATTCTCTACAACTGTTGAAGAGAAATCCCGTTAATCTTGAACAATTTCAAGGTCGATTCTACTCCCACTGTTTCTATTAGAAATCACATATTTTTAAAAGAAACATACCACTCCATGCAACAAAACAGTTTTGCTCTTTGGATGGTTTGTAGAATTAATATAATACTCCTAATAAAACACATGCCATAATTGAGTCTAAATTCTAGAAAACAATTTTCTTTAAACTTGACTTGATAATTAAGAAAAGACTTTTAAGAACATTTTCAATCCATATCTCATATGGTGTCTATTCTCCGACTTACATGGACAATCTCATCAACATTTGTACAAAGACTTTTATAGTGCATAAGCTTCTAAAGCGCCAAATAAAATCTGCATAACTCATCATAGACCAAATCATATCAAATATGGTTCGATGTAGTTTGAAACATTTTTCACTACTTCTAAGATGATCACAATCTTTTAGTTCAATTCCTCCCTGTTTTAATCATATCGAACAAAATCATACGTGTTACCCATTTTGCAACATCACTAGTTAAACTCACACATATCTGTATGTGTGTGGTCTAACAAGTCTAAGTACCCTCCCACTACAATTAATAGGAGTCACTTGTAATGTCATTTATCCATCTAAACTAGATCCATTTACCTCAGTTGATCCTTATCAATAAGGTTTATAATTTCATCATTATGAAACTTATTCTTATGTCTCTTGTCTCATGGATTAAGGACAATGCCATAATAGGTAAAACTCGTGTCGAGGGACGGAACCTTTTGATTGTTATGTTACAATTAAAAGCATTCACTACTAGGAATGTAGAGCCCAACAAACATGTTAGCATTATTGTACCTCATATTCTTGCAAGGTATAGAGCAACAATTGTTCTACTTTTATTAAAACTTTTCATGCCCATACATGAAACAGAATCAATATTCTTACTTATGACTAGTACAAGAATAACATTTATTCAATTCCAGTATTCAGCTTTATGGTAAAATTAAGTGATTTTCCTTTTATATATGAAACAACAACGTTTGCCCATTTCATCATAAAACACTTCACTTATATACCATTATTATACCATCTTTGAGCCATCACATCCACAATATAATAGTTGCATTTGGTATCTGTTCCGGTCACGGAAACAATTCACCCGGCCTTGGATCCGGGCGGTATAATTGGATCACTGGTGAACAACTAATCGTCTGACTTCCTTGAACCTCTCTTTCGTCTCACTCCCTGGATTGGACCTTCCCGGCGGAGTTGGCCTGCTCCCTGCACAATGAACGCACAGGGCCTCGGAGGTTGTCCGAGAGAACCCTCTCCGATGCCTAAGTCAGCCCGTGAAATGACTTGATGAACCTAGTTCGTGAGGAGCTAGGTGGCGTTTTTAGGAGTAAGAGTCTAGAGAGAGAAAATCCAACCCCTTTCTTGGGGGAAAGGGTTGAGTATTTATACCTTTCCACAAGAAAAAGAAGTGGGAGAGGAATGGTTGGATAAGGAAGCGACAAGTGGCGGCTTCTCATCCACTCATTCCTAATTACCTTAGGCGAAATGACGGGAGGGCCCCTGGGGATCCTGACCCTGTTGACCAGGGACTTCCCCAGGGCAGGCGGACCTTGGGCAGCGGCCGCTAGGTTCCAGCAGGCTGGGATGGCTTATGGTCCCAGCGGCCGACTGCCATCCTTAGCGTTTTTATGCTCTTGTTTCAGCTTCTTGCCAGGGACTGGCCTTTTGAGCTCGACAGGAATCCTCCTAGGGCCTGCCCGGCAGGCGATTACTTGACAGGCTGCCGACCCCAATCAATTGGCCTTCGTCAGTAGGAGGGAAGTAAGGCTTCTCTTCTGCTGGCGATTCTTGCTTGGGGGGAGGTTGACTTCCATGTCTGCTACAGCATTTAATGTTTTGCACTTTCCCAAGGAACGTAGCGCTCCTCACGCCAGGTATGCAAAGAGTTGAGAGTGCTTTTGCAATGATTACACTTCTCCTCTAGGTGGATTTTTGGGAACCGTGAAGAGTTCCCGATTGGTGGCTCTCCTTCCAGGGTGGTTGGAGTGTCATTAATGCCGTGTTTTCTCTTGTATAAAACCCCAGCTTTCTCCACTTTTTTGCTTAGCCTATCTTCAATACTTCACTTTCTTTGTCTTTAATCATGGTTTGGATCAAAAAATTCGCAACTCGCCGTGGAGCTCGCCATGTTACTTTTCTTTTTAGAGGGTTCTGGAGACTTCGGTATGCTCGAGCTGCTTACCGAGCTGTTCACCGTAGCCGTCTTTCGCGGCTTCGTTCCCGCCGGAATGGCAGGAAGGTTCCTTCTAGGTTGAGCAAACGTCTCAAGAGATCCTCACCCCTTGCTGCTCCCAGATTCAGGCGTTGCCCTCAGGGAGGGGGCTGCTTTGACAAGGGGTGCCACGAATGCTTCCCGTGGCTGCACCCTGAGCAGTTTAACCCTAACTCTTCTGATACCGACTCCTCCCTGGCGTCGGGCCCCTCCTCGCCTGTGAGGAGGACAGGTTGTCGCACCTGCGACGAATCCCAGGCCGTTCCCTTTAGCAGGGACTGGGAGGACAGCAGCCATGACTCTGATGATAGTGAGGGTCTTGGTTGCCTGAGCGACAAGGATGGAGACGGAGCTCCTGATGATCCTTTCCAGGATTCCCCAGGCTGGGATTGGGGCTCTGATCTCGGGAGCCCAGGCAGTCCTGGGGATCATTCCCCAGACTTGGATGACGACTAGGCCTGCGTAGCAGGGTGTTTGGTTTCCTTCAGGCCGGAATTTTTGGGCCTTATGTATTTTCTTTTCGTATCTGTCTCAAGATGTAACTTTCCCCTGCTTGGCTAATGAAATGAAAGTTAATCAATTTGTCTCTTTTTTTTTTTTTTTTTTTTGCTGGAATGACGTCGTCGGTTGGCCTTTCTCTCTGCCATTTTTAGTCTTTCGAGGCCCTTCTTGGAAAGGGTGAACAGTCCGTGTTCAGTGTGCGACACGTGGATGACTACTGAGGGTTTTGTCAGGGGATAGCCTTTTGGACTTCTTGGGCTTTATATAAACCCTTCTCCCCCTTCATTTTCCTCTTTTACTTTTCATGATACTTCCAACTCCTTATACTTCCTGAATCTTCTTTGTTTGCTGAGCATTCTTCGAGGAGCAAGGAATACCCTTTTGTCACTGTCTCCGGCGACTCTACCGGCGTCTTTAGGTTAGAACTTCTTTAAATCTTTCACCTCTTTTTTCCCTTCCATAGCCAATATGTCGCGAGTCCGTCCCCTTTCTTTTAATTCTTTGCTCGGGGGAACTGGGGGCGGCGACGGTGGCCGGCGTGACATAGCTTCTTCCTCCGGGGTCGGCCCTAGGGAGGAGGACGATCATCACAGGGGGGAGGGTGCTGAGTCACCCGAACCAGCTCCCTTTGATGTGGTCGACTCCGATGACGAGGCCCTGGAGGTGGATCCTTCCAGGGTCGCCGGCCCCCTCATCCGCAGGGAGAGAGGGAGGACCTATTTCTTGGACAAGAAAAAGTATACGGTCCCCCTAAAGACCTACCCCGAGGCCAAGAACAGGGACCTGATTTTGGAGAGTGACGCTGCCAAGGCCATTGAACAATTTTATAATTTCGGGGAAGGGTACACGGTCGTAATCCCTGGGGAAAGGGACACAGTATACTGTCCCCCAGAAGGGTGTGTGGCCGTCTACCACAAGGCCTTGGAATTTGGCCTGCGATTCCCACTGCATCCCTTCCTGGAGGAAACCTTCAGGAGGATGAACGTCGCTATCGCCCAGCTGACTGCAACTGCCATTAGATCCTTAGTAGCTTACACCTGGACTTGCCTTTTCCATGGCGAGGGGCCTTATATTGACGCCCTTCGTTTTATGGTCGGTCTTCAAATGGTGTCTTCGTCTGGGGGGGACGGCTCCCCTGGTTATTGGTCTCTGCAGAGGCAGAAAAAGTATGCCTTGGTCTGGCCGGCTCTGAGCAGCCTAAAGGACTGGAAAAATAACTTTATATACATTCATAGCGCGTCAGGGTGGAAAATTCCTAGACATTTTAGGAACCATGTCCACACCCGCATGGAGACGCGCGAGGAGTATCACCCAGGTGTTGGGGGAAGGCCCTGGAGGTCAGGCTGAGTGCGAAGGAGGAGATCTTGATAAAAAAGTTTGAGATTGTGGTGGATAAACATGGGAACTTTGGCCCTGCCTTCTGGCTCCCCCACGCGGAGCTCATTACGACAGACGAGTATTTGCTTCCCCTGGGCCTGATTCCTGGCCTTGAAGGTAGTTCTAGGGATTTTTTGTTGTCACGATTTTCCAGAGACTTTATTTCTCCCTGCTTTTTAGATGACCGCCTTTCCCTTTCTGCAGATTCCTATACTTGGCGCTGGACAAAGAAGCAGGTCAGGAAGTTGGGCCTGAGTGAGGAATTGGTCGTTCTTTCAAAGCGTCCTTCTCTCCCTGCGAATTTTAGGAAGGGAAGCAAAGCCCTTATGAAGCTTGTAAAAGACTTTGCCGCTGGTCGAAGATTACCTCTCCCACCCCGGCTGCCTTCGTCGAAGCCGGCGACTCCTACCCCTAGCACCCATGAGGGGGAGGCAGAGGTTACTTCTGGAGCTACACCTTCCCCCAGTCAGAAACAGGGTGCCTCTCCGGCTGGGCCTCGGGTTTCGCAGGGAACGCAGCCTGGGAATTCCGAGGGGACTGGGGAGAGTGTTCCCTTGGAGTTGAGGAGGAAAAGAGACAGGGAAGCTCCTAGTGCTGACGTGGTGGACCTGGAGGCAGATGTTACCATCCCTGAGGCGAAGCGCCCTGCACGTGAGCCTCCAAGTACCCCCTTCCCAGAGGAAAACGCAGAGTTCCACTACACGGCTGGTGACAGCGTGGATGTGTCAGGCTTGATTTCTGATTCCGGAGTCGTCTTGGCCGACCGCCTTACAAAAATGGTGACCTCAACTTCTCATCAAGTGCTTCAGTATATCCAGCGTACCTCTAAGGTTATGCTGGCGTCTGCCGAACTGGCGGCTCTCAGCCGCCTGAGCGATGAGGAGCTGACAATTACTCCCGGGGCTCCTCCTCCCGACTGCCTGGCTATGGTAGAGAGGGATGTCTCCTTGATAAGCTCCTTGAAAGATAAAATGACAAGGCAAGAGGGCGAGTTAGAGGAGGCCAAGAAGCAGGCTGGTCAGTGGAGGCTGCAAGGGGAGATGGCTGTGAAGGAGGTCGCCAAGCTGGAGGCTGATCTGAAGGAGAGCCGGCAGTCGTTGGACCGAGCCAATCTATCTTTGGCCGAGATGGGGCACTTAAAGGGGAGAGTAACTGACTTGGAGGAGCAGCTGTCAAAGGCCAAGTCGACTTTTGAACAGGCTAAAGGGGAATGGACGAAGGAGAAAGAGACCCTGGCTGAGGAGGCTGAGGCTGCAGTGGATGCCAGCTTCGCGAGCGGTGCCAACTCCTCTCTGGAGTTGGTGATGGAGGTGATAGGGGAGATGTTCCCTACCTTTGATGAGGACTCCTTCCGGAGTCTTTATACCGCTAAGAATGAAGCTCGGGCGGCCAGGCAGCCTGAGGCAGATGCCGACGCTCACCAGGATGCTGCGTGACGCCCTTTTTTCTTAAAAAAGCTTTTATCCTTCCGTGTTGAGTCAGTGCTATGGCCAGCTTGCTTGTAATATTTGCCACCTTGTTTTTTCTTTTTAACTTTGTAAAGACCTTCTACCCTTCATGGGTCCTGTTTGTGGAATATTTCTCTTTGCTTTTTATGGCAAGTTTTGTTTTAAAATTTGGGGAGTCTTTCCTTGTTGTTAATCGCGCCTGGCCTGCCCCCTGCCTGCCCAGAGGTAAGCAGGGAGATTTTTGCGCTTTTTATACAAGGTTGGGGGGGCCTGCCCCCAGTCCTTGTTAATCTGGCCTGTCCCTGGCTTTTGTTCAAAGCTCAGGGGGCCTGCCCCCTGTCTGCCCAAAGGTAAGCAGAGAGGTTTTTGCGTTTTTTATACAAGGTTGGGGGGCCTGCCCCCAGTCCTTGTCAGTCTGGCCTGTCCCTAGCTTTTGTTCAAAGTCCAGGGGGCTTGCCCTCTGCCTGCCAAGAGGTAAGCAGGGAGGCTTTGAGTTTTTTATACAAGGTTGGGGGCCTGCCCCCAGTCCTTGTCAGTCTGGCCTGTCCCTGGCTTTTTGTTCAAAGTCCAGGGGGCCTGCCCCCTGCCTGCCCAGAGGTAAGCAGGGTGGCCTTTGCGTTTTTTATACAAGGTTGGGGGGCCTGCCCCCAGTCCTTGTCAGTCTGGCCTGTCCCTGGCTTTTGTTCAAATTCCAGGGGGCCTGCCCCCTGCCTGCCCAGAGGTAAGCAGGGTGGCCTTTGCGTTTTTTATACAAGGTTGGGGGGCCTGCCCCCAGTCCTTGTCAGTCTGGCCTGTCCCTGGCTTTTGTTCAAAGTCCAGGGGGCCTGCCCCCTGCCTGCCCAGAGGTAAGCAGGGTGGCCTTTGCGTTTTTTATACAAGGTTGGGGGGCCTGCCCCCAGTCCTTGTCAGTCTGGCCTGTCTTTGGCTTTTTGTTCAAAGTCCAGGGGGCCTGCCCCCTGCCTGCCCAGAGGTAAGCAGGGAGGTTTTGATTTTTTGTTGGGGGGTTCATTTCTCCTGATTTTGGCAACAGGGGGGCCTCCCCCTATTACCCCCTGCTCGTTTGTGTGTGAATGCGCAAGTTTGAACAGGCAACGAGTATAAATCTGGATCTTTCTCATTTCTTTATAAAATTTGCGACATTTTGGGTGGTCGGAGCCGTCGACATTCTTTGACCGTCCTCCGCCTTTTGTTTTTAGCAAAAATAAAAAACTATCTTCGAATTTTGTTCAGACGTAATATTTCTTCAAGGTGTCCGCATTCCAGTGAGCATGCAACTCTTGCCCTTCAAGATTGGCGATTTTGTATGTGCCTGGTCCCAGGACTTGAGTCACTTGGTATGGACCCTCCCAGTTGGCACTTAGCTTTCCATGTTCCCTTGATTTTCCAACCGCCTGCGTTTTTCTCAAAACCAGCTCACCCATCTGGAAGTTCCTCTGGCGGACTTTGGTGTTGAAGGCTTTCCTCATTCGTTGCTGGTAGGCAACGATGTTGGTATTGGCTTCCTCCCTTAACTCATTTACCAGGTCCAGGGCCTCGACCATTCCAGCCTCGTTTTCAGCCTGGTCGTACTGCATGGAGCGTAGAGAAGGGATCCTTGCCTCAATTAGTAATAATGCCTCTGCTCCATATACCAGACCAAACGGGGTCTGGCCTGTAGACTCCTTTCTGGTAGTTCGGATTGACCAGAGTATACTGGGAAGTTCATCAGCCCACCTACCCTTGCAGTCATCCACCATTTTCTTCAGGCCATTTAAGATTTGTTTGTTGGCCGCTTCTGCCTGCCCGTTGGTTTGAGGGTGACAGACGGCTGAATAAGCGACTGCGATGTTGTGGCTTTCCAGCCAGATTCTTAGAGGATCATTATCAAATTGTCTGCCATGGTCAAATACCAACATTTTTGGCAGACCGAACCTGGTGATAATATTTCGCCAGACCACTTTTCTGACCGCCGGCTCAGTAATGTTGGGCACTGCTTCGGCTTCCACCCATTTGGTGAAGTAGTCTATGGTGACAATCAAGAATTTCCTGCCCCCTGTGGCCACCGTGAAGGGTCCTAGTATGTCCATCCCCCATTGAGCGAAGGGGATGGGGGATAGGATTGGCCTGAGCTCCTGGGCCGGGGCATGGATCGACGGGGCGAAGAGTTGGCACTTTCTGCATTTCTGGGTTAGGCTCTTAGCGTCCGCCAGCATAGTGGGCCAGTAGTAGCCTGCCCTTAGGGCTTTGTGGGCCAGGGATCTCCCTCCGATGTGATGCCCACAAATCCCTGAGTGGATATCTTCCAACACTTCAGCAGCTTGATCTGCCCGTAGGCATTTGAGCAGGGGATAAGTAAAATATTTCTTATAGAGTTCCCCCTCAATGAGTATGAACCAGGCTGCTTTAGCCTGTATCTTTCTTTTTTGTGCTGCGTCTGATGGTAGGACACCATGTTTCTTGAATTGGATGAAGGGAGTCATCCAACTTTTCGGACCTTCTTCCACGGTGCTAATCGCCTGACAGGGGCTGGTGGATTTTTCATGCAGAACATCAACCCACACTGACCTCCGTATGTCCTGTAGACTGGAACTTGCCAGTTTTGACAGGGCGTCTGCTCGACTGTTCTGGGAGCGGGGGATCTGTTTGATCTCATATGATTTCAGGCCTGATAACTCTCCTTTCACCATTTCCAGATATGTAGCCATTGCTTGGTCCCTTGCTTCGTATTCACCATTGATTTGGTTGGCGATGAGCTGGGAGTCTTTCGCCAGGACAATCCGTTCTGCCCCTGCGGCCTTAGCTAGCCTGACGCCTGCGAGTACTGCTTCGTACTCTGCTTCATTGTTCGATGCTGGGAAGACAAACCTGAGCGCATGCTCAAAGTCAGCCCCCCCTGGGCTGGTCAGTACGACGCCTGCGCCTGCGCCGTTGGCTGTCGAGGACCCATCAGTATGCACGGCCCACTCCTCGGCAGGGGTCTCTTCTTCCCCAGAATGGGAGCACTCAGCCAGAAAATCTGCTAAGGCTTGGGCTTTGATGGTTGTTCTTGGCTGGTAAGATATCCCCAGCCCACTCAGCTCGATCGCCCATTTCAGTAATCTCCCTGATTTTTCAAACTTTTCCAACACTTTCTCCAGCGGTTGGTCGGTGAGGACCACGACTGGATGCGCGTCAAAGTAAGGTCTGAGTTTTCTGGCAGCAATTATGACTGCGTAGGCGGCTTTTTCGACCATTGGGTAATTTTTCTCAGCTGCCCCCAGCGCATGACTTACGAAGTATATAGGTTGCTGGGTGCCTGCCTCTTCCCGTAAGATGACCGCACTGACAGTTATATTGGTCACTGCAATGTAGAGGAAAAGTTTTTCTCCTGCTACTGGCCTTGCCAGGGTGGGTAGCTTCTTAAGATGGTCCTTCAATTGCTCGAAGGCCTCTTTCTGCTCGTTTTCCCACTTGAACTGTTTGTTTCCTTTCAGTATCTTGAAGAAAGGAGTAGCCTTGTCTGCTAATCGGGTGACGAATCGCGCTAAGGCGGCCATGAGGCCCGTCAGGCGCTGGATGTCTCTAATGGTCTTGGGCTCAGGAAGGTCTAGAACTGCCTGAATTTTCTCAGGGTTGGCGTCTATCCCCCGAGAGCTGACCAAGAACCCCAGGAATTTACCGGAACGGACCCCAAACGTACACTTTTTTGGATTGAGTTTCATTTTGTAGGCGCGTAGGGAACAGAAGGTCTCCTGCAGGTCTATCAGGTGCTCTCTGTCTTCTTTCCTTTTTACGATGGCGTCATCGACGTAAGCCTCAATGTTTCTGCCTTTTTGTCCCTCAAACACTTTATCAACTAAACGTTGGTATGTGGCCCCTGCATTTTTAAGCCCGAATGGCATCATCTTGTACATGTAGGTGCCTGAACTGGTGATGAACGCACACTTCACCCTGTCCGGCTGCCACAAGTATACTTGATGATACCCTGAAAAGGCGTCTAGGAAGCTTAGCATGGTATAACCACTGGTGGCGTCTACCAGTTGGTCGATTCTGGGGAGCGGATAGCAGTCTTTCGGGCAGGCCTTGTTGAGGTTTGTAAAGTCTACGCACATTCTCCATGCGCCCGACGATTTTTTGACCATGACTACATTCGCCAGCCATTCTGGGTAGTCACAGACCTCAATAAAATCTGCTTTCAAGAGCTTGTCAATTTCTTCCTTGATTGCCGCGTCTTTTTCTGCGGACATATTTCGCTTTTTCTGTTTTACAGGGCGAGCGTCTATGCTTACGTTCAGCCTGTGAACGATGCATGATGGATCAACGCCGGGCATCTCATCTGCCGAGTAGGCGAATACGTCTTTGTTTTCTTTCAGCAGCTTGATCAGTTCAGCCTGGTAGGACTCCTCCAGGTCATCTCCTATTAGGACCTGCCTCCCTGGCTCTAAGTCCACCAGCATGCTTTCGCCCCCTGGCTCCAGGTGGTCGGACGCCTGATGCTCGGCTGGGATTTCGCCTTCCCTGCTGGGGGAACTGTCAGCCTTTCTTTTTCCTTTTCTTTCTTTTTCGTGTTCTTGCAGGGCCACGGAGTAGCATTGTCTGGCTGACTCTTGGTCCCCGCGCACTTTTCCTTCTAGCCCGAAATCGGTGACATACGCTATGGTGAGGGCCCTGATGGAGATGGCCGCCTCGATTTCGTCCAGGGTGGCTCTGCCAATTAGGGCGTTGTAGGCGGATCTTGCATCCACAACAACAAAGGTTGCCCTGACGTTTCTGGCAGTAGAGCCTTCCCCAAAGGTTACGGGTAGGTCTATGACTCCCATGGGCAGCACGCCTGCTCCACTGAACCCGTATAACGATCCGGGGGCAGGTCGTAGGTGCCTTTTTTCCAGGCCCATTTTCTCGAAGGCGTCCTTGTACAGTAGATTTGTGTATGCGCCAGTGTCTACCATGCACCTCCGCACAATGTGGTTGCTGATCTTTAGGGACAGCACCAAAGGATCACTGTGCGGGTATACTACGCGCCCTGCATCTTCAGGGGTGATGCTTAATGTCACTCCCCTTGGACTTCCTGCTTTCTCAGCATAACAGATCTGGTTCCTTAGTTCACGCATTTGTCTTTTTTGGCCTCTTCGACTGAGCTGGCCCTCAGTGCCCCCTGAAATTACGTGGATCACCATGCGGTTCTGCACTGACCCTTCGGGTTTCTCAGACACTTCCTTCTGAGACTTATTCTTGGCTGCATAGTTGGCTAACCATCCGTTCCTGATTAACTTCTCGATTTCGTCTTTCAGGTGACGGCATTCCTCAGTGGTGTGGCCTATGCAGTCGTGGAAAGTGCATAATTTCTTGGGGTCCCCTTTCGGGCTGCGAGGCTTGTTCGGGCGATTCCACTTAGCGGTTTCTTTTTCTAGTTCGAAGATCTCCGCCCTGGATTTGTTGAGGGCAGTGTAATTGTCAAACCTGGGCTGGTAGACAGTGCGCTCCTTCTTGGGAGTGTCTCCCTCTTCCCTCTGCTTACCTGGCTCATTTCTGCCACGTCCACCCTGCGGTCCCCCTTGCGGCCTTGTTTGGCCTGCAGGGGTATCCGTCAGGCCGTGGAATTCCTCCTGCAGAATAAACCCTTCAGCAATTTTCCTGGCCATGGCCAAGGTTTCTGGCTGGGCCCTGATCATCTGGTTTTTCATTTCCCCTGGAAGCAGGGAGATTGTCAGGGCGTAGGCGGCGGTGGAGTCATCGATCTCCCTGACCTGCTGGTAGGACAGGTCAAACCTTCTCAGGTATTCCCTTACACTTTCACCCTTTTTCTGCTTTAGGGTCATGAGATCGAAACGAGTGAGGCGTCTTCTTTTATTCCCAGCGTATTGTTCGAGGAAGATCTCGGCCAACTCTATGAAGAACTTGACTGACCCCTGGCGGAGATCCCTGAACCATCCTTGTGCAAGCCCTACCAGGGTGGTTGGGAAAACTTTGCACCAGATGGCATCATCTACATCGTACATGCCCATGTGGCTCTCAAATGCCGCCAGGTGGTCTTCTGGGTCTGTTGTCCCATCAAACTTAATGGTGGGCATTTTAATTTTTGGAATGGGGTATTCTTTTACCTCGGGGTGAAGCGGGGTTTTTGTGGGCCTGCCTACCAATCGTGACCTGTTTTCCCCAGATTGGTTACCGTGAGTATCCCATTGTTTATGGGTCGGTTTCCTCATACTGGGGGAGCGGTGCCTTGGGAGCGGCCTGCTTGCTGCTTCATCTTCTGTCTCAGGGGAGACTTGCCTGGGTGTCTTCCTCTGAGAGTGACAGAAGCTCTCACCCTGGTGATACTTAGATTCGAGCGGTTGCCCCCGGTTGAGCCTTGACTGCAGGCTTTGGGATAAACCAGGGGCTGACTGCTCTCTGGCCGCCGGTGTTAGCCTGGAGAAAACCCCGCCTGGCTTTTCTCCCAAGCGTTTTGACATGGGCTCCCTGGGCCTCATTCGTTCCTGTAATCCTCGGGATAAGCCTCCCTGTTCTCCAGACGCTGATTCTGTTGTGTGAATGGAGAATGCCTGCTGGAGAGGTGGCTCTGGATTGCCGGTGGTAATGCGCCTTTGCACATGCGCATACGCTTGTGTCGTCCTTCTTGCTTTCCTCTGAGCATTCCTGGCGGCGGTCCGCCTCGTGCCCCCAGCTCCATCCCTGCTGGTTGGGGATGGTTGCCTGGGAGCCGATGCGACCCTGCCTACCAAGTCGTCAGGAGTGAACTCCTGGTTCAGCATCGCAGAGAAGAAAGCGGCTGTCTGCGCCATCTGAGCTGGGGTCAGATTCAGAGCGTGTCTTGGGTGTGCCCCCAACTCAGGTGCCACAGCAGTGTTAGGTCCGCCGAGGAGACTGGTTCCCCCTACCCCTAGGATCGTGGCAGGAGGAACCCTCTCCGACTGCGGCATACCATACAGGGGGGTCACCGGTGGGACCGTCGGACCCGTCCCTGCACTGGCATCAATGATTTCTGGCATGATTGTTTTAGTTTTGTGATTATGAGTGGTTGATTTTAGTGGGTGACTCGTGACCACAACCGTAAGTTCCCCACAGACGGCGCCAAATTGTTCCGGTCACGGAAACAATTCACCCGGCCTTGGATCCGGGCGGTATAATTGGATCACTGGTGAACAACTAATCGTCTGACTTCCTTGAACCTCTCTTTCGTCTCACTCCCTGGATCGGACCTTCCCGGCGGAGTTGGCCTGCTCCCTGCACAATGAACGCACAGGGCCTCGGAGGTTGTCCGGGGGAACCCTCTCCGATGCCTAAGTCAGCCCGTGAAATGCCTTGATGAACCTAGTTCGTGAGGAGCTAGGTGGCGTTTTTAGGAGTAAGAGTCTAGAGAGAGAAAATCCAACCCCTTTCTTGGGGGAAAGGGTTGAGTATTTATACCTTCCCACAAGAAAGAGAAGTGGGAGAGGAATGGTTGGATAAGGAAGCGACAAGTGGCGGCTTCTCATCCACCCATTCCTAATTACCTTAGGCGAAATGACGGGAGGGCCCCTGGGGATCCTGACCCTGTTGACCAGGGACTTCCCCAGGGCAGGCGGACCTTGGGCAGCGGCCGCTAGGTTCCAGCAGGCTGGGATGGCTTATGGTCCCAGCGGCCGACTGCCATCCTTAGCGTTTTTATGCTCTTGTTTCAGCTTCTTGCCAGGGACTGGCCTTTTGAGCTCGACAGGAATCCTCCTAGGGCCTGCCCGGCAGGCGATTACTTGACAGGCTGCCGACCCCAATCAGTATCTTATACCAAAACAGTAGAATGCAAGTAACAATTACTCTAGTAACATACACACCTGAAGTCATACTTCAATTGATTTGCATATTTTCTAGACACTTCTAGAAACTATCTACCAATGTCATATATTTGTCATTACACTAATGATAAATAATTTCATACCTAATCTAAACTTGGGAACAAGTTTGGGAATGACAACGATTGTCCTTCCCTTACTTTAACCAACGTCTTAGATTCATTAATCATTATCTCAAGCAATTTTCTTAATGAACTCATAGAACATTAGTATTATTTGTCTTCTTGATACAATATTCAATCATATTTTAACATCTCATGCAAAAAGGTGAGAAATCTTATTAAGTCACATGTTTATTCATAATAAAGTGACCTAAACTTAGGACTAATTGAAACAATTTCAATTCCTAATTCTCTAGAAAGAAGCATCCAAAATTTCCTGATTATCAAGATAATCATTCATCATATGACATGGATTAATTGGACCATCTTTAACATTTTCTCACTTAATGGGAAATGTTCCCTTTTATTGAAACAATTGATTTTGGTACTTATAGTCATTTTCATGACTCTAAGTATACCGTCCATACTGTACATTAGCATTGGTTATAATTTGTCGAAATTATCCTTCACAAGGACAGAATCTATATCTCTAATTTTGAAAACAATTTTCAAGATACCAATCGACAATGTTGAACAATTCAAACTCATCTTTAATAAATGTGATAAAGGGACTAATTTACAACTACAATTATATGCTAAGTAAAACGATAATTAATATTAATAATCTTAAACAATTTTAAGATAAAATCATGAAAACTACCCTCAAGTTCGCATAATATTCCAAGATCCTAAACCTTTTGTCGCTCAAGTGAACTTGGGCTCACTGCTCAAGCTCCAAAAGTAAAGGTAGACAACAACATTGTCAATTACATCCATATGTAATTCTTGGTTCGTCGGAATTAGTCATCCTATGACACCAACTACTTGCCTCAAAGCCCAAGTCCGACTTGATAGCAATGTTAAGCAAACCAGACTGAACCTGTGGGTAACCGTTACCCACATACTCAGTCCACACACATCGGCAAAGCACCGCTTAGGCAGTCACTTCAACCAATGGTATGAAATTGTTGTAGTGGTCAATCCTGGAAAGGCAATACTTAATATTTGTGCGAGGGATTAGATGCATATGGGTCCTAACCATGCCACTAGGTCAACTTACAAGGCGACCTATTAGTTCTAAGCACACAAGTCACAAGTCTAAACAATAAAATTTATGCATCATATGACATAATTATTCAATTATTATTGTGATTTGCGCATAAAACAAGTTAAAAGATCCCATATTTTGATTCATAATCATATTACAATTCATAATTGCTATTTGTTTGACCAAATTCACCAATCTCTTTCATTTTTCCAACTATGAGAAACAATTCCCCACCCGGAAAAATTGAACGGATATACAAAACTCGATTCACAGTCGATCCGCAACTTATAATTGTCATATAGATGAATAATTCATCAAAATCAAATAAGACTCGAGAAACTCCTTTCCCGACCTATTTATGAGAACATGATAATTAAAATGCATAAAATTATTTAGACGATTTAGAAAACTAATTTTTCATTGATTCGAAAAAATAAAAGTATAATCCATGTTGATTCATAATCAACACACAAACGCAAGAAAACGACTTTTCTTAAAAGCGTCACTCGACCCGACACCATGTCGTCCGAGTAAATATTGTGTCGTCTTGGTCAAACCTTTGTCGGTCGGGTCATCCCGTTCCAACCGGGACACACCTGTGCCTACCGAGTCATACTCGTGCCAACCGAGTCACACTCGTTTTGACTTACAAAAATCGAATCTTGTCCTAATCATATTAGAAATCATCGTTAATAAAATTCTAGTAATTTTAATTTCTCAATTTCAATCGAATCTTGACCAATCTTATTAGTCTCATCGTCAACAAGGAAATCGAGTATTATGATGGGTCAATAAAATTAAAACATAATCTATATTATATCTTAAAATTAAGGATTAATTTCATAATTTAACAATTTAAATTCACAAATTAAGATACCCTAAACATAATTGGTAATTACTAGACTAATCAAATTTGATGTTATACGATATCAGGTTATAAACTGATTTAAAACAACTAATATGCATAAACGTACGAAGTATGATAAACATCCAGTAATTTTTAATCATAACACAATATCATACGCAATACATCAAATACCATACACCACACGTGGACTAAACAACTTTCCAGCATCAATTTCTCTTGCAATCAAAGGATTGAAATCATCATGATGACATCAACAGCAACATGGGTGATGCAATAACATATGATAGCATATTACGCAGAAAAGCAACGTGTATCAACTTATTAGCAGTATACGAGACATATCAGCGGAGAAATAAGCGAATAGGATGAAAAAAATGAGAACAATTCTGTAGACACCCGCATTTTGACTGCCAGGTGTCTATGGTAGTTTCCAAAAAACACCAGATGATGATCGGACGCTAACATGCTTCTATGCGCTCGGATACGGGCTAAAATCCATTAATCGCTGGCTAACACACTTACAGAGTACAAATCTCACAAAATCAACCTCAAATCCAGGCCCAGCGGGCCGTTTCCAATCAAACAAGGCTAATTTGGGCCGAAACCGACACCGGAATTAAAACCGACTCGTCACTATTGGGTCAATCCCGGTCAAAGTCGTTTCCGAGACACACCAAACAACCCCTCAAACATCAAAAGCCCAATTCAAACTCAAACTCATCAAATATCCATGGTCACGGTCCAAAAGACTGACCCGCGCGACCCAGCTGGGCCACTCGATCGAGTGTCTCACCCACTCAATCGAGTGGGCCCTTATTCAAGCCCGACGGCTGGCGTAACGGGCCACTCGACCGAGTTAGCCACCTACTCGGTCGAGTAACCCTAAACTGAAGCCCTAACTTTTCTTATATAAGGAACCCCCATGCACACATCTTCAACAACTTTTTGAAAACCCTAGTGCACCCATACACACGCATACTACGTCTTTTACAAATCCTAACACACCCTAAGCAAATCCCAAGCAATACACTAGCAAAAAAACCCTAAACCTAGTTTAGGAATCAACAACCCGAGCCACCATAACTTAACCTCCATAAAACCTCGAAGACTCTTGTGTTAAAGCCGCGATTACGAGTTCTAATCCGAGACAAGAACATGTAGGTTGAGGGTGTCAAAACCCCGTTTCTCCTCTTCTCTTCTTCCTTCTCGCGTCATGTTATTATACGGGTCGTTTTTTTATTTATTTTATTTCTATCGTTATTATCGCATCATTAATATCGATAGTATAATACTAGTATCAAAACATTAAAATACCTATCGATTTGTGTCGAGTATAAGTGATATTGGAATAAGGAAATCCGAATATACAAGTGTACTGCACACGCGTTGACGGTCGCTTGTTCCGATATCCCGATTACTCGATTATTGAGATAGGTCAATTTCAACAATAATTTTCATATCGCTTATATCATTATTGTTATTCGCATATCGCATCGATTCTCAAAAATAAGCATTATATTTCAATAAGGGTCGAAACCCGTTGACACGGATCCGACATCACCATCCCTAGGGATTTATTCCGATGTCGGAGAAGTCGAGGGAATCAAGTTCTTTTTTTATTTATTCAAATAAAGTGTCGATTTCAGATTCGATACTAATCCCATAATTGGATATTGAATCTAGTAATCAAGTCATATGAATTAATTAATGTGATTTGGTCATATCGCGATAATTCATTCAAAACGGCTAAAATCAATTTATTTATTCTCTATTTCACTCTAATATTCCATATCGATTCAAATAATCGAATGTGGGATACAACGAGTATTCAAAGTTAGAGTCGAGTATAAATTCAACAATATTTATACTCGGTTCAACAAAATTTGCGATTTATAAAAAACCAAGTCGAGCGTAAATTGTGCAATATTTATGTCCGATTCGGTAAAATCGTCAAACTCTCACAAATCAAAAGCAATTTCAAAATCAATAATTAAAATTGCAAACGAATTACAAATCGTACAGGGGGCACTCGACCGAGTGCCTAGCCCACTCGGTCGAGTGGCGCCCCAAAAATCGGATCAGAATGTCTGCTACGACACCCACTCGGTCGAGTCTCACAGTGACTCGATCGAGTGGCCATGTACTCGACCGAGTTAGCCAATAACTCGGCCGAGTATGGTCTATAACGCGGAACAGAAACCTCTTTTCAGGATCTACTCGATCGAGTCCATCGACTACTCGATCGAGTAACCTCATAACGATTAACACAATAAATCGTACATTATTCGATTTCCAAAACCCGATAGTATTTCACGACTTAGGTCAACACGTGCAAAATTAATCACGTGTATACTATCTTTTCAAACCATGCATCATCTTGTACATCATTCAATTCAATTCAATTCATTATTTGCACAAACCGTTAATATCGATTTACCGTTACTAACCGTTTGCTTGTTTCTTTTGTCAATTTAATTATTGTTCGTTTATTGTACTAAATGAACCCGCACGCTAAAATTCAACTTCGACGTTAGAATTAATTGCATTAAATTGACTTAGAAACCCTTTTCAATTTTAACTCACATGTTTAGGGAAAATACTCTTTGCATATCATTTTCCCGTTTAACTAGCGCGCGTATTGTAAGTCATTCGAATACTTAGTAGAGGCCGCTAATGTGCGGGCGGGGTTGGGTGTCCTTTGTGGGCTTCCCAACACGTACCCTCACCCCTTACTCAGAACCTCGGTTTCCGGATGCCCGAAACCGTTGGCGCACGAGAGTCATTCAATACACGATATCCGATAATGTCGGTATTGGTATCAAATGCAAAGGGACGAGCCCAATAAACTCTGACATCGGAAATGGGCCGTATTTTGTATACGGACCACTACGACATAGAGTGGGCTCGAATGGTTCCGAATAACCACAAAATTCGGTGGCGACTCCACATAGACCTAAATTTCAATTCGATCCATTCTCATATGGAGATTCATTCGCCTACCCAAACCCGCGCGTGGCCGCGTCGGGGTGGACCTATGTCATGTCCACAATTTGGCGACTCCGCTGGGGATTAACTGATGTGTGACTTACCATCGGCATCCTCAGGGTGAGACTCGAATAGAAATCGTTTGACAAATACAATGCGCGTGTTAGTTTTACGGTTCATGCATAACCCATATTTTCCCGGGCCGGTACTGGTGACCGACGTCCCACTATACCATTGATGTACTCCAACATGGATATGTCAAAAGGTGTCCATAGTCGATTCGAGTGGGTTTCGCGGCATGTTCTAAGCTCAATTCGACTTAGAGAGTCCGTCCCGATCAACGTCTAGACTATGTACACTGGTATAGACCCTTTCAGACCGACCGAGACTTAGTGTAGAGCATGCATGGCGTCGTTATAATGCTTGTGTGACTACGTGCTACTTGGTTTCCGAGTCATTTTCAAAAATATCAACTTTTCAAAAATTACATCCTCCTTTTCAAGATATTCAATTTTCAAAACCCGGGACATACCGAATTTAGGACTTATGATTTTACTCAAAATAGTCTATTTTCTAGCCGGTATGCTGCCCAAATCAAAACTCAAACTTTCAAAACTCATGGCCCAATGACTTTTCGTCCTCTTTTTCGGAAATTTGGGCCATTCACCGAGTCCACTCGGTCCTTTTTCAAAAATCAAACAATTTTCAAAACTTCCCTCCTCTTAGGACTTCCCATATTTAGCAGTGTCGGGTCATGTCTTAAGTTGTCAAGTTTCTCTAGCGTCGAAACTCTGTCGATCTTACATCACGAGCTTCTTCCCTATCCCAGTCCGCCTTATTAGACTAAGGCAAGGCCCACCTAAGTAGGACATACTCTTACGAAGGGGGGCCCGTCAACACAATCGAGTCAAAAGTCTGGGGATGTCCCACGTGAACCTTCCTTCGAATAGGACTAGGCCCACTTGCCGAATCCTAAGGAAGGCCCACACTTCACAAGTCACCCGTCTAGGTGTCTTCCTCGAGTCATTTCCCTTTTAGTCTCGTTCGGGATGTACTTTCTATTTCGGGATTTCTGGGCTAGTTTCTGATTACGTGGTGTTCTTACAGACAGGCCAGCCACAACCCGACATCAACGCAAGATGGACGATTTGAAAAATGCCCTAACCAAGATCGAGACTCAACTGACCTCCATCCTCGCTAATCAAGCAACTTTGGACACCCGGCTGAGCACTGTAGAGAAGACGGTCCCAGTTGAAGGAGCTGATTCCACTGGGCCCATAGCCGAATTGGTCAGTGTTGTTCGCAGGCTCGAGGAGCAAGTTCACTTATCAACAAGCAACTCAATCCACTCTGAAAATGCTCGCATTTATTCACCTTTGAATGACAAGCTACCGGCCAACCTCAACTTAACGGGAATTCCTATGTTTGAGGGTACCGAAGATCCGGTCCATCATATCCGGGCTTTCAAGGACTTCATGGCAGTCAAAGGAGTAAAGTCCACCATGTTCAAGCACCTATTCCCTTCCTCTTTGGAGAAGCATCCCAGGGCCTGGTTCTACAGGCTCGACCCCAAGAAATACAAGACTTGGGATGATGTGGCGACCGAATTTGCTCGGAACTACGCCGTAACACTGAAATCCAGACTACAATGCGTACTCTGGAGGTAATGGCCCAAGAGCCCAAAGAAGGGTTCACAAAATATCTGCAAAGGTGGAGGGCTGAGAGTGTGAAGCTGGTCGACAAGCCCGGCGAGAAGGCCCTAGTGGAAGCCTTCGTCAAAAATCTACTCCCATCCTACCGGGTACACCTCCGGTATGCCATCATCCCAAACTTTGCTGTCCTTACTGAAATGGGCACGAGAATCGAGGATGACTAGAGGCTAGAGAGCCTGACTAAGGCCTCTACCAAAGGCTATCAAGGGGCAAGTTCATCCACAATCAAGCCCACACCCGCAGCTGCAACTCGCAGCATCTTCGACGAGGTAAACCTGCTCGACGCCTCATCTAAGAAGAATACACCAAATCGGGTATTCACAGATATAGGGACTACCTATACTTATGCCTTACAGAGGCTATCCTCAAAGGGCCTAATCCAACCGATAGGCCCAACTGCAGAACCTCCAGTGGAAAAGAGGCCCAAAACTTACAATGCCCAGGCCTATTGTCAGTATCACCGGGGTAACGGGCATGATACTGAAAAATGTTGGAGGTTAAAACACCTGATCCAGGACCTTATCGAGAGCGGGAAAATCCCGTTGCCCGGAGACAAGCCGAGCAACAAAGAAAACCCATTCAGCGCTCATGCTATCTTCACCGGTGAGGTAATTGACTGTTCTCACCTCATCTCTCCCTATATCCCACAAGTCAACGGGATATGGTTCGACGACGAGGATGATGTGTACTTAACCAAAGGGGAAGCTGTCCCCATCACCCTCGAAGAGGTCCGACAGGCTAAGTCCAAGGCCTTAGCCACCAATCATCTCGCCGCAGCTGGGCGTTCCATTCCTATATCCGTCACTGAACCCGCCAGGACGGAACCTACCCTCGAAGAACCAAGCCCAGACACGGCTCTGGTCCAACAAATGAAGAGGATCCGAGCCGATCTAACCATATGGCAACTATTGGTTAGTTCGCAAGCTCATCGGGAAGCAGTGACTAAGGCTCTCGATGAAATCAAGGTTGATTCAGAGGCTACCCCTGCTGAAATGGTAGCCACCGTCATGCCCTACCTTAAGGGCAAATCCAAAGAAGAAGGCCCACTCATAACCTTCTCTGAAGCTGATCTGCCACCATTTGGGCCCAATCACAATCTGGCCCTATACATCACGGTCATCTGCAAAGGTAAATATCTCCCGATGACCCTTATCGACGATGGATCAGCCGTGAATGTCCTTCCTCTAAGGACCGCAAAAGAACTCGGCATCACCGATGCCGATTGCCTTCCAACGGCGCAGACTATCCAGGCTTTCGACGGAAGCCCAAAACCTGTCGCCGGGGTCGTGAAATTGAAGATCATAACGGGCCCAATCGAAAAGGAATTGGAATTTCAGGTGATAGATGTCACCTCATCATTCAATCTCTTGCTGGGAAGGCCTTGGATCCACGCAGTCAAGGCCGTGTCATCTACCCTCCATCGAAAAGTCAAGATGCCCCTCAAAGACGGTATCATCACGCTGGAGGCAACCCCAATTACCGTAGCAAGCTGCAACGCTACGGGCCGGGCCGACCCGCGAGGATTTGATTTCGTGGGCATGATCGAAGAAGAATATCTCTTTAGGCCATACTTCACAACTAGCATCGACACGATGCTACAAAATCTGGGTTACCTACCCGGAATAACCTCAAGGCCATATCTTCCGGCTGGGAAGATTATCGAGGTCCTAAATGATGGCGAGTCACATTTCGGATTGGGGTATGCTATAACCCCGGAAAACGTGGTTCGGGCCGGTATTCACAAGGCCATCGACATTATCAAGGGTACTTACATAAGCCCTTATAGCCTGAAGTTAACGGATTACTTCGTTACTCCAGTCTTCGGAACCAACCAAGTGGGCCTCTACCAACCCACCGTCACATATCCCGAGAGCAAAAAGGCTCGGGAATGCAATTTCATCCCTGATGATATATTCACCATCGTCCAGGCCGAATCAAAAGAAAGCGAAAGCAACTCCGAGCCCGTGCTGGGGCTCTTATTCGGAGAAGACAAAGTCGTCCCCGCTCCAAAGAACGACTTGGTCAACCTGATCCTTCGCAGCGATCGGTTCGACCCAACCAAGCTAATCACCGAGGTCGGCGCCAACACCGAAACGAGGGCTTGGAGGAAGACCATAAAATGGACCGACAGTCAAGGACGGGTCTAAAAGCTGACCACCGGCGAGGGAGACATGCCGGATACCGAGTCTGAGTCTGAGTCAGAGTCGGAGTCTGAGTCCGAGTCTAGAGGGTCTGGTGCTAAAGTCGAGTCTGTAACCCCTCTTCCCTTATCCACTGAGGTCTCGGGGCCTGTCCCAAGACCTCTCCCTATACCGCCACTGACCAATGATCAGATGGCAGCTCTATTCGAGCTATTCTCAAAATTTACCATCAATAACGAACACCGTTCTGCTTACGACTTGTCTTATTTCCAAAATTTTCTCAATTTCAAAAATTTTATATGCAATGACAATGAGAAACCCGACGAACAGGTACCCCTACCTCAACATCTGGTCGAGCAGCTCGAGCAAAGGGAATCCCGAAATCCGGTAATCGAAGAAACCGAGTCCATCAATGTGGGAACCACTTTAGAGCCCCAGATGCTTAAGTTGGGCCTATCTTTAGATCTAGAGGAGAGAAAACAATTCACAGACCTCCTCCAGGAATTCAAAGATGTCTTTGCATGGTCCTACAAGGACATGCCGGGTATAGACCGGGAGATAGCCGAACACCGAATACCCATCAAAGAGGGGTGCAAGCCGGTAAAGCAAAAACTCAGAAGAATGAAGCCCGAGTGGTCTCTTAAAGTCAAGGAAGAGGTCGATAAACAATTTAAAGCAGGCTTTATACAAGTGTCTGAATATCCAGACTGGGTTGCAAACATCGTGCCGGTACCCAAGAAGGACGGCAAGGTGCGGGTTTGCGTGGACTTCCGGGATCTTAACAAGGCAAGCCCAAAAGACGATTTTCCGTTACCACACATCGACATACTGGTGGATAACACGGCCGATCATGCCCTTCTATCGTTCATGGACGGGTATGCCGGGTACAATCAGATTAAAATGGCAGAAGAGGACATGGGTAAGACCACCTTCATTACACCTTGGGGTACTTAGTGTTACACCGTCATGCCATTTGGGCTTATCAACGCCGGGGCCACTTATCAACGGACCGCCACTACCTTGCTCCACGACATGATGCATAAGGAAGTGGAGGTCTATGTGGACGACATGATCGTCAAATCCAAGGACCAAAGCGGGCACATTTCAGCCCTAAGAAAGTTCTTCACCCGGCTACGTAAATACAACATGAGACTGAACCCACAAAAATGCAGTTTTGGGGTAACGTCGGGCAAATTACTGGGCCATATCGTTAGCCAACGCGGCATCGAGGTCGACCCAGCTAAAATCAAAGCCATCACTGAGATGCAACCACCCAAGACCGAAAAGAAAATAAGGGGGTTTCTCGGAAAAGTCCAATACATCAACCGGTTCATTTCAAAACTAACCATGGTATGCGAACCCATCTTCAAAAAGCTAAAAATCGGAGAACGGGTGCTATGGGACGGCAAATGTCAAGCGGCTTTCGACAAAATCAAGGAGATGTTGTCTGCTCCGCCGGTACTAATGCCACCTCAACACGGTCTGCCTTTGTCGTTATACCTAACGACGACGGAGACGGCCATGGGGGCTATGCTGGCCCAGACAGTCGATTCAGAAGAACGAGCTATTTACTACATCAGTAAAAAGTTCCTCGAATATGAGTGCAAATATACAATGCTCGAAAAGACGTGCCTAGCATTGGTTTGGGCCACTAAAAAGCTCCGACATTACATGCTCAGTCACGAGGTACATGTGTTGTCCAAGATGGATCCTATCAAGTACTTATTTGAGAAGCCCATCCTCAACGGCAGGATGTCAAGATGGACTTTAATGTTATCCGAGTTCGACCTCAAATTTGTACCATTAAAAGCCATCAAAGGCCGGGTAGTTGCCGAGTTCCTCGCTGACGGCCCAATATCCGAAGAAGGCCACACCGATACATGGGCCTTTCCTGATGAAGACATATTCCATACCGATACGGAAGTGTGGGATTTATATTTCGATGGGGCATCCAACTTCCGAGGATTTGGGGTCGGAATCCTGTTAATTTCACCCCGAGGGGAACACACTCCCTTATCCATCAAGTTGGACTTCGACGTGACCAACAACGCAACCGAATACGAAGCATGCATTCACGGGTTGCAAGCCGCTGCTGATTTAGGGGTAACAAACCTCCGGGTCCACGGTGATTCATCATTGGTCATCAATCAAGCACTCCAAAAATGGAAAACTCGGAACGCCAATCTCGTGGCTTACCAAGCACGGGTAAGGGTTCTAGAGAAACAATTTCAAAAGGTAGAATACATTTATCTGCCCCGGGAAGAGAATCAGTTCGCATATGCACTTTCCAAATTAGCATCTTTACTGAACATCCCGGATCACCTGACCAGCATGCCAATCTGTGTCGAAAGACGGTCCGAGCCAGCCTACATCCACGCCATTCAGGATATCGAGATAACTGACCCGGAGCCTTGGTATCAAGCTGTCCTAACCTACCTGACAACGGGAGAGTACCCCTCGGAAGCTGAAAATCGGGCCAAAAAGGCCCTACGAAGATTAGCAACCCAATTTGTTCGAACTGATGACGGGCAATTGTACAAAAAGACGGCACAAGGGGCTCTACTCCTATGCATCGACAAAATACAGGCCGAAAAGGTCATGGCCGAGGTCCATGATGGTGAAAACGGCCCGCATATGAACGCCCATATGCTAGCCCGAAAAATCATGAGGCTCGGGTACTATTGGAACACCATGGAAACAGACTGTCAATGGTATGTCAAACACTGCCATAACTGTCAGATCTTCGCCAATGTACAGCATATGCCATCTTCCCTATTATATACCATGACGTCACCATGGCCATTTTCGACATGGGGTATTGACATAATTGGAAAGGTGCGTCCTTCCGGGACGGGAGGTCATTGCTTCATCTTGGTGGCCATCGACTACTTCACCAAATGGGTCGAAGCCGAGTCATACCGTGTCTTGAACGCCAAGCACGTGGCCAAATTTATCCAAAATAAAATAATATGCCGGTATGGGATCCCTCACGAGTTCATCAGCGATCACGGGACCCACTTTCAAGCTGAAACGGCCGCATTGCTGGCAAAATACAAAATTCAAAGGCATACATCTTCGCCTTACCGACCTCAAACAAATGGAGCGGTAGAAGCGGCCAATAAAACAATTGTCACCATACTTAAAAAGATGGCGGAAAATTACCGGGACTGGCCCGACAAAATACCTTTTGCCCTATGGGGATATCGAACCTCAATCCGCACCGCGACCGGGGCAACCCCGTATTACTTGACATACGGAATGGAAGCGGTCCAACCAGTCGAGCTAGAGGTGTCATCCCTTAGGATCCTACTTGAAAGCCAAGTACCTGAGGCAGATTGGGTCCAAGCCCGATACGATTCGCTAGTCCTTTTAGACGAACGGCAATCGCGGGCCCTCAACAACATTCAAATATATCAAAAAAGGATCCAACGGGCTTTCAACAAATGGGTTAGGCCCAGGAACATCAAGGAAGGGGATCTAGTCCTAAAATCGGTTCGTGCCTTACTGCCGGTTGACCCAAGGGGTAAATTCAAACCCAATTGGGCTGAGCCATACTTAGTCAAGAAGGTCCTATCAGGAGGAGCGGTGATGCTGACGGACTTGGACGGGAACGAATTCGTCAACCCAACCAACTTGGACCAGCTGAAGCGCTACTACCCATGAAACCCCATCTCAATGTCATTTGCAAAAATTTATAAAAATTTGTCCTTTTTATAAATTTTCAAAATTTTAGACAAGTCAATAAGCTAGAACTAATTATTCTACTATCGCACATCTTGAATTAATAATCCTGATGTATTTTGAAAATTGCAAAAAAAATCAATCAAATCAAATTTTGAACTATGTTAGGTTTGATTCCGCCATTTGCGGATACGTAGGCAACCCTTCAAAGGGTACAAGCACTGCAATAAACGAAAGACGGGATCGGTGTTCAATAATATGTCCTTTATTAATATCTTGATAAACTCGGGATTACAAAAAAAAAAAACGCCAAAACGGCATTCACACAAAAAATCACACCACAATAATAATAATAATATTCAAATAATAAAATAAGGAGACTAGTATCCGGGCATCTTCCCCTTCCCCTTGTCCTTCGGGTCGCGTGGAGCCTGAGGTCTTTGGGGTGGTGGCGAGCGTTCCTGAATCACAAGTGGAACCTCTTTAGCCCGAGCCCGTTTCTTTGACGACGGGTCTTCAATCACGGTCTTCGGCCCAAGTCGGGCCCGCACATGCTCAGGCAGTCTATCCCGTGGGCCAAGTCGGTCCTGCACGGGTAGTCTTGGGCCCAGTCTCCTTTCCAAGTCCATCTGGGGGCTCACTTTCCCCCAAGCACCTTTAGCACTAGACCCTTCAGCTTGAGTCTTAGTCTTCTTCTTGTGACCAGACATTAGACGAACTAGGGTAGCTGGAGTGTCTCCTTCATCAAAGAACCCCCTGTTGTCTTTGGCTTGCTCCCTTCTCAGCAGGTCGAAGGCTTCATCGACTTTCAAAGCGGCTCGGGCTTTAGCATCTCCTGCTTTGGTCCACTTCGTATAAGAATCTGAAACCCAGATTGAGTGGCGAGATTTGACAATGGGCCAAGTATGCCGTGTGTACCACCTTTGCATCCAGGTATCACACATTACATCAGTCAACTGGGTAGGGTCACTCACAACCGCTTCAACTTCAGGGATGCGCTGGGTCCATCCATACTGCCTTAGTATGCGATCTGGATAGAGATGAACCGTCTGCTTGAAAGAAAGGATCACCTGATAGCGGGCTCTGTCCCTCGGGTCCAAGCCACTCCAAAGGTAGATGGGCCACCATGGAACTACCCATCGAATTAACGGGCCGCCATGAAAAGACAAAACCTCGTCCCAGTACTTCTGCGTAATCTGACGAGAAAAGTCAATGGCCCGCCTCCTCGTCATCACCTGGTTATGACGGTAGTTGCCCGCATCAAGAGGAGGATCTATCACTGATAGTCTCTCATATAGCCAAATCTACGAAAGGAAACAAAAGCATGAGATTCCAAGGCAAAATAGGCGTTCGCCTAAAGGCCACTCGGTCGAGTGCTTGGGACACTCGATCGAGTGGTACCCCTGAACGCAAACAGGAGGCTCTTTACGAGGGCACTCGATCGAGTGCCAGGGTGACTCGATCGAGTGGCACCTCCGAAGACAGATCAGGAGAGTTTCATCGAGGGCACTCAACCGAGTGCCTGGGTGACTCAATCGAGTACCCTCTGCAGTAAAAAAAAAATCGCAAAAAAATCAAAAAATTGAAAGAAGAGGTCAAGTGACATACTTGCAACAAACGGGTGCTCCCGGTAAGACGAATGGATGAGTCCCTTTTGCGATCGTCCAATCCTTGGATAATCTCGCCCGTGATCAACCAAGCCGGGCTGTGCTCAGTCTCCATCAGATCCACTACGGTCAAAAGACGGGTACTTCCCATACAGGATAACAAGTCCATATGACCCTCGAAAGCATAGACATGGAGCATGCAAAAAGAGAAAGCCCTACCAGCTGTAAGCCGGTCTAACCCGAACATCGAGAGAGTTCATAAATTTCTCAGCCAAGTCGATCAGAGAAATTTTATCACCATCCATCATACGGGACACCTCGTTGTGAGAGAGCCCTAGAAATTCTCTCAGCTTCCTCCTCGGGTCATAAATCGAGTACGGGACGGCGGGACGGAGTATCGGGTTCCATCCTCCTATAGCCGCAATCTCCTCAGGTAAAGGGCATACTTCGCCCCGAGGGAAAGCAAAGACATGATATATGTCATCCCAATAAGCCAAACAAGCATCCAGAAAGTAGCGGTCAACCACCATTTGACGGAACGGGTACAATTGGGTTATCCCCGTCTGATTCAAAGCCACCCTATCTGCATCCCTAAAGCGACGGGACCACTCCTACAACATCACGCTCAACCTATCAATCCCCATGGCTAACCTTCTCAAGAAGATGGAGAGACTTTCTTTTTACCTTAAGGGAATTAAAGAGACTTTCTTCTAAGAAGAGCTTGTTTGTGATGGGATTTATGAAGAAAATCAAGAGCAAGGAAGGGCTATATATAGCATTAGCCTTGCAAACTATTTAGGAAAATTTCCTAATCTTAATAGGAATCGAACCACCATCCTAGTCTCAATACTAGCACGGAAATCTCCATCCCGAACTTTCCTAATCTTTGTTAGGAGTCAAAATATCAAAGTTCCCAAAATTCAAAAATCTCAAGATTTCAAAATTTCAAAATTTCAAAAAATCGTTTCTCCCCAGCGCGAGTCATTTTACTACCTATGTGTTGCATGCATTTTATGTAACTCATACAGGTACAACTCAAACAGGGACGTGCAACCCACGATAGTTCCCCGGCGGAAGCCAACGGCGGCATTTCAAGGGATGAGTCTACATACAGGCGCACCCAGGGCTTATGCGACAAGTCCAATTCCCCACGGAGTTATCGGCTCAGGTATGACTTCTAGCTTACGGCTGGCGAGCCCTTCACGCAAGTCTAATGGACTATAAACGACCCGGCCGGAAGTCCGCCAGGTTTCAATCCTCGATTGGCCTGGTGGATACTCTGACTTTCGCCCTGTCCAAGCCTCAGTCAGAGTGGGGGCTCTGTAGACACCCGCATTTTGACTGCCAGGTGTCTATGGTAGTTTCCAAAAAACACCCGATGATGATCGGACGCTAACATGCTTCTATGCGCTCGGATACGGGCTAAAATCCATTAATCGCTGGCTAACACACTTACAGAGTACAAATCTCACAAAATCAACCTCAAATCCAGGCCCATCGGGCCGTTTCCAATCAAACAAGGCTAATTTGGGCCGAAACCGACACCGGAATTAAAACTGACTCGTCACGATTGGGTCAATCCCGGTCAAAGTCGTTTCCGAGACACACCAAACAACCCCTCAAACATCAAAAGCCCAATTCAAACTCAAACTCATCAAATATCCATGGTCACGGTCCAAAAGACTGACCCGCGCGACCCAGCTGGGCCACTCGATCGAGTGTCTCACCCACTCGATCGAGTGGGCCCTTATTCAAGCCCGACGGCTGGCGTAACGGGCCACTCGAGCGAGTTAGCCACCTACTCGGTCGAGTAACCCTAAACTGAAGCCCTAACTTTTCCTATATAAGGAACCCCCATGCACACATCTTCAACAACTTTTTGAAAACCCTAGTGCACCCATACACACGCATACTACGTCTTTTACAAATCCTAACACACCCTAAGCAAATCCCAAGCAATACACTAGCAAAAAAACCCTAAACCTAGTTTAGGAATCAACAACCCGAGCCACCATAACTTAACCTCCATAAAACCTCGAAGACTCTTGTGTTAAAGCCGCGATTACGAGTTCTAATCCAAGACAAGAACATGTAGGTTGAGGGTGTCAAAACCCCGTTTCTCCTCTTCTCTTCTTCCTTCTCGCGTCATGTTATTATACGGGTCGTTTTTTTATTTATTTTATTTCTATCGTTATTATCGCATCATTAATATCGATAGTATAATACTAGTATCAAAACATTAAAATACCTATCGATTTGTGTCGAGTATAAGTGATATTGGAATAAGGAAATCCGAATATACAAGTGTACTGCACACGCGTTGACGGTCGCTTGTTCCGATATCCCGATTACTCGATTATTGAGATAGGTCAATTTCAACAATAATTTTCATATCGCTTATATCATTATTGTTATTCGCATATCGCATCGATTCTCAAAAATAAGCATTATATTTCAATAAGGGTCGAAACCCGTTGACACGGATCCGACATCACCATCCCTAGGGATTTATTCCGATGTCGGAGAAGTCGAGGGAATCAAGTTCTTTTTTTATTTATTCAAATAAAGCGTCGATTTCAGATTCGATACTAATCCCATAATTGGATATTGAATCTAGTAATCAAGTCATATGAATTAATTAATGTGATTTGGTCATATCGCGATAATTCATTCAAAACGGCTAAAATCAATTTATTTATTCTCTATTTCACTCTAATATTCCATATCGATTCAAATAATCGAATGTGGGATACAACGAGTATTCAAAGTTAGAGTCGAGTATAAATTCAACAATATTTATACTCGGTTCAACAAAATTTGCGATTTATAAAAAACCAAGTCGAGCGTAAATTGTGCAATATTTATGTCCGATTCGGTAAAATCGTCAAACTCTCACAAATCAAAAGCAATTTCAAAATCAATAATTAAAATTTGCAAACGAATTACAAATCGTACAGGGGGCACTCGACCGAGTGCCTAGCCCACTCGGTCGAGTGGCGCCCCAAAAATCGGATCAGAATGTCTGCGACGACACCCACTCGGTCGAGTCTCACAGTGACTCGATCGAGTGGCCATGTACTCGACCGAGTTAGCCAATAACTCGACCGAGTATGGTCTATAACGCGGAACAGAAACCTCTTTTCAGGATCTACTCGATCGAGTCCATCGACCACTCGATCGAGTAACCTCATAACGATTAACACAATAAATCGTACATTATTCGATTTCCAAAACCCGATAGTATTTCACGACTTAGGTCAACACGTGCAAAATTAATCACGTGTATACTATCTTTTCAAACCATGCATCATCTTGTACATCATTCAATTCAATTCAATTCATTATTTGCACAAACCGTTAATATCGATTTACCGTTACTAACCGTTTGCTTGTTTCTTTTGTCAATTTAATTCTTGTTCGTTTATTGTACTAAATGAACCCGCATGCTAAAATTCAACTTCGACGTTAGAATTAATTGCATTAAATTGACTTAGAAACCCTTTTCAATTTTAACTCACATGTTTAGGGAAAATACTCTTTGCATATCATTTTCCCGTTTAACTAGCGCGCGTATTGTAAGTCATTCGAATTCTTAGTAGAGGCCGCTAATGTGCGGGCGGGGTTGGGTGTCCTTTGTGGGCTTCCCAACACGTACCCTCACCCCTTACTCAGAACCTCGGTTTCCGGATGCCCGAAACCGTTGGCGCACGAGAGTCATTCAATACACGATATCCGATAATGTCGGTATTGGTATCAAATGCAAAGGGACGAGCCCAATAAACTCTGACATCGGAAATGGGCCGTATTTTGTATACGGACCACTACGACATAGAGTGGGCTCGAATGGTTCCGAATAACCACAAAATTCGGTGGCGACTTTACATAGACCTAAATTTCAATTCGATCCATTCTCATATGGAGATTCATTCGCCTACCCAAACCCGCGCGTGGCCGCGTCGGGGTGGACCTATGTCTTGTCCACAAATTCTCGCAAAATAAATAATCAAATTAATACGCGATAGAATCCCTCATAACCAATTATGAGACAAAGATTCAGGTCGATTTGATTAATACTACATAACAGAGGCTCTGATACCACTGTAGGGTTACAACCCTTAAACCCAAGGACCTGTTACGAGTATTAACCGAAAAGACAAAAGTAGAGGGATAACAATTATACTTTATTTGCAGCGGAACAGCGTATTAATAAGAAGTATAATAAACCCAAAATATATATAATCTCCACAGACAGAATAAATAATCTTCACGGACAAGAATAAATAATCTCCACGGACAGAATAAAGTACCCCAAACGTGATGCCTCCTTTGGTATCCACACGGGTACGTAACTGCGACGTATATGCTAGTATTAGGGTTTTGTGAGACGGTCTCACAAAATTCTCTCTCTAATAATATATGAATCAATACACTTGTATGATTTGGTTCATCATATGAACCTCCTTATATAGGAGAGATAGGTTACCTACTTAACCTAGAAGTTATTCCATAACTCCAATTGGTATAATTAGATTATCACAATGACTCTAGTTACCATAACTAGATTATTGCTATAACTCTAATTACCATAACCCGACAGCACAGCTGAGTCGTATTATTACTGACCCGATATATTAATATACCGATATATTAATAATATCTCGTACACATTGTGTGTGACCCAATGGGTCCACTTAAGACTACCAGACATATAACTTATTTATATGTCAACCCGACATCAACCTCTAGCAAGGCATATCGGATACATAGACTTAAGCGGGTAAATCCGTAGGACAGTGGACATAACTCCTTCACCATCATGATGCCACCACAGTAGACCCATACTTCGACATCACCCCTCACCACCAGCAACAAGGCGTCACGCCTAGTCGAGAATACTAGCTCAGCCATACCCATATTCAGGCAGTCGACCCAGAACTCTGGGCAACGCGCGACCTCTGCAAATGTCGTGCACCACCTCTACTCTGACCAGCCTCAACTGCTCCCCTGCTGTAACACTTCGTGTTTTTATAAATATATTATTTTTAATAAATCATTATTTTAATAATAAGAAATAACTTTAAGCTGTAACATTCGTAAATTAAATAATTCGGATAGGTTTGACCACTTAACATTTAAAATGAATATCTATTATTAACTTAATTTTCTCTCATCGAATTAATTTTATAAGTCAATTTTATAATTAGTTTAATATCGTAGTTCCGTCTTAAAATCGGATCGATCGAGTAACTTATTAGAATTTGGCCGATGTCTAACTTAGGTAAGAAAGCCCAAATGTATTCACTTATTTGGCCGTTTTACACCTCCTCATTAATACGTACTCCGTATATAACACTCCTTATTCTCTTCATTTGACCTAACACCCTCAACAAGCAACTTCCCCTATTCGTATGCTCGGTACTAACTCCTTTTCATGCTTTCACACCTACATATTTATAAACTCCCTCCATTTTTGTGCTCCCTGATACATCGTACCCTGAACTCCCAGTTAGAATATTTATATTCTTATGGCCTTGGGTCTTTCGGGTTTGTAAATAAAGTTCACGTTTAATGGGACATTGATATAAAGTCGACACCGTGATGGTTCGGTTTTTGTTAACATAATTAAAGTTCGGGAATTAATATTCCCTCCTACCTTACCCGATTATATTGATTTGCCTATCCCGTGATCATATCCATTATATTGTGAAGAGACATGACTCTTTGCTCAATTACTGTATTATAAATAATACAGTGAACGTATATCTTGTTCATGATGTGAAAAAGTTACAGACTCATAAGAAAAGATTAAGAAGGCTATCATTGTTTCTTATTCCATCTCAAGGGAAATATTAAAGCAAAGAGTTAAGGAGGAGAATCATATTTGGGTCTTTATTCTTCTTATATTATTATTATTACTAGATGGATGCCCGTGCGTTGCACGGTTACTAAATCAATTATTGATAAATGTGTAAATTTTAATGTATGTTATTAATTTGGTTGTGTATGCAAAAAATATTGTGTAAATTAAATTAACTATTTAAAATTTCACACGGGTGCACCAATAACGTTACTAAATCGACCATAATACTTTCCTTTATAATCATTGAATGTGACAAAGTGGCTAGAATTATTTCAAATAATGGTCATTTGGAAGAAGTAACACTACTTATCAATGTTTATCTTACGGGGACAGGCCGATGGAAATCAAGAAGTGAGACAGACTAAAAAGATTATGATTAATTTTTTAAATATAAACATTATAATTAAATTGTATAATATTAATACTATTCAAATAAATAAAAATTTATTTTATAATCTCTAACTTTTTATCAATTCCGTTTATTAATTATTAACCATTACTAACTATTACTAACTTTATTTTATCGTTATACTAACTTTTTATTTATCGTAACGCTAACTACTAACTTGACTATAAAATACTCGTCCTTTACGTATTGAATACAAGGGATAACGGGATAACAAAACACGAATACAAGAGTTTCGCACTCGCGTTTCCGGTTGCTTATCTCGTCACCTCGAGTATTTTGTTGTTTAAGGCGGGTCAACCCTTTAAAACGCTTTTACATTTTTGTTCATTTTAATATCGCATCTAACATTTTATTATTCGTTTACTAACAATCTAACATTTAATTTCCGCTTTTTTATATTCTGTCATATAATACTGCGTATAATTATTTAGTAAAACTATTTCAAATCGAGTGTGTTCGACAACGAATTCCGCCCAAAGTCCGTTATAATCCTCGAAAGTTGTATTGGAAGCGGCGCCCTTTGAGGCGTGCCGCCCTAGACACTTACGGGTATAATGAGATCGCGGTAATTTATTGTCAAGCGCATTCGACATCATTTTCAAAATATTACTCTAAAGGTACGATGTTGACTCCCTAGTCAATCGTCGCGCCTAAAAGAGTCGTCGGTAATTAAATTAGTGTGAAACCTTTTGACGATAAATCGATAGGCATATGGTCCGTAAGAACCAAAATGACATCGTAACGCGGAGGAAATCAATAATCATCCTAGTTTAATTAATTCTGACTTCATAAGCAATACTCTAAAATGTATTATACCGGTTTCATAACTGTGTGTCGTGCCTAACGAGTTATCGAGAATCGAGGGAATATAAATTATGTAATATTTATGTCTAACTTGATTAGCTCTCGATTGGAATCATTAAGCCACGAAATGGCCCCTTTTTGAAACGAGTTATCACTCGTACAGAGGGCACTCGATCGAGTTCCTAAAGGACAACTCGATCGAGTTCCTAAAGGACACTCGATCGAGTGACCCTCTAAAAAATGGGCAGGGGGTCCTCACAAAGGTCACTCGATCGAGTCCCCTCCATGACTCGATCGAGCGACCTCCATAGTTCTCCAACGTGAGCTTACCAGTGACATACGATCCCGTCAACACATTTTTACGACATTTAAGTCGTCACGTGTTAATTCAATCACGTGTTTACTCTTTTCAAAACCCATACATTATATCAGTCATTTTCTAGTCACCTTTACGACTTTGAGCGACGTCTCGTAAGACTAGTCCTATATTGACGACTCTTTAGTCGTATCCAATATAGGACGGGTCGACACATTTCCATTTCGTTATGATAAGTTGGGACAAGACTTCGAGCCCCGAGATCGAGCTACCACTACGTTTCGGTCCCATACGCTAGACGTGTATTATGTCTCCGTCCTCCAATCGATACACAATGCAATGTGTCCTTGATTGTAGTTCGTCCATTTAGTTGGTTTACGGTTTTAATTACGTTTTCTATTTACGGATCCGTTTATAGATCACCATTACCGTCGCTAAGCAATTTACATTCTCGCTTTGTATAAGTATTATATTTCCGCCCGCGTAGCTTGTAATTTATTTTCAAATTTATTTACTTTTGATGTTTGCCATTTACCGTTTCTAAATGAACATCGCATGCTAAGTTCAACTTCGACATAATGTTAGATGCATTAAATGACGTAGCTCAACACGTATTCACCTGCGTAGCTAAAAATATTGTTTGCATATCATTTAACCATCTTACTAATGCTCGTACACGAAAATCGAACGATATCTTAGTAGACGCCGCTAAGAGCGGGCGGGGTTGGGTGTCCTTTGTGGGCTTCCCAACACGTACCCTCACCCCTTACTCAAAACCATTGGTTTTCGGATGTCCGAAACCGTTGGCAAAACGAGAGTCATTCGATAGACGATATTCGGTAGCCCGATGTCGTTATCCATATGCAAAGGGACGAACCCCCATATGCTCTAGTACTAAAGCGGGCCGTGCTTTGTGCACGAAATGCCCAAGTATAGAACGGGTTCGAACGGGTCCGAACTCCCATAAAGTTTGGTGGCGACTCCTATTTCGATTTAAATTTCGACCCGAGATCAATCTTACCATGAGATTCATTCGCCTACCCAAACCCGCGCGTGGCCGCGTCGGGGTGGACTTTGTCATGTCCACAATTTGACGACTCCTCTGGGGATACCTGATGTACCACTTGTCATCGGGATTTTCAGGGTGAGACTCGAAGAAAAATCGTTCGATTATTAACGTGCGTGCATTAGTTCGATAGTTCATACATAACCCATTTTTTGCCCGAGCCGGTTACTTGTGACCGACGTCCCACTATACCGCAGTACATTCCTACATGGTTGCGCTAACGACATCTATGGCCGAACTCGTATGGGTTTTGCGGCATGTTCTAAGACCAATTCGGCTTAGGAAGTCCGTTCTGATTTACGAGAGAGCCATCGGTGTTGGTATAGACCCTCTTTAGACCGACGGAGAATTAGTTTAAAGCATACATGTTGTCGTCATAATGCTTGTGTGACTATGTGCTACTTGGTTTCTGTGTCATTTTCCAAAAACCGTCATTTGAAGAAATACATCTTTTCAAAATGTCCAATTTTCAAAAACTCGGAATGCTGCCGTAATTTAGAATTATGATTTGACACAAAAGTAGCCTATTTTCTAGCCGGCATGTTATCCATTCTAATATTTGAATTTTCGATCTTTTTTCGATTTTTGAATTTTCAAAATTCCATTTCGATTTTCAAATCTCCGGAATACCGTTTCCGATTTTCAAATCTTCGGGATCCCGTGTTTGATTTTCAAATTTTAGGAAATTCATTTTCGACATTCAAATTTTCGAAATTCGAAATACTCAACTTTTCAAAAATCGGTCCCGTCGGCATGCTGCCAATTTCGAAAGTCAGGACCGTCTTCCGAATTTTTCAAAATTTAACCTTTTTCAAAAACCTTCCTTATTATAGGACTTACCGTAATTCATGTGTCAGGTCTTTTTATAGTTCATCGAAGGTCTATTAGCGTCGAAACTCCGTCGATCCTACATCACGGGTTTCTCCCCAATCCTAGTCCGCCTTATCCTAAAGGCACAACCAACCAACACGAGTCATACACTCGTAAATGGAAGGTTTGTCTAAACACTCGAGTCCTAACTAGAAAGTCCCACGCGATTTTTTTTCCCTCCGACAAGACGGACCCCCACGATCTTTCTTCAGGGAATCTCGCCCGTCTTTCAATCCGTTAGTCGAGTCATCCCAATTCTAAGAATCCTTTAACTTAAGGGTCTGTACTAATCCCAAGGTCATATTTTTTCGCGTCAAATCAAGTGTCTCTAGCGTCGAAGCTCTGCCGATCTCATATTGCAAGTTTCTTCCCAGTGGCGTCCTAAGAATGGGGCAAAGACGCCTCTCCAAATATTTGTTGCTTATTCCCCTCATATAATTTTGGTTATTTAATTATGAAAAAGAAAAATTGCTGCTATTTAGTTAAGATGCAGCAAATGAGGAGCATCAATTTAATGTTTTTCTACTAGTGTAGGATACGGGCTGCGTGTACTTGAAGACGCGGGACGTTGGAGGTACGTGAAGCCGAAGCTGAAGCTCTGCTCAACGAATTGATGGAGGCGTGGAGAAGAGGCTATCGGAGGGTGGTGATGGAAAGTGACTGCAAGAGGGTGATTGACCATTTACGCCAAGCTAGCAAGGGATAGAGCAATCTATTTAGGATTATTGATGAACTTCTCATTTTTAGTCGTAAGTTTGATTGTATTACTTGGTCCTATGCCCCGCATGACTGTAATCGTGTTGCACATGCGCTCGCGCACTCTATGCCTCGCCGCTTTGGAAAACTTGTCTAGGAGAGTATTGGTCCGGGGATTGTTAACTCTTTTGTGAACTCTGATTTTGATTCAATGATAGTCCCGTATGTGAGATTTAAAAAAAAATCATTCAGCCTCATAATTCATCACATCTTACCATCATCATCAAGAATACCCTCAATAACTCCATATTCAAGTTCTATCTCAATTCTCGGTCCACCATTTCTATATCTATTCTTTATCAAAAGCAGCTAATTCCAACGATCTTCATTTCCACTTTTAAATCACCATTGTTATCCAGCATCTCCTAGTCACTAAAACAAAAACTAAGGGACAATTTGGTCTTTTCAACTTTCCCTCCAAAAAAAATCTCCCAATATGTCAACTTCTTATATTTAGCAATTACTACTATAAGTCTTTTATATTTTATTTTCTATTAAATATTTTAAATAATGTCATTTTTATGTTTGAGTCAATCAGTCACCTCGAGTTATATTTGGATCAGTAAGAATTGGGTCAATTTCAGGTTGGACCAGATTATTTTGGACTCGGATCATTTTTGAGATTGTTATTTCCAACAATTTAAAGCATATTAATAAACAATTCACGTCAGTTTATCGGTTAGGCGAGTAAATTAGAATCACGGGTCAAACTTGGATTTTCAGTTCGAGTGTTGGGTCGCGTCAATTTTATCAGGTCTAACCGTATAATCATGGTCTCATTTCCTTTCTTTTACTTTCTCCTAATTTAATCTTTATCACTTCATCTCAATAGTTCAACATTTATACCGAAAAACAAATAACTTATTTTCTAGCTAAGAAAATTATGCTCTAAATTTCTAAAGTAAATGTCTGATTTTAATTTAAATCAACTTTGTCATAAAATAAGTCTAAGATTTTTTTTTAAATATTTCAACAAATATTTCGCAATCAAACGTTTCATATTAGATGACGGTGAAAAACATCATACTTATTTTATTTTTGGTGTGAAAGAGCGACAAAGCTCCGAGAATTTACTACTAGCTGTTACACGGGAATAGTCACCCCAAAGATGTCCTCCATAAAGAGAGGACGGAAAAACATCATACTTATTATCGTATGAGATTGATTCAACAGAATAAACATGATCTTAATAATATAACACTCTGATTATGTCGTACTATTAAAAGTTTTTTTTATCATCACAAAATTTTAAGTAATCAACCGTGCACGGGTTTTGCACTAGTTTACCCACCAATGCCCAAACATACCGGATTTGGGCCACTTATTAGGCCCAACTGAACCCAACCCACAAGATAAACCCAAATTTGATAACAAAGCTCGTTCCAAACCTGACCCACCCAACCATGATCACTTCTAGACTCTCTAGTCCAATCTCACTCGCCTTTAAAAGCTGCTCGTTCCTAACGAACCCTAAAATCCAACATCAATCACAACACATACCAAAACCTGAAATCCCACCAGCACCTTCATCTGTCCGTTGAAGGTATTTTAGGGTTCCTCATCTTTATTTCGATCTTAAATTCTATTTTTAATATTGTCGTCGGTTTTGTTCATTGATTTACTTTATTTGGTTTATCCACAGTGATAATGGCATCAGAAGATATCATCAACGATGTGCCAGAGGTAATTATTTATTTCAACATACGATCAAATTTTTTCCTTGCTCGTTTTTGTTTCCACTACTAACGCAGTTCTCATCGATTTAACCCTCAACATTGAACCGATAAACATGATTTACTGTAGACAATGTAGTTCAATATATCTTTGAATATGAACATAAATATGTGTGACAAGTCTATCTATTTGCGCCAAACAAATCGATACTGGATTGTATGTATGATTTTTGATATTTGACTTTTGTATAGATATATCTTATCGTAGCTGTTCAAAAAATCGACATTCAGTAAGTTGAACCTGATCCCATCCCATCCTTTTGTATGAATTTCTATTTGGTTGGCTGGATTCGCCACTGCTGTGTAATGTATGCTACAATATAATTTGTGTGGACATGTTAGAGGAACCAATAAATATGCAGTCTTTGACAAACCCCAGCTTTGGCCGGCTAAATATCAAAACAAGTTTTTGTTGATAAAAAATATCGCCATAGTAGGATTATGTGTCTAATTTAACTTAGCTTATTCCTAATAATATGCCCACTTATCTCTTTCTGGTAAACATTGCTGTATTACAACAATGTGTATTATTGGGAATTCCCAACATTGCTAAATGCTTGATTGCTTTCTAGCTTGTCTGTTTCTTAGAGTTGCTTTTGATGATTATTGCTGATTGTTGATATATTTGTGTGTGATTTTGTCAGCTAGCACCATTTGATCCAACAAAGAAGAAAAAGAAGAAGAAGACTACAACCCAAGAATTTAGTGACAAAAATGCTGAGCCGTTGATGGATAAGATGGAAAATATGACAGGTATTAGTAGTTCTAAACAGGCATATTAGGGTCCAGATCCTTTCGTTATTTGGATAACATAATGGGGTGAATTTTGAAAGGCCCTCCATTTGCCCTCCCCTTTCCTTCCTTTCTCTTCCTTCTTTTCCCCTCCCCTCACTTTCTATTGCATTTTTTTATTTAAACTCACCGAGTTTATTTTTTTGTTGAGTTTACCATAGATGGTAAAACAATGTGGATGATTAAAGAACACAGAAATGTGGTAAACCATTATATTACCGTATTTTGAAAACTCATTGGAGTCATCTTATCATACTCCCTCCCATTCATTAGAATCATTCCATATCCCATTTTCGTCTCATTCTTTGAATTCATACCATCCCACTAGAGAAAAAGACGGATTTCCCTTTCTGTCCCTTATTATTGCCCCCAACTCCACTAATCATCCCATCCCACTTGCCCCCACTAGTAGAGTTTTCTTTTAACTTTGTGCAGTTTCAATATGGCATGTTCTAAAATAATGGGAGGGACTACTTGTCTTGCTGACAAGTGACACTCACAGTTTGTGATGGAGGGGAAACATCATTTGCTGGTTTGAAAAAGAAGAAAAAGAAACCGGTATGCCTCGTTTTGAACACCTGATCTTCATTATGTTACTCTCTATATGAGCTTCAGGGTTTGATAGTACCGTGTTTTCACTTGTAGGTTGATCCTAATGTTTGATAATACCGTGTTTTCACTTGTAGGTTGATCCTAATATGTTCAGTAGTGATGTTGTAGAAGGAATAGAGGAGAAAGAAGGTAAACAAATATCACCTGTGGAATGTGCCTTGTATCATTTACTGTTGTTTTCATTATGATTGTAAACTGGTTTAGTCTTATTTTCTTTCTTTGCTTTCTTTAGAAGATATTGGGGAAGATGATGAGGGGGATGAAGAAGATGTTTTGCTACAGTCACGCTATCCTTGGGAAGGGACTGAGAGAGGTAAGTTTCTGAGTCATACTTTCGTGAGCTATTTTTGTGATATATACTGTTCGTTTTTTCTGGAATGAAAGTGATATCGACACTTCTGTAGTAGGGCCAATGTCTTTGCCGTCTGCATATTTTGCATACTTGACTGAGTTTAGGCATCTGGTTTGAAGAGGCAAGTTTCTGAGTCATACTGTCGTGAGCTATTTTTGTGATATTTACTGTTCATTTTTCTGGAATGAAGTGATATCGACACTTCTGTAATAGGGCCAATGTCTTTGCTGTCTGCGTATTTTGCATACTTGACTGAGTTTAGGCATCTGGTTTGCTTCTTGTTGATTGCGTTCTTGTTTGCATCTTAGGAGTATTAACACTATTCATGAGCCTTGATATTGACATTGATATTTATACATTATTGTCTAGCATGTGTGAATAGCTATCTAAATTGGAATCATAGTGTTCACATAATTAAGAGAGAGCATGTCTGTCTGAATATGACTGGTTTTCATAGGTGTTTGCATACATAGGAGTACAAAACATGTCATATTTGCTTACTTGCGTATTGCTCTATTGTCTAGTTTTATGTTCTTTTTTCTGTACATCTTTTCTTATTTCAGTGCCACTCTGTACATAAAATGGTAATGGTAATCTGAATAATGTTTTAGTTTTTTTGTGAGAAATTGGACAGAACAGTAATGTTTACAATTTTGACTTGAAAGTCATTTATGTGATTCACTTTTGGTTGGCTTGAGCAGCTGCTAGGAAGGGTGTTCAATATCCTACGTGAGAATAATCCTGAACTTGCTGGTGACCGACGAAGGACAGTTATGAGGCCACCTCAGGTGATGCCTGAAGGGACCAAAAAGACTGTTTTTGCGAACTTCACTGATCTTTGCAAAATGTGAGTTTCATATATTTTTTTCTTTAACGAGAAATATAGTGATTGTTTTGACGCTTGCAAGTTTGAAAAAATGGTTGATCTTTTGACCTTGTGTATTCATACATGATTGTATTGGCGATGTGTAAACTTCTACTTAAGGAATAGCTGAATCGCATAATTGTGACACATCTTTTTACTGGTTGAAAGGTCGGAATTTGTTACTCTTTCAATAAATTAACAAACTTTGTTTTAGATTAGTCTACACTACCTGTTATTTTCATTTCATAAAGCTTGAACTCTTTTTTATTTTTTTAGTTCCAAGCATATTGTGTTCTTGGGGTTGTTAAATTGACCGTTGAGTCTTGTTACTGTTTTCAGGATGCATAGGCAACCTGATCATGTGATGGCCTTTCTACTTGCTGAATTGGGAACGAGTGGCTCGTTGGATGGACAACAACGCCTGATGATTAAGGGTAGATTTGCTCCTAAAAATTTTGGGATACTGAGAAGATATGTCAGTAAGTACCTGTTTTATTTGATTTTTGCCATGCTCAGTAGATTGTTTGGGGTGAAATTTTGTTTGTTTGTTTTAGTTTTCTTAGAAATAGAATCAACTTTTTTATCCAACGAAGGGTACACCTCGGTCGTAGTACCACTAGACTAAGGCAACTTCGTTAAAAGTAGTTTATATATTTTTGTTCCACTTTTCAGAAGTATCATAGTTATCTGCGTAAAAATTGTGGTATCCTGCAATATTTGGCCCACCCATAGTGATAGTAAGATGCAAACCGCATTAGATGTATAGTATACCTCGTAGCAACAACTAAACTGAAATGGTTTAATACATCGAGTTTTCGTACCACTAGACTCTCTTCTCATCTTTTATCTTTTTATGTGGGGAGAGTTTAGGCCCGTACAAAAGCACAACACAGTTTTCAGAATAAGATACTGAACTATGTTTTTTTATCTTCTTCTATAGAATACATCATCAAATTTTTAAAAACATTCATTAAAATTCGAAAGTTTCGAGAATTAGACGGCAATGTGACCCATAGTATTAAAACGGGATGGTTAAAATAGAAGAGCGGAATGGGGTTACTATGTAATCAAGGAGTACCTCACAGATTAAATGGCAAATTTTACCGCACATTAATAAGGATTGGCTTAGAAATAGGGTAATTAGGTAGAAAGTACTAGTGACACCTATAGAAGATAAACTGATGGAAAATCGGTTATGATGTTTGGGCATGCCGATGGAGGCTGATTGATGCATCGATACAAAGACTTGAAAGATGGAGAGAGCATGGTTTGGTGCAGTGTCCAGGAAGACCTAAATAGACTTGGATAAGAGTGATCGAGAACGATACAGAGTTTCTTGGATTGGGGAAACTGTGGGTTGGATAGGACGGTGTGGAGGGAGAGGATTCCGCGACCGAGTATAGTTAGAGGAATATTTTTTCTTTTTATTTATTCTTAATTCTTTTTTTTTTATTTTTCAAAATTATTTTTATGACTAACTTTTCTTTTTCTTTTCTTTTTTCCAATTAGTATTTTTAGTTACTAAATTATTATTCTGGAACTCGAGTTTGTGGCTCTTTAAAAACTTATGATTAACGCTTTCAACTTATTTTTCAGTTTGAAACTATATTTTTTTTTATTATTTTATTGCATTGTTCGCCTTCCATTTTATTTTTTTTGTGGGTGACAACTTGACGACTTCAAATAATGATTCATGTTGTATTCATTAAAATTCAAATTTCGTAAAGACATGTATAGCCGTATAGGTAGTTGACATTATGTAAGTGTTTGGTGAGGGTGAATGTTTTGTTTGTTGCCCAAGTATTTAGGCGGACAGTATTTTTATGAGAGCTTGGTAATCTGGTATGTGTCCTTTTCATTTCTCATTTAGTATATAGAGGGTTCACTTTAATCATTCTTGGACCAAGGCTTTAAAGTTTTTGTTTCTGCCACTTTGTGTTCATGTTTTGTGAATTTTGCGTGATAGTTAAAACCAAATGAGTTTCTTTTCGTTTCTTCAACCTGATTTAATCATTTCATCTTTTGCTATCTTTATACAAATTATGTACTCCCTCCATTCAACTCCAATTTCCCCATTTCTTTATGCACATTTGTCGAGACGCATTTTAAATCGTTGATATCTTTCACTATGTATTAATAAAAATCATAATTTTTTGGTAATACTTATTCTACTCGTCAAGGCGAATCAAACATGATCCCACATGATAATATTTTGTCTTATAGATTGTGTAGAATTTTGAAGATAATTTTGGTTTTTGAATAATGTCGAAAACCCTAAGGGGTAAATTGGAGTTGAATGGAGGGAGTAGTAGTTAGTCTCTGTTTTCTTTTGGATTCCTTTCATGGTATCGGTGTCAAAATTTTCAGTTTATTAGATATGCTATTGGGTAAAGCTAATGGATCTTTTTGCTTAGATGAATATGTTATCTGCAATGGGTGTAAGAGCTCGGACACAATTCTTTCGAAGGAAAATCGTTTATTATTTCTCAGATGTGAACAGGTAAGTGATTGTGAAATCATTATTCTTTCCTGTTGACGGTGTGCAAATGCAAGCCTTGCATGAATTTACTTTGATTCAAGTGTTGTCTCAGTGTGTCCGTAGGTTGTGTGTTGAATGTTTGGTGTTCTGTATGCTCCTTATTTTCTGTGAGCTAGTTGATAATAGTATATGCTCTTTCCTTGGATTCATTATGTAATCCACTTTTTTATATGTTATCCTTCTTTACTAATCAAGAATATGGTTGTTACTATCATTCTACAATTTTAAGTTTGAGAATGCCTTGTCTTGTTATTGCGACTTGCCACCATAGACCCTCATTGCATCCTTGCATCTCGCTTCTTTTAAATTAGGATTGTATTTTGTAATGGAGGAAGTATTCAATTAAAGGTATTACTCCATAATAACCAGTGGTTTTGTTTTAGAAAGGACCAAGTTCTGGTGTAAAAATGTGCTCGTGTCATGTTTCTACTTTCTACAATATTGTGTGCAATTTTCCTTATTTAACTTTCTTTTCAATGGCGGAGTATACAACAATAAGGAGATTACAAGACATTCAGTCTACTGTAAAATTAGTCTGTGTTATGAATGATACAATCGGGAACAATTTTGTTTTTAGACGAGGGATTTGTTTGAACTTTTTAGTTTGTTTTCATTTATCTTAGGCCTGTGATGACTTTAAATATTTGCCTACATTGGATGACGTACAACATGATAAGTAACATATTTACTTCTGAGGCCTAATTGTTTTACGGAGGCAGTATTTTCCATGATGAAATAACGGCCTAATTGTTTTAGGAGGCAGTATTTCAGTCTACTGTAAAATTAGTTAATGTTTTATGATGAATGATACTGTTGGGAACATTTATGTTTCTAGATGAGGGATTTGTTTGAACTTTTTGTTTTGTTTTCATTTGTGTGAGGCCTGTGATGACTTCAAATATTTGCCTACATTGGATGACCTACAACATGATAAGTAACATATTTACGTCTGAGGCTTAATTGTTTTACGGAGGCAGTATTTTCCATGATGAAATAATGGCTTAATTGTTTTAGGATGCAGAATTTCAGTCTACTGTAAAATTAGTCTATGTTTTGTGATGAATGATACAGTCGGGAACAATTTTGTTTCTAGATGAGGGATTTGTTTGAACTTTTTATTTTGTTTTCATTTGTCCGAGGCCTGTGATGACTTTAAATATTTGCCTACTTTGGATGACCTACAACATGATAAGTAACAAATTTACGTCTGAGGCTTAATTGTTTTTACGGAGGCAGTATTTGCTATGATGAAATAACGGCTCAAAGTCCTTACACTGTTAACGTTCTATCTTTCTTTCTCATCATTGAAAATCAAACCAGAATTTTTTTACTTCATATGACCTTAAAAATTATTTAGTGTCAATTGTTTTATTTTTTATATTACTTCATTGGTGGTACACTACATTGATGTAAATGCCCTTAGCTTTTGACACACTTGCTTGTCATTTTCTTCTTTATCTTAAAAACCAAATGTCCCATAACCCCACCTTTTTAGATTTGTGATGGGCAGTCATGACTCACGAGTTTTTGGTCAGTTGTTTTGCCACGTTAATAATTTTCATATGTTAATTAAGTTTATATTATGTTATTTTGTCCTATTTATGTTGGTTGGGTTTGTTGGTTTAGGTAGAAAGCCTATGATGATTTTTTTTGCCTACATTGTATGAGTTCACAGTGATAAGGAACATCTATATATCTGAGGCTGCCCTTTCTGTCTATGGCTTTATACTCCTTCATTCATGAGAGTGTTTTTTCACTAAGTGCTGTATATGCACATCCTGATTTTGTGTTTGATAAATGCTGGATTCACAAATCTTTAAATTATTTTGGTTGATTTGATCAGAAGGCCAATGATGAGAATATTTTTGTCTACATTGTTTGACTGTAAGATGATGAGAAATATTTTAACTGAGGCCATCTTTGTTTGTTCGTTGCTAGTGATTCTGCTTTCAAATGTACATTTCTGAACGTTGGTTGCACTTATTCTTGATTTTGGTTTGTTGCATATTTTTTGGAAAACTTTTGCTCTACTGCATTGGGTTGTGGCTATGCAAGCTCTGTGCATAGTTCTGTAAAGTATAGACTTCATGTAAGGATTATGTTTTAGAAATTGCTGTGATTGTTTGCAAAGAATTTTAACCATTACTTTTGAACCTCCATTATCTACGTTACTGCTATATGATACTCCCTCCCATCCAATCAATTCCTTCCATGGACACACTTCAAAGGTAATGATCAAGTGGCCGGTGATGAAAATATTTTTGTCTACATTGTATGATCTAATGGTGATGATAAAGTATTGACTGAGGCCTTTGATATGTCTGTCATATGGGCTCGTCTACAACAGCGTGTGTCAAGTGATAGGTTAATGCTTTGTTGTTGGTTCTCTGCTTTTGTGCTTTGTTCTGGCTAGATATATAATTAAATAGTTACGGAGTAATATTTTGTGGAGCGCTTAAATAATAATCTTAGAATTTTATGCTTGAAAAGCTCCATCTTCTATGTTACTTGATGTTACATCTATGGAAGCTAGTGGTGGCGATGATATAACTACTTCGTTTGACATAACAGTGATATGGAACATAATGTGAGGCCTGCTTGAAATGTTTAAGAATGCGCAACTGTAACACAAACTATGTTTTTGCTGAGTACATTTTCATGTATTAGAATAACTCGGTATATATTTAATTCGGGTATGGGATGGACATGAGCATGATGTGGCCTATTCTGTTCCAACCTTTTTTTGTGTGGGCAGGCAGCCCATGAACCTCTTTATTATTGTTCATAAATGTGAAATAGAAACCCTGTATAGTATGTATCTTGCAAATTTCAGTGTGAAGGTCGAGTTCTTTTTCCTGCAGTAATTGGTTACAGTATACTAGGAGCTTTTTGTTTAATTTTGGTATCTGCTATTCTGTGTATAGCTTGACAATTTCCATCTGGTATTTTCCCTGAAACATGCGAGTAAGCTGAATAAATTTTCTTCTTGCAACAGTGTGGTTCAGGACGTTCAGTGGCCCCCATCAAAACTGGATTTGTTGCACGTGTTGGACGAAGAAGTGCTGCCTAAGGGTGCTATTTTGATTTTGGTGATACTATGAGTAACAGCTTGCGAGCTTTCCACTACTCTTTTTATGATGGATAAAATCTTGCGCGATCGTTTGGTGTTGTATAAAATGGTGACTGGGAGATGCTCTAACACTGTTCCTTACATGAATCTTTTTAGTTTGGATTTTTGTGCCAATGTTATATGCTTATTGGATCGATTGACATAGAGATTGTGTAAACCTATGGCTTTGGGTTAGTAAAGCTGCTTGATGCAAATCTGATTCTTGAAAAGTGTCCCTTGCTGTCTTCTATAGAGGTCGTGTACAATCATCAATCCTTTCTCGGGTGCTTACACAGGCAACTCAACAATGTCGCTGGCTCATATACCCTAATTTTTGAACTTTATGTACCTTTTTTTTTACACTTAATTTCTCCAGAAAAATTAAATAGGAGGAATACTTTAACTAGGAGGCAATCAGTACATGTATTCATAACCATGGGATATGACAGGTTAAAGTTGTATGCCTCAAATTACAATTTATAATCACTTAAATCTAAATACTGAAAACGTAGTAAAGTAGAAATAAGGGTCGAATCCAAAGGAATCAGATTAATCTAATTATGCTAACTAAAGTGCAGAAATCGACCTCTAACGTAATTAAAGGGAAAAAAGTACTATACACCTGGTTGTACAGTGGGATTGTACAACCAAGTGGTTACATATATATATAATTTAAACTTCTCCTATTCCCCCTCTAATTCCTCAATCACGTTTAACTTCTTCCTCTACTTTTTTTTTTCCTTGTAGTCTTCTGCTTCCTAAAAGACAGTATCTCTTCAATTTCTCAGAGTCAATGGAAAAATCGAAGCAATTGACGGTACCATCCAGACGTAAACATGCATCAAACGCTGATACGGTACCGAGCAGACGTAAAAACGCATCAAACACTGTTACGGTGCCGACGAAAAGACCAAACGCGGTTACTAATATTTCGAGGTAAAATTTAACATCTTTTTTTGTTGAAAAAACAACTTTAGGAAGATTAAACTTTGTACTCAATTATTTTAGACTTCTTGGATGATGGAGAGTTTTGATGAATTAGGGTTTAATACTATTTCGACAACATCTATTTGATTTGTTTCTTTTGCTTTCAGTTACGTATAATTAGGGTAATTATACGAAGATGAAGCTCTGATTTCAATTACTGTAACTAGTGCGAATTAGGATAATTTACCCTTAGCGAATTTATCCGAGCTGTTTGCTAAAGTTTTCGAGCTTTTTACAATATATTTCGAGCATTCAAAACGAGTTCTAATAGGCAAAGTTTACCGAGCATGTCAATGAATTTTTTTTATTTAGAGAGTTTAATTAAATATTTCTTTGGTGAAATAGCAAAATTACGCGTCAAGATTTCTTAAAAGATAGTAACACACTCAAAAGATGGTCTCAGAATTACGTACATATAGAAATCTCTTAAATGTAATTAACTTAATTTATGCATAATTTACGAGATATTTGTAACACTTTGACGAGCTAGGATATTTACTTTCTGAGCTTTTAGCTATACTTTTATATATGTAAAGTTTTCTGAGCATGCCACTGATTTTTTAATTTATTTAGGGTTCAGTTAAAGATTTTTTTGGTGAAATAGCAAAATTATGCGTCAAGATTTCTTAAAAGATAGTAATTAATCCGAGCTATTTGATAAAGTTTCCGAGTTTTTTATAATATATTTCGAGCATTCAAAACGAGAATTAATCCGAGCTGTTTGATAAAGTTTCCGAGCTTTTTATAATATATTTCGAGCATTCAAAACGAGTTCTAATAGGTAAAGTTTTCTGAGCATGCCACTGATTTATTTATTTATTTAGGGTTCAGTTAAAGATTTCTTTGGTGAAATAGCAAAATTATGCGTCAAGATTTCTTAAAAGATAGTAACACACACTCAAAAGATGGTCTCATAATTACGTACATATAAAAACTAGTGTAACAATTTGAGATTATGTGTATTGATTATTAAGTATGATTTTTTATGTAAATGTATTTAGTGTTTATTTAAATACTTTTTGTAAACGATTGTGGTCTATTCTCATGTTAAGTCTAACACTATTGTCTATTATCTTTCTTAGACCTTCAAAAAAAACAAAAATTGTAACAGAAAGTGACCATGACGAGGGCAATGACGATGGGTTGGAAATATACCCTAGGCTGGATACTAGGATGTCGCCAACAAAGGTGGTGAAGCTCCTTCAGGCTTTATCTCCGACTCAAAGAAAATGTTTTGAGACAACACCTTTTCGACATCTTCTAAATCTAAAAGTGACTCAAATACCCACCCGCTTAGCTTACTATGTAGTAAGAAACTTCAACTTTAGAAATAAAACATTGAGTTTGGAGGATGGAGAGACATTTAATGTCTCGAAGGAAGACATTCGCACGGTCATGGGTCTTCTGATGGGAGGTTTAGTACCAAGTCATTCTTGTGAGGAGATGCAACCCGTTTTTAGTGAATGGGTTGAACAATTTGGTGATAACCACGAAGGAAATCCTTTGACGATGTCTATGTTAGGAGATTACATATTAACACACAAGGAAGATGGAGGGCAGATGTTCAAGAGGAACATCCTTATGTATATCATATCGTCTTTGATATGTTGTTCCGGAAATAATCACGTTTACACTGATGCATTTCCTTGGGTGTTTGATGTCGGTAATTTGGATCGCCTAGATTGGTGCGAATTCGTTGAGGATAAGCTCTTAACGACTAGACTTGCTTGGTCGTCTCCAAGAAAACAATTTCGTGGTCCCTTGTTATTTCTTGTGGTAAGAAATTTATATACAATACTCAGTTTTTATGAACAACTTATTAATGACTGTATATACTCCGTACTTTCTTTTAAATGTATTAATATGTGCAGTTATACTTTGTCGACACCGTGGTTGATTCAAAAAGGGATGTACCAAGAACGTACCCTACGCTAATTGGGTGGACGACAAAAGATCTAAACAAAAGGGAAAAAAAGGCAAAAAAAGAGGTGGTTTTGGTGGTGGATATATAGAATCCGCTATTGTATCAAACGTAAGTAAATTGTCTTTCTCAATTTGTAGCACTATTATGAGCTATTACATATACTTAATGAGCTAATTATTCTTTTGTTACGAGTGTGCCATTCATCCCTCAAATCATTCTGAATGTGTAGCACTTTTACGAGCTAATATGTATTCTTTCTGAGCTAATGGTTCTTTTTTCCGAGTCTGCCATTTATCCCTCAACCCTTTCTCAATTAGTACTTTTACGAGCTATTATGTATACTTTCTGAGCTAATTTTAATTTTTTACGAGCCTGTCATTTATCCCTCAACTTTTTTTTTATTATTTACCGCTTTTACGAGCTACTATGTATATTTTCTGAGCTAATTATTATTATTTACGAGCCTATTGTATACGTTTATGATTAATAATGTGTCTATTGTCCTTTGAATCCTGATACAGACCTCACTTCTAACCATCAAGAACACAGTTGAAGATACGCATGAAAAGCATGATTGCGACAAGCTGGTAAAATCAACATTCACAACTCTGTATTTTTCAGCTTAATTTTTAAATATGGTGTTCAAAATAATGGTTATTAATTCTCTTCATAATGTATTATTTTTTTACATAGGGTGTGTTCCATGATTTTGCGGGTGCAGTAGAAAACTTAGTTGCGGCCTATGCTGACGTCGACAAGAAAGGTCGAAAACTGCTTGAGGCAATGCCGAATTGTGAAAACGTGAAAAATTTGATCAAGGTCACTCGCGCCTCATTTAATATGTCTCGTCTAGACGATGGTGTTGATATTGAAACCATGCCAAGTTTTAGTCAAGATACTTTCTTTGAGAATCCCTCTGTGATCAAGGATCTTGAAGCAATGATGGCAGCTGAAACCTTATATCGGGAAGTGACTGACATTGTCCCACCAAGCTTTTCACTTGGCTTGACTCAAGAGTTTGGAACATGTACTACACCTCGTAATGCTGATGAAGAAAGTGATGAGGAAGAAAGTGATGAGGAGGACGACGATCGTGGGGTGGAATATGAAGCTGAGGGGGAGGAAGGAGAGAATGAGGAGGAGGAACAAATAGAGGAGCAGATGCCTAAACGAACAAATAAACGACAACCTACAATATATGCCAAATCTCCTTACGTTATGCGGTGCTTAGACCTGATAACCCCGCCAAAGAAGAAACAGATGGATCTGGCCGCTTACCTATTGTCAAACGACAACCACTCAACGTATGATACTTTTCTACCTGATTTTTATTCATAAATTCCGAGCATGTGAGTAAAACTTATGAGCTAATAAATAAACTTTTTGAGCTTTGAAAAGTATTCCGTTCTTAAAAGTTCGTGACAATATTTTTCTCAGCACTTTAAGTTATTTAAACATGTTACGAAAAAAAATTCGAGCCTTTATTGGATTGTGTCGAGCTTCAGCGTATATGTTTCGAGCTTCGTAATAAAATTTCTATTATAAGTTACTCCTTTTTTCATTGATTTATTAACTTGTAATCATTCTTCATAGCTCAAGTTTGTTCAAATGCGGAGATGTTATGACAACAAAAGGTGATTTACGTTCTCTCGTAACAAAACATTGTTTTGTTGAAGCAAATGTGATAAGTACATACTCTTTCATCCTCAATTGTAATGAGAAATACAAATCGAATACTTCTCCAGCAAGAGTATTCTTTCCCACTGATGTTATGGTAAGTAACGTTTACTAATTTTCATGAACATTCAAGAGCTCAATAAAATCTTTATGAGCTTGAATGAAAACAATTCGAGCTATGTTAACAATTTATTGAGCTCTGACATCTACCACACAACTTTATTCATATAAATAATTCTAACTCATTTTTTTTTGTCCTGAAACAGTCTACATTGGTTAACATAGAGGATGATGCAAAGTCGTACTTGGCTTTCAAAAGTGACATGGACCTTTACTTTGAAAATTGGAGCACCTTCAAGAAAGTAGATAATGTTCATCTATTTTTCTTTCCTGTCATTCAACATAATCACTTTTTCGTTGCATGCTTCAATCTTTCACATAAGAAGGAAAGATATGATCTCTTAGACAACAAGATTGAGGGACGGACATCACTAGAAAAATATGGAAATCTTCCATCAAGATTGGTACGACAGTTGTATTACTTTATTTTCTACGACATTTAATCACATTACTTCAATCTCTTCAACATTACACTTATGTATGTATATGTTTGTGTTTTACTTGTTTATGAACGTGTAGCAAGAATTCTTTGCTAGGTGGCTTACTAGTAAGCAGTTGCACATTAAATCTCAATGTGTCAATCTCCTTAGACCAAGAAGGCCTCAAATGAAATGGCGTGATCAAACAAATCATACTGATTGTGCTGTATATACGATGCGCCATATGGAGACATACAAAGGGAATGACTTGACGGGGTGGAACGTAGGTCTTGAGAGGGGAAAGGTAACACATCCTTCTCTAATATACGACTTCATATTTAATCCATATCTAATTTTAATTTTTTTTCTAATAACAATTTTCCTCTATTGCAACAGTTTAAGCCTCTGCATAATTTAAGAATCAAATATGCCTACTAGATCGTTAACTTCCAAGATAATGAAGTCCAAGCTGAAGTATTTTCTCTGGTTGATGAGCTGGTTAAAAAGGACCGCCATTAAGTTGAATGTAAAACTTTGATACGTTGTTTCATTGCTTTTGGTGTTTTTTTAAGACAATAACTTTTATAAAGTTGTACGTAATTTGATATGCTGACAATATTTTTTTTAGCTTCGTATTATGAGATTTCTTGAGTTTTTAATTAAATTTTATGAGTGTCGTATGTATCAATTAAAACTTCATTTTTTTAAACTAAATTTTGCCCATAAACATTCCGAATTGTTTACAGTACATTTTTGTGATGTCAAAATAGGTTCACTAAAAATTCGAGTATGTGTGCAAAAATTATGAGCTAACAAGGAAAGTTCTCGAGCTTTCAAAATACTTTTTCGAGTATGAGTTTCCGTGACAATCATTTCAAACTTTTCGAGCTTCATATTAATTTTTACGAGCTTTTAATTTTTGTATCCGCATAGTATGATTTTTTGAGTTTTTAATTAAATTTTACGAGTCTCGTACGAATTGTTTACAATATATTTTCGTGATGTCAAAATACGTTCACTAAAAAATCCGAGTATGTGTGCAAAAATTATGAGCTAACAAGTAAAGTTCTCGAGCTTTCATAATACTTTTTCGAGTATGAGTTTCTGTGACAAACATTTCAAACTTTTTGAGCTTCATATTAATTTTTACGATCTTTTAATTTTTGTATCCGAGCATAGTATGATATGAGGGTCCACTAACTTGTAATCAATAAATATATTTTCGTGATGTCAAAATACATTCACTAAAAATTCCGAGTATGTCTGCAAAACTTATGAGCTAACAAGTAAAGTTCTCGAGCTTTCATAATACTTTTTCGAGTATGAGTTTCTGTGACAAACATTTCAAACTTTTTGAGCTTCATATTAATTTTTACGAGCTTTTAATTTTTGTATCCGAGCATAGTATGATATGAGGGTCCACTTATTTGTAATCAATAAATATATGTTCGTGATGTCAAAATACATTCACTAAAAATTCCGAGTATGTGTGCAAAACTTATGAGCTAACAAGTAAAGTTCTCGAGCTTTCAACATAATTTTCGACTATGAGTTTTTGTGACAAACATTTCAAAGTTTTCGAGGTACATGTTATTTTTACGAACTTTTAATTCTTGTATCCGAGCTTAGTACATAGTGCATTTTCCATCTTTCGTAGAGGTGCAACATACTTTAAGATGATGCAAACTATCAATTCTATAACTTTTTGTGCCATAATGAAATCAACTCGAGCCATGAATTGATTATAATGTAATATTTAAAATCCGAGCTAACTATAATACTCGTAAGAAATTATTGACCATATAAATAAACTTCCTCAGCTATCATGACTATGATACGAGCTTTTAATTCGAGCTACTTGTAATACTTATTGAGCTAATAAATATACTTACTACTCCTTTAATATGAGGGTCCACTAATGAAAAATTAAAAAAATGACAAACTATAAATTAAAAAATGACTCCAACTACAGACGATCTATGTCAGTACTAAAAACTCGATAAATATGAAATTACATCGTAACTGATAATCCTCTGGCGTCATGAGAATTTCACGAAGACCTACGTGACTATCACCAAGATTATTAATAGTACACGTAGTTCGTGCAGTATCCGACACCTTCCCTACATTACTCGATGCCCGTTTACGTTTCCGAGTCTCAGCAGCCTTAAATCTCCCACGAGCTCGACTACTTTGAATATCCATCAAACTCCTCTTCCTAGTGAACTTTTCCCCTTTCTTTGTCTTTCCCTTTGGATTTTGGATAACATCAACATCACCTGCCTCAACGGCAGAAAAATCGATGCCAACTAATACAGCTTCAACCTCGCCTTTTGCCTTCTCAAAGCAATCATTAACAATACCCCTAGTGATCTCATTGTCTGTACTAGCAATAATGAGTTTATGAAAATTGCGTTGCATATCCAATCTCCACACAGGACCTGCAACCTTCTCTTTGGAACTTTCAATGACGTCATCTTTTGCTTTTGCATCTTTTGTCCAACGCTTAAGAACATAAAGAGTGGGTATATCATCCACACAATTACAATGATATATTCTTAGAATGTGGCGACATAAAAAGCCACTCTCTTCAAACCTTTTACAAGTACAACATGCGTAGTTTGAGGAGGAATCAAACGTCATGACATGGCCAAACTCGTCCCCACGTTCTGTGTAGACGAAATAGGAATTTGTGTTCTCCAAACTACTTTGTAGTTTATGTTTATATGACATGCCCTTCATAAACTCTTTCTCAAAGCGCTTAAAAGCACCGATAGTATAATTCTTTGCTGCAAAATCAAGTAAAGAACATGGGATAATAACCTCAGGTACACCTTCCCAGCAAAGACTATTGTCCTTACGTTCATGACTCCTCCATTCACTCACAACAGTACCAAATATCTCGTAGAAATCACACAGGGTAGTTGTCTTACTAACTCTCTTGCAAATAGAATGATTTGTGGACTCGCTCCTTTGAGACGATAATATACCTGCCGAGAAATAATCTTTTCCATATGCACAACACCATTTATGCCTCAACTCATATAGTTTGCCAAGCCAAGCATGATTACCACAATTGTATTCCCTAACCATTCTGAAAAAAAGGCAAATGGAAACAACCAATTATTCAAGTTGAACAACTGACCCAAAAAACCGAGCTATTAAACATAATAGACGAGCTATTAAACAAATCGAGCTAATACACAAAGATTCAATAACTAAAATGCCTGAAATTACACAAAGATGTCACAACTGACCTAATAAACCGAGTTACTAAACATAATAAATGATCTATTAAACAAAATTAAACTAATACACAAAGATGTCATAACTAAAAAGTTCGATATTACACCAAGATGCCACAATAGACCTAAGAATCCGAGCTACTAAACATAATAGACGATTTATTAAACAAATACTTTATCAAAATTAAAATATATTATAAAAAACTATTTGATAAAGTATTATATGAGCTATTTATGCATAATTTACTAATCTTGTTTCTCGTTTTTATAATAGACGATTTACTAATCTTGTTAATTTTCAAACAAATCGATTTATTAAACAAATACGTGAAACAAGTACCTGTTCCAACAATGTTGTAATTCCTCTTCTGTGTGACATCTTTTCAAGATGCGACTGAATAACTTGTTAAAACCCGGTGTCTCTTTCAGTTGTCCTAGATGAGCAGCTGCATTCTTGAATAGATGCCAAACACATAGTCTATGTTTTGATTGTGGGAAACACTTTTGAATAGCAGTTGACATTGCTTGACATTGATCCGTCATTATAGTTTTAGGCTGAATACCGCCCATTGATCTCAAAAAAGTATTATACAACCACTCAAAGGACTCAGTGCGCTCGTGCAGCATAAACGCAATGCCAAACATACAAATTCTTGTATGGTGGTTAATCCCAACAAATGGCGCACAAATCATATCGTACTTATTCGTACGATAGGTTGCATCGTTTCCAAGAACCTCGTGAAAGGATTCATAATCCTGCCTCATTGTTTTGTCTCTGAAAAATACACTTACCAAACAATTATCCTCGTCTAGCTCAAAATCATAATAAAAGTCCTCCTCACTAGCAGCCCTTTGCTTGAAAATATTAATCAGAGTGTTACAATCTGTAGCATCAAATCTTTTTTTCATTGCCTTTTTCACAGCAGTCAAAGCATCGCCATACTCAAACCCAACTACAGCAGAACCACCAGCCTCCTTCTGTAATGACCTAATACCATCTGCCAAACGAATACCGCTCCTTCTTAAATTCATAAGGTATTTAACACACGCAGGATCGATCTTTCTGTGACATATTAAATGAGGCACTTCATTAGGATGACAAAAGGGATGATTATGAACCATATCGTGTTTTACACACTCAAATTTACCATCTATAATTTTAAAGCACACCATTGCTTTACAACTAGTTCTCCGATCCAACTTTTAATATTTTTTACCCAAAACTCCCTTATCTACCTTATAACCCTGTTTGGAACAACAAAACTCTCTCCCAACAACAATACCTTTCATAGTCTTCCTCAAAGTGGAGTGTCTCACTCCAAAACACTTAACGAATGAATATCTACAATACGCTTCGAAAGCATCTTCCTCTGAATCAAATTTAAGTTCAATCAATTCCGATTGTTCACCTTCAACCCAATAACGAGAACCGTCGGCAGCTGAAAATATATTAACACATATTAAAAAGTGCCACAAATAAAACGCATATGTACGAGTAGTATCTACATTCCGCGCTCATTCTAATACTTGTGGGGACTATTGAGCATATTAATAAACTTACTGAGCTATCATGAAAATTATTCGAGCTACAATAAAAAAGTATATGTTGTAATGTTTAAAATTCGAGCTGAATAAAAAAGTATAGGTCCACTAAGTAATATTATTAACAATTACCTTGACGCCGAGATGCATCTTCTACTTCTCCTTCCGAAGCCAATGGTAATGCATTAGAAGTTACAATTTCCATAGAAATTTCATTCTCCGTTGTCAATGATAACTTATTTGTTGTCTCCTCCGTCATTGAATCTTTGCAACACCATCGATAGTTGAACATAAAAACATTAGTCAACTATAGTCAATTTTCAAGTATTAGAATTCAAGATAGGAATAAATTACAGTTTAATATCTAAAATTCGAGATAATTGTAATACTCGTGAGAAATGATTGAGCTAGTGAAAAAACTAACGTAATGTAATTCGAGCTACCACAAATGTCATAACTAATAAAGTCTGATATTACACAAAGATGTCACACAACTAACCTAAGAAATTAAACCGAGCTACTAAACATAATGGACGAGCTATTAAACAAAATCTAGCTGATACACAAAGATGCCATAACTTAAATTAAAACTCGCAAATAAAATAAAACTCTCAAATAAACTCTCAAATAAAATTAATGAGCCACTGAATAAACATTTTGAGCTATCATGTCCATAATTCGAGCTAACATTAAAACGTAATGTAATATTTAAAATCCGAGCTAATTGTTATACTTTTGAGTTAGTAAATATAATTACTTTCCATGCATAATTTTAATATGAGATATCACTAATATTTCTAGAGTTTCAGTACCAAATTTTAGTAATGTATGTAAAAATTGAGTGATACAATTACCTTCACAACGATATGCATCCTCTACTTCCTGTCCCGGGGCCAATGATAATGCTTTCGAAGTTACAATTTCCAAAGAAATTTCATTTTCTTTAGGAATTTCATTATCCGTTGGCGATGATAAATTAATAGTTCCCTCCGCAATTGAATCTTCACAACACCATTCGTAGTTCAAGATAAAAGATAAAAACATTATCCGACAAATTACACGATCTTTTTAAGTCAAGATACAATTGATTTTGAGGTCCATTATCAATTCTAAAACGTATCGAGCTATTATGAAAATAACTCAAGCCAGAAATTGATTAGAATGTAGTATCGAAAATCCGAGCTAACTGTAAAAATTGTCGAGCATATAAATAAAATTACTGAGCTATCATGACTATAATACGAGCTATAATTAAAATGTGATATAATAGTTAAATTCCGAGCTAATTGTCATACTTACTGAGCATATCAATATAACTACTACCTTTTAATATAATGGTCCAAATTTTGAGCTCACAAGTAAAGTTCTTGAGCTTTCAAAATACTTTTTCGAGTATGACTTTCTGTGACAAACATTTCAAACTTTTTGAGCTTCGTATTAATTTTTACGAGCTTCGAGTATAAGTTATTGAGTTTCGTTGTAGATAAATTGAGCTATGCTACCGCAAAAAACTTTCCATTCCATAATTAGCATTCGACAATATTAAATCAATCTATGAAAAAAAATACATTTACTTATTGCATATCATAAAACACAACCAATTAACCATGAAAATTTACAATATGCAAAACAAAGTCTAGAAATATGTACGGAGTAATAATGTCAACAATTCATACTAATATTACCTTGAGAAGGAGAATTAACTTGTTGTTGTCTTCTAAAATTGGTCGATTCGAAGTTGAATTTTTCAATATCCATTGAAAAATGGATTTACTATGCTGCTTTAATGGAGAAAGAGGAGGAAAAGAGAAAGATCTGAGCAGTTACACAGTTAGAGAAAGAGTGGGAGGAGAATGGAAGATTACGTACATTACTTTGGTTAGGTTAATTAAAAAAAATAAAAAAAATATAATAGCAAAATGACAGAATTAACCCTGATTGTATATAAGCATTATACAACCAGGTGTATAATCCTCTTACTGTAATTAAAGACCGTAGTAACCAAGGGGGTTTTGTATGATTAATTATCTAACAAACTAAAATAAATAATACAATAACTTGAGGTATCGGATGATGAGAAAGAACTTAGACACAAGCATAAATCCACACTCAATAGCGATTGATCATCGTAAGACGGTTTCAATTAATAACCTTGACTACTCTATCGTGAATATGAAATTCCAATTCTCTTAAGAATAGTTAACTAAAACGAATCCCGTTCTTAATTAACCCTAACCGTAAAACAACCTAAACAATCCAGTTCTAGGTTCAATTAGACGGAAGCAATATAGATCTGAGAATTCGATAGAGAATAAATAGCACGTACAATCCAGTCGCGCCTTAGATATTTATATGAATCGCTTCTAAATACTAATATCAACGTATCCCGTTCAATATTAATTCCTAGTTGTTACTAATGTAAAGTTAATCAGTAAATCCTACTCAATTAACGATACTAACGATAGAACGATGCAATTATACTAGTTGTACACCTAGCAATCAACAACAACATTCATGAGATTAATAACAAAGCAATTCATAATAATCAAGGTTAATAATTAAAACATTCAAACTCACAAACGATTATCAAGTGATTCAAAGGCTTGAATCTAAGTAAAGGAAATTAGTTACACATACTTGCGATGGGAAATTAGGGTTCTTCAAAGTTCACCTTTTTCTCCAATGTAACTTTAAACCCTTCATGTTATGAATGATGCCAATAAATAATCTAAAACTAAGCTAAACCTAATAATAGTTTTCTAATAATAATAATAATAAAATAACATAAGGATACTAGTAATACTAATAATAATAAAAACTAGTAATATAGTTTCCTAAATAATATCAAAGTCTTAAAATATAGCAAATATCACGAGATAGGGACGGAATCGCGCAGAAAGTTTCAGACCACCATGCGACTCGCCCATCCTTCGCGTGACTCGCGGGACTTCTGCGCGACTCGCCTGACGGGCTGTTGCTGCTTCGTGCGATCCTTTGGTTCTGGCGTTCCGGGTCTTCAAGTGGGCTTTCTTCTTCTTCATGTTTTAATCGTTCTTAGCCCAAATCGACGGTCCAATGATTAGCATCCTCAAAATAGCCTAATATTACATTCATACCAAATCGACACAAATGCAATACAAGACAACCGATTTAGCTCACAAAATACACAAAAACCGTCGTAATAAATACGACTAACTACGGCCCATCAAATATCCCCACGCTTGAACCTTTACTCGTCCTCGAGTAAAACTCGAAGAACAACATAGCACAACCATCACTGATCCAATATACGTGAGAATAACATTCCACACCGGCCCTCACTCGTCTTCCACCAAACTCCCTCGTTATGAGATAATGCACCTTCTGATCCAACATTCTCATGAAATTCAACTCAAAGGCTCAATTGACTTAACACACCCAATAGCAAACTATTATCATTGACCCAATTCATCAAAACAAGGCACATTAGCAAATAAATATAAGCTAAAATTCACATCCTAACGCCCCTTATTTCTCCAATCCTAGAACGGATCACATGTGCTACAAATGTCACCGGTGGTACAAAACATATACCACAATATTCCACAACCCACACATGTGATCAATCCTAAACGCCTCTAATAGTTCAATATACCAAACAAAAATCACCAATCGCATAGAATATAGTGCTACGACTACACCGCACCGCGATTCTTCTCACCTTAGCCAACTAATCCTACCCTTCCGACCTTCTTTGTCACCCTTCTTATGACGCCAACACCAAAAACGGAGAAAGTAGTAGTGATTTTTTTTCCTAATTCCCTCATTTTGCCTAGAGCGTCCGCCCTTGCGGATTTTCACTCTAGCTTTCATTTTTTCCCTTACACTACTCTCGTGGCACGCAACTCGATTTTTCTTTTTACCCGGAGCGTCCTTTCGGGTTTTCACTCCGTCCTCGACCACATTCCCCATTCTTGCCTAGGCGCCCTTTCCAGGTTTTCACCTAGCCGGGTTTATTTATTTCTTTTTTTTTTTTCAATTTTTCTCTTCTTTCTTTTTTTTTTCGATTTTTTTTCTTTTTTTTTGAAATTGAAATAAACGACGTAATACAAAATAACTACTATATACAACGAGATAATTTCCCTCCCCACGGTTGAATAACACATCGTCCTCGAATGTGTGAATTAAGGACAACAAAATAAATGGGAAGAGAAATACCTCGGAGGCTCAAGAGTGAGAAGAGGAGCCGGCGTCACGTGACCTAGCCTCACGTGCCGCCCACCTAGATGATCTCGCTTGCTCACGGGCCGCAAGCTCTTCATAAAACTCGGGAGATGGTTCCGAGTAGTCATTAGGGTGCAACTTCAACTGCAACCGATTCATACATCGACCGAACTCAGCTGCCGATCTACTATTATCAATAGATTCTTCCACTCAATCTTCTATTGATTCGCGCCAACTGCTCCAACGATCAAAATCAGACGTACCCTCGGGTTCCTCCACAACCGGGACACTAGACTCGGTAGTCGGCTTAGGAAATTGTGCATCATGAGGAAGGTAAAATGCAGCCGCAGTAGGCCCCAATGGTAACGGTTTCCCATCCGGACGAAGCAAAATCATGAAATGACGGTGGGACGTGCCGAGCGTCCAGATTAAGTGATGTTCACCAATCGGTCGCGAAATCATAGAACAACTCTCCATGAACTTCATACTAATAGTAGTATCACCTACTACAGGAGAATCCGTTATCTTGGATAGGCCAAGATACTGAGCTAGAAGAGTAACCATACCCCCCATCGGAATGTTTCCCGAGACCGCCTTCTGCTGCTTCTCACAACAAGTCAAGAATACATCAATCCAATCCGGGGTTCCCAAACATTCGAGCATCATGGCCCACAAGTACATCAAATCCGCCCTAGGTAGATGTGTCGGTTCACCTTTGCAAAGAAATATGGAGTTCAAAAGTCGGTGAACATAACGAAGGGCAGGATGACGAATATCAGCATTTTTAGCCCCCTCATAAGCACTCTTGGCAATTTTTAACCAAAACTCTTCCATTATACGCGTAGTAGGGGTCAGAAACGCCGCCCCCCTCTCGGTGCTATACCCAACGCCTCCCTCAACTCAGTAAAGTCTACATCTCGTTCTGAATCTCCGAGATGAAAAGTAATGTGAGGGGGGTCGTCTTCACTATGGACTTCTAAGGTGGACAAGAATTCAAGTGTATAACGCTTATACGTGTTCGCGTGCATATTGTAAAAATTTGCCAACCCAATACGAGTTAATAACGTCAACACCTCTTCCCTAATTCCGAGCAACTCCAATGCCAAATTATCGACAAACTTAGTCGACAAAATAGCTCGATCAAATAGTTGACGCCATACCGATTTCTGTTTCGCACTCAAATTCTTACACCCCATGTAATCCACCGCAGTCGTCTTTTGTTTCTTTGGGGCCATGACTCAAGTAACTATGAAAACCGAAACTTACTCAAGACACACAAACGATACTTACTCAAGACACACTAGCAATACTTACTCAAGACACACTAGACCACTCGCCGAGCGTGAACCCAACAACCGACTCCTACGCAATGATGTTTTTAAGCTCTATGAGACCGAAGTGCGACACAAATCTTAAGTTAGAGCACAACTAACACATAACAGTTGATACTCAGACGGGATAGGAACCCTCACAACCTAATATACTAACTCAACAACTCAAACCACGGAATCACAGTAGTATCAGAAGAATGAAAGGAGGAAGTTAGAAACTTACGAACTCGACCGACAGGGGAACAAGGAATAGCTGAAGATAGAATACCGGGGACGGACACTGAACACGGACTGAGAACGGAGACAGCAGAGACGACCACTCTGACTAGACCAGACCCAGCAGTGATGGACCACCGGCAACACCGACAGAACCGACGACGACGACGCACGAACTGGCAGACACGAACAGACCCACAACGACACACGCGAGTCGCCTAGCTGTCGCGCGACTCGCCGGACTTCTCACCGGAACGACGACGACGCACACTTACGACAGACGGCGGATAAACAACGACCGACCGACGACGCCTCGAATTAGATTCGAAGTGGGAAGAGAAGGATGTAATCTAATTGAAAATTGATTTGGGGAAGGATTATTTGTGATAGTGGTGGATTTTGAAATTGATTTGGGGGAGAAGTAGATTTAGGGTTTTAATTTGATTTGGGTAAATTGAGATTGAATTAGAAAGGAATTTAGGGTTTTTGGTTTTGTATTTGGGGATAATTAGGAATATTGGGGAGAGAGGGAGTCGGGTAACTTGTTTTAGATTTATTTGATTTTTTTAATAATAAAATAATGACCTGTGTGTGAAGAGCCACGCGAGCCGCATAGGGTCCGCGCTGTAACACCCCGGCCCAATCCTAGGACCGGAAATGTTAACCGCGGAAGCCCGCCAGGCTTTGTACTAGTCCCACAGACCAACACGAGTCCTTCCCAGCGCATTTTGTCCTCACTCATGTGCATCACAGAAACCTTCCCAGGAGGTCACCCATCCTAAGATTGCTCCCAGCCAAGCACGCTTAACTGCGAAGTTCTTTTGCATGGATGACCAGAAAAGAAAGTGCACTTTGTTGATATGAGTAGTACTTCAAATCCCTTTAAGCAAAGCTCATAAATAGGACATCTTCAATCAATGTGAGGTGTTTCACGCGCGACTCGCGCGGATGCCTGAAACTCCGTTCCTTTTTCTTCAATTTTTGCTCAGATTTTGAAGGATCTCCATGCTAGTCGCCCAGGACCCATGCTAGTCGCCCCATCTCCTGGAAAATCAACACTCCTCCTATTAAAACATCAAAAGTTAGTAATAAAAACTAAGTTTAAGAAAATAAAATTAATACTATGACGAAATTAATACTACGACCTATGACCCGTAAAATAAAATTTTACAAAAATCTATAAAGCGGGTTGCCTCCCGGTAGCGCTTTTGTTTAAAGTCGTTCGCTCGACTAAGACGGATGTCAATTTTCGTGGATAGGGTCGTAGAGGGCCATCGACTCCACTATGTTAGCTTCAAATCCTTCATAATACGGCTTAAGACGTTGTCCGTTGACCTTCAAAATCTTGTTTGTCTCGGGATTTCGTACTTCAACTGCACCATAAGGGTAAACATGAGTTATAATGAATGGACCAAGCCAACGGGATTTTAACTTACCGGGAAAAAGACGAAGACGGGATTGAAATAAAAGGACTTTTTGCCCAACTTGAAAATCTCGCCTCAAGACCATTTTATTATGCCAAGCCTTCGTTTTCTCCTTATAAGTTGCCGCGTTCTCATATGACTCGAGACGTAGCTTCTCCAACTCTTGTAATTGTAGCTTTCGATGCATTCCCGATTCATCTAAATTCATATTGAAGCGTTTTATCGCCCAATATGCCTTATGCTCTAGCTCCACGGGAAGATGACAAGCCTTCCCGAACACCAATCGATATGGAGACATGCCGATCGGGGTTTTGTAGGCCGTTCTATAGGCCCACAATGCATCGTCCAACCGTCCACTCCAATCCTTCCGATTTGGATTGACCGTCTTTTCTAGGATGGATTTAACCTCTCGATTGGACACTTCAGCTTGTCCATTCGTCTACGGATGGTAGGCCGTGGATACTTTATGAGTGACAAAATACTTTTTAAGCAAAGCACTTATCGTTTTATTCACGAAATGAGTACCACGATCACTAATCAAGGCCTTGAGAATTCCAAATCGAACAAATATGTTAGCCTTGATAAAATCCGCCACCACCTTAGAATCATCGGTCTTAGTGGGGATCGCTTCCACCCACTTGGACACATAATCGACCGCAAGTAAAATGTAGAGTTTACCGTTCGATTTTGGAAACGGTCCCATGAAATCGATCCCCCATACATCAAATATCTCACAATTAAGCATATAAATTTGAGGCATCTCATTTTTCTGGGAAATATTCCCCGCCCTTTGACAATTGTCACAAGCTTGACAAAAGACTTGGGCATCCCGAAACAATGTGGTCCAATAGAAACCGCAATCTAACACCTTCCTTGCTGTCCTTCGCGCACCAAAGTGACCTCCACACGCTTGAGAGTGGCAAAACGTGAGAATTGAGGTCATCTCATTCTCCGAAATACATCTTCTAATAACACCATCGGAGCAATGTTTCCATAGATATGGCTCATCCCACAAATAATACTTCGCATCACTACAAAGCTTTTCTTTTTGAGATTTTGAGAAAACCGAAGGAAATTTAGACGAGCAAAGAAATTTTACCATATTCGCATACCATGGTTGAACCGAGTTAAGCGCAAATAAACTTTCATCGGGAAACACACCCTTGACCGACTCTTTCTCATGTGACCTGGAATCAACATCAATCAACCGACTCAAATGATCGGCAACCACATTCTCGGCTCCCTTTTTGTCTTTCACCTCAAGATCGAACTTGCTAAGTAAAAGGATCCACCGGATCAATCTCGGCTTAGCTTCCTTCTTAGACATCAAATAGCGCAATGCCGCATGGTCAGAAAACACAATCACCTTCGTTCCTAACAAGTAGGATCGAAATTTCTCCAACGCATACACGACCGCTAGGAGCTCCTTTTCTGTGGTGGTGTAGTTCCTTTGAGCTTCATTAAGGGTCATGGAGGCATAATGAATGACATGAGCTATCTTTCCAACTCTTTGACCCAACACTGCTCCTAATGCATAATCACTCGCATCGCACATGATCTCGAAGAGGAGAGACCAATCCGGAGCTTGAATAATTGGAGCCGATGTAAGCCTACGTTTCAACTCATCAAAAGCCCTTCTTGCAGGCTTCATCAAATACAAAATCTATCTCCTTTTGAAGCAATTTGCACAACGGTGTGGCTATCTTGGAAAAGTCTTTAATAAATCTTCTATAAAAACCTGCATGACCAAGAAAAGACCGCACTTCTCGAACATTAGTAGGGTAAGGTAGAGAAGAAATGGTATCAATTTTTGCTTTGTCTGCCTCTATACCCTTTGATGAGACCACATGTCCAAGAACTATACCTTGCTCCACCAAAAAGTGACACTTCTCTGAATTCAAGACAAGGTTAGTTTCAATGCAACACTTAAGCACAAGAGATAGATGATGTAAACAAGAATCAAAAGAGTCACCATGCACCGTAAAGTCATCCATGAACACTTCGATGAAACGTTCCACATACTCTGAAAAGATGCTTATCATACATCGTTGAAATGTCACGGGTGCATTACAAAGACCAAAAGGCATGCGTCTATATGCAAACGTGCCAAAAGGACAAGTGAATGTGGTTTTCTCTTGATCCTCGGGGGCAATAGCTATTTGGAAATAGCTCGAATACCCATCTAAAAAGCAATAATAGGCTTTCCCCGCTAGTCTTTCTAGCATTTGGTCAATGAAGGGGAGGGGGAAGTGGTCTTTCCTAGTTACCGCATTCAATCTACGGTAATCAATACACACCCTCCACCCGTTTTGAATCCTAGTGGGGACAAGCTCACCATCTTTGTTCTCTACTACGGTCACCCCCGATTTTTTAGGGACTACTTGCGTAGGACTCACCCATTTACTATCAGAAATAGGGAAAATCAAACCGACTTGTAGTAGCTTGAGAACCTCTTTCTTCACTACCTCATCATAGGAGGATTCAAACGACGTTGTGGTTGCCTCACCGGTTTAGCATCATCTTTGAGTAAAATCCGGTGCATACAAGTACTTGGACTAATACCTTTGATGTCGCCAATTGTCCATCCAATATCTTGCTTGTTCTCCACAAGAACGTCCTTCAACTTCCTCTCTTGTTCTTTGGTGAGCTTACTAGAGATGATAACCGGTAGTGTTTCTCCCTCACCAAGGAACACATACTTCAAGTGTTCCGGTAGAGCTTTAAGCTCCACCACCGGTGCCTGCACAATAGAAGGCAACAATTTCTCCCTAGGAACAGTTAGTGGTAATGGGTTATGAAAAATAGATATTGGTCTCCTCGAATCATGCAATTCCGCCACAACTTCCTGCAGATTAGTAGAAAAAGCATATTCTACCTCCTCATTACTCAAACTGTTCTCCAAAGCTACCTGCAACTCATCAGAACCATTCAGGTCAAAGAATTCCTGTGCTAATGGATCAACAATATCAATAAAATTGACAGAATGGTGATCTACGAGGTATTTCATGGCATCATAGATGTTGAAAGCTACTAATTGGCCATTGGACTCCATAGTCATAGATCCATTAGACACATGATAAGTGTAGTTTGTAGTGCCTATTTTGCTGTGTTTGGTCCCTGTTTCTCTTGTGAATCTCTTTGGAGCGGTTTCTGGGCTACTTATGCTTCTTCTAGTTTGTTTTAGGTTCCCAAGACCATTCATGGAGAATTGGAACGATTCCGACTCGTTTCCTACACTTTTGGAGCCAACGAAGAGAAGGAACGATCACTCGGTGCCTTAGTTTCGATCCCGAGACCTTGGGACCCATTCCCGAGCCCCTTAGACTCGATCCCGAGCACCGAGAATCGATGAGAAGCCCATGATAAGCATTGAGGGACCTTAGAGATCATATTGGAGGCCTACAAGAGCCTTCCCGTCCGAGAACAAGTGCCTTCTCGGTCGGGAAGGAGTGCGGGTTTCCAACGACTGCTGTTATGGGCCGTCTCGGGCGAGACCATCTCGTCTCGGCCGAGATGAGTCCCGTTTTGGGCGAGACCATCTCATCTCGGCCGAGATGAGCCACCTGCAGCTTTGCTTTGCTTCTTTTCTTCTTCTTATCCATTGTAACCCTATATATACCCCTCCTCTTGTAATCTTATAAAATGTTCTTCATTACCCACAAAACCCTAGACTACTTTAGCATAGATTAGCTTAGATTAGAGTAGATTAGTCATTAATTAGTCCTTAATCTAGTTAGCTAATCTTGTATTAAGGGATCTCTTGAAGAATCCATCCAATCTTGACAACATTGGTGGATGTTTTGGGTTTTCTTTATATACAAGTTCTCATCTTTTCATTCTCTTGTTAGTTTATAATCTTCTCATCCTTTTACTCTTAATCTTTGTTTATGTTATTCAAGTTTCAATCTTTAGCTCTTGTTTATTGTTTTGTTCATCATCCTTGTTAGTTTTACGTATGTATGCTCTTGTTTTTGTGTTAGTTTCTCTTGTTCTTGTTAGCTTTCCTTTAGATATGTTTGAGTAGAATCTTGCTAGGGTTATTAGGGGGATTGGATGTGATTAGGGAGGATTAGGGTGAGAAGGGTGGTATTAGATGTTGTTTTTGTTGTTTCCCATTTACTTTGCACTCCACATGTTTGATGAAATGTTTGTGAGACTAGAGGTGATCAATCCTTTTTTTTCTTGCCTCTTCTCTTGTATGTGTGTGTTTGGTTGTAGGTTTGGTTCCCTCATTAGTAGCGAGAGCGTGGTGAGGATGACCCCTAGGCCGTTTAAGTAGCGAGAGCCCGAACGTGACCTAGGCTACGAAAGCACGCTAGTAACCCCGTTTTTCCCCTTCTTATGCCCTTGACATCCATGAACCCGACTTAGCCCTAGTTTCTTCCAATCGATTTATTAGCTTCCTTTTGTCTTTAGTTATTCGTTTAGCCTTGTTAGTTCGTGTTTTAGACCTTAGCTTAGTCATTAGTCTATCCCCTAGATTAGCTTGTCTTGAACCTAGTCTTTGAGCGTAGCATACCTTAGTCCGACACCCCGTCCCTGTGGATTCGACCCGACTTGCCCTAGCTACCCAGTTAGGTTAGTTGGTTATTATTTGACCGGTAAAGATAGACGACAAACACTACCCATCAAGACATCAATCTTCGTGCTTGCCGTTTTCAAGAACGGTCTTCCTAGCAAAATCGGAGCCACATGGTGATCATGTTCCATGTCTAGCACATAAAAATCAGCAGGAAAGTTTAGATTGTCAACTAAAACAAGAACATCCTCGATATTACCTTTAGGGTAGACATTCGATCTATCCGCCAACTGAATCACAACACTAGTATTACTCAAAGGACCAAGTTGCATAGATTTATACACAGAATAAGGCATCACATTTATAGAAGCTCCAAAAATCTAGCATGGCCTTATCAAACTTAGTGTTACCAATGGTGCAAGGAATTGTGAACATACCCGGATCACTATATTTAGGTGGTAGTTTTCGTTGAAAAACGGCGGACACATGTTCACTTACCTTTACTTTTTTTACCCCTTTAAGCTTGTTATTCCTTTTAATAGTGCACAATTCTTTTAAAATTTTTGCATATTTAGGAATACTTTTCAAAAGATTAAGAAGGGGAATATCTACCTCACACTTTTCAAATACCTCATAAATGTCTTTATCGTGCTCAAAGTGGCGAGTTCTCTTGAGTGCATCGGGGAAGGGTACCTCCGGTTCCACAACCGGTGTAATAGTAATGAGCTCCTTTGCCTTGACAATAGGAGTTAGCTCCTCCTCCTCAATCACTATCAATTCTGTTCCAACCTTTTTTTGTGTGGGCAGGCAGCCCATGAACCTCTTTATTGTTCATAAATGTGAAATAATAGAAACCCTGTATAGTATGTATCTTGCAAATTTCAGTGTGAAGGTCGAATTCTTTTTCCTGCAGTAATTGGTTACAGTATACTTGGAGCTTTTTGTTTAATTTTGGTATCTGCTATTCTGTGTATAGCTTGACAATTTCCATCTGGTATTTTCCCTGAAACATGCGAGTAAGCTGAATAAATTTTCTTCTTGCAGCAGTGTGGTTCAGGACGTTCAGTGGCCCCCATCAAAACTGGATTTGTTGCACGTGTTGGACGAAGAAGTGCTGCCTAAGGGTGCTATTTTGATTTTGGTGATACTATGAGTAACAGCTTGCGAGCTTTCCACTACTCTTTTTATGATGGATAAAATCTTGCGCGATCGTTTGGTGTTGTATAAAATGGTGACTGGGAGATACTCTAACACTGTTCCTTACATGAATCTTTTTAGTTTGGATTTTTGTGCCAATGTTATATGCTTATTGGATCGATTGACATAGAGATTGTGTAAACCTATGGCTTTGGGTTAGTAAAGCTGCTTGATGCAAATCTGATTCTTGAAAAGTGTCCCTTGCTGTCTTCTATAGAGGTCGTGTACAATCATCAATCCTTTCTCGGGTGCTTACACAGGTAACTCAACAATGTCGCTGGCTCATATACCCTAATTTTTGAACTTTATGTACCATTTTTTTTACACTTAATTTCTCCAGAAAAATTAAATAAGAGGAATACTTTAACTAGGAGGCAATCAGTACATGTATTCATAACCATGGGATAATTTACATAGGAAATAAGTTACATGCTTTTGTATACGTTTAAAAAATAACCCTACGATCCCTTAACTACATAATTCAGTCGGGAAAGTCAGGACCGATTCTCTATATGCTTATTAATCAATCTATCGGGTAGCAATTCTTGGTTGATTGTGAAATAGAGCTATGAGTCTAACTATGAATCAAATAAAAGTTGAGATATTATATTAAATGGAAGACATTAAAGTCGTCGAGTCACTATGTAACACCCTCATTTGTCATGGATTCTTAACAAAACATCCCAAGCAAATACGTGTTTTACCCTCTTGGTAAATCGAGATAGTAGATATCATTACTCACAATAATAGAATGCCAAATCGTTATGACTTAATAAACGAGATTATAAAATCCAAATCCTCAAATCCAAAATGTCAATAAAAGAGATTATAAAATCCAAATCCTCAAATCCAAAATGTTAAAGATTACGTGTAGTCTACTAAAAGGAAATACAAGCGATAAAGGTCTATGCTAATCCGAATCTGTACTCCGCCGATCCCATAACTGCATCCCGAGTCAATAACATATTCCATCATGCACCTGCATACATCACTGCTCCCCAAGTTACCATAACCGTCAAGTGGATCATCACAGACAGACCAAACATACAAAATAGATCAGTTTACACCAAAATACTACTCTCTCCCATCCATTCTATTCTTTACACTTACTATCCAGGAGGGGTGTATATTACTTAAGCTAGGACCTCGCATTGATAAGTCGCCATCCTATTATGGTTGAGTTGCCTAGTTAGAGACCTTGGATCTTCGTTGCGTGTGAAGTTAGTGTATGAGTTCTCGAAGCTAGTTTTTAGTATATCCCTAGTGAAAGTCTAGCCTTGTGCACACTGATCGAATTTCCATAACGCCAGTCTTGAATATTATTATTATCGATTGATTTTGACTTGCAGGTTGGCAAGTGGTTTAAGTTTCGCTGAAAACTTATTTTTATTATATCGTTTTAATGTTTTCTCTTTTTAAATATTTTGATATAATAATACTATTATTTTCCATATGATACAATTTCGCTGGGAGAACGCCCGAGTTACTCCCCACTGATGTGGCTGTTATGTTTATAACATGACAGGTTTTTGCTGCTGGGTTTTGGGTGTGAGCTAGCGAGTAACGTGGATCCTACTCTTTCTTTATTATTGTAATTTATGGATTTTTGTAACCCTGTTTGGATAATATTTATTTTAGCCCTTTTGTAAAAAGTGGCCTCTGTATACATCAGTGTGTTTTAATCCCAAATCTACAGTGTTTTTGCCACTGTATTGCGTTAGAATTTCTAGGGGATTACAGGGTTGGGGATGTTTAGGGGTAGTATCGTTTGAGTTGGTCCATGTTGGTTGGGGTTGAGAACTCCTGACCGTCTTGGTCAGTAAGTATTACGGTGCCCCCAGTGAGTATTTTCTTGAAGAGGTAGGGGCCCGCCCAATTTGGTTTGAACTTCCCTCTAGGGTCGACGGAAATGGGTGCTCTAATGGTTTTGACTACTAGGTCTCCCTCGTGTATGTTTCGGGACTTGACTCGTTTGTTAAAGGCTCGCTGTATGCGTAGTTGGTAGGCTTGCACGTTGGACAGTGCATGTATTCTACGCTCATCTAGGAGTACCGGCTCATCGTAACGCTTATGGTTCCATTCTTCTTCGGGAATGCCGTTTTCGGCTATTATCCTTAGTGAGGGTATTTCTAACTCTATGGGTTGCACGACTTCGGAGCCGTAGGTTAGGTAGTAGGGTGTGGCACCGGTGGGTGTTCGGTAGGAGGTTCGGTATCCCCATAATACGAAGGGTATCTTGTTTGGCCAATCCTGATAGTTGTCTATCATTTTCTTAAGGATTGTGGTAATGGTTTTGTTTGCTGCCTCCACGGCCCCGTTTGTCCGAGGTCTATTGGGTGAGGATTTGTGTCTTTGGATTTTGTATTTGTCTAGGAGTTTTTGGGTGTCGGCCTTGAAGTGAGCCCCGTGATCACTGATGATTTCGTGGGGTATGTCGTATCGGCAAATGATGTTAATTTGTAGGAATTTGACTACTTGTTTGGAGGTTAGGATGGTGTAAGATGCTGCTTCTACCCTTTTGGTAACGTAATCGACAGCCATCAGTATAAAACAGTGTCCGCCGTTTCCGGATGGGTGTACCTTCCCTATGATGTCAATTCCCTAGGTGGAGAAGGGTCAGGGTGTTGTTATGGTGTGGAGTGGGTATAACGGTAGGTGTTGAATGTTGGTGAATATTTGGCAGTTGTGACAGTGACGGACATAACGTCAGTAGTCTGCCTCTAAGGTAATAGCCTAGTCTCATTATTTTTCGGGCTAATAGGTGTGCGCTCATGTGGGGTCCGCATTCCCCGTCATGTACTTCTTCCATGACTTTCTCGGATTGGTCTTTGTCTATGCATCTAAGGAGTACTCCTTGAGGAGTTCGTTTGTATAGTAGTCATTGATTTAGAACGTAATGGGCAGCTTGTATTCGTAGGGCTCTTTTGTTTTTGGTGTTTGTGTTAAGTGGGTATGATCCGTTGGTTTTGAAGTCTAGGATTGCTTTGTACCAGGGTTCTTCGGGGATGTCGTCGGTTTCGAGGTTGTGGATGTAGGCGGGTTGTTTACTCCTTTCTACGTAGATAGGCATAGAGAAGAAGTTGTCGGGCATGTTTATTAATGAGGCTAGCTTGGATAAGGCGTCAACGAACTGGTTTTCCTCGCGGGGTATGTGTATGAAGTTCATTTCGATGAATTCCCGGGATATTGTTTCTATTTCGGTTTGGTACGGGGCTAGGCTCTCGCTATAGACCTTCCAGGTTCCCGTGGCTTAGTTGACTACTAGGGATGAATCTCCATGGACTCTAAGGTTTTTGATTCCTAGAGTTACGACGACTTTTAGCCCTATTAGGCAGGCTTCGTATTCGGCGCGTTGTTGGTAACCGAGAAGTCTAGTTTGACTGATATGGGTGCGTGGTCATTTGTTGGTTGCAGGTTTCTTATGTTTTGTTGTTTTTTTTGGGTTAAGGAGTCAGTTGTGGGTTGAACTTAGGGTAATTGTTCCCGATCTCCTTTTAGGGTGAAGTTAAGTTAGCTGTTTGTTGTAGCCCTTACGCTTTAGTTAATTGTTATCGATAAATGGCATAGTATCGAGTTTCAAGCGATGAAGATGTAGACACCCAGATTTGGACCTGGTGGATGCAGAGGTTCCTGACAAACACCCAATGACGATAGGACTGCAACGCAACGCGGGTTCGCGATGTTGTAGATAGTTTTTCTATAGAACAGATCAAATAATTACTCGGAAAAATTAAAACTAACATGATGGCATGTCGTTACGGTTGCATAGACACTAATTAGAGTCAATTCCGACACCGGGACCACCGAGTCGGTCCCGAAACTCAAATCGAGTCAGCACCGCGCCAAGCAAACCTCGAGAGGCACACCCGAGGCCCACTAACATTCATGGCACTAGGTCAAGCCGTGGGAGCCTTAATCCTCAAGTAACAGATTATACTCCTCCCTCTCGGTTTTGGAAAGTATCAAAATCGTATCTTCAAAACTCCAACCGCCCCACCTCACGCGTTTCAGTCTCACCGCGCCCAAGTCCAGGCACCTGAGTCCTGGTGCGCCCCAGCTCAGGCGTCCATATGGGCGACGAGGGCCGAAAACACCTATAAATACCCCCCTCCGCCTCATTCATTCGACACAATTCTCATTCTTCTCTTCCCCCTCAAAACTCTCGCTAAGGGCCCACACTCCGACACCCGAGGCAAATGATCCACTCGATCGTAGTTCCGATAAAAGCGACATCGACGCTACTCCTCACCTTCGAGCACCCCACTCGATACAGAGGTGCCTGTGATCGACTAGCTCAAGTCTAGTAGCGAAGCTCTGCCGGATTAGCCGAAGAACTAGTCCTTAGTAACGAAGCTCTGCCGGAGTAGCCGCAGGAGGGTAAACGGTATCGGAGCTCTGCCGGAGTCATTGGTCAAGCTCGGAGGATCCGCCTGTTGAAACCAAGTCGTCACTAGGTTGTCATCTAAACAAAACTTTCCATATTCGCACTTTCTTTTATTACGCACTACGATAACACTAGACGTGGACACTAGGTCCACGAGCATCTACTAAAACACGTAAACGTCCCAACTTCAATCACAAGTACTAAAACACACTAAATAGACCCGAGTAATTCCGAGATCCGCTCTCAAACTATCTATGCATCGAGTCCCGTTTAGTGTACACTCCGAGGGTGCAACTCCTCACAATGTGATTTACTTACATTCGCATTTACATTTTTTCGTAAGATTTATTGATTTTGTGACCTTATAATCGAATGCTAAATCACCTTACACAAAATTCAAAACGTAAAACAACTAAAACTGAACAAAGTGATGGTCGGGTTCCGTATTAGTCTGATAAGTGTGTTTTGTAGTGCTTATTTGTTGTGTTTGGTCCCGGTTTCTCTTGTGGAATCGCTCTTTGGAGCGGTTTTCGAGGCTACTTACGCTTCTTCTAGCTTGTTTTAGGTTCCTAAGACCAATATTGGAGAAATGGAACGATTCCGACTCGTTTCCGACACTTTTGGAGCCATCGAAGAGAAGCGGCGATCACTCGGTGGATTAGACTCGATCCCGAGACCTTGGGACCCATTCCCGAGGCCCTTAGACTCGATCCCGAGCACCCAGAATCGATGAGAAGCCTATGAAGAGCAAATAAGGACCTTTAGGATCATATTAGAGGCCTACAAGACCCTTTCTGGGCGGGAAGAGTATCCTTCCCGGTCGGGAAGGAGTGCAAGAAAGAAGTGTCTTCTGATGGGCCGTCCCGACCTGGAAGAGCATAACACCGCCCGGTGTTATGCATAACACCGCCAAGTGTTATGCATGATCCCGGTCGGGACCAAATCCTTCCCGATCGGGACCAAATCCTTCCCGGTCGGGACCACCACCTTCCCGGCCGGGAAGGAGCAGCTGTAGCCGTGACTCTTTCTTTTCTTCTCCTTCACTCTTGTAACCTTATAAATACCCCCCCTCTTGTATTGTTACACTATCTTATGCTTATGTTAGACATTACCCACTAAACCCTAGACTACTTTAGGTTATATTAGCTTAGATTAGTGTGGATTAGTCCTTAATTAGTCCTTAATCTAGTTAGCTAATCTTGTATTAAGGGATCTCTTGAAGAATCCATCCAATCTTGACAACATTGGTGGAGGTTTTGGGTGTTCTTTATATACAAGTTCTCATCTTTTCATCCTTTTTAGTTTGGTATAATCCTTCTCTACTCTTTTCTCTTAATATTTATTGTTATTCAAGTTTTCATCTTTGTTTATGTTTGTTGTTCATACTTGTTCTTCATTATGAATGTTTCTTTTGTTTTTGTGATTGTTTCTATTGTTTGTGCTTGTTTTAGTATAGATATGTGTGAGTAGTCATCCCCTAGGTTTAGTAGGGGGATTGGGTGTGATTAGGGATGATTAGGGTGAGATGGGTGGTATTAGTTGTTGTTTTTGTTGATTACCGATCGTCGACAAGTTTCGAAAAGCTCAAGACATCCGGTAATATCCCTTCATTTCTTTCTCCTTTTTCCTTTTTGTGGAGTTTGGAGGTTGTTATGTGATGGTGTGTGCTCGGGTGGAACTTTTTGGAGTTTGTGGTTGATGTGGTGGCTTGTTTGGATATTTCGGGGTGGTGATTGTTTATTTTGTGGGGTTGTTCGTTTGTTTGTTTTGTTTGTTTTGTTTTGTTTTGTTTTGTTTTGTTTGTCTCTTTTCCTTTCGTTTTCGTTGTGTCTTTGTTTTGTCTTGTTTAGTTGTGTCTAGTGTGTAATAAAAGGTTTTCGAAAACCCGGTTTTAAGGCTAGTGCGCAAGCGTTTACTTTCCCTTCCTAGTAAAATGAGTCGAGTCTTGGACTTTAGTCTAGTTGAATGACTTTAAATCAATGATTTCATTGGTTTCTTACCTTGAGTCCACCTAGTCTACTAGGGATTTACTACGGGATTTGCATTTTGACCATTATGACCACCCACGGAGTGAAAAGGCCTTGGTTGCCGAGTCCCGTCCCTTAGGTGACCGTGTTCGAAATTGCTTTGATTAGTCCAAGTTTCCCCCTTTTTGTGGGTTTGAAGGGAAGACGTCGTCCCGACTCACCCATTTCCCTACCTCATACACATTTTTCACAAATAAATTGCAAATTGTTGAAGTTCTTACTTGGTTGCAAGAAATGCCTACAATACATGATTCATCAAAAGTTATCCAAAAGGCAAGCCAAGGAAAGAAAGAAAAAAAAAGAGAAGAAAAAGAAAAGAAAGAAAAGAAAGAAGAAAAAGAAAAGGCACAACAATTGAAAAACAAAATACAAAAGAAGAAAAAGGATTGGCATAGCAACTCAAGAGCCAAATGAAAGAAAGAAAAATGCCAAAGGAAAACAATCTCACAAAAAGATTCTCACCCTCTCAAAATAAGCCTTTTTCCGACTATTACCGTGAAGAGCCTACCAAAGGACCGAGTCCCTAGGAAGGATGATAACGGTAATGGTCGGTCTTCCCTCACTTTGCAAACATTATCCACCTTTTTACTTGGACTAGTTAGGCGACTTTTGGGCATGGGACGACCCTCTTGGCTCATCGCTAAAGGAGGCGGGGTCTCACTTACCTACAGTGTCGACTAACTCCGTGGTTCATCCTTTTTCCATCCCGCCTACCGTCCCGTAGTACGTTCTTAGAAGGTTAGGAAGAACCTAGGTAAGTTACCAACGTTTTTGTTGCTTTGTCGTCATACTATTAGGGTTTTGTCCATTTCGGTTTGTATTGCTAGCTTGGGAACGTTGTCACTTGCCTTGAGTCCTTAACCGGTGTCTTTTCACCGCTTTGTTGAGGGAAGCGGTATTTGTTTTGTCTTGGATGCAACCGTTTGTTTGTTTGTTTGTTTGTGTGTTTATGTGTTTTCGTGTTCGGTTGTATCTACAGTTTTGTCGCAAGACCTCACTTGCCTTGCGGAGAGCACTTTTCCTCTAAGTGTTCTCACGTGAGTTGAAAGGGCGTAGGGTGCGCTAATACCCGCTCGGTTTAGTAGTCTAGTGTCTTCTAGTTTTTAGTTAGTTTGTGCTTACTCGAGGGAGAGTAAGGGTTAAGTGTGGGGGAGTTGATAAGTGTGTTTTGTAGTGCTTATTTGTTGTGTTTGGTCCCGGTTTCTCTTGTGGAATCGCTCTTTGGAGCGGTTTTCGAGGCTACTTACGCTTCTTCTAGCTTGTTTTAGGTTCCTAAGACCAATATTGGAGAAATGGAACGATTCCGACTCGTTTCCGACACTTTTGGAGCCATCGAAGAGAAGCGACGATCACTCGGTGGCTTAGACTTGATCCCGAGACCTTGGGACCCATTCCTGAGGCCCTTAGATTCGATCCCGAGCACCGAGAATCGATGAGAAGCCTATGAAGAGCAAATAAGGACCTTTAGGATCATTTTTTTCACTACGTGAAGTTTCGATACGTGAAGTTTTTCACTGAAAACTTATTTTCATTATAATGTTTTACTGTTTTCCGTTTTCTTACTATTTTTCTATAATAGTAATTACAGTTTTAAAATCCGGTTATACGGCTGGGAGAAAGTTGGCGTTGCTCCCCACTGATTGTGGCTGTTATGTTTTAACATGGCAGGTATACGTGTTCCGGGTGTGGGCTAGCGAGCAGTGTGGATCCTCCTTATTTATTTTTATAATTATGTCCTATGGATTGTTCAAACCTCTTTTGTGGATTGTTTTAAATTTTGGCCATTTTATTTAAGGCCTATTGTTTGACTTTACCAATTTAGTTTTTACTAAGACATAGTTACAATGTGTTTTAATCCCGACTCTACAGTGTTTCCGCCACTGTATCGCATTAGATTTTCTAGGGGATTACAGTTGGTATCAGAGCATCACTGCTCCCAACGCTTACACTTGAAATTAAGGAAAATACCAGTAAATTATTTAAACAGTAAATAAAAATATTATTAGAGATGGGTAGAAACAAGTAAGGACTTATGTGATTAGCCTTCATGTTCCTGAAACTCAATGACTAGCATTGAATATTTGTTTATTTTATCGAGAAAAAAATGAAAGAACAAGATGCATGATGCTGCTCCAAATTGGGACGGGACCTACATAGCACTCTCAACGCCTGCTGACTCGAGTGGACAACTTGATGCTCCAAGAAAGATGTCGATGGTGACTTTTCAACTCCGGTTTAGTTTGCTCAAGCTACAGGTTAGATGATCAAGAGTAGATCCCTGTTCCATGACGTTGCAGTAGTAGATTCAGATGGAGCGACCCAAGACTTGTGTGCTCGTTCCTCTACAAGAAGATGAAGTAATCCTTTTAGTTCCCTCGTGAACTCTGGAGGCCCGAAGATTTTCCTCTGGTTCTAGAACTTAGTATTATAGGATCATCGATTTCTTCCTTCCTTCATCTACTTCTTCTAACTCTTCTCTTATAAACTCTCGTCTTTGCTCTTGTGATAAGTCTTCGATTAATTCTCCTACTTTACCATCTTTCCTCTTGAGATTCTTTGGTTTGATCGATTTTCGTCTTAGTGAACCCCGTGAAAAGTTATGGATGTTTGAGGTTTAGTAAACTCTTGTTACCTGGTTTGAGGATTTTGAGTCTGCCCTACCTTCTAAGCAAGTAAGAAATTCTTGAGGATTAATTTGAATAACAAAATGTTGCTTGATAGAATTAGGATGATACTTTAGACACTGAACCTTGGGTTATAGGTTACCTTGATTATTTTAGGGTACTTAGAGTTGGATATATTTGGGAGTAGTAAGGGTATGCCATATTTGATGGATACCTAGTAGCTAACCTAGAACCAAACTAAGTGTAACTGATAATATTACTTTGGATTCTTTACCTAATGCTTATTTCATGGATGCATCGCGAATATTTGGGATCATAGAGTATTGTTTAAGGTGTTAGACTGAGTGTTGTGGTACCATTGAAGGTTTTCATTAATTTCGTTAGAAATTTTTGGTTGACATAGATTACCCGTATTTCTTAAGGATTAGATCGTTGATCGTCGTTTAAGGTTGTAACCTATGAACTTTGGGGTTGAGTGATCTAACTTGGGATAGATCGTTGTTGTCCCTAGGGAAGAAAACTATCTTGCACAATCACAGTTTGGTTTTATTGTGCTGTTTTGAGGAATATTATATTACGGATCATCTTATTGGGACTGTTATAACCTTAGACCAACGAGATTCTGGCTTCGTTGAGTTAATAAATATTTTGGTGGTTTCGCTAATGCAATATGAAATTTGGTGGAATTTTTAGAAACCTTAGCCCAATGACGTGTTTGAAGATGTGAGTGTTTGCGCCATTACCTATAAGTTTGAGCGTATTTGAGGATATGTTATACTTTCCCCAACTTCTTTAGTTGTGGCATTATAAACATGTTGGTAATCATTTTGAGGATTCTATGCCCAAGCATTGTTATATTGGTGGACCTTGTTTAATGTTCCTTACTCGAGAAATTTGGAGCATACCTCGAGTTCAAACCTTATGAGTTTTTAAATTAGGAGCCTTATCGATCAAGGGTTTGGGTATGTTTTGTTAACCGTTGGAATCTTAATTGTGGATTTGATTCTAAAGCATTTGTGGATTAGTATCGTGTCGCTTGAACGATTGGATAGTCACGTAAGACATTTTTGGAGATAGTGACCGAGTAGTACCACCTAGTGCCTAATATTGGACTTAACGTTATTTGATGGAAATTAGGAACCCGTGTTGTGGGAGTCGTACCGGGAATCTCGAGATGGTTAATTTATTCTTCAATCCTTGAGAGTTCTATTTGACTCTCAAATTCGTCCTCCCCTTAGCTTCTCTTGAATCCCACTTCTTCTTCTTCAGCCAATCCCTTTCAACTTCTTTATCGGGTTTGAAAACTTTTGTTTCGATTTGTCGTTGACTTTGACTCTATTTATCCATTTATTATTTTCCCCAAACTTGTGTTATGAAAAGTTTGACTAATCTACAAATTTTTGATTTTCATGAAATTTTAACATTTTGAAGCATAATTCAAATTTTAAAACTCCCCATTTTGTAAAAACTTTGAACAATTTCACATTTTGGGTCATCGTGAAATTTAACATTTTTGAATTATAATTTAAGAACTTTATACTTCACTTTTGTTTTATCTTTGGTTGATATTTATATTTAGATCTGTTCCAAAATGCTTTAATAATTTATCTTAAATTATTTCGAAATTATTTCAATTTTTGATTTTTTTAGCGATCGAAATTTTATGAAGACTTTCAAATTTTCAAATACTTCAATTTTTATTGAATTATTATGTAAAGCGTTTTAACATTGTCGAAATTATTTTGAATTTTCAAGTTTGATAACATTTTTGAAAACTTTCATAATTATTTTGATAACATTTCCGAAATTTTAACAATTTGGAATTAGTTTTACTTTATTGTTGGTGGACTTTTGAATCTGTTATTGAAAATGTTTGACGACTGGTTTGATTTTTACTAACAACAAAATTTGATTTCTCCAAACTAAATTTTGTTTTGTCATAAAACGAAATATTATCGAATTATTCTTAATCAAATTGTTTTACTTTTATTTTGAAAATGTTTTGGTTACCCTGTTTCCTTCGAGTTTGTTTACTAATGTTATTTGACGTCGTTATTTTATCAAATAACTTTACTATACGATTTCATTAATTAAAAGATTTTAAACTTCGGGTAGCTTAGCCCAATTCCTCTTGGAATAAATATTTGCATTCGATTTCGTATCACTTTGAAAGTTGTAAAGTTTTCTTTTAAAGTAAAATTTTTATGCGAACTTTGTATCCTCATCTTTTCGAGTGAGGTAATTTTTATTACTTTCTACTTATCCTTAGTTTCGAGAACGAAACTTTCTTTTAGTGGGGAGGATTGTAACACCCGTTATTTTTCCTTGAGTTTTATCCTTTCCGTTATGCTCTGTCAAATTTCGGCCTCATATTTCATCGTTTTACCAAGCTTTATTTTTATTTTTGAGTTTAATGATATTTATTTTTATTGTTAAAGATTTTAATTCTCTTAAATCCATTTATTTGGTTTTCTTCGTAAACTATTTAATTTTCCGCGAGGAATCCTATTTCTCTTTGAATTGACGTTTTTAAGCTCGGATTTAAGTTATTCATTTTCCTAAAAATGTTTAAATACATTTATATAATATTTTTCAACTAAGAAATATTTTTATTTACTAAAAATAAGCCATTTATGATTTGGTCTAATGGATGGTTATGTGCAACTAACTAGGGTATCTATATATATATATATATATATATATATAATAAAGCCTTAATGGATCTTTAACCCAAAGCCCAAATCCAACTTTTTGCTCCATTAGTGAGACTTCCACCCTTTGTGTTTTCATATGGTGAAACTTCACCCTGCAAAATCTGCCATACACGGACCAATACCGCCGGGTGAAACTTCACCCGGTGGTTTCACCCGGTGAACATCTTCCAGATTTGCGTTTTTGGACATCTTTATTGTCGGGCGAAACTTCACCCGATGGGTGAAAGTTATGCCCGGTCGTTTCGCCCGGTGGAGAAGCTTTTCTGAAGATCTTCGGGGAGGTAAAATTACCGTCGGGCGAAACTTCGCTCGATCATTTATCATCTGGTGAAACTTCACCCGATGGTTTTCTTGCCTCTTTTCTTGTCTCATTCTTCGTTGTATGATTGGATGACTTTGAACTTCACCCTAGCCAAGTGGCTAAGAAATCGAAGATAAAATAAAGGAAGAGAAATGAAATTAAAAGAACGAATGGGTGAAAATTGGGCGTAGGTGTAGTCACGTCACCTAGCCCGGATTAAGAAAAATGAAATGTAAATCGAGAGAAAAAAATGAAAAGAATTTGGATTTTCAAAAGGTCAATGGCGTAATTAAATCGCCTAAAGACCGGGAGCAATACCAAGGCCGCTTCGGCCGCAACAATCGGACAATGGGACAGCTTGCAAATTTTGTTACGGATAAATCAATCACAATGATAATGATAAGGGAATAAGGGAAGAGGAACGATATCAACCCAAGGACATGCAATTATAAACACATAAAGACCCACCGACACAACCGACACACACACACCCACCACACTACCTACCGACTCCTGGAGAGGGTCTAGTCTGAAGGATCATTCCCGTAGGACGGACTAAGAGACCCGGGGTAGGATGGTATACCCTCAAAGGATGGTGCACGAGAAAACTCCTTCGGACCGTGGCTAAGCGAGAGGGCATAGTCGGGTTCAATCTCACAAAGGTCGTAGATCGTACGACCTTTGGGCAAAGTACCTGAGAGAAGAGAAACTACATTAACGGTGACATTTGGTAGGGAATAGGAAAAACTAGCGAAAACATGTGTAGGATGATTGAAGACAGATGGAATAGCCGCCGGAAGGAACTGCGAAGTGCGAAGGAGGAACTTCAAAGTGAGAAGAAGGAACTGAAAATAGAAGAAAAGGGTGGAAGGAAGAGCGATGTGCGCTGGTTGGATCTAGGGTTTGTGATGGCCGGGAGAATGTTTTTGGCTAAGAGATCGAAATTGACTGTTGCAATACGCTGAACAAGAATGTTTAAATGCTTAAAGGCCGATACGTTTGGTAAGGCGACCTTTTTAGTGAACCGAATTTGTTGCTGATTTGTGGAGTCGCCACCGAGTCAATTATGGAGACTCGGAAACCTTTCAAGTCAACTTTGATCCTTAGCTGGCTCAAAGCTGAGTGGCACGGGACCTTAAGATAAAGACTTGTACCCTTAAGCACTCCATGCCTAGAATGACTCTCATTCCCAATGGTTTCGGACATCCAGAAACCGTCGATTCTGAGTAAGGTGTGAGGGTACGTATTGGGAAGCCAACGTCCGCTAGACATCGACACCCAATCCCGCCCACACATAGCGGCCTCTACTAATCAATCGGTGGGCTGATAACTTTGTTTCGTTGTTGTGGCGGAAGTACTGTAAAATTCGTTGTTTTAACCCTATATTTTTACTATGTCACTTGTTTAAGGACAAGTAAGCTTTGTCGTCGAAGTAGTCGTGTTTACATTCTTTGCATGAGATTTCACGCGACAAGTAGGCCATGAAAATATGCATGTAGGAGAGTAGAGGGTACTAATATTATACGTATTAGGAAATCAGTTTTAACGTGATAATACAGAATACCTTACCTGGTATTCTGCTTAAGATGCGTCGGCTCGGTATTCATAGTGATGCATCGAACCATGAATGGTGAGCATCGGGACTAATACGGGACCTGACCATCACTTTGTTCAGTTTTAGCTTATTTACGTTTTGAATTCCGTGTTAGGTGATTTAGCATGCGATTATAAGGTCATAAAAGCAATACATCATATGAAAGCTATAAATGCGAAATGTAAGTAGATCACGTAGTGAGGAGTTGCACCCTCGGAGTATACGCAAAATGAGACACGATGCATAGATAGTTAAGAAAGGATCTCGGAACTACTCGGGTCTATTTAAGGTATTTTAGTGTTTATGGTTGAAGTTGGGACGTACGTGTTTTAGTATGTGTTATGGACCTAGTGTCCACGTTTGACATTATCGTAGTGCATAATTGTAGACACCCGCATTTTGACTGCCAGGTGTCTATGGTAGTTTCCAAAAAACACCCGATGATGATCGGACGCTAACGTGTTTCTACGCGCTCGGATGTGGGCTCAAAACCATTAGTTGTTGGCTTAAGCACAAACGGAGTACAAATATCACAGAACGGACCTCAAATTCAGACCCAGTGGGTCGTTTCCAGTCTAACAAGACTAATTTGGGTCAAAACCAACACCGGAAATAAAACCTACTTTTGACGATTGGGTCAACCCCGGTCAAAGTTGTTTCCAAGACACACAAAAAACAGCCACATAAACATCAAAAACTCAGCCCAAATACAAAACCCATCTCGAGGTCCAAAACATTGGACCCGTGCGACCCAGCTGACCCACTCTATCGAGTGCTCAGCCCACTCGATCGAGTGGGCCCTCGTTCAAGCCCGGCTGCTGAAGTTTGGGCCACTCGACCGAGTCAAGGGGCTACTCGGTCGAGTAACCCTAGCCGGGTGTGCATAGCCTAGCCTATATAAACACACCCATGCACAACACTTTGACAACTTTTCATCAACTAAAAACCCTAATCAAAACCCTAAGCCTTAATTCAACCCTAATCCTATACACAAACCCTAACCCTAGCGTTTAGGAATTCGAACCCTAACCACCACAACTTAACCTACATCTCGATACTCACGTGCAAGCCACAACTACGAGTCCCGTCTGAGAACAAGAACATGTAGGTTGAGGGTGCCAAATCCCTTTCTTCTCTTTTCTCTCTTCTCCTTCTTTCTCGCGTCATTCGTCGTCTTTGTCGTTTTTTTATTGTCATTATCGCGTTATAATATCGTTAATATCACTAGTATTAAAAGCATTAAAATACTTGTGGATTTGTGTCGAGTGCGAAGGATGTCGGAATAAGGAAACCCGAATATACAAGAGTATTGCACTCAGCGTTGCCGGTCGCTTATCCCGACACCCCTAGCATTTGATTATTGAAACAAGTCAACTTAAACAACATTTTTTTTTATTTCGTTCGTATCATTATCATTCAATCGCATATTTTCATCAATTACAAACTATTTTCAAAACAAGCATCTTTTTTTTAAGGGTTGAAACCCGTTGATGCGGATCTGACATCACATAATCCCTAGGGATTCATTACGATGTCGGAGAAGCCGAGGGAATCAAGTCTTTCAATTCAAGTAACGTGTCAACCCGTTAGATTCGATACCAACTCAATATTTGGATGTCGAGTCTAACGATCTAGTCAAATAAGTTAATTAACACGATTTCTCGTTGATGCTAAAATAGACGTCATGTAATTCGACAAGAATTAATGCGACGCTATAAACGCGGAGGGAATTTTATCGTTTCGGTTAATTTAAAAGCGACGTATAGCAACCTTTTTTATCTCGCTCTAATATCCGATGTCGATTCAATAATCGCACGTTGGATATGACGAGTATCATACACACGAACCGAGCACAAATTCCATAATATTTATGCCCGATTCAACAAACTCATCGAATCATCAAAATCAAAAACAATTTCGAAACCGAGAATGAGTTGCAAAGCGAACCCTGGTTCGTACAGGGGGCACTCGATCGAGTGCCTAGCTCACTCGGTCGAGTGGCACCCCAAAAACGAGACAAAATGCTATTTTGACAACCACTCGGTCGAGTCTCGCCATGACTCGATCGAGTGGCCACGCACTCGGTCGAGTTGCCTCATAACTCGGTCGAGTGACGTCTCGAAATCCAGACAGAAGCCTTTCCAGAGGTCCACTCGGTCGAGTCCCTCAATGACTCGATCGAGTGGCCCCTTTATCACGTCAAGCCGTGAGTCCTACAAGGCCATTCGAGTCTCATTAACGTTTTTTTATAACTTAGGTCAACACGTGCCTAATCAATCACGTGAATTATCACTTTTCAAAACCATGCACCATCATATCTATATCATTCTATATCATTCGCAAACCGTTATTATCGTTATAACGTTACTAACAAGTTTGTTACTTTTCTTGTTGATTTATTTGTTTATTTTATTGTACTAAAATGAACCTTCGCATGCTAAATTTAACTTCGACATTAGATTTAGTTGCATTAAATCGACATAGAAACCCTTTCAATTTCTCGCATGTTTTGGGAAAATAGTGTCTGCATATCATTTTCCCCGTTCAACTAACGCGCGTATTAGAGAGTCATTCGATATCCTAGTAGAGGTCGCTAATGTGCGGGCGGGGTTAGGTGTCCTTTGTGGGCTTTCCAACATGTACCCTCACCCCTTACTCATAACCTTGGTTTCCGGATGCCCGAAACTGTTGACGCACGAGAGTCATTCAATACACAATAACCGGTAGTGACAGTATCGGTATCGCAATGCAAAGAGACGAGCCCAACAAACTCTGACATCGAAAATGGGCCGTATTTTGTACACGACCCACTACGACATAGAGTGGGTTCGAATGGGCCCGAACTCTCACAAAGTTCGGTGGCGACTCCACTTTGATTTAAATTTCAATTCGATCCATTCTCATATTGAGATTCATTCGCCTCCCCAAACCCGCGCGTGGCCGCGTCGGGGTGGACCTATGTCATGTCCACAATTTAGCGACTCCGCTGGGGATTAACTGATGCGTGACTTACCATCGGCATCCTCAGGGTGAGACTCGAATAGAAATCGTTTGACTAGTACAATACGCGTTTTAGTTTTACGGTTCATGCATAACCCCATATTTTCCCGGGCCGGTACTCGCGACCGACGTCCCACTATACCGTGATGTACTCCAATATGGATATGTCAAAGGTGTCCATAGTCGATTCGAGTGGGTTTCGCGGCATGTTCTAAGCTCAACTCGACTTAGGAAGTCCGTCCCGATCAACGTCTAGACTATGTGCACTGGTATAGACCCTACTCAGACCGACCGAGACTTAGTGTAAAGCATACATGGCGTCGTTATAATGCTTGCCTGACTACATGCTTCTTGGTTTCCGTGTCATTTTCAAAAACCGTCAACTTTAAAAAAAAATACATATTTTTCAAGATATTCAATTTCAAAACCCGGGACGTATACTGAATTTAGGTCTTGTGATTTTACTCAAAAAAGCTATTTTTAGCCGGTATTCTGCCCAGTTCAAAACTCGAAAATATTTTCAAACCTTCAAAACCGTGGCCCGATATGTTTTCCGATTTTCTTTCGAAAAGTCGGGCCCTTCCACCATTTTTTCTCCGATTTTCCAAAAATAATCCATTTTCAAAACCTTCCTCTTCTTAGGACTTCCCGTATTTAGCAGTGTCGGGTCATGTCATAAGTTGTCGAAATCTTTAGCGTCGAAATTCTGTCGATCTTACATCACGGGTTTCTTCTCTATCCCAGTCCGCCTTATTAGACTAAGGCAAGGCCCACCTACGTAGGACATACTCCTACAAAGGAGGGCCCGTTACACAATCGAGTCCAAAGTCTGGGGATGTCTCACGTGGACCTTTCTTCGAACAGGACTCGGCCCACCCGCCGAATCCTAAAGAAGGCTCACTTTTCACAAGTCACCCGTCTAGGTGTCTTTTCCGAGTCATTTCCCTTTTCAGTCTTGTTCGGGATGTAATTTCTATTTCGGAATTTGGGCTAGTTTCTGATTACGTGGTGTTCTTACAGACATGCCACCCGAAACCAGATATCAACGCAATATGGACGCACTGAAAGACGCCCTAGCCAAGATCGAAACCCAATTGACTGCCATCCAGACTGACCAAACGACACTCGCCACTCGTGTGAGCGTCATGGAAAAGGGGATTCCTCCTAATGCTGGATCTGAGCCCACTGGGCCCATAGCTGAATTAATCGGCGTTGTTCGCAGGCTCGAAGAACAGGTTCACCTGTCAACGAACAACTCGATCCACACTGAAAATGCTCGTTCCTACTCGTCTTTAAATGATGAGCTACCTGCTAACCTCAACCTCACGGGAATTCCAATGTTTGAGGGTACCGAAGACCCGGTCCACCACATCCGGGCTTTCAAAGATTTTATGGCGGTGAAAGGGGTGAAGTCCACCATGTTTACGCACTTATTCCTTTCCTCCCTCGAAAAGCATCCTAAGGCCTGGTTTTACAGGCACGATTCCAAGAAATACAAGACTTGGGACGATGTGGCGACTGAATTTGCTCAGAATTACGCTGATAATACCGAGATCCAGACTACAATGTGTACTCTGGAAGTGATGGCCCAAGAGCCCAAAGAAGGGTTCACAAAATGCCTCCAAAGATGGCGGGCCGAAAGTGTAAAGCTGGTTGACAAGCCCAGCGAGAAAGTGCTAGTGGAGGCCTTTGTCAAGAACCTCCTCCCATCCTACCGGGTCCATCTCCGGTATGCAATCATCCCCAATTTTGCCGCCCTTACTGAAATGGGCACAAGGATCGAGGATGACTTAAGGTTAGAGAGCCTGACTAAGGCCTCTACCAAGGGATATCAAGGGGACAGTTCATCTGTGAGCAAGCCCACATCTGCAGCTGCAACTCGCAGCATCTTCGATGAGGTAAATCTGCTTGACACCTCATCCAAAAAGAATACACCAACTCGGGTATTCACGGATATAAGGACTACCTATACCTACGCCTTACAAAGGCTATCTTCAAAAGGCCTTATTCAACCAATAGGCCCGATTCCCGAACTTCTAGTGGAGAAGAGGCCCAAGAGCTACAATGTCCAAGCCTATTGCCAGTATCACCGAGGTAATGGGCATGACACAGAAAAATGTTGGAAGCTGAAGCATCTGATCCAAGATTTGATTGAAAGCGGGAAAATACCGTTGCCCGGGGACAAGCCGAGCAACAAAGAAAACCCGTTCAGTGCCCATGCTATATTCACGAGAGAGGTAATCGACTGTTCTCACCTCATTTCCCCTTTTATCCCACAAATCAACGGGATATGGTTCGATGACGAGGACGACGTTTACCTAGCCAAAGGGGAAACTGTCCCCATCACCAGTGAAGAGGTTCGAAAAGCTAAGTCCAAAGCCTTAGCCACTAACCACCTCGTCACAGCCGGGCGCTCTACTCCCACAACCGTCACTGAACTTGCCAGAACGGAATCCACTCTCGAGGAACCAAGCAACGACACGGCCTTGGTCCAACAATTGAAGAGGGTTCGAGCTGATCTAACCATATGGCAACTACTGGTTAGCTCGCAAGCACATCGAGAGGCACTGACTAAGGCTCTCGATGAGATCAAGGTCGATTCACAGGTTACCCCCGCTGAAATGGTAGCCACTATTTTGCCCTATCTCAAGGGCAAATCCAAAGAAGAAGGCCCGCTTATCACCTTCTATGAATCTGATCTGCCACCATTCGGGCCCAATCATAATCTGGCCTTATACATCACGGTCATTTGTCGAGGAAAGTACCTCCCGATGACCCTAATCGACGACGGATCTGCCGTGAATGTTCTACCCCTAAGGACCGCTAGGGCCCTCAGCCTCACAGATGCCGACTATCTCCCAACGGTGCAAACTATCCAGGCTTTCGACGGAAGCCCAAAACCAGTCGCCGGGGCCGTTAAATTGACAATCATAACGGGCCCAATCGAAAAAGAACTGGAGTTCCAGGTGATTGATGTCACCTCATCCTTCAACTTGCTACTCGGAAGGCCTTGGATCCACGCGGTCAAGGCCGTGTCCTCTACCCTACATAGGAAGGTCAAGATGCCACTTCAAGATGGTGTCATCACACTAGAAGTCACGCCCTTTACCGTAGCAAGCTGCAATGCTACGGGCCGGGCCGACCCACGAGGATTTGATTTCGTGGGCATGATCGAGGAGGAATATCTCTTCAGGCCTTACTTTACCACTAGCATCGACACGATGCTACAAAACTTGGGCTACTTACCGGGGGCTACCTCGAGGCCATATCTTCCAGCTGGGAAGATTATCGAGGTCTTAAACGATGGCGAATCACAGTTTGGATTGGGTTATGCTATAACCCCGGAAAACATGGTCCGGGCCGGTATTCACAAGGCCACCAACATCCTCAAGGGTACCTACTTGGGCCCTTATAGCCCGAAGTTAACTGACTACTTCGTTACTCCAGTTTTCGGAGCTATTCAAGTGGGCCTCTATCAACCCACCATCACATATCCCGAGACCAAAACGGCTCGGGAATGCAACTTCATCCCCGATGATATATTCACCCTTGTTCAAGCCGAGTCCAAGGAAGGGGAAAACAACTCCGAGCCCGTGCTGGGGCTCCTATTTGGAGAAGACAAGGCCGTCCCTGCTCCAAAGGATGATTTGGTCAACCTAATACTCCGCAGCGATCGGTTTGACCCAACCAACCTAATCTCCGAAGTCGGTGCAAACACCGGGAAAAGGGGCCTGGAGGAAGACCATCAGGTGGACCGACAGCCAGGGATGGACATACAAGCTGACCACCGGCGAGGGTGACATGCCGGATAGAGAGTCCGAGTCCGAGTCTGAGTCAAAGTCTAGAGGGTCTGGTGCTAGAGTCGAGTCTGTAACCTCTCTTCCCTTAGCCACATCCACTGAGGTCTCGGGGCTTGTCCCAAGACCTCTCCCTCTCCCGCCACTGACCAACGAGCAGATGGCCGCTCTATTCGAGTTTTTCTCAAAATTTACCATTAATAATGATAACGAAAACCGTTCTGCTTACGACTTGTCTTATTTCCAAAACTCTCTCGATTTGAAAAATTTTATATGCAATGACATTGAGAAACCCGACGAACAAGTACCTCTACCTCCGCATCTGATCGAGCAGCTCGAACAAAGGGAGTCCGGAGATCCGGTAACTGAAGAAACCGAGTCTATCAATGTGGGAACCACTTTAGAGCCCCAGATGCTTAAGTTGGGCCTATCCTTAGATCCCGAGGAGAGGAAACAATTCACAGATCTCCTCCAAGAGTTCAAAGACGTCTTCGCATGGTCCTACAAGGATATGCCGGGGATAGACCGGGAAATAGCTGAACACCATATACTCATCAAAGATGGGTGCAAACCAGTAAAACAGAAACTCAGAAGAATGAGGCCCGAATGGTCCCTCAAAGTCAAAGAAGAAGTCGACAAGCAATTCAAAGCGGGCTTTATACAAGTGTCTGAATATCCAGACTAGGTCGTGAACATCGTGCCGGTACCCAAGAAGGACGGCAAGGTGCGAGTATGTGTGGATTTCCGGGAACTTAACAAGGCCAGCCCAAAAGACGATTTTCCGTTACCACACATCGACATACTGGTGGATAACACGGCCGATCAAGCCCTTCTATCATTCATGGACGGGTATGCCGGTTACAATCAAATCAAAATGGCTGAAGAGGATATGAGTAAGACTACCTTCATTACACCTTGGGGTACTTACTGTTACACCGTCATGCCGTTTGGGCTTATCAACGCCGGAGCCACTTATCAACGGACCACCACTACTTTATTACATGATATGATGAATAAAGAAGTGGAGGTTTATGTCGACGACATGATCGTCAAATCAAAGGACCGAAGTGGGCACATTGCAGCCCTAAGAAAATTCTTTACCTGATTACGCAAGTACAACATGAGGCTAAACCCTCAAAAATGCAGTTTCGGGGTAACTCAGGCAAATTACTGGGCCATATCGTTAGCCAACGCAGCATCGAGGTCGACCCAGCTAAAATGAAGGCCATTACCGAGATGCAGCCACCCAAAACCGAAAAAGAAATAAGGGGGTTTCTCGGGAAAGTCCAATATATCAGCCGATTCATTTCAAAACTAACCATGGTATGTGAGCCCATTTTAAAAAAACTGAAGATCGGAGAACGGGTACTGTGGGACGATAAATGTCAAGCGGCTTTCGATAAAATCAAGGAGATCCTGTCTGCACCATCGGTATTAATACCACCTCAACCTGGTCTGCCTTTGTCATTATATCTAACAACGACCGAGACAGCCATGGGGGCTATGCTGGCCCAGGCAGTCAATTCAGAAGAACGGGCCATTTACTACATCAGTAAAAAGTTCCTAGAATACGAATGCAAGTACACAATACTCGAAAAAACGTGCCTAGATTTGGTTTGGGCCACTAAAAAGCTCCGACACTACATGCTTAGTCACGAAGTACATGTTTTATCCAAAATGGATCCTATCACGTACCTGTTCCAGAAGCCCATCCTCAATGGCAGGATGTCCAGATGGACTTTGATGCTCGCAGAGTTTGACCTCAAATTTGTGCCATTAAAAGCCATCAAAGGCCGGGTAGTGGCGGAATTCCTCACCGACAGTCCGATATCTGAAGAGGGACACACCGATACTTGGGCCTTTCCTGATGAAGACATATTCCATACCGATACAGAAACATGACATTTGTATTTTGATGGGGCATCCAACTTCCGAGGATTTGGGGTCGGAATTATGTTAATCTCATCACAAGGGGAGCACACCCCCTTATCCATCAAATTGGACTTTGACGTAACCAACAACGCAGCCGAATATGAAGCATGCATTCACGGGTTGCAAGCCGCCGCCGATTTAGGGGTAACAAACCTCCGGGTCCACGGCGACTCATCGCTAGTCATCAATCAAGCTCTCCAAAAGTGGAAAACTTGGAACGCCGATCTCGTGGCTTACCATGCACGGGTAAGGGTTCTAGAGAAACAATTCCAGAAGGTGGAATATATCTACCTACCCCGAGAGGAGAATCAATTTGCAGATGCACTTTGCAAATTAGCATCCCTGCTAAATATACCGGAACACCTAACTAGCATGCCGATCTGCGTTGAAAGACGATCCAAGTCGGCCTATATCCATGCCATCCAGGATATCGAGATAACCGAGACAGAACCTTGGTATCAAGCCATTCTAACCTACTTGGCAACGGGAGAGTATCCCCCGGGAACTGAAAACCGGGCCAAGAAGGCCTTGCAAAGATTGGCAACCCAATTTGTTCGCACGGACGACGGGCAGTTATACAAAAAGACGGCACAAGGGGCTCTCCTTCTGTGTATCGACAAGGTACAGGCCGAAAAGGTTATGGCCGAAGTACACGATGGTGAAAATGGCCCGCATATGGACGCCCATATGCTAGCCCGCAAAATCATGAGGCTCGGATATTATTGGAACACCATGGAAACAGATTGTCAGCTATATGTCAAACACTGTCATAACTGTCAGATCTTCGCTAATGTACAACATATGCCATCTTCCCTATTATATACCATGACATCACCATGGCCATTTTCGACATGGGGTATTGACATAATTGGAAAGGTGCACCCTTCCGGGACGGGAGGTCATTGCTTCATTCTGGTGGCCATCGACTATTTCACCAAATGGGTCAAAGCCGAGTCATACCGTGTCTTGAACGCCAAGCACGTGACCAAATTTATCCAGAACAAGATCATATGCCGATACGGGATCCCACACGAGTTTATCAGTGATCATGGGACCCACTTTCAAGCTGAAACCGCTACGTTTCTAGCAAAATACAAAATTCAAAGGCATACATCTTCTCCCTACCGTCCCCAAACGAACGGAGCGGTAGAAGCGACTAATAAGACAATTGTCACCATACTTAAAAAGATGGCTGAGAATTACCGGGATTGGCCCGACAAAATACCTTTTGCTCTCTGGGGGTATCGGACGTCAATTCGCACCCCAACTGAGGCAACTACATATTATCTGACATATGGAATGGAGGCGGTCCAACCGGTCGAGCTAAAAGTGACATCCCTCAGGATTTTACTTGAAAGCCAAGTATCGAAAGCAGATTGGGTCCAAGCCCGATACGATTCGCTAGTCCTTTTAGACGAACGGCAATCTCGAGCCCTCAACAATATCCAAATATATCAAAAGAGGATCCAACTGGCTTTCAACAAAAGAGTTAGGCCCAGAAACATCAAAGAAGGGGATCTGGTCCTAAAATCGGTTCGTGCCCTACTACCGGTTGACTCAAGAGGAAAATTCAAACCCTATTGGGCTGGGTCATATTTAGTCAAGAAGGTCCTATCAGGTGGAGCAGTGATGCTGACAGACCTGGACGGGAACAAGTTCGTCAACCCGACCAACTTGGACCAGTTGAAGCGCTACTACCCTTAAACCTTATCTCAATGTCATTTGCAAAAGCTTATAAAAATTCGTCCTTTTATAAATTTTCAAAAATTATAGGCAAGTCAATAAGTTAGAATTAATTATTCTACTGTCTCACATCTTGAACTAATAGTCTTGGTGTATTTCGAAAATTACAAAAAAATCCATGCTTGAACTACGTTTGGTTTGATTCCGCTGATCGTGGATATGTAGGCAACCCCTCAAAAGGTTACAACCACTACAATAACGAAAAGACAGGAACGGTATTCACTAATATGTCTTTATTAAAAACCGATAAACTCGGGAAATTCAAATTACAAAAAAAAAACGCCAAAAACGGCACCCAAAAAAAAATCACACCAAAAAAATAATAATAATACTCAAATAATAAAACAAAGAAGACTAATATTCGTGCATTTTGCCCTTTCCTTTGTTCTTTGGGTCGCGCGGAGCCCGAGGTCGCCGGGGCGGGGGCGAGCGTTCCCGAATCACGAGGGGAACCTTTTTGGCTCGAACCCGTTTCTTTGACAGCGGGTCTTCTGCTATTGTCTTTGGTCCAAGTCGAGCCCGCACGTGCTCGGGTAGTCTATCTCGTGGGCCAAGTCGGTCCTGCACTGCTAGTCTTGGGCCCAGTCTCCTTTCCAAGTCAGTCTGGGGGCTCACTTTCTCCCACGCACCTTTAGCACTAGACCCTTCAGCTTGAGTCTTAGTCTTCTTATTCTGACCTGACATTAGACGGACCAGAGTAGCTGGAGTGTCACCTTCGTCAAAGAAGCCCCTATTATCTTTAACTTGCTCCCTTCGCAGCAGATCAAAAGCTTCATCGACCTTCAGAGCAGCTCGGGCTTTGGCATCACCTGCTTTGGTCCACTTCACATAGGAGTCTGAAACCCAGATTGAGTGACGAGATGTGGGAGTAGGCCAAGTATGTCGGGTGTACCATCTTTGCATCCAGGTATCACACATCACATCGGTCAGTTGGGTAGGGTCACTCACAACTGCTTCAATCTCCGGGATTCTCTGGGTCCAACCATACTGCCTTAGTATGCGGTCGGGATAAAGATGGATCGTCTGCTTGAAAGACAAAATTATATGATGACGAGCTCTGTCCCTCGGGTCCAAGCCAGTCCAAATATAGATGGGCCACCACGGCACTACCCATCGAATCAATGGACCACCATGGAATGACAACACCTCGTCCCAATACTTCTGGGTAATCTGGCGAGAAAAATCAATGGCCCGTTTCCTCGTCATCACCTGGTTATGACGGTAGTTGCTCGCGTCAAGAGGAGGATCTATCACTGATAACCTCTCGTATAGCCAAATCTGAAAAAGGAAGCAAAAATATGAGTTCCCGAGACGAAATAGGCGTCCGCCTAAGGGCACTCGATCGAGTGCCTAGGGGTCACTCGATCGAGTGGCATCCCCGAAAGTGAACAGGGGGCTTTTTACGAGGACACTCGATCGAGTGCCAGGGTGACTCGATCGAGTGCCCACTGCAGCAGAAAAAACCACGAAAAAAAATCAAAAATCAAGAAAATAAAAATCAGGAAAATCCGACATACTTGCAACAAACGGGTACTCCCGGTCAAGCGGGCTGACGAATCCCTTCTGCAGTTGTCTAGGCCTTGGATAATTTCGCCCGTGATAAGCCAAGCCGGACTGTGCTCCGTCTTCATCAGATCAACCACGGTCAAGAGGCGGGCATTACCCATGCAAGACAATAAATCCATGTGACCTTAAAAAGCATAAACATGGAGCATACAGAAGAAAAAAGCCCTACGGCGGTGAACCGGTCTGACCCGGACATCGAGAGGATTCATAAATTTCTCAGCCAAGTCGATCAGAGAAATATTACCATCCTCCATCATGCGGGATATTTCGTTGTGAGAAAGCCCTAAAAATTCTCGAAGCTTCCTCCTCAGATCATAAACTGAATAAGGTATGGCAGGTCGGAGTATCGGGTTCCATCCCCCCACAGCAGCAATCTCCTCGGGTAAAGGACAAACTTCTCCCCGGGGAAAGGCAAAGACATGATATATGTCGTCCTAGTAAGACAAGCATGCATCAAGAAAATAATGGATTGCGGGGTTACGAATTTTAGAGGCAAAGGATAAATTAGGTTCGTAACCCCTTTGACAGCGTGTTATGCTCTTCCAAAGGTCTATCCTAGACACACAACCCTTGTACATTGCCGAGGGTTCACTAAGTCCGGTACCCGATGAGGGTGAGCCTAACGCGAGGCCGAACTCGGAAATAGTCAAACGGTGGGGTTTCCCAAATAGTCTAAATTTAACCGCTCTTTGTGTGGTCGGATTGTCAAGGGCAAAAGTTCTTAGGAACTCACAAGTAAAGTCTTTGTATGTATAAGCCGCGAGGCTAAGGAGTTCGCTAGTTCCGGTCCCCAACGATAATTCCTTAATATCGTCTACTATTTCCTAGATTGGTCATTGTGTGGGGACAAGGCCACCTAGTGCTCTGAAAGATCTTTTCAGAGAAGGTTCGAGCTAAAGAAGTATTAAGACAAGGCAAATTTAAAGGCTTAGAAGACTTAGAAGGTGTAGAAGATTTAGAAGTCGAAGTCATACCTTGCATACGAGCTGCTCGCCTTGCTCTTGTCTCCATAATAATATACTTGCAAAAATAATCCCAAAAACTTTAGCTTCACTTCTTCAAAAACCAAAAATAATCACTCAATTGAGATGGAAGTATGAATGTGGCTGGGGTATGGAAGGTGGTGGTTTGATTTTATGAGGAGTGATAAGGTGGAATGTGAGCTAAGGGTGATATAAATAAAGGTAGTTAAGGAGGGAAATGAAAGTTTTAAAGTAGATTGTGAAATTTGGTGTTTGTGTTTTGGAGGGAAAGTTATGTGGGATATTTGGGAAGAAGGGAATTGATAGTGTAGTGAGTAAATAGGGTAGGTGATCCGGTCAAAGTCACCGGGTGAAGTTTCACCCGGTCAACTGGTCAAGCACCATCGGGTGAAGTTTCACCCGACGGGTTTTCGTCGTGAAAATCATTTGCTGCAAAATTTCCGCCGGGCAAAGTTTCACGCGGTGAAAATCTCATCGGGCGAAGTTTTTCCCGACGGTAACTCGTCAATTCTGGCAAATCTGGCGATTCTGGGATTTTTTTCGTAGGGCGAAGTTTCGCCTGGTCATAACCTCATCGGGTGAAGTTTCACCCGACGAAAAAATTTCATCATATCCCATGGCGTGGCAAAAATTCCATCGGGTGAAGTTTCACCCGACGAGAAATCTTCAATAATTTCACCGGGCGAAGTTTCGCCCGGCGGTCTTGTTTACTCCATTTTCCACCTTGCCATTTCATGGCTTTTCAATAATCACCGAAAGTTTCAAATAATGACATGACACACATTACATAATCAATTTCTCCCACAAACGTGCTTGTGGTCTTCAATTTAAGCTCCATAACTTCTCCAAAAGCTTGATCTTCATCCAAACAAATGCTCCACTGTGAAATCCAAGTTCGTCCATTCATCTCAAACTAACAAAACCAACAAACACAAAGAATATGATACATATATACAAGGTGGTTGTTGAGGATACCACCAAACCTACTTCAATTTGAGAGGGGGTTAAGCAACGCTCCCCAACGGGAGCTCACCAAGTTTCACGGTGGCAAAGGTCTCACGAATGTGACTGGGATGATAAATCTTCAAACGTTGTCAATTAACCATAAATTTCCCAGTTTATGGGATGATAAGTTTCCGGGCTAGATATCTCTATCGATCCATATGGTTTCACCTTGGTCACTTCAAATGGACCCGACCATTTTGATTTCAACTTACCGGGGAAAAGCTTGAAACGAGAGTTGAAGAGTAGTACCTTATCACCAACGGAGAAGTCCTTACGAAGTATTCGAGAATCGTGCCATTTGCGCGTTCGTTCCATGTAGATCTTCGAATTTTCGTAGGCCTCGAGTCTTACTTCTTCCAATTCTTGAAGTTGGAGAAGGCGGTTATGTCCAACAACATTCTCGTCAAAGTTTAACTCTTTGATAGCCCATTTGGCTTTGTGTTCTAGTTCCACCGGTAAATGACAAGCTTTACCATACACAAGTCGATAAGAAGTGGTTCCGATCGGCGCTTTGTAAGCCATTCTCAATGCCCAAAGGGCGTCATTCAATTTTAATGACCAATCCTTTCGGTGTGTATTTACAACTTTTTCCAAAATTCCTTTGATTTGACGGTTAGATATCTCGGCTTGCCCATTTGCTTGAGGGTGGTAGGCTAAGGACATCTTGTGAGTGATACCATATTTCCTAAGAAGGTGTTCAAAGGTATCTTTCCTAAAATGGGAGACTCCATCGCTAATTATGGTTCTAGGCATACCGAATCTCGGGAAAAGTACATTCTTGAAAAGCTTGATTACTACCTTGGAGTCATTGGTGGGAGAAGCTACGGCCAAAAGAGGATGTGAACGGACCCATGAAGTCAATGCCCCAGACATCGAACAATTCAATTTCCAAGATGGGTTGAAGGGGCATCTCATTTCTTCTTGTTATGTTGCCACTTCTCTGGCAAGCATCGCATGTGAGAATGAAAGCTCTAATGTCCTTGAACATGGAAGGCCACCAAAACCCGCTTTGGAGAACCTTGGCAATTGTCTTTTGGTTGGCCAAGTGTCCACCATAAGATGTCGAGTGAAGGTGCTTCACAATATTATATCCTTCGTCGGCCATGACACATCGTCGATAAATTCCATCTACACAACGGCGGAACAAATAGAGTTCATCCCAATAATAGCGTCGGGCTTCATAACTTAGTTTCTTCCTTTATTGCTTGGAATAATCGTCCGGAATATAATGAGACACTAAGAAATTGACGATATCGGCATACCAAGGTATAATAGTTTCAATGGCCATCAAGGCCTCATCTCTCATAGCTTCATTGATGGGTATACCATCATCTTCATTGCTTTCTTTACTAATCGTTAATGTACTAAGGTGATCCGCTTCTCCGATCCGGCTTTGTCTTTAATTATCTCGATGTCAAATTCTTGTAAAAGGAGAACCCTCCAAAAAAGTCGGGACTTGGTCTCCTTTTTGACATGATGTAACGAATCACCGCATGATCGGTATGAATGATGACTTTGGAACCGGTAACATAAGTTCGAAATTTTTCCATGGCATAGACAACGGCTAGAATTTCTTTTTCGGTTGTGGTATACCTCAATTGGGCTTCATCTAGGGTCTTGCTTGCATAGTATATCACATGTAGCTTTTTTTTTGGGTAAAGTTTAAGTATATTAAAATAACGCGTCTCTAAGGACGTCAATCATTTACAACGGTAGTAGCATAGCAGCTACATCACACTTAAACATATTACTTTCACATTAGAATTTCTAGCCAAATCCGGTCTCTAGTCTTGAGCGTACCCATAATATGATTAAGAACTCGATTCTTTATCTCCTTTTTAAGCATATAGCAGCAATATTCAGGAGTTGCCAAAATCCCTTCTTGCCAAGCCCGATTTCGTTGGTTCCAAATGTAGTAAATAGCCACGTTAAAGATGCAATTGAGCACTCCCTGTTTAAACTTGGAATATCTCATCTTCTTCCTCCAGGTGAGTACATCGCAGGTCGGCATTTGAACACCAGTCCAGACATGCAGCTCCTTCAAAAATTGTCTCCTATATTCGCATGAAAAGAAGAGATGCTGCAGCGACTCACCATTTTGCCCACAAATACAGCATTTATCATCTTCTACAATCCCCCAAGTTCCCAATTTGTCTTTAGTGTTAAGGCTCTTATGATTATACATCCAAGCGATGAAGGCATGTTTGGGTACCGTCCAATGATTCCAAGTAAGGTGAAACCAGTCCACTTTCGGTCCTGCTGGAATCAACCACGCATAGCCCCTTGCTATGGTATAATTTCTATCTGAGTCAGTACTCCATTCTCCTTGAGAGTATGCATTTTTGAATAGCTCTTTAGTCTTACAGATTTTTTTCCAAACCCAACTAGCATCTCGAGAAGGAATGTAGGAACTCCAGTCTTTGCCTTTTAAGTAAGTGTGTTGGACCCAAAGAACCCATAGTTTCGAAGGTTGGGAATAGATCCACCACACTAACTTCCTGATTGCCGCTTTGTTCCATTCACTGTCGATTTTCATCCCCAGACCACCTTCTCTCAGTCCGGTACAAGCTTTTTTCCACGCAATGGGAGGGGATTTTATGTAGTCAGCCCCCCCATTCCATAGGAAATTCCTGCACACTGCTTCTATTTTGTTAAACACGGTTTTAGAGAGAATAAACATCGATGCCCAGTAAGAGTGAAGCGTTTTCAGGACGGATTTAACCAGCACCAGCCGTCCCGCATACGACAATTTCTTGGTACCCAAAGTTCTGATTCGGAAAATAATATTCTCAATAAGTACTTGACAGTCTTTGATGCTCAGTTTAGTAGGTTGAGTAGGAATTCCAAGGTATCTAAAGGGCATTTTTCCTTCGACACAACATGAGACAAGCATAATTTCCTCTTTTGTGGCTTCCGAGACTCCGTTGAAATAAACATTAGTTTTCCCCCTACTCATCAGTAATCCCGAAGCTTTGGAAAAAGTAGCAAAAATCCGTATGAGGATCATCATTGAATTCATATCTTCTTTAGAGAAAAGAAGGAGGTCATCCGCGAACATACTACAACTCAATTTAAGAGGCTTGCATAATGGATGGAACTTGAAATTCATTGTGGTGGTGGTATATGATAATAGTCTAGTCAGGTACTCCATACATACCGTGAAGAGGAGCGGAGAGAGGGGATCTCCCTGCCTCAGGCCACTCATACCTTTAAAGAAACCAAAACTATCCCCATTCAGGCACAATGTGTAAGCTGGAGTAGTCACACATTCCTTAAGTAATGCAATAAAATGAGGTGGGAAGAACATGCATCTAGGGGATATCGCCTTTCTACCATACAGTCTCACAAGGTCCTGAAAAATGAGAACATTTTCCATGATGTGACGCCCTTGGATAGGACATCAGCTAGCCTGGCGCATAAGATCTTAGATATACATTTGTAAATAACATTGCAGCAAGCTATAGGACGGAATTGGGATACATTCTCAGGATTAGTTACTTTCGGAATAAGAGTGATATGAGTAGCATTAATCTGTTTAAGTAACTGTCCTGAATTGAAGAAATCCTGTACAGCATTGCATACCCCTTCTCCAACAATGTCCCAAGTGTCCTTGAAGAATTTACTCGAGTATCCGTCAGGACCGGGCGCTTTATCATTTGGAATACTAAACATAGTCTTTTTGATCTCCTCAGTAGTCACTGGTTTCGTCAGCATTTGTATCTGTTCAGGTCCACAACTGTTACCTAATTGCATAACCTTCTTGCTGATGTTTGTTGTAGATTTGGTAGAACCAAGGAGCAACTTGTAATAATCTAGAAAAGCGCGCTGAACACCATCAGAGGACTGATACAGGACACCTTTCATGTCTGTAATTTGTAGAACTTGGTTCAGCCTCCGTCTCGTCTTTAGGGATTCATGAAAATACTTTGTATTGGAATCCCCATCCTTTAGCCATTGCGATTTAGCTTTCTGCTGCAAGAATTCAGTCTGCGCCTCCTGTAATCGCTGATATTGCTTCCTGTGCTCTATTTCGCTTTGAACCAATTTACTGTCAGTCGGGTTTTTCCCCAGAAGAGCTTGTATCTCCGTCAATCTATTATACATAATATCCGTGCTAGCTTCAATGCAATTGAATTTTTCTTTGTTAAGTTTTCTCAATACAGGTTTTAGCTCTTTCAGATGTTTGGTGACCTGATACATTGCTGTTCCGGAAATTTGCCTCTCCCATATCTCCTTAACAAGATCATGGAACCCTTCGTCTTTGCTCCACATATTGAAGTATTTAAAAGGTCTATTCTTCCTGCCCTCCTGAATATATCTTTGAACCACGCATGGGGGTGTGGTCAAAGTCACCTTCAGGTAAAAATTGGCATTGTTGTCCTCAAAATTTTGAATCCAAGTCTCATTTACTAGTCATCTGTCAAGCCTGCTGTAAATTCTATCTTCAGGCCTCTGTTTATTATTCCATGTGTAGAAGGCACCCATGGAGGAACAATCCATCAACTCGCATTGATTGATGCATTGTCGAAATTGATCTGCAACAGCCTGATTAAAGGCCCCCCCACTCTCTCATCCGGAGTCAGTACACAATTGAAATCACCACCTATAGCCCAAGCCCCAGAAATATTTCTAGCAAGTCTGCTGAGATTCTGCCAAAGTGGAATCACATGTAGCTTCTTATCAATCCGTTGGCCTAGAACGACACCAACGGCTAAATCGGAGGCATCACACACGATCTCAAATGGAAGATTTCAATCGGGTGCTTTGATAATTGGGGCGGTGGTGAGAGCGGTCTTTATCCTGCAAAAGGTCTCAAGACACAAGTCATCAAAAACCAAAGGTGCATCTTTCATAAGCAAAGAAGTTAAAGGCTTGGCAATCTTACGAAAAACCGGCGTGGCCTAGAAAACTCCTCACCCCTTTGACATTTGTTGGTGGTGGTAAGTTCTCAATCACGGAGACTTTAGCCTTATCAACTTCAACTCCTCTATTAGAAACAATATGACCTAGGACAACACCTTGTTTAACCACAAGGTGACATTTCTCCCAATTCAAAACAAGTCTATACTCTTCACATCGAGCTTACACTTGAGCGAGATTTTGAAGGCAATAATCAAAAGATGTACCTTGGACACTAAAGTCATCCATAAAAACTTCCATAGATTTTTCAATAAAATTGGAGAAAATAGACATCATACATCTTTGAAACATTCCCGACGCATTACACAATCCAAACGGCATCCTTCGATAGGCATAGGTGTCATAGGGACATGTGAAAGCAGTCTTCTCTTGGTCATCGGGGTGGATGGGAATTAGAAGAAATCCCAAATGACCATCGAGGAAACAAAAATAAGAATGATGCGCCAATCTTTCAAGCATTTGATCAATAAAGGGAAGGGGAAATGGTCTTTGATGGTGGCCATGTTTAATTTTCGAAAATCTATACACATGCGCCAATCGGTGATGGTCCTAGTAGAAATCAACTCTCCCTTTTCTCCTTTCACAACCGTCATTTCTCCTTTTTTTTCGGGACAACTTGTACGGGGCTAACCCATTTACTTCCGGTTATTGGGTATATAATGTTAGCCTCATACAACATGAGGACTTCCTTCATGACAACCTCTTTCATAGTGGGGTTCAACCTACGTTGACCCTCAACCGAAGGGCGGTGGTCATCATCAAGGATAATCCTATGCATACAAATATTTGGGCTTATACCTTGGAGGTCGGCAATGCTATACCCGATGGCCTTTTTGTGTTTTCTCAAAACAATTAAAAGTTTTCCAATTGAGGTCCATCAAGTGTGGCATTGACGATAACAGGATAATTAGTTTCTTCAAGAAAAGCATATTTGAGGGAAGAGGGGGAGTGGCTTAAGTTCAAGATTAGAAAGGGAGGATACCATACTCTTACCCACTGGTAGTGGTTCTACTTTTTCTTCAAGTAAGCTTTCTTTTTCAAAAGGTGGGGAATCAAGTGGTTACTCTTCTTTCTCATCATCTATCAAGCTATACTCAACCAAACTATCAATAACTTCAATGGAGTATGTTTGTTCAATCATTGGTTGTTTAAGACCTTGAGAAAGGGAAAACTCTACCGACTCGTTCCCTATGTTAAACGACAACTTTCCATTCTTAACATCAACTATAGTACCACCGGTAACCATGAAAGCTCGACCTAAGATAATGGGGGTAATAGTGTCTTCGGGCATATCCATGACAACAAAGTCGGAGGGGATGAAAAACTTACCGACTTGCACGGGTACATCCTCAAGTATCCCAAGTAGGTACTTGACAAACCTATCCGCAAGTTGAATTGACATGCTAGTGAGTCTCATCTCCCTCACACTAAGTCTCTTAGCAATAGAATAAGGTAACAAACTAACACTAGCCCCTAGGTCACACAAAGCTTGATTAACAACAACATTTCCAACCCGACAAGGGATGGAAAAGCTACAGGGATCCACTAGTTTCTATGGCATTTTATTCATAAGAATGGCACTACATTGTGCCGTAAGAGGGCCACATTATTTATCCTCTATTGTTTTCTTTTTAGATAAGACTTCTTTCAAAAACTTAGAATAAATAGGCATTTGAGAAATTATCTCGGTGAAGGGTAAAGCTACCTCCACTTTCTTCAACATATCCACGAAATGGCTAAATTGGGCATTCTCCTTATGTGGTTTAGCTCGCTTGGGAAAAGGCAATGGTGGGACAAAAGCGGGAGACGGTGGAATATTAGATTCTTCTTCTTCTTCGGCTAATCGCTCCGCCTCTTTTCTTTTTGCTTCTTCCACTTCCATTTGCTCCTTTTTCTTTCTTCTAAGTTCTCTTTGTTCAATCTCCGCATTTTGAAGAATATCAAACTCCGCTTGTATTCCCCAGTTTTTTTGGGGGAAGTGGGAGATGTTGCTTGTGTTGCACTTTGTTGATTCACTTTGGATGTGGTGCTTTTAGTGTTCAAGTTCAAGTTTTTGTATGGGTCCTCAAGTTCTTTGTCTCCTCTCAAAATGACGGCATTTGCTTGGTGTGGAGGGTCTCTTGGGTTTTAGGGTTGCCCGGGAAAACTATGGGGTGGATGAATTGGGTCAGCTAAGGCTTTTGTTGCTTCTTGTGATTCCCAAACCTTTAGCCTAGCTTTTGTATCTAGATTCTCACTCCATAAATGCCCAATGGCTCTTTGCAAATCACTAGTATTATCCCATTGAACTCCTCCTTGACCATATTGAAAATTGCTTAATTGGCCATAGGATTGAGAGGGTTGATTGAATGGTTATTGATTGTAACCTTGATTACCTTGAAAATTACCTTGGAACCCTTGATTGTATCCATGATTGAAATTATTACCATGTTGATTATGGTAATTGTTGTAATTGTTGGGAACATATAAGACACTACCTTGTTGATTGAAGTTGCTCCTTTGGTGAGGAGGCAAATATGGGCCATCTTTGAAGGCAAATTGCCCATAGGTTCCCCCAAATTGAAATAGGTAGATTGTTAGTATAAAGTTAGGGTTTATGGTCGAGTAGTTGAATGAATTGGATTGTTTTAATGTGTTAGGAAATTGGAAGTGAAAATACAATTATGCAGATTTAGTGATGTACTTATAGACGGATTAGGTGCAAATAGTACTATATTTAAGTGAATTGAGAATTTTACAAAATATGTGAGTAATGTATATTAATAAATTACTTTAGAGGAAATAATGTGTATTTGGTTATTGTCTAAATTTTTTTAGATAAAAAATGAAGTGATTTGAACGAAAATGGATGTATAAGGAAAGATTGGATAAGAGACGATGTCCCACAACGCAATTTTTAGAGGGTGTTAATAGTTTTCTGGAGTTTTTTGGGTGTTAATAGAGGGTGTTAGACAGTAGATTTAGATGTCCTTGTGTGAAATGTAAGAACCTCAAATTTTTGGAGATCATTATGATCAAGGAACACATTATCTCAAATGGGTTTTATCCAAATTATTATTGTTGGATTTGTCAAGGTGAGACGTCTCCTGTTGAGGAATCTGAGGTTGAACAAAATGAGGGGGGGGGGGGGGGGTTGAGAGGAATGATTGTTGATGTGGTTGACTGTAATGTGTTTAATGATGAGAGCATGTACACTAATGACGATGACCAACCAACCCAACAAGAACCAAACCCACGAGCGAAAGCGTTTTTTGATATGTTAGACGCTTCGGAGAAGCCGTTATATGGAGGGTGTGATGTGACATTGTTAGAAGTCGCATCTATGGTAGTGACCCTTAAAATGTGAGTATAACCTACCGTTTGGGTGCGTAGATGGTGTCGCTGCGTTGCTTGAGAAAGGCATCCCAAAAGATAACATGATGACCAAAACATTCTACAATACCAAAAAAATAGTTAAAGGTCTTTAACTTCCGCATCAAAATATCGATGCTTGTCCCGATGGATGCATGCTTTTTTGGAAGGACGATGTCCTACTTGAGGAATGTAAGAAATGTGGTAAGGGTAGATACAAAAGTGTAGATGGGAATATTGTTTTGAGGGGTAGGAAGGGAAAGAGTGTTGCGAGGGATAAAAAACCTATACCACTTAGTCGACTTACCTACTTTCCCATCGCCCCTAGACTTCAAAAATTATATGCAACCAGAACCATTGCCGAACAAATGAGGTGGCATAAAGAAGAAAGCCGTGTAGAGGGGAAGATGTGTCATCCTAGTGATGGGGAGGAGTGGAAACGCTTTGATAGGATTTACCCTAAATTTTGTGAGGAACCCCGTAACGTGAGACTTGGGTTGTGTACCGATGGGTTTTCCCCTTTCGGTCAGTTCGGTAAGTCGTACTCATGCTGGTCTATCATGGTCACACCATACAACTTACCCCCATGGTTGTGTCTGAAACCACCGTTCATCTTCCTTTCTCTTATTGTTCCCGACCCAAAAAATCCAAAAAACCACTTGGTGTTTACTTAAAACCAGTGATAGAGGAATTGAAACACTTGTGGGAAGTAGGGGTTGAGACATATGATGTGTCGTATAAACAAAATTTTCAGCTTAGAGCACCGCTTTTGTGGACTATAAACGATTTCCCTGCGTATGGTATGTTGAGTGGTTAATGTACGGCGGGCCAAAAGGCTTGTTCTTGTTGCAGAGTGAAAGTAAAGCATTTTACCTAAGAAATTCAAGCGAAATTAGTTGGTTTGACTGTCATAAACAGTTCCTACCTGAGGGTCACATGTACAGGAAGAACAGGAGAGCTTTCAAGAAGGGTGAGGTGGTGCTAGATGAGGCACCAATTCGTCTCCAAGGAGATGAGATATTGGAGGTGATTTCAGAGTTCCCATCTACTGTTGACGGGACCGATCAAGAGTTCAAGGATCTTAAGAAATTAAAAAATGGTTGGTTTAAAAGAAGCATCTTCTTCGACCTTCCATAGTGGAGTACTTTATTACTCCATCATAATCTGGATGTGATGCAAACGAAGGTAGGAGACTCACTACCATCCATCCCCGACAACATGTCCAAGGTAGTTGTCTCGGTAATCCCTCCAACATCCTCGGTAGTGCCCGTGACATGACCTGCAGCTAGGGATGGCAATGGGTCGGATTCGGATCGGGTGGAGCCTCACCCGCATCCATCACCTGTCTCTATCCGCTTATCTGATCCACCCATCATCCACTAAAGGTGTCATCCATATCCGATCCACCCGTCATCCACCGGTGAAACGGATGGTTCCGGTGCTTAACGGGTCATTTACTTGTACCATTATTTGAGTTACGCTAACACGAAATTACCGTGGTTGTATAACTAGTTTTATTTGAGTTAGATATATGGAAATAAAAAAGAATAGTACTCGTAGTAATTAACAGAGAAGGGAAGAAGATGAGGAGAGAGAAGAAGGAAAGAGAAATTGAAGAAAAGAAGTGCGCAGAAATAGGTTAGGAAAAGAGGGGAATCCCTTATTCTCAGATTATTTTTGTTTTATTTTTTATTTTATTTTATTTTTTTTAAATGGATGATGTCGGATCAGGTGGTTAACGGATTACGGGTGGGATGATGCTCCACCCGGATCCGACCCAATCCATCACCCGTTTCATCCATCACCCGCTATTCATCCATTTATTCGGGTTTTCACCCATTTAATTTTTGCGGATGGGTCGGATGCGAAACAGATGCGGGTGAAATTGTCATCCCTACCTGCAGCCTCAGCCTCAACCTCCCTCTCCATCTCGACCCCTCGCCTAGCCTCGCCCTGCGCTGAGGTCTCACCTTGAGACCAAGCTAGCCTCTCCTTAATTTGGGCAATCTCATAGTCCCGGGATTGCAAGAGCTGTCGCGCATCGGCCACCTCCGCCTCGAGCTCGGTCACACGAGTCTCCAGCTGTCCCACCATGTCTGGGGTATCCTGGAAATACACCTACACCTTAGGAAAATATACAAACAACCTAGAAAACCAACCCTAGGTACATATACTCATCGATCGAGGCTCCGAAGTATCACGGGAGACCCTCGAAGCGTAGGTCCGGAAGTAGTTGGCAGCCTGCCACAACCTCTGATGGCAAGCTGACGAAACCTGAAAGACGAAACCAAACGAGTTAGCCAAACATGACCTAGCCCTTAGAACCCGAGTCCGAAGCAAAAAACCGAGACTTACCCGATATACCCGGTCACGCCACTCTATCCCAGCGTCCATCTCCTTGGCAGAACACAGGGGGAGAGGCTCAGTGAAAGCTACCCCAGCTGCGTCCACCCTAAGCTGCGTCAAGGGGAAGTCTGGGGGCTGGACAGCGTCAGCCGGATCGGCCAGCCAAAGAAAACGCAAACCGGTCAAGGAGTAAATAGACGCTAACCCATCAAACAAAACGAGCACTAGAGCAAAAACGAGTTCTCGCCACGAGGCGTTGGCAAACTAGCCGTTGGCTGACATGAGATAGATAGGAGGCGCCAGGCACCAGTAGCGCATCACCTCCTTCTCCATCCCTACCCTCGAGGACCTCTGCGGCGGTCGGTGGTCTAAACATGGTCCGTAGAGGATCAACCGGTACCCTGAAATCGTCATACAACCACTGACGCACCAACCATTCGCCCAGATACCAAACCGGGCGAAACAACTGACGTGTGCTAAATTTAGACTAATTTTCTTCTTATTTAGACTCGTTTTTCCCTTGTTTTGCGAGATTAGAGTGCGATTATCGCCTTATTTTGAGTCGTTCTAGCATTAGCGTCCCTCTTCTGCGTTTTACGTGTTTTTGGTGGTTTTTCTTTCAATTTTGATAGGATTTGGTGCCGAAAGCATGATCGAGCTTCCACTACATGAAATAATGAGACGCACGACAGATGACAGTCGCACAAGATAGTCGCTTGGAGAGGAGACGGGCGACTGATATCGATCGCCAAAAAATTGCGCGACCTATATCAGTCGCTAACGTTAGCGACCAACATCAGTCGTTAATGGCATGATTGTAGCGACCGATATCAGTCGCTAAAGGCGTAAACTTAGTGACCGACATCGGTCGCTAATGGGGGTGACATGGCGCATTTGGGCGTCTTATAGCGACCATTATCAGTCGCTAATTTATTCATTTGGCGACCGATATCGGTCGCCAACGGACCTGTACGTAATTGACCGATTATATTTGTTTCATTTCTAGCCAAAATCTGCACACAAAAAGCAACAACAACCACAATACATCTTGCCAAACATCATTCCAAACATTCCAAACGTCGTTCCAAACGTTACGCCAGCTTCACACTCCAAAATTGGCAACCAAGTAAGTAAATGTCGTGAATACACCAAATTAAGAGTAATGTTACAAACTGTTTTCAATAAACATTCATATACTACAAACTGTTTTCAATCTACTCAGCTAATAGGGAAACTAGCTGAAGAACCACTACCACCCCCATTGAAGGGGTCTGTAGGATCTCGGTGTCAGGGAATGGGGCTGGAGTTGCAGTTCTACTGCTGCATGCTCCTCAGGCGGGATAACTCTTCTAGTATTTGCAAGCTGATCGCATCCTGTCGTTGGATACGCTCATCCTGCACCTTCAACCTCTCATCCTGCACCCTCACCCTCTCAGCCAAAGCAGCCCGTTGCGCCCTCTCATCTTGCAGTTCCGACCTCATCTCAGCAACGACGGAGGTACGTACTCTGTCGAGGTCGAATGCCCCCCCCCCCAAGCGTTGGGTGGTGTCCAGTGCAGGGTGTGAGCGTTCCCCGTACTGTACATCGCTCCCTTGCGGTACCCTTGCACGACATTGAACCATACCTCATTCGGATCCCTTCCTTCAGCGTCGGGCGCGGAAGTGGCCTCCAAATATGCTCGCTAAAAGATATTGAAGTGATGATTAGGTGAGATGTAAAGAACAATGTAAAGAAGCGTTATGTTAGAAACTTACCCATATTGTGGCGTCCATCTTCGTAACGAAGCTTCGACCGTGGAAGTCCCCCTTGCTCTTCGTGTCAAGAAACAGTTGCGCAGCTTCGGGGAGTTCTCTTGTTTTCTTCTTTAACTGTTGAATGTACATGTAGATTTCTCATTTATATTTTCAATGAAAACATTAAATAAGAATCCAAAAAAAAAATCAAAGGAAAGGAAATACTTACCTCCATAGCCCGCTGGTGCATCGACTGCGACCCACCGTAGTGGGTGGCCTCCACTTCTGCCTCAGGGTCTCCTCCCCGCCTCTTGTTTTTCTTCGCTTGGAGGGATCTCTTAAGAAACTTAGGGTCGGAGCGGGCTTTTTGGAATTGTTCAATGCCGACACCTACAATTCATATGAAGAGATCAGTAAGCGAATTGAAGATATATACAACTTTCTATTCAAGTACGAACACTAATTGAGTAATCAAACCTTTAAGGTATTTGTCTGCCTTTTCCTCGCTCGCCAACTTGAACATGTTGTCCTTGTACCCTGGCTTCATGACATCCATGTATCGGTCCCTTGCAGCCACCTCGAGGCTTGGGTTCCACTAGTGTTTCAGCTGCAAGATCGTTTGTTGTTAGTGTATTAGTAATCCGTAAACAGTAAAAGTTAATTACTAAAACCAACAAAATGGTGCACCTTGAATTTGTCGAACCACTTCTCCTGCTGCCACTGAGGCACCTTGGTCCAACTAGTGCAGTAGGTAGTCAAGTCCTTCAAGAAACTATCTGACACACCAGTCACTGTTACTCGATGCCTAAACCTACACTAAAGAATGAAATAAGATGGCGTCTCACCAAAAAATGAAATAAAATGAAGTTGCTAATAGAATTGAAGTTTGAAAACCAATAATGACGTTGCTAATAATATTATGTCTCACCATGTGCCCTCGAGGCTCAGAATTAGGCGCCCGTCTATTTCCTGATATTCAAGCTCTTGAGCTCCCGGTGGTGGTCGAGGTTGGTCTCCCGTGACCTGCTCTTCCTCGTTCTGCTGATGCTGGTCTTCCTGCTGGTCCTCCTGCTCCTACTGCTGCTGGGACCTCTTGTTCCTGATCCCGCTCCCAAACCGCATTCTTCTGCCCAACATCATATCTGCGGACGAAGATAGAAAGTTAGAAATTGACATCATAATATTGAAATAATATACCCAAAATATTTAATAAAGACTATTATATTGAAATAATATAACTTATTAAAACTATACCCTACTAGCAATCATTGTCGCTATCGTTGTCATCTCCCACTTGCCTACTCGAACCAACTACATCCTCCTCCTTGTAGTCATCTTCCTCCTCCTCGTCATCGATCTCCAAATCCTCGATATCTTCCTCCTCCTCGACCATATCACTAGAAGCACCTTCCTCCTCCTCACCACCTTCATCGTCTTCAAAATCCTCCCCCACATCCACCTCATTATTATCATCATCACTTGCGAAAAGATTCTCATCAATTGGAGACAATGTTGTACCACTAGATATGACCTCCTCTTGGAAGAGGTCAGTGTCAATGTGCCCCCGTGGCTTAGTTTTAAACACCGCCCACCACTGGTTTACAGTTCTATCGTTCTTTGTGGTTGGATAAGGAGCAAAGTACACTTGGTGTCCTTGATGTGCAAGTATAAACGGATCGTACTTGGAGTATTTTTTGGTATGATTAACTTCAACTAGTTTGTACCGTTCATGTACTCTAGTACCATGCACTGAGTTGTCCTTCCATTCGCATTTAAATACTAAATCTCTATACCCACGATCATGTCCAGCATAACACAACTCGAAGATGTCCTCCAGTAGACCGTAGTAGTCGTCACCATCAAGTGACGACACAGTCACACCAAAATTACATCTAGCTCTACTGCTACCATGGTCAAATGTATGAAAATTGTAACCATTAACCGAATACCGGTTCCAAGTTCTAACCTTCCACAAAGGACCTAATGCTAGACTCCTAACCAAATCATCCCGAATATTCTCTGAAATTACATGCTGTTTAAGCCAACTGGGAAACTATTCCTCATGCTTATTCCAAACATCATCAGCATTTAAATGTGGATTAGCAGCTAGAAATTCAGTTACAAATTGCTTCTCATACGACTCCAAAACTTTGCATTTTGATAACAAGTAAAGGTGAGCACGATTGTACTCCTTCTTAGGGGTGTTCACCGGTCCGGAACCGGACCGGACCGGACCGGACCCGGTTGGACCGAAGACCGGTCAGTCGCTCGAGCCAGAACCGAAACCCGGACCGGTCATGTGTTAGACCGGACCGGGACCGGACCGGTCAGACCGGTCTTAACCCAGACCGGACCGGTTGACCCGGATGGCGCGTGTTTACGTACGGCTAATTGTAAATTTGTAACTTGTAAGAATTTGGTTAAGATGAAACGTTCCAACGTAAATTGTTTATAAATGAATACGTAAATAATGTCGTCATAACTCATAAAGAATTGAGAAATAAATAGGAATTAGGAAATAGGAATTAGGAAATATTTTGAATTAGGAATTAGGAATTAGGAAATATTTTGAATTAGGAAATATTTTGAATTAGGAATTCGGAATTAGGAAATAATTTGAATTATTTAGGAAATAGGAATTAGGATTTATGAGATATTGAGATTGACTAATTAAATTATGGTAAATTGGTAATTGGTAATTGGTAAATAATTAGTTAGTATTTGAAAAATTGAAATTATTGGGAATTTACAAAGTTGACAGTATAACGTGTACTAGGTTATGCAGCAGACCCAGCAGTCACGCAAAATTATGCAAACCCTAAACTCCGGTCTTCCGGTCCGGACCGGTTTTTTCCGGGTTTTAGCCCGGACCGGACCGGAAACCGAATTACACTAGGAAGAGGACCGGGGACCGGACCGGTTAACGGTAGGTCCGGTTCAGTCTGGACCGGTCGGTCCGGTTCGGTCCGGTTGGCCGGTCTGGACCGGTTTTTGAACAGCCCTACTCCTTCTTATCTAATATCCTCCACCCGCCAGTTGATGAAGATCCTTCACCTACCTTACTTTGAAAAAAGTCTGGTACGTTGGGGTCAATCATCTCGGGTGTTTCTAGGTTAAGATTCTTGGCTTTGGTGTTCACTTCTTTCTCGAAATATAGAGAACAGAAGTTGACTATCTCCTTTGTTAGATAAGCATTACATATGGAGCCCTCGACCCTCGCCTTGTTACCAATTTTTTTCTTCAAATGGTTGAGAAATCTATGACAATCAAGCAATTATATTAATAATAAATTACAACATTTAACGTTAGTGGTTAAGAAAGTATTTGAAAGTTCGCACCTCTCAAACGGGTACATCCATCTAAATTGGACCGGTCCTCCCACTATAGCTTCGTAGGGCAGGTGGACCGGTAGATGCTCCATTAAGTTGAAGAAGAAGGGTGGGAAGATCATCTCAAGTTTGCATAAGTATCTGAGGGATTTGATCCTCCAAACGAGTCATGTCGTCAATTACAACTGTCGACGAACACAAATCTCGAAAAAACTGAGATATCTCAGTGATAGGATTCCAAGCACCTTCCAGCAGCAGTTGCTTCAACGCCACAGGTAGTAACTGCTCCATGAACACCTGGCAGTCGTGACTCTTCAAACCTTGCAGCTTCAGGTTCTTAATGTCAACACACCGACTGAAATCAGATGCGTACCCATCAGGGAATTTCAATTTCCCTACCCACTCTAACACGGCCTTTCTCTGAGCCTTATCAAGGCTAAACAAGATCCTAGGCTTGGACCCATCCCGCTTGATATGCAATTTCGGACGGTCACAATTTTTTTTCAAATCTTTTCGGGATCCTATGGTGTCACATATCTTATCCTCTCCATCCATGACGGTGTGAATCAGTTGCTCAAAGAAATTCTTCCACCTAGGTCTGGATGACAACATCGGTGAGTTCGTGATAGCTATAGGCGCGAGCTTCTAGAGGTCCTCCTTAGTTTATGAACTCGATTTGTGTATGGATTTGTATATTTAGTATATTCTTAAAACTTTTAGTGGTTGGATTGATTAGTTTAGTCTTGCGTTCTTGTTTTGCGAAATGTTAACTAAGATTGACAAGTAATCATTTCAGGTTTGGTTTGTTTGCGATTTCGTTACAGTTTTAGTATGTTTTAAATGTGTTAGGGTGGCATGAGAGTACGAAAACGGTTTTTCGGACTTTTGAAAATGTGTTAGTTTGAGCCAGGAGTTAGATCAAGTGGTACGTCAATTAAAATGTTTGACTCGAGACGTGCGAAATGTAAAGAATTAACATGTTTCAACTGAGTGCGTTGGGAAACATGTGCAGTTGTCTCGACATTCGTGTTTAGAATGAAGCAAAAAACAAAAGGGGTTAGATTAATTTTGAAAAAAACAAAGTTAGGCCATTTTTGGAAATGTAAGTAAAAAGGTTAGGCCATTTTTGTATATTCACGGTAATGCCGTACTGGGCTACAGACACGAATTGACGATGTCATTAAAGGCAACAACACGCCTAGGTGGGGTAGCTTATCCCCCTAAAAGAAAAAAAAAGAAAGGACGTCTAAGTCCGGTGGGTCCGACGGGTGGAAGGTGTTGTCCGCGTGACCTCGTAACTCTTGCACGGGTATATCGGTCTTCGGAAAGGATTTTAGTGACTTCGGGAGGTCGTTCCCAGTGTCCGGGGTTGTCAGGTGGTAATTGTGGTGATTACGCGGGGTTGAGGTCTTGGTTTTTTGCTTATAGGGGTGCTTGTGTCTTAAGGAACAAACGCCCGGATTGGGACGGCTGGATATCTGGGCGCTTGAGCCTGAGCGAACCAGATCATGTTTATGGAAATTTTTGTGATTCCTAATCGTTGTGGGTTTAGGGCTATATATGCGGGTTATGGGTGCTCGTCTTTGACATACTAAAATACCCATAGTGTGGCTATAGCTTCTTTGTGTTATTTGGAGTCATGTCAGGCTTCGGGAATCTTTTGACCGAGTGGGCGGGTTGTTTTAAGAAATGTGATCCTGAGGTTTTTCCCAGCGATGGTTTGTCCGTGGTTATCGCATTAAGGCAGGTTAAGGTGCAAGATGACTTCTTGTTAGCATGCACTAAGTTTTGGGACGTAAAAAGACATGTCTTTGCTTTTCCTGGGGGCGGGTTTGTCCTCTTCCCGAGGAGCTAGATGCTATAGGTGGGTGGTCCTTGGTTCGACCGTGTGTGCCTCTAGGAGATGATGCCTTTGTGGAACGATTTCGTCACTTCTTCGACCTTTCCTCGTTAGAGGAGGCTAATGTTTTCTTCGGGAGAGATGGTATTGACCTAGGATTGCTAATTAGGACGTTCTCACAGATGGGTTCCCGTGACATTTCATCCCTAGCTTGTAGACAGGCTTTCAATATTGAGGTGGCTTGTTACTATCTTTTCGAGGATGCGCTAGTGCATGACGGTCGGGGTAATCCTTGGGTTTTGGATGTTGTAATGGGGATGGAACATGCGGTGGTCGCCCTCTTTACTCATTTTGGGCGAGCTCAATGTAGGTCTTGACATTCGTGCCCGGCTGCATCGGGCTCCATTTCGGGGTTCTAGAATCATTTTGCAGGTATGTGGGACGCTATTTTTTTGTTGTTTTGTGTTTTTTTTAAACCCAATTTAGTTCGAAGAAGCGACATTGTGTTCGGGTTTGTGTAGGTTTGGCTACAAGAATGGCTCGGCTTGGTTGACCCTCCTCGGTCTGTTAAGGGTTCACGGGTCGCAAGATGGTGCAGGCATGGAGTGCTGGTCATACCGAAGAAGAATGACATTCCTACTTGGACAATAGGCAAGTGGCTATCAGGTGGATCGTCCCGTGGTGGCATATTAGTGGACAAGCCGGGCTTCCTTTCTCTTCCTCTACTCAGGCTATGTTGAGGGATCTGGTTTATATTTATCCGAGCGAGTTGTCAAACAAAATGGGGGTGAGGCCAACCACCTCGGAGGTTACTAGTGGTGTTCCTAAGCTTGACTTATGGATGGAGAATTCGTTCAGGAAGTTTAGGGTGTCTTGGGAACATAAATTTTCACATCCCGTTGTTATATAGAGTGTTCGACCGACCGATATTACCTTCTTCCGGCAGGGGGTTTATGAACACTCGTTAGGACAGAGCAAGTCGAAAGTTAGGAAGACCGCGGTGCTAGAGGCTAAGGAGGCAACTCAAGGAGACGTCACTAATTGCCTGACCAAAGACAACGTTACCGATCCTAGTGACGTTAGTTCATCTATACGGGTCAAGACCGACGAGGCTCGTGTGGAAGGTGTGAGTGATGAGAGAAAGTATAATTGGCTGGGCTCACCTTTGGCTATGGTGGTGGAAGCTTGCGTTAGGAGGGGTCGATGGTGAAAACCCGAGCAAGGACACCCAGGTGGTGATGGGAGAAAAAAGTTGGACTGGTAGAGCCCAGCCGTTTTGTACTATGTTTTATTAATTGATATTATGTGGCGTATTAGTACTAGTTTTTGTAGTGTTTTGACACGTTATCATTTTCCGTGATAGACGGATTTTGGATGCGTGATGTAAAGGCCTCGACAAAGGCTCGGTTTAACTGATTCTTTTTTTATTATTAATGAGAAGCACATTTATTTTTTGAAATTATTATTTTCACCATTTTTGTTTTGTTTTGTGGTGGCTCGCAACTCGAATCTTCATTTTACCCGAAGCGCCCTTTCGGGTTTTCACTTCGTCCTCGGCTCACCTTTTGTTTTGCTTTTTTTTTACGGCTTGCAACTCGTTTCTTCATTTTGTTCGAGGCGCCCTTTCGGGTTTCCACTCCGTCCTCGGCTCGCCTTTTTCTTTTCTTTTTTTTTTTTACGACGGCTCGCAACTCGTTTCTTCATTTTGCCTGGGGTGCCCTTTTGGTTTTTCACCCCATCCTCGGCTCGTCGTTTGTGCATCGTCATTGGAATCACTCATTAATCGGAACGCAAAAAAAAGTCTCGGTTTGCATGCGAATCGAGTAATCGATCTTGTCATTTTTGTTGGTTGTACCCGGGGATGGGTTTCCTACGTATACGTGTTTAGACGAAATTAAACCATGTTCGTAGTTCTTTGAGTGATTTTGCTTTAGACTCGTTATGCCAATTATCGATGCGAAAAATTCTTTTTCAAAACGTTTTGCGTGGGTTTTCGCCCTAGGTCGGAGATCAGGATGGGGTTGTTGGGATGTTTAGGGGTAGTATCGCTTGAGTTGGTCCATGTTGGTTGGGGTTTAAAATTCTTGATCGTCCACGTCAGTAAGGATTACAGTGCCCCTCGAGGGTATTTTCTTGATGAGGTAGGGGACGCCCAGTTTGGTTTTAACTTCCCTCTGGGGTCAACAGGGAAGAGGTGCTCCAATGGATTTGACTACTAAGTCTCCCTCATGTATGTTTCGGGATCTGACTCGTTTGTTAAAGGCTCGTTGTATAAGTTGTAGGTAGGCTTGCACGTTGGACAATGCATGTATTCTACGCTCATCTAGGAGTAGTACTAGCTCATCGTAAAGTTTTTGGTTCCACTTTTCTTCGGGGAAGCCGCTTTCGGCTAGTATCCTTAGTGAGGGTATCTCTAACTCTATGGGTTGCATGGCTTTGGATCCATAGGTTAGGTAGTAAGGCGTTGCTCTGGTGGGAGTTTGGTAGGAGGTTCGGTATCCCCATAATGCGAAGGGTATTTTGTTTGGCCAATCTCGGTAGCTGTCTATCATTTTCTTAAGGATCGTGGTAATGGTTTTGTTTGCTACCTCCACGGCCCCGTTTCTCTGAGGTCTCTGGTGAGGACTTGTGTCTTTGGATTTTGTATTTGTCTAGGAGTTTTTGGGTGTCGGCCCTGAAATGAGCCCCCTGATCACTGATGATTTCGTGAGGTATTGCCGTATCGACAAATGATGTTGTTTTGTAGGAATTTGACTACTTGTTTAGAGGTTAGTACGGTATAAGAGGCGGCTTCTACCCTTTTGATAAAGTAATCGACGGCCACTAGTATAAAGCAGTGTCCGCCGGTCCCGGCTGGGTGTACCTTCCCAATGATGTCAATTCCCCAGGTAGAAAAGGGCCAGGGTGTTGTTATGGTATGGGGTGGATATGGCGGTAAGTGTTGGATGTTGGCGAATATTTGGCAATTGTGACAGTGGCGGACATCACGCCGACAATCTGCCTCCAGGGTAACCCAGTAATAGCCTAGTCTCATTATTTTTTAGGCTAGTAGGTGTGCGCTCAAATGGGGTCCGCATTCCCCGTCATGTACCTCTTTCATGACTCTCTCGGATTGGGTTTTGTTTATACATAAGGAGTATTCCTTGTGGGGTTCGTTTGTATTCGTAAGGCTCTTTTGTTTTTAGTGTTTGTGTTGGGAGGGTATGATCCATTGGTTTTAAAGTCTAGGATTGCTTTGTACCAGGGTTCTTCGGGGATGTCGTCGGTTTCGAGGTTATGGATGTAGGCGAGTTGTTCACTCCTTTCTGCGCAGATAGGCATAGAGAAGAGGTTGTCGGGCATGTTTATTTGTGAGGATAGCTTGGATAAGGCATCGGCGAATTGGTTTTCTTCGCGGGATATGTGTATGAAATCGATTTCGGTGAATTCCCGGGATATTGTTTCTATTTCGGTTTGGTACGGGGCTAGGCTTTCTCTATATACCTTCCAGGTGCCCGTGGTTGGTTGACTACTAGGGATGAATCTTCGTGTACTCTAAGATTTTAAACTCCTAGAGTTACGGCAACTTTTAGCCCTATTAGGCAAGTTTCGTATTCGGCTGCGTTGTTAGTAACGGGGAAGTCTAGTTTGACTGATATGGGTGTATGGTTACTTATTGGTTATTGGTGTGTAGTTGTTTGGTTAGGGGGTCAGTTGTGGGTTGAACTTAGGGTAGTTGTTCCCGATCTCTTTTTAGGGTGAAGTTATAGTGGGTCGTTTGTTGTAACCCTTACGCTTTAGTTAATTGTTATCGATAAATGGCATAGTATCGAGTTTCAAGCGACAAAGTACGTCGTTATTAAAAGAAATCAAGCGATTGTCGAGGCATGTTTGTAAAAGAAGAATTGTTTTATTGATAAAATAGTGTAGACACCCAGATTTGGACCTGTTGGCTGCAGGAGTGCCCAACAAACACTTGATGACGATCGGACTGCAACGCGACGCGAGCTCGCGATGTATTAGATAGTTCTTCTATAGAACAGATCAAATAACTACTCGGGAAAATTAAATTAACATCATATGGCAGCCTTAGTCGTGTCGTTATGATCGCATAGACACTAATTAGAGTAAATTCTGACAACGGGACCCCGAGTCAGCACCGCGCCAATCAAACATCGGGACGCGCACCCGAGGCCCACTCGGCGCAACGGCGCTAGGTCAAGAGAGGGGAAGCTTAATCCTCAAGTAATGAATAATACGTACCACTCTCGATTTTGGAAAGAATCAAAATCGTATCTTCAAAATCCCGAGCGCCTCACCTTGCGTGCCTGAGTCTTCACACGCCTAAACCCAGGCGCCTGAGTTTTGGTGCGCCTGGACTCAGGCGTCCATCCGGGTGACGAGAGCCAAAAACACCTATAAATACCCCTCTCCACCCCCTTCATTCGACACAACACAATACATTCTCTTTTCCCTCTTCACTCGTTAAGAGTTTCTCGCTAAGTGCTCGCACTCCGACACCTGAGGCAAACGATCCACTCGATCGTAGTTCCGATAAAGCGAAATCGACACTACTCCTCACCTTCGAGCACTCCACTCGATCCCGATGTGCCTGTGTTCGACTAGCTACTCCGAGTCTAACGGAGTTCTGCCGGATTAGCCGCAGAACTTGCAAGTAATAGCGGAGCTCTGCCGTATTAGCCGCAGGAAGGGCCAATGGTGACGGAACTCTGCCGAAATCACCAGGCAAGGTAGGAGGATCCGCCTTTGAAGTCGAATCGTCACTAGGTTGTCATCTAAACAAAACTTTACATTCTTGTACTTTCATTATGCACTATGATAATATCAAACGTGGACACTAGGTCCATTACACTTACCAAAATACGTAACGTCCCAACTTCAATCATAAACACTAAAACACTCTAAATAGACCCGAGTAGTTCCGAGATCCGTTCTCAACTATCTATGCATCATGTCCCGTTTAGCGTATACTTCGAGGGTGCAACTCCTCACTATGTGATTTACTTACATTCGCATTTACAGCTTTCGTATGATTTATTGCATTTATGACCTTATAATCGCATGCTAAATCATCTAACACGGAAATCAAAACGTAAATAAGCTAAAACTGAACAAAGCGATGGTCGGGTACCGTATTAGTCCCGGTTCTCGCCATACACGGTTCGACGCATCCCCATTAATACCGAACCGAGGCATCTTAAGCAGAATACCGGGTAAGGTATACCACGAGAACGACTAATATCCGTATTATCACGTTAAACCTGATTTGCTAATATGTATAATACTAATACTCTCTACTCTCCTATGTGCATCTTTTCATGGTCTGCTTGTCACGTGAAATCGCATGCAAAGAATGTAAACTCAACTACTTTGACGACAAAACTTACTTGTCCTTAAACAACCGACATAACTAAAGGCATAGGGTTAAAACAATGGATGTTACAGTACTTCCGCCACATCAAAGGAACGAAGTTATCACCCCACTGATTGATTAGTAGAGGCCGCTACGTGCGGGCGGGATTGGGTGTCGATGTCTAACGGACGTTGGCTTCCCAATACGTACCCTCACCCCATACTTAAAATCGACGATTTTCGGATGTCCGAAACCACTGCCAATGAGAGTCATTCCAGGCATGGAGTGCTTAAGGGTGCAAGTCTTTATCTTTAGGTCCCGTGCCCCTCAGCATTCAGTCGGCTAAAGATCAAAGTTGACTTGAACGGTTTCCGACTCCACGTAACTGACTCGGTGGCGACTCCACAATCGGCAACGAATTCGGTTCACTAAAAAGGTCGCCTTACCAAACATATCGGCCCTTAAACATCTACAACCACGACTCGATCGATTCCAACGGAAACACGAGCGCCTGCGCCCGTCTAGTACAAGTCCGATTCGTCATCCGAATCGAAATCCGACACATCGCCCCGAACACAAGATCGGACCGCCCCTGACCGGGAGGGGGTCGTGTGGGTGGCCGCCGCGATTGAAAATCGGGTCGGTCCCGTGCGGGCGCGCGCGGGGCGCTGGACGGTGCGGACAGACGTCCATAGTTTGGCGACTCAGCTGGGGATTTGGAAACAAGTTTCCAGTGGTGGTGTAACTCGAACGAGGCCGGTGAAGCTCATTTCCTAGTTCTTAGTTGTGGTCACTACAGGTTTTGGCCCTAAGAAGCCCACCCTAACCAATATCAGGACAAATCGACCTCTTCGCGGTAAGAACCTTATGGACACGCAGAGAGATCCTCGGTTGACGCTCCAGCCGCCTAACGCGCATCCCGCGCATATACTAAGCGAATGGTCTTAGTAGACGGTACGACACTCACCTCCCCGGGTGACCTGTCGTCACCCAAGCCAAGGCTATTCGTGGGCGTTAGCCTACCCTAACCTACCCATGTCTGCATCCTGCATGAGTGTACGCATTCCTAGTTATGTGTAGCGTGTTTGAACAACCCAAATAAAGTAACATTAAAATCTGGATTCAACCACGACAACATATTCAACCGCACCCAACTTCGTTTTCGAAAAAAAAACCTCTCTTCTTTTCAAAAAGACCTTTTGAACACCGATACTCTGGTCAAATCATAATTATTTTAGAAAAGAAAAAAAATGTTTTAAAAGCTGTCATCATGGCAAATTTTACACTCACTACTTTCAAAAAAAGAAACTTTTTTTTAGCGCCATTACCTTGGCCAAAGCAAAACTCGTAGTTTTCCAACAACAAAGAGAGCCGCTAATAAATGCCAAATTCCCAATCAATGGGACCTAGGCACCTGAAGCGGTTACATTTTATCTTTGCACACACCATTGACACAACCAAAGCTTCAATTAATGAAGTCAAGGAATCTGAAACGGTTACATTCACAAAACATTTTTCTACATGTCGTCGCCACCATCGAAACTCTAATCAATAGGATGGATAAATGTGGCCACACATTTTTTAAAAAAAAATAGATTTCTAAGAACACTTTTACTACCTAAATTCAGTAATAAAGATTTGGTCACGTTTTTAAAAGCACCATCACAAGACATCACGACCCGTCACGGGCACTGTCTACAACACAATTATCGAACTACCTGATCAATAGTAGTCTCGAGAAAAGCACAATGTCACGCTTTCAAAACCGGTTCCCTTGAGAACCAAGCTTCCCTTGAAAAAAAAACGTCATTTACACTTTTGCTATCATCGGACTCTCGACGCGCACGTAGCAGCACATTTTCACGTCACATCATCATACTGACTCTACAAACCCCATTTTCCGAAAGAAAAAGATTTTCTTCTCAAAAGCTCAATCGTTTTAAAAGCATCTAAACTCCTTGATCTTGAGCCGGGATCGCGATCAACTTCTTATGTCGCACAACCGTGTGATTAACTGTCTGTGCTAGTTACTAGGGTCGCCTCTACTCGAGGTCTTACGTTTTGGGTCGTCTCACCTCGAAATGTCCTCTTAAATCTCACCTTCGTGATTTGCGTCAAGTCGTCTCGTTCTAGAAACATAGGTCCACTAGGCGTTCCGCCGAATACACCGAGAGTCTAAAGCACCCGTGTAATCCCTTAGAAAATCTAACGCGATACAGTAGCGGAAACACTGTAGAGTCGGGATTAAAACACACTGTAACTATGTCTTAGTAAAATTTAAAATGGTAAAGTCAAACAATAGGCCTTAAATAAAATGGCCAAAATTTAAAACAATCCACAAAAGGGGTTTGAACAATCCATAAGACATAATTATCAAAATAAACAAGCAGGATCCACAGTGCTCGCTAGCCCACACCCGGAACATGTATACCTGCCATGTTAAAACATAGCAGCCACAATCAGTGGGGAGCAACGTCAACGTTCTCCCAGCCGTATAACAGGATTTTAAAACTGTAATTACTATTATAGAAAAATAGTAAGAAAACGGAAAACAGTAAAACATTATAATGAAAATAAGTTTTCAGTGAAAAACTTCACGTATCGAAATAATATAATAAAAATGAGTTTTCCGGAGAAAACATAAAACATTTGCCAACCTGCAAACCAAATTATATCGATAATAATAAAAATATTCAAAATGGCGTTATGGATAGGAGTAGTGTAGACGGCTAGACTTTCACTAGGAGAATACTAAAAACTAGCTTCGTGAAGTCAGTTCAAACAAATCAAACCTCGATCTCTAACTAGGCTACTCAACCATAATAGGACGGCGACTTATAAATGCGTGACCCTAGTTTAAGACAGAGCACACCCCTCCTGGGATTACCTGTCACCCAGTTCAACTTATGACGGCGACTTACTGCGAGGCCTAAGCTTAAGGTCAAAATGTACACCACTCCGGGATACCTGTCACCCGGTTCAACAACCAATGTACCGATTCCTAATACAGCCTTATATTTGATGGCAAAAACGTAGACCCTAGATTATATTACTCTAACCTCACACTTGCCCTTATTCCATAACTCCAAAACCAAGCCATTATCGATATTTAAAAAGATATAATCATTACAAACAATATGGAGATAAAAGGAGCAATCATAATATTCCAAAAGAGGAAACTTTCTATTTTAGGAAACTTCTATTTTTAGAAACTTTACTAAAAATAGGGTCATATCAAAATAGCGAAAATATTAGTTTATACTAACACAACATTTTAGCAAACGATATAGATTTATAAAACAAATACTTTCGGCCTTAACGATATTAATTGTTAAAGTGAGAACATTTGAGTTTATGAAATTATTGAAAAACCATACAAGTGTTTATAAAATAATTAAAAATGTCTTAAAAACTTTAGTACTACTAATTAGGGTGTTTCCAAAATTTATAAAACTAAAATTCCCTAATTATTATTAGTTTCGACAATACGAACATAAATAGGATTTTACGGCAAATGTCAATTTAAATATTTTAACGTCTTTTATGTAATTAAACCAATGAATATATTTAGAGTATGTTAAGGGATGATTTAACTCTTAAAGTTTCAGATTTAAATATTTTCAAAATAGCTGGAAAAATAAATCTTTTAGGTAAGACGAAGCATTTTAACGATAAATCGTAATTTGTCCAAAAATCAATACTTATTAATTAAGGACTTTAATAAATAGTACAAAAATTATGTAAAATAGCTAAAATATATTTATGGACATTCTGTCCAGAAAAGAAAATTTTCCAGAATACTTAGACTCGGTTTTAAAGGGTTTTCTCGTTAATCGTATAATTGCGACAATAACGATTAATAAAAATAGTAATTACAAAACGATTTAAGTATTAATGTCAAAAAATTATTATTAAACTTAAAAATCATCATTTTCCAGAATATACTAATTTTCCAGATTTTCCAAAGTTCCAGATTTACCAAATTCCAATAAAACCGTCATTTAAAACCCGTTTTCACAATTAACGATTCCATTAATAAAACTTATCGTCCTAACATTTTATTAAAGCACTAAAAATCATAAAATTACATTTTATTATGAAATCATCAAAATCATATTTTTTTCCAGATTTAACCAAAGGACCAGAAATCGAGAATTTAAACGACAAACGCGGTTTTAACGATAAACGATGATTTAAAGTGATTAATTTATTCATCCACTTAACAATTCCGAAAAATTATGAAAAAAAATCAGAAAATTCTATTTTACCAGAAAGTTTCACCACGTCAAAAACCAGATTAAAATAAAATGTTTAAGTACTAGAATTACAAATAGGTTTTTAATCGTTTTTGTCCGATAACGGTAATAATTCAATAATCGATATCAAAAATATCAGAAAAATACCAAATTATTAAAAATCATCAAAATTATCATTTTTACAGAATAAAATCATATATTACAAGTTTAGGCCGAATATTACGATTTTACAAATTAATATGACGATTTAATCGTTAATCTCGTAAAAGCGATAAAAATTACCGAAACATGCAAATTTTCAACTTTTAAAATTTTTTCAGATTATATGACATACATATATTGTCAAAAATAAAATATAAAAATATACATGTAATTACACAAATAAAATCATGAAATACCGAGTAACATCGACGTTACCTCTAGTCCAAATCGTAGACGATAATATACTCGTCGGCCTCGGGATCGTCCACAAATCCTTAACACAAAAAAATCATAGCAGAAAAAATACCATGAGAATAACTATGAAAATCAAGGTGAATAACGATCGAAAACAACATCGATTATTACCTTTATGGAAGGATCGGAATAACGATTAATTTGACGATAAAAACGAGACGATTATGACTCGAATTGGAGCAAGAATCAGTCTAGGAATTCTGGATTATGTCACGGTTTTGGGAAAGATGAAGGACTATTTTTTTGTTGTTTATGAAAAAAATGAATGTAAGAAAATGGATGGTTTCTTAAGAATGAATGGAAATAAATTTTGATGAAAACAAGGTGGAACCATAGCCTAAATGAATCAGCCAAATGAAGAGGAGATGGAGTATGAAAAGTTTGATCATAAAGCATCGAATAAATGAAAAGAAAAGAATTACGTAATTATGTTTTAACGTAATAAAATGGAACGTATTATGAAAACGTAGCGAGGGTGTGACAAGGAGGTGCGTCGGTCCAAAACATGGGGAAGTGGCCTCAAATAATTTGTAAGTTCATAAAAAAAAGAATTGTAAAATCGTTAAAGGTATTTCAAAGCAAATCGAGTAAATCTCGCGTTAGAAAACAATTATTTACGAAACTTCGTAACAAAATCTTTAATGGCTAAATTTCCGTAAATAAAAATAATTATTAGTTGAAAATATTATTTAAATATATTTATACATTTGTAGGAAAAGAAATAACTTAAATCCGAGCTTTAAAACGTTAATTCGTAGAGAAGTAGAATTCATCGCGGAAAAATAATTAGTTTACGAAGAAAATCAATTAAATAGATTTAAAAGAATTAAAATCTTCAAATATAAAAATAAGTATCATTAGACTCAAAAATGAAAATAAATCTTGGGAAAAAAAATGATGAAACATAGGGCCGAAAAATGACAGAGTTATGACGAAGTCATAACGGTAAGGATAAAAATGGTAGGAAAAATAGCGGGTGTTACAACCCGTGTCCCTAACCCGATACCGCAAACACGCGCGAATCAAGGGTCTCATTTCCGCGTCGCTCGGTCAAGAGCATTCCTCGAACCTCTAAGTCGTCCGACGGATCCTTCCTGAACTCCGACATTATCTTGCAGAAATCATTCCCAAACATGTCCTCAGAACCAGGAGTGATCGAAAACCTCTGCATCAACGTCAATACCCTGACCGAGGTGGTTCATGATATCCGCACCTCGATAGACCACTTGTCCTGCATCGTTCGCCACATTGACAGTCGCCTTAACTTCCTCGAAAGTGGAGGAATGGAGAATGGGGCAGATACCAGTTCAATCAATTACCACACCCAGGAACCCACTCTGAACGGATCACCCCGGTACTCTGAAAGGGCAAAATCCCTCCCTAAGGCCAATAGAGAAGTAACCTCGATGTCCCTCAAAACATTACCCAGCAAAGCAAGAACGCTCTGAATAGTGTTTACCAAGATCAACTCGTCGTATACCGAAACTCTTAAACACTTAATAGATTAAGGGCTGCTCAAACCTCTGGGTCCTATTCCAGACCCGCCAGTTGGTAGACGGAGTAAAACGTGGAGTCCCAACGCTTACTGTCTCTTCCATCAAGAAAATGGGCACGACACTGAGGCATGTTTCACATTCAAGCATGTCATCCAAAACCTAATCGAAGCACGAATATTCTCCCCGGAAAAGCGGCAAAAAGCAGACTTTACCTTCTCAGTAGCCGAGGGGGAGATAGTGACGTCAGTGGTCGTCACGAGTAACTTTAGACCCCTCAATGAACCGCCTCGGAAGGCCACCTCCAAACGCCCCTCGAGGAAGACGTCTTCGAAAGGCTATGACAGACTTTGAGGCCCAGACGACGTGTGACGACAGTGTCGCAATGTGGTCAAGTCACGATGGTCGTCTTCTAAAGGCAATAAGTCGGTCTTAGTCAGAGTCTAGTTCGTCTTAGGGCCTAGACTTAAAATAGTAATAAGCATTTTTCTTTTTACCATCAACTCAGGGACGTACGAAGGGACATGTCCTCCACCTCCCCCACCAAACTTAATCACGGGCATCTAGCCCGTTTACTACTATATCAAGAAAGTAACTTTACTTTTACAAACATACCTCAACAATCGCTCGACTTTTTTAATAACAAACTTTATCGCTCGAAACTCGACACTATGCCATTTATCGATAACAATTAACTAAAGCGCGAGGGCTACAACAAACGACCCACCACAACTTCACCCTAAAAAGAGACTAGGAACAACTACCCTAAGTTCAACCCACAACTGACCCCCCTAACCGAACAACAACACACCTATAACCAGTAAATGATCAGTCAAACTAGATTTCCCCGTTACCAACAACGCAGCCGAACACGAAACCTGCCTAATAGGACTAAAAGTCGCCCTAACTCTAGGAGTTGAGAACCTTATAGTACACGGAGATTCATCCCTAGTAGTCAACCAAGCCACGGGCACCTGGAAGGTTTATAGCGAAAGCCTAGCTCCATACCAAAACGAAGTAGAAACAATATCCCGGGAATTCACCGAAATTGACTTCGAACACATACCCCGCGAAGAAAACCAATTCTCTGACGCCCTATCCAAGCTAGCCTCACTAATAAACATGCCTGACCATCTTTTCCCTATGCCCATCTGCGTAGAGAAAAGCGGACAACCAGCCTACATCCATAACCTCGAAACCGACGATACCCCCGAAGAACCCTGGTACAAAGCGATCCTGGACTTTAAAGCCAACGGATCATACCCACCCGACACAAACACCAAAAACAAAAGAGCCTTAAGAATACAAGCCGCTCATTACATCCTAAACCAAGGGCTACTATACAAACAAACCCCACAAGGAATCCTCCTTAGGTGCGTAAATAAAACCCAATCCGAGAAAGTCATGGAGGAAGTACATGACGAAGAATGCGGACCCCACATGAGCGCACACCTATTAGCCCAAAAAATAATGAGACTAGGTTACTACTGAATCACCCAAGAGGCAGACTATCGACGTCACGTCCATCACTGCCATAATTGCCAAATATTCGCGAACATCCAACACCTACCGCCATATTCTCTCCATACTACAGCCACACCCTGGCCCTTCTCTACTTGGGGAATTGACATCATAGGAAAAGTACACCCATCTGGGACCGGCGGACACGGCTTTATACTAGTGGTCGTCGATTACTTCACCAAATGGGTAGAAGCCGCCTCTTACACCGTGCTAAGCTCCAAAAAAGTAGTCAAATTCCTAAAAAATAACATCATCTGCCGCTACGGCATACCTCATGAAATTATCAACGATCAGAGGGCTCATTTCAGGGCCGATACCCAAAAAACTCTTAGACAAATACAAAATACAAAGACACAAATCCTCACCCTATAGACCTCAGACAAACGGGGCCATGGAGGCAGCAAACAAAACCATCATCACGATCCTTAAGAAAATGATAGACAACTAGTGGGATTGGCCAAGCAAAATACCCTTCGCGTTATCGGGATACCGAACACCCACCGGAGCCACACCGTACTACCTAACCTACGGCTCTGAAGTCGTGCAACCCGTAGAGCTAGAAATACCCTCCCTAAGAATACTAGCCAAAAGCGGCATTCCTGAAGAAGAGTGGAACCAAAAAAGCTACGATGAACTAGTACTCCTAGATGGGCGTAGAATACATGCAGTATCCAACGTGCAGGCCTACCAACAGGGTATACAACGAGCCTTTAACAAACGAGTGAAATCCCGAAACATATATACATGAGGGAGACTTAGTAGTCAAATCCATCAGAGCACCCCTTCCCGTCGACCCTAGAGCGAAGTTCAAACCAAATTGGGCAGGCCCCAACCTCGTCAAGAAAATACTCTCGGGGGGTGCCGTAATCCTCACCGACCTAGACGGCCAAGAGTTCTGAACCCCAACCAACATGGACCAACTCAAGCGATACTACCCATAAACACCCTAACAATCCCATCCTGATCTCTGACTTAGGGTGAAAATCCACACAAAACGCTTAAAAATAATTCGCATCGATAATTGGCATAGCGAGTCTAAAGCAAAATCACTCACACTTAAAAGAACTAAAAACATGGTTTGATTTCATCTAAACACGGATATGTAGGCAACCCTTCTTCGGGTACAAGCAACGAAAACCAAAAAAAAACTATATATCGATTACTCGATTCACATACAAAGCGGAACCTTTCTCCGCGCTCCGGTTAACGAGTGATTCCAATGACGAAGTACAAACGACAAGCCGAGTACGGAGTGAAAACCCGAGAGGGCGCTCCGGGCAAAAAGAAGAAACGATTTGCGAGCCGTCGTAAAAAAAAATACGCCTAAACCCAGGCGCCTGAATTTTGGTGCGCCTAGACTCAGGCGTCCATCTGGGTGACAAGAGCCGAAAATACCTATAAATACCCCCCCTCCACCCCCTTCATTCGACACAACACAATACATTCTCTCTACCTTCTTCACTCGTTAAGAGTTTCTCGCTAAGGGCTCGCACTCCGACACCCGACCAAAACGATCCACTCGATCATAGTTCCGTTAAAGTGAAATCGACGCTACTCCTCACCTTCGAGAACTCCACTCGATCTCGAGGTGACTGTGTTCGACTAGCTACTCCGAGTCTAACGGAGTTCTGCCGGATTAGCCGCAGAACTAGCAAGTAGTAGCGAAGCTCTACCAGATTAGCCGCAGGAAGGGCCATTGGTAACGGAACTCTGCCAAAATCACCAGGCAAGCTAGGAGGATACGCCTTTGAAGTCGAATCGTCAGTAGGTTGTCATCTAAACAAAACTTTACATTCTTGTACTTTCATTATGCACTACGATAATGTCAAACGTGGGCACTAGGTCCATTACACTTACTAAAATACGTAACGTCCCAACTTCAATCATAAAGACTAAAACACTCTAAATAGACCCGAGTAGTTCCAAGATCCGTTCTCAACTATCTATGCATCGTGTCGCAACGGCTCTAAAACCGTTGCAAAAACATATTTTGCATCGGTTAAACAGAATAACCGTTGCTAAAAATGTACATTTTGCATCAGTTGAAATAGTAACCGTTGCAAAAAGTGCATATATCACATCGGTTGTAAATAGTAACCGTTGCAAAAAGGATACATTTTGCTTCAGTTAACAATTGTGACCGCAGCGAAAAGTATACAATTTAGCATCAGTTTATATAAACGACCGTTGCGAAAAGTTTTTTTTTATAAAAAAAATTAATTGTCATATTGCACCCGACATGACACAATTTAACCAATTAAATATGGAGTATATTAATAATCCTGCACAACTACAAAAGTAAATGGTAGCCATAATCGTTCAATGTCGAACAACTAACCAAGTTCGAGTAGGACATATACATATATATGATACGGAGTATATAAAATCCATCGAATTACATATGAAGTACATATATAATTATGCACATCCACAAAACTAAATAGTAGCAATAATCTTTCTTCAACGTATAATAAAACTCATATATAATAATTCGTATAATAGTAATTCATACGACCATATCGAAAATAGCACACAACTAAAGATGATCCTCCTTAAAATAGTTAGCCTACAAGTCTCAAACCTCGTTCATCTCTTCAACCGTATAAGATCTTTGATCTGAACCACTACAAAATCCAAAGGTTTGTATTAGACCACAAAACATATATAAGTAAACTAAATCAATTATTCTCATATTCTTTAAAAAATACCAATAAACTATCTCAAAGGTTACAACATGACTACAACCATTTGAATTCCAATGAAGTTATTAGAAAAGTTGAACCAATAATGATTAGGTGCTTTGACCATTGAACAAAACTTCTGATGGCATATCTAACTCGCTTAAGGTGTAGTAAAAGGAAGTGGATGTACTACCTTCAGAAACTTTATCAATAAAACCTTTGTCATAAGGAGTACTGGTATGCCGTGAATGGTCTTATTGCAATCGCCACAATGATGAAAGTCTTCCAGACATGAAGACAAAACGGATTACACTTACTTATTGGCTCCTACAACATTACAAGTGTGTTAATAAAGGTGACATATTATACCCACAACATAATTTGGGCGTTATTAAAGGTGACACAACAATTCTAAGTGGGTTTGTTTACAAACCTTTATTTTTGTCGGGTCGGATTGACAACTACTTTGGTCGCCGATTTACAACTACTTTATTTGGTGTTCATCAAGATCTTCGAGTATATATTTAAGCTATTTTGCTTCAGCATATCTATAGTATCTCATCGGATCTCTTGTGGAAGCATAGAGGATAACTACTTGCATTCTCCACAACACTTCACACAAAGTTATCGATCTTTTACGAAATTTCAAAATTTACGAGTAGATAATTTCATATCATACATCCTACTCCGATCCATCTTAATAAACACGAAAGAACACTACCACATCCAATAAAAATCAGGGAAAGACATTGATCTTGGATCACACAGAACCCAAATATCTCAGATAGTACACAATTATATATAGAAAAATATTGACAAAAATTAACAGAAAAAATGAAAGAAAAGTATGTAATGAAAAAATGAAACAAGTATTGAATGGTATGGCGTAAAAGAAAATAGATAATTATTACTCTCTCCCGTTCTTTGGATTCCTACCGTAAGTTGAATATATATGAATAGTATTTTAATCAAATGATACGAATCTAATGAATGGGAGGGAGTATTATTCGGTGGAGTGACAGTGTAATAAAGGAGGAGGAGAAAAGAGACGGAACCCATAGGCTTGAACAAGACGAAGGTCTTTAGGAATTAGAGCTCGAGCAGTGTGAGATCTGACGAGATGAAGCTGATATACTGCCCTGCATCAATTTGTAATGAAATGATTCCTGTTAGTTTTTGGGCCCAATGTTATTGGTGTTAGTGTTGGTAATGAAATGAATAAGAAACAAAAAAAGAAACATGCCTGCCTCTGAATCTTCAAGGTGGTTGTTCGTACCCTCCTCTTCTACTACTACTTGAGCCTTTACTTTCCTCCTCCATGCTTAGACTATATATATATATATACACTCTCTGTCTACTATGAGTTGTTTGGAAGTTCGTGACTCGTGAGGGAGAGACTCAGCGATGAGATGCACAATATTACACATGACGGAGACACACACAAAATAACTCACTAGATACTCTTATGACGGAGTAAATATAATTTTTAATCATTTATAAATTGCTCGATAACGACTCACCAACAAGATGCACCATACTACAAAATAGATATACCTTATAACGATGTAGGTATATTATTTTTATCCTTTATAAAATTATTCAATAAAGAGAAACCAACTAGCTACACAAAAGAAGTCACTACTTATACTTTGACGACTCAGATACACTTCTATACCCATTTAAAATTATTCGTTAAGAACAAACCAACTCACCACAAACACTTTAAGATGGCATACCTACATTTTTTTATACGTGCATCAGTGCATTGCATCACAAGCTGTACAATTATTGTACTGGTCCTTAAGCAAGGTGTTATGTGAACCAAAACAACACAGCGTAGTCAGCCAACCTCTTCATCAAGTTGCGATTGTTCACAGTAGCCATGTATGAACTAACTTTGCTTAAAGTTTTGAACTCAGTAAAAAAATCAAGCAAGTTACTTTACTAACTTTGTTAAACTTTTTTAACTCATTTACAATCACTTAAAGTTTCTACAGCTTCTACCACACTGATCTAACAAGTTCATGTGTTCGAATCAGCAAAAATCACATTAAAACCTCAATCAATCCATAAAAGTAAATACCAGAATCAAACACAATTGACTTAATATACTCAAATGAATAAATACAACCCACAAAAATTAGATTTCACTGAATCGTAGGTCAAGGAGAATTACAAAGAGGGGGAATAGCTTACCCTTGCTAATTTCTCGTGGTGGGTGGAAGGGGAGCGCGGTGGAAGTAGGATGGAGAGTAGGCGAGCATGGTGGTCCCTGGTTCTGGGTGCAGTGGATGGGAATAGATGATGAATCTAGGGTTTAATAAATTAGGAAATGGGGAGTGCGTGGTTCATGGGTCTTGTTTTGTTTAAGAAATGGGTAATAGTTTATGGGTATCATTTTGTTTATAGAAATGGGTCAAATAATAGGTTATAATTTATAAAAAATGGTGGTTATAATATGCAATGGTTATTAAGACCGTTGTGTAAAATATTGTATAAAAGTTTTTCGCATCGGTCATAAATTATGACTGATGCGGTTACATTTTACATCTATATTTCGCATCGGTCGTACATCTTGACTGATGCGGTTATATTTGGTATAAACATTTCGCATCGGTCGTTTCCCAATAACCGTCACCTTTTGTAATACACAACGGTTATTTATAACAACCGTTGTATTATCTATTCGTCAAATGTCATTTTTCTACTAGTGCACTAAACTGGGTTTACGTCGTCTCAAGGACATCAAGCAATGTTTTAATCAGGGGGAGTAAATACTGTGGACATGACGTAGGTCCACCCCGACGCGGCCACGCGCGGGTTTGGGTAGGCGAATGAATCTCGTGGTGAGATTGTTCTCGGGTTTGAAATTTAAGTCAAAATGGAGTCGCCACCGAATTTTGTGATTATTCGGAACCATACGAGCCCACTCTATGTCGTCATGGGCTATACACAAATTAAGCCCACTTCGATTTCAGAGTTCATGGGGCTCGTCCCTTTGCATTATTATACCGATACCGTTTACACCGGCTTTCGTATATAAAATGACTCTCGTGCGCCAACGGTTTCGGGCATCCGGAAACCGAGGTTCTGAGTAAGGGGTGAGGGTACGTGTTGGGAAGCCCACTAAGGTCATCCAACCCCGCCCGCACATGGCGGCCTCTACTAAGACACCGTTCGTGTTCGTGTACGCGCGTTAATAAAATGATAAAAATGATATGCAAACAGCGTTTTCGGGCTAAGCATGTGAATTATATGTGAATTACGTCATTTAATTCATCTAATTATGGTCGAAGTGATTTAGCATGCGAGGTTTATTTATAAAGCGATAAGCAAGTAAATAAACGAAACCCGAAAATAAATAACGTACAAGTTACACGGGCGGAAATACAACCCGGAATTCACAATACAACGATTATTATAACGATTAGAAGAAATAATAAATTAAATAAGAAAAGTGATAAATAGGATACACAACTCGCTAAAGACCCGTATATAATAAATGTTCGCTAGATCGTGAATTAGCTAGACGGACGAACCTTAATTAATTACGCATTATATTGCATATTAATCAAAGGACGGAGGTTCGAGACCTAGGCGTGATTCTAACCCGATCTCGAACCTCGATGTCTTGTCCCGACTTATCACCTCGAGAAATGGAGTCTAAATTAATTATGTGTCGGATACGACTAAAGAGTCGTCGACATAAAAATTAATAGTGTGAGACTGTCGATCAAAGTCGTTTTGTGTGTCGTGATGTGCATGAGTTTTAGAAAAAATGGGTTCACGTGATGGCCTTTACACGCGTCGACTAAGAGTCGTAAAAAAAAGACGAGTCTCAGAATATGGACATATGTCGCGAAGATCGCATATTAATGTAAGGACCGAAAAGGGTAGAAAGTCGAGAAATCGAGAAAAGTGGGCTCAGCCAAACAGGCCTGCCCGCGAGTCGGCCTGTCGCGCGACTCGCGCGTGGGTCTGGTCAGGTATTTTTTTATTTATCGAAAAAATCGTCAATTTTTATAATCGCGTGCTAATGTGGTTCAATTTACTCGATTTATGTTTTTGCTAAATTAGGAATTTTGAATTAGTGACGAAATTGTATCCCTCTACGTCACGACATCGAAACTAACCCTTTCGGATTATGTGATGTCGATTTTCGTGTCAACGGGTTTCGTGCTAATTGAAATGGGATCAAATGCGTTCAACTACGACCGATTGCAATCACGTCACGCCCTTGAGAACATTGGGGCGGGGCTCCTTGAAAGGGCCCCACCTCCGTCGTTACTCGTAAAGGGATTAGACGGACTTTAGGCAATCATCGTAGTCAAACGTATTTGAAACCGAATTTTAGTATTAATGTATATATACGCGGTATGATAGTGTTAATAACGAGAAAATAAAGTTAGTATGCGAGAAATAAAATGTTAGTATTATGTTAAAAGTTAGAATTATAATACTAGTATAGTTATAATATAAATAACGCGGAAATGTAAATAGAAACAAAGTAGTAAGGATCGAAATGGGGTTTAGGACACCCTCAACATACATTCTTGGTATAGGCCTCAGAAATAGACTCGTAAATAGCGACGGAACGCCGGAGTATCAAGGATGAATGTGAGTTATGGTGTGTGTATATGTGTGTGTGTGTGTGTGCCGGTTTGTTTGAGAGCAAAATGGCTCGGTTTTTTGTATAGTTTTTTGCTTAGGGTTGTAGTGTGGGATGTTTAGGAGGATTAGGGTAGAATTTGTAGGGTAAATGAGGGTTGTAAAGGCTCTTTTTTCAGCTCTTCAAAGGCTTAAAAAAATCTCAAAAATGTGAAGGGTTAGGGGTGTATTTATAGAGTGAGTGAGTGAGTTGTGTGATTAGGGTTTGCTTTTTGAATTCTAATTTGGGCGCCAACTTCTAGAAGCTGAATTGGGCTGATTTGTGTGACGGGTTCGTCCTTGACCGGGTTTTGACCCGGTCGCTAAAAGACGGGATTTATTTTTGGTGTCGGTTTTGGCCCAAATTAGTCTTATTTTGCTCGGAACGACCCACTGGGCCTGGATTTGAGGTCTGTTTTGTGAGATTATTACTCCGCTAAAAGTCCATGTCGGATATTATTGATTTCGAGCCCAAATCCGAGTATACCAAGTCACGTTTGTGTCCGATCATCATCGGGTGTTTGTCGGAGACTACCATAGACACCTGGCAGTCAAAATGCGGGTGTCTACAGAGCCCCCACTCTGACTGAGGCTTGGACAAGGCGAAAGTCAGAGTAGCTACCAGGCCAATCGCAGATTACGACCTGGCAGCTTTCCGGTCGGGTCGTTTATAGTCCAGTAGACTTGCGTGAAGGGCTCGCCAGCCATAAGCAGAGGATCATACCTGTCCTGATGATGGTAGCTCCGTGGGGAGTCAAAATTGCCCTTGGGGATGTAGGTGTACCCGTATGCCGACACATCCTGCCTTGGATGTAGCATCTCGGAGGAATCACCGACTTATGCTGGGGGGTAAGATAGCTCTGTGGAGACTTGCTTCTGGAGTCTGGGGTGTACCTGTATGCTGACACATAACAATTTGTATGTAACACATAGGCAAAACACTGACTCGCGCTGGGGAGGAAAGATACCGAATTTTTGAAAATGCCACGACTTTTGAAAAAAAATGTTATCACAATTTTTGCCACAGGAATTTTTAGGAAAAAAAATTTTTAGGAAAGCTCGGGACAACTTGATTCCTATTCTGGGTTTCTTGTTTGAAATCAGGCCTGCGCGCGCATAGGGCCCAGGTCTGCTGAGGAGGCATGGCAATTAGGGTTACAGGTGAGGTTTCCTATTATAAATATAGGTCTCCCTGCTTCAGCTTTTTGCATCTTAACTCAAATTCTCTCTTAGACTTCTCAAAATCTTTTAGACTTTCAAAAAAGTTAGAAACTTTTGTCATGGGTATCGATCACTTGACCGCCATGCTTCTTGCCTGGTCCCAATACTTTCGGGACGAGGAAAAGATTCGGCTGACCCAGATGGGAATTGTCAATCTGTTTCCCTTCCAACGACTGATAATTGACCCACACTTCTTGGACGCCTGTCTGTCGTTTTGGGATACTACCCATCACGTCTTCGCGTTCCCACGGGGAGAGATATGCCCTCTTCCCGAGGAAGTTGCAGCCATAGGTGGTTGGGGTCCAGCTGTTCAGCCTGCTACTCCCTCGTTCTACCCGGACCCGAGGAGGAGGCTAAGTGAATTCTTAGGTCTGTCCCATGCCGAGACAGATCGGATGGTGCGGGGAGATACTGTTTCCCTATTCGACCTGGCCGACAAGTTTATGAATAGCCGAGATGTGAGGGCCACCCCTGCTCACAGACGTAGGGCGTTCGCCTTTTGCATGCTGCACTGTTACGTCTTTGAAGGGCTGATGGAACTTGACTCGTGCAGGGGTCAAATTAGGTTGATTGGAGTGGTTGATCAGATGGAGACTGGTCATAGCCCTGCTTGGCTAGCCACGGGGGAGATTATCATGGGTCTGGATGCAAGGCAAACTCGACCCGACCCGACCACTTACGGGGAGTACCCGTATTTTGCAGGTATACATCTCGCGCTTTTTTTTTTCGCGAAATTCCTGAAGTTCGTAAATTATCTGATCGAGTGACCTTCGGCGAACCTTTCCGTTTATAAAATTCGCGTACTCTTTTCAGATATGGCTGTCAGAGCGGCTATCAATCATAGAGCCCCCTCCGAGTATTCCCAACTATCGGAGCAGTCAAATTAGCTCCCGAAGGCGGCGGATAAGCTCGAGTCATTTAATAAACCGAGCTTACTGGGATGAGGAGCTGGTGTTCCACGGGGGTCCCTTCATGAGGTGGACCGTCGCTTGGTGGTTTCTTTCCAAGCTGACGGGGCTGGCCAAGAGAGACCAGGCTCGCTATTTGGTGATTTTGTCCCTCGACTGGACAGTTCACATTTACCTGGACCGCATCCTGAGGCAGTTCGGTTCGTCTCAGCGCATTCCTGAGACAGAAGCCATCACCAGCGTCTCGCTCCAACTGACGGACGCTATGTGCGACACCTGGTTGCAGAGATGGTTCACTCGTCCTACATGGACTATACCCAGCCCTTGCCAATCCGCTTGGGTTTCAAGGGCTTACCAGAAATGGACTTCCGAGGAGTCTGAGGAAGCTCGCAAGGCCTTGAAGCTTGATGAGGCCTTTGAACTGGTTCGCCGCGAGACGGCGAAAGATAACAGGGATCTTTTCGTTGGGGGAGATATTCCTGAAGCTGTAGCCCGGGAAGAATCGGGTCTTAAGTCACAAACTAAGACTCGATCTAAGGAGGTCGGTTCTAGCAACAAACGGGGGCGGCCAAGCCCCCAGACTGATTTGGAGAGACGCCTTGGGCCCAGGCTGGCGGCCCGGGACCGACTGGGTCCGCGTGACCGGCTTCCTGAGGCCGTGAGGGCCCGACTTGGGCCTATCGAGGTGATGGAGGATTCGGGCTCAAACGGGCGAGCCCGAGCCAGAGAGGTTTCCGTGGTGATTCGGGAACGCTCCCCTCCGCGTCGTCGCCAGTGGACGGCTAAGGAGGCCAAGGACAAGGGGAAAGGCAAGATGCCCTGAAGGCCAAGTCCTTCAGCTTTATTACTATTTAAGTATTATTACTATTTTTTTTGGTTGTGTGTTTTTTTTGTATTTTTGAATTCCTGCATTTTGTAATCTCCCGAGTTTATCGGGGTTTTTTTTTTGAATTAATAAAAAGTTTATTATTAAACCGTTCCTGTCTTTTCTCGATTGCATTGGTTGTGCCCTTTTGAGGGGCTGCCTACGTATCCACAATTAGCAGAATCAAACCAAACGTAGTTCAGGCTTAGTAAATTTGCAATCTCGAATTACACCAAGACTATTGGTTCAAGATGTTTTGTGACAGTAGAATAAATAATTCTAGCTCATTGACTTGCTTTTTCGTAAAATAAAAATTTTGATAAATTTGGCTAATGACATTAAGAAATGGCTAAGGGTAGTAACGCTTCAGCTGGTCCAGGTTGGTCGGGTTGACGAACTCATTCCCGTCCAGGTCTGTCAGCATCACTGCTCCCCCTGACAGTATCTTCTTTACCAGATACGGCCCAGCCCAGTTGGGTTTGAATTTTCCCCTTGGATCAACCGGTAGTAAAGCTCGGATAGACTTAAGGACTAGATCCCCTTCTTTAATGTTTCTGGGCCTTACCCTCTTGTTGAAGGCCCGTTGGATCCTCTTCTGGTAGATTTGGATATTGTTGAGGGCACGATTTCGTCGCTCATCTAGTAGAACCAACGAGTCATACCGCGCTCGAACCCAGTCAGCCTCAGGTACTTGGCTTTCTAGCAGAATTCTGAGGGACGGTACCTCCAACTCGACGGGCTGGACTGCTTCCATCCCATAGGTTAGATAATATGGTGTTGCCCCGGTTGCGGTGCGAATTGACGTCCGGTACCCCCATAGGGCAAAAGGTATTTTGTCGGGCCAATCCCGGTAATTATCAGCCATCTTTTTGAGTATGGTGACAATTGTTTTATTGGACGCCTCCACTGCTCCATTTGTCTGGGGACGGTAAGGCGAGGACGTGTGCCTTTGAATTTTATATTTGGTCAGCAGGGTTGCGGTCTTGGCTAGGAAATGAGTCCCGTGATCACTGATGAATTCATGTGGGATCCCATACCGACATATTATCTTGTTCTGGATGAATTTGGCGACATGCTTTGCATTGAGAATGCGATACGACTCAGCTTCGACCCACTTGGTGAAATAGTCGATGGCTACTAAAATAAAGCAGTGCCCTCCAGTACCAGAGGGGTTTATTTTCCCGATTATGTCGATACCCCATGTTGAGAACGACCAGGGTGACGTCATGGTATAAAGCAGAGATGACGGCATATGTTGCACATTGCCAAAGATTTGACAGTTATGACAATGTTTGACATATAACTGGCAGTCGGCCTCCATAGTATTCCAGTAATAACCGAGTCTCATGATTTTTCGAACCAGCATGTGGGCATTCATATGTGGGCCATTTTCACCATCATGTACTTCGGCCATGACCTTTTCAGCCTTATACTTATCAACACAAAGGAGAAGAGCCTTTTGTGCCGTCTTTTTGTACAGTTGTCCGTCATCGGTACGGATGAACTGAGTGGCTAGCCTTCGTAAGGCTTTCTTGGCTCGACCTTCCGTCCCGGAAGGATATTCTCCGTTTGCCAGGTATTTCAACACAGCCTGGTACCATGGCTCGGGATCAGTTATCTCAATGTCCTCAATATCGTGAATATATGCCGGCTCGGACCGTCTTTCGACGCAAATTGACATACTGGTCACGTGGTCGGGAATGTTCAGTAAAGATGCCAATTTCGAGAGTGCATCCGCAAACTGATTTTCTTCCCGAGGTAGGTATATGTATTCTACCTTCTGGAATTGTTTCTCGAGATCCCTTACTCGTGCCTGGTAGGCCACGAGATTAGCATTCCGAGTCTTCCATTTTTGGAGTGCTTGGTTAATGATCAAGGATGAGTCACCATGTACCCAGAGATTTGTGATCCCCAGGTTGGCGGCAGCTTGTAGCCCGTAAATGCACGCTTCGTATTCCGCTGCATTATTGGTAACATCGAAGTCCAGTTTGATGGAGACGGGAGTATGCTCCCCTCTTGGTGAGATTAGGAGGATCGCGACTCCGAACCCTCGAAAATTAGATGCTCCATCGAAGTATAAATCCCACGTTTCGGCATCGGTATGGAAAATATCTTCGTCTGGGAAGGACCAGGTGTCGGTGTGTCCTTCTTCGGTTACCGGGCTGTCAGCGAGGAATTCAGCTACCACCCGTCCCTTAATGGCCTTTAATGGCACAAATTTTAGGTCGAACTCTGCCAACATTAGAGTCCATCTAGAAATTCGGCCATTGAGGATGGGTTTTTCGAAGAGGTATTTGATGGGGTCCATCCTGGATAACACATGGACCTCGTAGCTGAGCATATAGTGTCGGAGCTTCTTGGTGGCCCAGACTAAAGCCAAACACGTCTTTTCGAGCATGGTATATTTGCACTCATACTCTAAAAACTTCTTGCTGATGTAATAGATGGCTCTTTCTTCGGAGTCAACCGTTTGAGCCAGCATAGCCCCCATGGCTGTCTCGGTCGTTGATAGGTATAACGATAGAGGCAAACCGGGCTGAGGCGGCATTAAGACTGGCGGAGCAGACAGAATTTCCTTGATCTTGTCGAAAGCAGCTTGGCACTTGTCGTCCCATAGTATCCGTTCCCCAATTTTCAGTTTCTTGAAAATTGGTTCACACACCATGGTTAGTTTGGAAATGAATCGACTAATATACTGGACTTTCCCGAGAAATCCCCTTATTTCTTTTTCGGTTTTAGGAGCTTGCATCTCGGTGATGGCTTTGATTTTAGCTGGGTCGACCTCGATACCTTGTTGGCTAACGATATGACCCAGTAATTTGCCTGATGTTACCCCGAAACTGCACTTTTGAGGGTTTAGCCTCATGTTGTACTTGCGCAATCGGGTGAAGAATTTTCTTAGGGCGGTGATGTGACCGTCCCGTTCTTTGGATTTGACGATCATGTCGTCTACATAAACCTCTACCTCTTTATGCATCATGTCGTGTAGTAAGGTGGTAGCGGTCCTTTGGTATGTGGCCCCGGCATTAATGAGGCCGAATGGCATGACGGTGTAGCAGTAAGTACCCCAAGGTGTAGTGAAGGTAGTCTTACTCATATCTTCTTCCGCCATCTTGATTTGATTATATCCGGCATACCCGTCCATGAATGATAGAAGGGCATGATCGGCTGTGTTATCCACCAGTATATCGATGTGTGGTAACGGAAAATCATCCTTCGGGCTTGCTTTGTTAAGATCCCGAAAATCTACGCATACCCGCACCTTACCGTCCTTTTTAGGAACCGGCACGATGTTTTCCACCCAGTCCGGGTACTCAGACACTTGTATGAAGCCGGCTTTGAACTGTTTATCGACTTCTTCTTTCACCTTGAGAGACCATTCGGTCCTCATTCGACGAAGCTTCTGCTTGACCGGTTTGCACCCGTCTTTGATAGGTATGTGGTGCTCAGCTATTTCCCGGTCTATCCCCGGCATGTCCTTGTAGGACCATGCGAAGACATCTTTGAACTCTTGGAGGAGGTTTATGAACTGTTGTTTCTCCTCGGGATTTAAAGATAACCCTATCTTAAGTATTTGAGGCTCTAAGGTTGTTCCCATGTTTATGGACTCGGTCTCTTCGATTACCGGATTCCGGGATTCCCTTTGCTCTAGTTGCTCGATCAGATGTGGAGGTAAGGGTACCTGTTCGTCGGATTTCTCAATGTCATAGCATAAAACATTTTTGAAAGCAGAATTTAAAAGAGACAAGTCGTAAGCAGAACGGTTGTTATTATTGATTGAAAATTTGGAAAACAGCTCAAAGAGAGCAGCCATCTGATCATTGGTCAGTGGCGGAATTGGTAAGGCACTCGGGACACACCCCGAAGTGCCAGCAGCAGGAATGATAGAAGGGAGAGGGGTTACAGGAGTGACTCTAGCACCGACTTCCCTAGACTCGACCTCAGACTCTGACTCAGACTCCGACTCAGACTCGGACTCAGACTCAGGCATGTCTCCCTCTCCGGTGACCAGCTTGTAGATCTTTCCTTGACTGTCAGTCCACTTGACAGTCTTCCTCCAGGCCCTGTTTCCCGTCTCGGAACCAACACCCGAGATCAGCTTGGTCGGGTCAAACCTGTTGCTACGGAGAATCAGGTTGACCAGGTCTTTTTTTGGGGGTGGGACTAAGGTGTCTTCCCCGAAGAGCAGCCCCAGCGCGGGCTCAGCATCATTAGCTTCATCAGACTGGATGAGGGCGAACACATCATCCGGGATGTAGTTGCAGTCCCGGGCCGAGTGGGTCCCGAGGTGCGTAGCATTGGGTTGGTACAGTCCAACCTGGATAGCCCCAAATACGGGTGTGACAAAGTAGTCGGCCAACCGTGGGCTATAAGGGCTCAAGTGGATACCCTTCATGATGTTGTAGGCTTTTTCGATTCCTGCGCGGACAACGTTGCCCGGAGTTGTGGCATAGCCAAGGCCGAAGTGAGAGTCTTCATCCTTAAGGACCTCGATGATCTTCCCAGCTGGAAGGTCGGGTCGAGAGGTAGCCCCTGGAAGGTACCCTAGGTTTTGGAGCATTGTGTCAATGCTTGTGGTGAAGTAAGGCCTAAAGAGGTACTCTTCCTCGATCATCCCCACAAAGTCGAACCCCCAGAGGTCCGTGTGGCCCGTGGCGTTACAGCTATCCACGGTCATTGGGGTTGCCTCCAAAGTAATAACATTGTCGAGCAAAGGCATCTTGATCTTACGGTGGAGGGTGGAGGACACGGCTTTCACCGCGTGAATCCATGGCCTTCCTAGGAGCAAGTTGAAGGATGAGGTGACATCAATCACCTGGAATTCAAGCTCCTTTTCTATCGGGCCCGTTATGATGGTCAGTTTTATGTCCCCAGCTACCGACTTTGGACTCCCATCAAAAGCTTGGATGGTCTGAGCAGTCGGGATATAGTCAGCCTCGGTAATGCCGAGGGCTTTGGCGGTCCTCAGAGGAAGGACATTTACAGCGGACCCGTCATCAACCAAGGTCATAGGGAGGTATTTTCCTCGGCAAATCACCGTGATGTAGAGGGCCAGGTTGTGGGAGGCCCCAAATGGCGGCACGTCGGCTTCAGAAAAAGTGATCATTGGGCCTCCTTCCTTGGCCTTACCCTTTAGGTGGGGTAGGACCGTGGCTACCATTTCAGCAGGGGTAGCCAAAGAGTCGATCTTGACTTGATCGAGAGCCTTTGTAAGTGCTTCTCGATGTTCTTGTGAGCTGACTAAGAGTTGCCATATAGTGAGGTCAACTCGGATCTTCTTCAGTTGCTTCACAATAGCCGTTTCAGCAGTAGGCTCTTCAGGGGCGACTTCCATCCCGAGTGGATCGGTGATGGTTGTCGGGATGGGGATGTCCCTAGTGCTTGTGGCTAGATAGGGACGACCAAGGTGGTTGCTGGCTAAGGCTCGGGTTTTGGCCTCGCGAATCTGTTCAGGGGTGATGGGAACGGTTTCCCCTTTAGCGAGGTAGACGTCATCCTCGTCATCAAACCAGATCCCGTTTACTTGCGGGATAAATGGAGAGATAAGGTGAGAGCAATCAATCACCTCCCCGTCAAATATGGCATGGGAGCTGAAAGAGTTCTCCTTGTTGCTTGGCTTATCTCCGGGTAGCAGGATTTTACCGCTCTCGATCAGGTCCTGAATCAAGTGTTTCAGCTTCCAACACTTTTCGGTGTCATGCCCATTGCCCCGGTGGTATTGGCAATAGGCCTGAGCATTGTAGTTATTGGAGCGTCGCTCGACCGGAACTTCAAGAGTTGGGCCTATCGGTTGGATTAGGCCTTTGGAGGACAGCCTTTGTAAGGTATAGGTATAGGTGGTACCTATATCGGTGAAAACCCGAGGTGGGGTGCTCTTCTTGGACGGGGCATCTAGTAGATTAACCGCGTCAAAAATGCTGCGAGTTGCAGCCTGGGGCTTAGTGGTAGAGGAAGAAGCCCCTTGGTACCCTTTGCTAGCGGCCTTAGTGAGGCCTTCCAGTCTCCGATCGTCTTCGATCATCATACCCATTTCAGTAAGGGTGGTGAAATTGGGTATGATAGCGTACCGGAGGTGAACCCGGTAGGAAGGGAGGAGGTTCTTGACAAAAGCCTCCACCAAAGTCTTCTCATTGGGCTTATCAACCAGTTTCACGCTCTCGGCCCTCCATCGTTGAAGGTATTTAGTAAAACCTTCCTTCGGCTCTTGGGCCATAACCTCCAGAGATCGCATTGTGGTTTGGATCTCGGTGTTGTCAGCATAGTTCCGAGCGAACTCGGTGGCCACATCATCCCAGGTAGGGAACTTCTTCGGGTCTAGCCTGTAGTACCAGGCCCGTGGGTGTTTCTCGAGAGATGCAGCAAAGAGGTTCTTGAACATCGATGAATCCACTCCCTTGATGCCCATGAATTCCTTGAAGGCACGTACATGTAGTAACGGGTCTTCAGTTCCCTCAAACATGGGCAAGCCTGTAAGGTTCAGGTTTGCGGGTAGTTTGTCACTCACCGTGGAGTACTCTCGGCTATTCTCCCGGTGGATACTGTTACTCCCAGTCAAATGGACTTGTTCTTCTAGTCAGCGCACTGCGCTGACCAGTTCAGCTAGAGGCCCAGTGGTCTCGACATTAGGAGTCCTTTGCTCCACTGTAGCTAGGCGAGCAACGATGGCCACTTGGCCAGCCCTCATTTCAGTCAGTTGGGCTTCGATATCGGTTTGCTTCGCGACCATGGCGTCCAAAGAGGTATGCAGACAGTTCAAAGTAGCCATCTTGCGGGCGTGTCTGGTTGCCGGTGGCCTGTCTGTAAGAACACCGTGTAATCAGTAACCGAAACCAGATCTTGGAATCATAAAGAAAGTACATCCCGAGCGACACTAGGAAAGAAGACCAAAGACTCGAGAAAGAAACCTAGACGGATGACTCGTGGGTGGTGTAACTTCCTTAGGGCTTTGGCTTTGTGGGCCTAATCCCGTTCGAAGGAAGGTCCACGTGAGACTTTTCCCCAGACTTTTGACTCGAGTGTATGGACAGACTTTCCTTTGTAGGGGTATGCCCTACGCAGGTTGGTCGTGCCTTGACAAATAAGGCGGACTCGGGAAAGGGGGGAAACTCGTGATGTAAGATCGACGAAGTTTCGACTCTATAAACTTTCGACAAACTATGCAAAGACCCGACACACGTCTAGACGGTAGGTCCTATAATGAGGAAGGCTCACTAGGAAGGTTGGATGTTTGAAATTTGAATATAAGATGGGCGAATTTCCGAGAGTTCGAAAATTGAAAAAAGAGTTTCGAAAACCGAGATTAGAATTTTGAAGAATTCAGAAAATCAGGGTGGTTTCGGAAGTTCGAGAGTTTAAACGGACGGCATGCCGACTAAAGAAAAGGATATTTTGAGTCAAATCGTTGATCCTAAATTTCGGCGGCATTCCGAGTTTTGAAAATTGGATATTTTGAAAAGACGGGTCCCGAAACGGACAGTATTTCGGGTTTTTCAAAATTTGGTATTTTTGGAAAGATGCATTTTTTGAAATGACGGTTTTTGAAAAATGACACGGAAACCAAGTAGCACGTAGTCAAACAAGCATTATAACGACGCTTATGTATGCATTACGCTAAGTCTCGGTCGATCACAATAGGGTCTATACCAACAACGATAGTATTCTCGTAGTTAGGACGGACTCCCTAAGCCGAGTTGGTCTTAGGACAAGCCGCAAAACCCTTACGAGTTCCACCATCGAAGTCTTTAGCGCACCCATGTAGGAATGCACCGCGGTATAGTGAGACGTCGGTCACAAGTAACCGGCCCGGGCAAAAATTGGGTTATGCATGAATCATTAAACTAATGCGCGTACATTAATATTCGAACGATTTCTCTTAGAGTCTCACCCTAGGAACCCCGATGACATGTGGTACATCAGGTGTCCCCAGCGGAGTCGCCAAATTGTGGACATGACGTAGGTCCACCCCGACGCGGCCACGCGCGGGTTTGGGTAGGCGAATGAATCTCGTGGTGAGATTGTTCTCGGGTTCGAAATTTAAGTCAAAATGGAGTCGCCACCGAATTTTGTGGTTATTCGGAACCATACGAGCCCACTCTATGTAGTCATGGGCTATACACAAAGTAAGCCCACTTCGATTTCAGAGTTCATGGGGCTCGTCCCTTTGCATTATTATACCGATACCGTTTACACCGGCTTTCGTATATAAAATGACTCTCGTGCGCCAACGGTTTCGGGCATCCGGAAACCGAGGTTCTGAGTAAGGGGTGAGGGTACGTGTTGGGAAGCCCACTAAGGTCACCCAACCCCGCCCGCACATGGCGGCCTCTACTAAGACACCGTTCGTGTTCGTGTACGCGCGTTAATAAAATGATAAAAATGATATGCAAACAGCGTTTTCGTGCTAAGCATGTGAATTATATGTGAATTACGTCATTTAATGCATCTAATTATGGTCGAAGTGATTTAGCATGCGAGGTTTATTTATAAAGCGATAAGCAAGTAAATAAACGAAACCCGAAAATAAATAACGTACAAGTTACACGGGCGGAAATACAACCCGGAATTCACAATACAACGATTATTATAACGATTAGAAGAAATAATAAATTAAATAAGAAAAGTGATAAATAGGATACACAACTCGCTAAAGACCCGTATATAATAAATGTTCGCTAGATCGTGAATTAGCTAGACGGACGAACCTTAATTAATTACGCATTATATTGCATATTAATCAAAGGGCGGAGGTTCGAGACCTAGGCGTGATTCTAACCCGATCTCGAACCTCGATGTCTTGTCCCGACTTATCACCTCGAGAAATGGAGTCTAAATTAATTATGTGTCGGATACGACTAAAGAGTCGTCGACATAAAAATTAATAGTGTGAGACTGTCGATCAAAGTCGTTTTGAGTGTCGTGATGTGCATGAGTTTTAGAAAAAATGGGTTCACATGATAGCCTTTACACGCGTCGACTAAGAGTCGTAAAAAAAAGACGAGTCTCAGAATATGGACATATGTCGCGAAGATCGCATATTAATGTAAGGACCGAAAAGGGTAGAAAGTCGAGAAATCAAGAAAAGTGGGCTCGGCCAAACAGGCCTGCCCGCGAGTCGCCCGGCCGTTTGCGCGACTCGCGCGTGGGTCTGGTCGGGTATTTTTTTATTTGTCGAAAAAATCGTCAGTTTTTTTAATCGCGTGCTAATGTGGTTCAATTTACTCGATTTATGTTTTTGCTAAATTAGGAATTTTGAATTAGTGACGAAATTGTATCCCTCTACGTCACAACATCGAAACTAACCCTTCCGGATTATGTGATGTCGATTTTCGTGTCAACGGGTTTCGTGCTAATTGAAATGGGATCAAATGCGTTCAACTACGACCGATTGCAATCACGTCACGCCCTTGAGAACATTGGGGCGGGGCTCCTTGAAAGGGCTCCACCTCCGTCGTTACTCGTAAAGGGATTAGACGGACTTTAGGCAATCATCGTAGTCAAACGTATTTGAAACCGAATTTTAGTATTAATGTATATATACGCGGTATGATAGTGTTAATAACGAGAAAATAAAGTTAGTATGCGAGAAATAAAATGTTAGTATTATGTTAAAAGTTAGAATTATAATACTAGTATAGTTATAATATAAATAACGCGAAAATGTAAATAGAAACAAAGTAGTAAGGATCGAAATGGGGTTTAGGACACCCTCAACATACATTCTTGGTATAGGCCTCGGAAATAGACTCGTAAATAGCGACGGAACGCCGGAGTATCAAGGATGAATGTGAGTTATGGTGTGTATATGTGTGTGTGTGTGCCGGTTTGTTTGAGAGCAAAATGGCTCGGTTTTTTGTATGTTTTTTTGCTTAGGGTTGTAGTGTGGGATGTTTAGGAGGATTAGGGTAGAATTTGTAGGGTAAATGAGGGTTGTAAAGGCTCTTTTTTCAGCTCTTCAAAGGCTTAAAAAATCTCAAAAATGTGAAGGGTTAGGGGTGTATTTATAGAGTGAGTGAGTGAGTTGTGTGATTAGGGTTTGCTTTTTGAATTCTGATTTGGGCGCCAACTTCTAGTTGCTGAATTGGGCTGATTTGTGTGACGGGTTCGTCCTTGACCGGGTTTTGACCCGGTCGCTAAAAGACGGGATTTATTTTTGGTGTCGGTTTTGGCCCAAATTAGTCTTATTTTGCTCGGAACGACCCACTGGGCCTGGATTTGAGGTCTGTTTTGTTAGATAATTACTCCGCTAAAAGTCCATGTCGGATATTATTGATTCCGAGCCCAAATCCGAGTATACCAAGTCACGTTTGCGTCCGATCATCATCGGGTGTTTGTCGGAGACTACCATAGACACCTGGCAGTCAAAATGCGGGTGTCTACAAATACGCGTTGCACTTTTTTTCCCTCGCCATGGTTTTGTCCCACTGGGTTTTACAGGCAAGGTTTTTAATGAGGCAACATTTTTTGCGTATCATGGAGATTATTGTACTCTTTTCCTCATTAAATTTTTGTCCCATTAGGTTTTATCAAAATAAGGTTTTAACGAGGCAATCCCTCCAGTAATGGACATCCAAGGGGGAGTGTTATGTATCATTATATGGATATATATGTAGAGTATTTAGGCTCATGCAAGTTGTAGACACCCGCATTTTGACTGCCAGGTGTCTATGGCAGTTTCCAAAAAACACCCGATGATGATCAGACGCTAACGTGATTCTATGCGCTCGGATACGGGCTCAATCTATTAATCGTTGGCTAACACACTTACAGAGTACAAACCTCACAAAATCAACCTCAAATCCAGGCCCAGCGGGCCATTCCGAGTCAAACAAGACTAATTTGGGCCAAAACCGACACCGGAATTAAAACCGACTTGTCACGATTGGGTCAATCCCGGTCAAAGTCGTTTCCGAGACACACAAAAACATCCATACAACCATCAAAAGTCCAAGTCAAAGACAAAACCCATCAAACACCCAAAGTCAAGGTCCAAAACAATGGACCCGTGCAACCCGACTGGGCCGCTCGATCGAGTGACCCATCCACTCGATCGAGTGGGCTTGTTTTGAGCCCGGCTGCAGGCTTCACGGGCCACTCGAACGAGTTAGCCCTTTACTCGGTCGAGTAACCCTAATTCGGGTGCCCTAGCCTTGCCTATATAAGCAACCCTCATGCAACAACTTTTCACAACTTTCGAAACCCTAGTGCAACCATACACACACATACTACACCTTTTACAAACCCTAATCAAACCCTAGCAATTCTACACTAGCAAAAACCCTAAACCTAGTTTTAGGAATCAATCCCGAGCCACCACAAATCAACCTCCATAAACCTCGAAGACTCTTGTGTTAAAGCCACGGTTACGAGTCCGCGCCGAGACAAGAACATGTAGGTTGAGGGTGTCAAAACCCTCTCTTTTCTCCTTCTCTTCCTCACGTCATCTTCATCTCCCTCTCATCATTTTTTTCATTTTTTTATTTTATTCATCGCACTATAATATCGATAATACCGCTAGTATCAAAGCACTAAAATACCTATCAATTTGTGTCGAGTATGAGTGATATTGGAATAAGGAAATCCGAATATACAAGTGTACTGCACACGCGTTGACGGTCGCTTGTTCCGATATCCCGATTACTCGATTATTGAGATAGGTCAATTTCAACAATAATTTTCATATCGTTTGTATCATTATTGTTATTCGCATGTCATATCGATTTCTCAAAGAACTAACATCGTATTTCAATAAGGGTCGAAACCCATTGACACGGATCCGACATCACAATCCCTAGAGATTTATTTCGACGTCGGAGAAGTCGAGGGAATCAAGTCCTTTTTTTTATTCAAGTAAGCGTCGATTTTAGATTCGATACCAATTCCATAATGGGATGTCGAATTTAACAATCAAGTCATATGAATTAATTAACGCGATTTGTTCATATCACGATAATTAATTTAAAACGACTAAAATCAATTTATCTTTTTTCTATTTCACTCTAATATTCCATATCGATTCAAATAATCGAATGTGGGATACAACGAGTATTCGAAATTAGAATCGAGTATAAATTCAACAATATTTATATTCGGTTCAACAAAATTCGCGACTTATAAAAAATCAAGTCGAACATAAATTGTGCAATATTTATGTCCGATTCAGTAAAATCGTTGAATTATCAAAACTCAAAAGCAATTTCAAAATCAACAATTAAATTTGCAAACGAATTACAATTCGTACAGGGGGCACTCGACCGAGTGCCTAGCCCACTCGGTCGAGTGGCGTCCCAAAAATCGAACCAGAATGTTTTTCACGACCTCCACTCGATCGAGTCTCACAGTGACTCGATCGAGTGGCCATGTACTCGACCGAGTTGGTTAATAACTCGGCCGAGTATGGTCTAAAACGCGGAACAGAAACCTCTTTTCAGGATCTACTGGATCGAGTCTACTGACCACTCGATCGAGTAACCTCATAACGATTAACACAATAAATCGTACATTATTCTATTTTCAAAACCCGATAGTATTTCACGAATCAGGTCAACACGTGCATAATTAATCACGTGTATACTATCTTTTCAGACCATGCATCGTCGTGTACATCATTCAATTCAATTCATTATTTGCACAAACCGTTAATTTCGATTTACCGTTACTAACCGTTTGCCTGTTTCTTTTGTCAATTAAATTCTTGTTCGTTTATTGTACTAAATGAACCCACATGCTAAAATTCCACTTTGACGTAGAATTAGTTGCATTAAATTGACTTAGAAACCCTTTTCAATTCCATTCACATGTCTAGGGAAAATACTCTTTGCATATCATTTTCCCGTTTAACTAGCGCGCGTATTGTAAGTCATTCGAATTCTAGGTAGAGGCCGCTAATGAGCGGGTGGGGTTGGGTGTCCTTTGTGGGCTTCCCAACACGTACCCTCACCCCTTACTCAGAACCTCGGTTTCCAGATGTCCGAAACCGTTGGCGCACGAGAGTCATTCAATACACAATATCCGATAATGTCGGTATTGGTATCAAATGCAAAGGGACGAGCCCCATAAACTCTGACATCGGAAATGGGCCGTATTTTGTATACGGACCACTACGACATAGAGTGGGCTCGAATGGTTCCGAATAACCACAAAATTCGGTGGCGACTCCACATAGACCTAAATTTCAATTCGATCCGTTTCATATGGAGATTCATTCGCCTACCCAAACCCGCGCGTGGCCGCGTCGGGGTGGACCTATGTCATGTCCACAATTTGGCGACTCCGCTGGGGATTAACTGATGCGTGACTTACCATCGGCATCCTCAGGGTGAGACTCGAATAGAAATCGTTTGACAAATACAATACGCGTGTTAAGTTCTACGGTTCATGCATAACCCATATTTTCCCGGGCCGGTACTGGTGACCGACGTCCCACTATACCATTGATGTACTCCAATATGGATATGTCAAAAGGTGTCCATAGTCGATTCGAGTGGGTTTCGCGGCATGTTCTAAGCTCAATTCGACTTAGAGAGTCCGTCCCGATCAACGTCTAGACTATGTACACTGGTATAGACCCTTGTAGACCGACCGAGACTTAGTGTAGAGCATACATGACGTCGTTATAATGCTTGTGTGACTACGTGCTACTTGGTTTCCGAGTCGTTTTCAAAAATATCAACTTTTCAAAAATTACATCCTCCTTTTCAAGATATTCAATTTTCAAAACCCGGGACATACCGAAATTAGGACTTATGATTTTACTCAAAATAGCCTATTTTTTAGCCGGTATGCCGCCCGAATCAAAACTCGAACTTTCAAAACTCGTGGCCCAATGACTTTTCGTCCTCTTTTTCGGAAATTTGGGCCATTCACCGAGTCCACTCGGTCCTTTTTCAAAAATCATCAATTTTCAAAACCTTCCACTTCTAGAACTTCCCGTATTTAGCAGTGTCGGGTCGAGTCTTAAGTTGTCAAGGTCTTTAGCGTCGAAACTCCGTCGATCTTACATCACGAGTTTCTTCCCTATCCCAGTCCGCCTTATTAGACTAAGGCAAGGCCCACCTACGTAGGACATACTCCTACAAAGGAAGGCCCGTCTACACACTCGAGTCTAAAAGTTTGGGGATGTCTCACGTGGACCATCCTTAGGACGGGACTCGGCCCACATAGCCAAATCCTAAGGAAGGCCCACCTTTCGCAAGTCACCCGTCTAGGTGTCTTTTCCGAGTCAACCTTATAAAAGGCATAGCCCTATAACAAAAGGTTCACGGTCCTTACGTCTAAGGGTCACTCGTCCCACACTCGAGCCTTAACAAAATCTTCAACCCCACTTGGGGATTACCCCTTAGCAGGGCGATCAATCACGGTTGCTCTAAGGGTCATGTCTTACACGTGTCTCACATAACCCACTTTCGAGTCACTTAGATGCCACACCATCTGAGTCCCTAGCCTCACTTGGGGGCTATTCTCCGACGGAATGACTAATCACAGTCACTCCGAGAATCGTGCCCTACACATTTGTCTTAGGGGAGTCTAACCCGAGTCAAACTGGGGTCGTCCCTCCTCTTACGCTATTTCCCATGCCTTGGTGAGTTTGAGTTCCGAAGCAACCTCTCTGATTACGTGGTGCTCTTACAGACAGGCCACCCGAAACCAGACGCCAACGCAAGATGGACGATTTGAAAGATGCTCTAACCAAAATCGAGACTCAACTGACCTCCATCCTTGCTAACCAAGCAACTTTGGACACTCGCCTGAGCACTGTAGAGAAGACGGTCCCAGTTGATGGATCTGAGCCCACTGGGCCCATAGCTGAGCTAGTCAGCGCTGTTCGCAGGCTCGAGGAACAAGTTCACCTGTCAACAAACAACTCAATCCACACTGAAATTGCTCGTTCCTATTCACCCCTGAATGATGAACTGCCCGACAACTTCGACCTTACGGGCATACCAATGTTTGAGGGTACCGAAGACCCGGTCCACCACATCCGGGCTTTCAAAGAATTTATGGCTGTCAAGGGGGTGAAGTCCACCATGTTCAGACACTTGTTCGCTTCTTCCCTTGAAAAGCACCCCAAAGCCTGGTACTACAGGCTCGATTCCAAGAAATACCCGACTTGGGATGACATGGCAACAGAGTTCGCTCGGAATTATGCTGATAATACCGAGATCCAGACTACAATGCGTACTCTGGAAGTGATGGCCCAAGAGCCCAAAGAAGGGTTCACTAAATATCTTCAAAGATGGAGGGCCGAGAGTGTAAAGTTGGTAGACAAGCCCAACGAGAAGACACTAGTGGAGGCGTTCATCAACAACCTCCTACCTTCTTACCGCGTCCATCTTAGGTATGCCGGCATTTCAAACTTTGTCGTGCTTACCGAAATGGGCATTAGGATTGAAGACGATCTTCGACATAATGAAGATCTGGGTGAAGCTTCTACTGAAGGCTATACTGGACATCAACTCGAGTCCGTAGAAGCCAACGACTAATGACAACATTATCCGAGAGTCCGGATCCGATTTGAGTCCGAGTCTGAGTCCGAGTCTAGGATGTACTATTCCCTTCAAAGTCGAAGTCAAAGTCAAAATCAGAGTCAAAGTCAGGGTCAATTGTATTCTGTCCTCTTTTCAAAATTCAATAAAATCAAGCTTTCAATATTCTATTTCTCATATCTACTTTCCTTATGTGTCTCCGAGAACATGATGAACATCATCATACACTGTGAGCACACGCATGTGACTATTATAGGCACATCTATAATGACTGCAGGAAACCGAGTCCGTGTTTTCCTTCTACCTATTCCATGTCTGGTATAGAAAAGCCGCATAACTACCCTTAGCAGGAGCATATCAAATCCTATGACAAATCTGGGTAGTCTTCTAGTTTGGGTCTAAGACGGGAGGCAAGCCCATTTCCCACAATAAAACACCCCTCCAATAAGACTAACCAATCCCTACCTTAGGTGTTAGTCTGACCGACAAAAAAAAGAAAGAGAAAAAAGAAAGGGCCAAAACAAAGGCCATCAAAAAAGAAAACTGGACAAAAAAAATCGAAAGTCCACGAGGAAAAAAACAAAAGGCCAAAAAAAAAAAGCAGGCCATCATCCAAAAATTCAGAATACCCATGACCGTGGTCTACGGTCAATTCAAGGGAAAGCCCCACGACCAGTGTACGGTCAAGATTATCAAAACCCATGACCGCGGCTAAGAGGTCCATCAAAAATCAAATACCCATGACCGTGGTCAACGGTCAACTCAAGTGAAAATCCTTTGACCGTGGTACGGTCAAATTCAAAATTATCCATGTCATCCAATAGGGGAGTAACAATCAAGCTGGTCAGCTAACACCACACTCAGCCTTCCCACATTACAACCCTCAAGACCTTCCCGAGACCCAGGCCAGAGACAGCCCGGAATTTTGAGGATTCAAACTCCATAGGATACCTCTAACAATTAGGGCCAGACATGGAAACCAAATCCCGCATTATCAAACCAGCCCTCGAAGCCTTAGCTCCACAGAACCGAGCTCCGGATTTCGAGTCATTAAAACCAGATCCCGCATTATCAAACCAGCCCTCGAAGCCTTAGCTCCACAGAACCGAGCTCCAGATTTCGAGTCATCAAAGCCACTTACTTCCTAGCACCACATTTCCAAAAATATCAAATCCCGAGAACAAAACTCGTTAAAATTCCCCGAGAGCAGAACTCGTTAAAAATCCCGAGAACATAACTCGTTAAAATTCCCCGAGAGCAGAACTCGTTAAAAATCCCGAGAACAAAACTCGTTAAAATTCCTCGAGAGCATAACTCGTTAAAAATCCCGAGAACAAAACTCGTTAAAATCCCATCCAAACCAGTTACCAACCCCAAACACGGGAACTCAACTTGCAGTCGGCATAGAACATGCCCAAATAGTTCACACCACCTCTGGGGGCTACCCTGGAGAACGTTCACAGTCACAGGATTAACATCCTAACCATTCTAGCCCTTTGGTCAAGACATCATTGGAAATGCACCTAGCCTACACCATCGCTATGGCTAGTTACACACAAAGCCCTAATAAACTAGGCGCCATAATACATCTTCCAGTCCACTGAACTACGACATGGTTTGATTTCACTACACGTGAATACGTAGGCAGCCTTTCAACAGAGGCACAACCACCCACATTGACACACATCCAAAAAGCGCCATTATTCCGGTCATGACACCATCATGTTCTCAACAGCTAGCTTTGTTGTCCCGGGGGCTTCTCCTAAGCAGAAGTTCTCCATCCACTCACAAAATCCAGATAAATCCAAAAAAATCTAGCCTCCTTTCTGTAGTGTGTCCTAGTACTCGGCTCAGTCGAAGACAAGAATCTGTCAGGACTCGAGGCAATACCCACTTTGGAAATGTACCCTAGAATCAGAAATCCAGAAGGGCACCAGACTAAAACAGTCCCATTACAGGCTACTGCAATCCCCCATAGCATATCTATCCCGTTTCGATGTGCGACCGTGTTGCCACTCACCTAGGCTACGGGATAGCGCAACTTAAGAGTCTTGTTAGGCGGCCCACACCCCTACCGAGTCACGGTCCAATCCCTCGAGAATCCAGTCGTGTCAGTCAACTCGTCCGGTCACGTCCAGAGTCGAGTCTGTCGGTAGGCCTCTCTCTTCAAATTCCACTTTGAAATTTGCAAAATCTAGCCATTCGAAAAAAGATCCTTTTCGACAAGGTCAAATTTCGGTCTATTTAAACGGCAAATTACTTTCCTGATCTTTGTTAGGAGTCAGAAATCTCAAAGTTTCCAAAATTCAAAAATCTCAAATTTTCAAGATTTCAAAATTCAAGTTTTCAAAAAATCATTTTCCCCAGCGCGAGTCATTTTGCTACCTACGTGTTGCATGCATTTTATGTGACTTATACAAGTACGACTCAAACAGGGACGTGCAACCCACGATATCTCCCCAGCGGAAGCCAACGGCGGCATTTCACGGGATGGGCCTACATATAGGCGCACCCAGGACTTATGCGACAAGTCCAATTCCCCACAGAGTCATCAGCTCAGGTATGACTTCTAGCTTATGGCTGGCGAGCCCTTCACGCAAGTCTAATGGACTATAAACGACCCGGCCGTTAATCCGCCAGGTTTAAATCCTCGATTGGCCTGGTGGATACTCTGACTTTCGCCCTGTCCAAGCCTCAGTCAGAGTGGGGGCTCGGTAGACACCCGCATTTTGACTGCCAGGTGTCTATGGCAGTTTCCAAAAAACAGCCGATGATGATCGGACGCTAACGTGTTTCTATGCGCTTGGATACGGGCTCAATCTATTAATCGTTGGCTAACACACTTACAGAGTACAAACCTCACAAAATCAACCTCAAATCCAGGCCCAGCGGGCCATTCCGAGTCAAACAAGACTAATTTGGGCCAAAACCGACACCGGAATTAAAACCAACTTGTCACGATTGGGTCAATCCCGGTCAAAGTCGTTTCCGAGACACACAAAAACATCCATACAACCATCAAAAGTCCAAGTCAAACACAAAACCCATCAAACACCCAAAGTCAAGGTCCAAAACAATGGACCCGTGCAACCCGACTGGGCCGCTCGATCGAGTGACCCATCCACTCGATCGAGTGGGCTTGTTTTGAGCCCGGCTGCAGGCTTCACGGGCCACTCGACCGAGTTAGCCCTTTACTCGGTCGAGTAACCCTAATTCGGGTGCCCTAGCCTTGCCTATATGAGCAACCCTCATGCAACTTTTCACAACTTTCGAAACCCTAGTGCAACCATACACACACATACTACACCTTTTACAAACCCTAATCAAACCCTAGCAATTCTACACTAGCAAAAACCCTAAACCTAGTTTTAGGAATCAATCCCGAGCCACCACAACTCAACCTCCATAAACCTCGAAGACTCTTGTGTTAAAGCCACGGTTACGAGTCCGCGCCGAGACAAGAACATGTAGGTTGAGGGTGTCAAAACCCTCTCTTTTCTCCTTCTCTTCCTCACGTCATCTTCATCTCCCTCTCATCATTTTTTTCGTTTTTTTTATTTTATTCATCGCACTATAATATCGATAATACCGCTAGTATCAAAGCACTAAAATACCTATCAATTTGTGTCGAGTATGAGTGATATTGGAATAAGGAAATCCGAATATACAAGTGTACTGCACACGCGTTGACGGTCGCTTGTTCCGATATCCCGATTACTCGATTATTGAGATAGGTCAATTTCAACAATAATTTTCATATCGTTTGTATCATTATTGTTATTCGCATGTCATATCGATTTCTCAAAGAACTAACATCGTATTTCAATAAGGGTCGAAACCCATTGACACGGATCCGACATCACAATCCCTAGAGATTTATTTCGACGTCGGAGAAGTCGAGGGAATCAAGTCCTTTTTTTTTATTCAAGTAAGCGTCGATTTTAGATTCGATACCAATTCCATAATGGGATGTCGAATTTAACAATCAAGTCATATGAATTAATTAACGCGATTTCTTCATATCACGATAATTAATTTAAAACGACTAAAATCAATTTATCTTTTTTCTATTTCACTCTAATATTCCATATCGATTCAAATAATCGAATGTGGGATACAACGAGTATTAGAAATTAGAATCGAGTATAAATTCAACAATATTTATATTCGGTTCAACAAAATTCGCGACTTATAAAAAATCAAATCGAACATAAATTGTGCAATATTTATGTCCGATTCGGTAAAATCGTTGAATTATCAAAAATCAAAAGCAATTTCAAAATCAACAATTAAATTTGCAAACGAATTACAATTCGTACAGGGGGCACTCGACCGAGTGCCTAGCCCACTCGGTCGAGTGGCGTCCCAAAAATCGAACCAGAATGTTTTTCACGACCTCCACTCGATCGAGTCTTACAGTGACTCGGTCGAGTGGCCATGTACTCGACCGAGTTGGTTAATAACTCGGCCGAGTATGGTCTAAAACGCGGAACAGAAACCTCTTTTCAGGATCTACTCGATCGAGTCTACTGACCACTCGATCGAGTAACCTCATAACGATTAACACAATAAATCGTACATTATTCTATTTTCAAAACCCGATAGTATTTCACGACTCAGGTCAACACGTGCATAATTAATCACGTGTATACTATCTTTTCAGACCATGCATCATCGTGTACATCATTCAATTCAATTCATTATTTGCACAAACCGTTAATATCGATTTACCGTTACTAACCGTTTGTCTGTTTCTTTTGTCAATTTAATTCTTGTTCGTTTATTGTACTAAATGAACCCACATGCTAAAATTCCACTTTGACGTAGAATTAATTGCATTAAATTGACTTAGAAACCCTTTTCAATTCCATTCACATGTCTAGGGAAAATACTCTTTGCATATCATTTTCCCGTTTAACTAGCGCGCGTATTGTAAGTCATTCGAATTCTAGGTAGAGGCCGCTAATGAGCGGGCGGGGTTGGGTGTCCTTTGTGGGCTTCCCAACACGTACCCTCACCCCTTACTCAGAACCTCGGTTTCCGGATGTCCGAAACCGTTGGCGCACGAGAGTCATTCAATACACAATATCCGATAATGTCGGTATTGGTATCAAATGCAAAGGGACGAGCCCCATAAACTCTGACATCGGAAATGGGCCGTATTTTGTATACGGACCACTACGACATAGAGTGGGCTCGAATGGTTCCGAATAACCACAAAATTCGGTGGCGACTCCACATAGACCTAAATTTCAATTCGATCCGTTTCATATGGAGATTCATTCGCCTACCCAAACCCGCGCGTGGCCACGTCGGGGTGGACCTATGTCATGTCCACACAAGTCATTAACCCTAAACCTTATTCCCTAGTATCCTATATATATGCACTCACCATTAAGGAATAAACTGCTTCTCAATTCTCTCTACTCTCTCTTCTTAATTATCTTTCACAACAAAAATCACATTTTACATCCAAATTCATATTTTGTAAGATATGAATGTATTCTGTTCACATTTCACATTTTCAATTAGGTTGCGTTTGGGTACTCGGAATTGATTTGAATATCAAAAATTAAATTCCTGTACTTGAATTTCTAGAATTCAAATCTAAATCCAAATCCAAAATGGTGTTTGGTTACCCTTGGATTTAGATTTGGATTCGGATTTTGGACGGGTGGAGTCGGATCAAGGTCACCAATTTTTATTTTTTAAAAATTTTCATTAGAAAAATGTAAATGTTCAATTACAGGAAAGAATAATAAAGAAAAACAAATACTACGACAATACTATGGGAAAAAACAAAGAAACGACAAGTGACAGAATTGAAATTACTGCCCATATACTAGGAATTTGAGAAAACCAAATTTGAACTAGGTTGAATTTGGTCAAAATTTCAAATCCAAATCCCAAGGTTTCCAAACGCTCGAAATATTTCAAATCCGGAATTCAAATCCTAATCCAAGTCCTCAAACATGTCATTATGAATTTATATCCAGATTCAAATTTGTAATTTTTTAGATTATATTTATATTTACGGTAATTTGGGTAAATATTTTATTTATGGTTACAGATATTTATACGATTTGCATATTTAGATGTGTTCTTGCATTTATACGTAGGATTCTTGCAATCTAATTATTTTTTAGTATGATTAATATATTCTTGCAATCTTATTTTTTTTAGTAGGATTACGAAATATTATTGCAATATTTTTTTTGGTAAGATCTCACGATATATATCTTTTCATTATGTATGTTACCATGAACTACGGGAGAGTTGATGTTTAATCGATTCTAAATTGTAGTAACATTGGTAAAGAATATTAGGGTAAAGTTGCAATTTGATTTATACTACAAATAGTTATATCATTTACGTAAATTACTACAAATTTTAAAAAAATAATGTCATAGAGTATATTACAATATTACAATACTATTACAATATTACTATATTACTACTAGATTTTGAATACACCATATATCTTCCATTAATAAATATTTTAAATTTCTTGAAAATACTACCGGAAATATATATATAGCAAGTTTCTTGAAAACATCATTATTTTCAATTTTTCATATATTCTCTTTCTGCCACCAAATTTTTCATTCCCATAAATCTGGAAGATGGTACACTTACACGCGGTATATGAGAATTTCATACACAGCAAACCACATCGCGCCACGTGGATGATTAGGCTAGGGTTAAGTTGGTAATTTTACATATTTAGTTAATTATTAACCTTAAACTAGTTAAGTCAATTTTAGAAACTTTTGTATTTTGTTTTTATTTTGCATATTTCGATTTCGTGAAATAATCATATAATATTGTTAATATATTTTCGATTCATTTAAAATGTAAAATTAATTAATATGGTTACATTTTTTAGTTTTTCAAAATCTTAATTTATTATTATATATATGAATAAAAGGTAAATATATTAAAATAAATAATTAAAAATTAAAAATTTCGAAAATTTTAAAGTAAAATCATGAAAATTTTATTTAAATTTTTTAATACTATTTTTTTAGTATATTAATAATTGAAATATTTCATACATATATACTTATAATGTAATTGTCAAAAATAAAATAAAAAACGTATATCCAAAAATTTACTTTAAGATTTTCGAAAATTTTAATTAAGCTTCCAGAATATATTCACGTTGTTTATAATTATAAATAAAATTATTATATAAAAATATTTAATATATATATGTCCATGTCGTAAAAAGATTATACAGAAATATTTAGAAGATGTATAGAAATATACTGTATAATGGATTGGAATGTAATGAAATATTAATTAAGAATATTCCTTTTGTGTCACATTATAATTACTTTGGTTTGTTAACTTTTATATATTTACCTTTTATATAAATTAATCACATGTTTAATATGTTTAGTAATCATATTATTTACCTTTTCGAAAATTTTAATATATTTACCTTTTTGAAAATTTTAATATGTTTTGTAATGGAGTATTATTTTTCGAAAATTCTAATTATTGATTTTTTATTTCAATATATTTACCTTTTATATATTTACAAAATAATAGATTAAGATTTTAAAAAACTACAAAAATGTAATTATATTAATTAATTTTACATTTTAAATGAATCAAAAATATATTAACAATATTATATAATTATTTCAAGAAAACGAAAATACAAAAAACAAAATACAAAAGTTTCTAAAATTGACTTAACTAAATTAACTAAAAGTGTGAAATTACTAATCTAACCCTCAACTAATCATTCTAGATTAACAAAAAGTTGACACGTGGCGCGATAAGATTCGCTGTGTACGAAATTCTCATACACCGCGTGTAAGTGTAGCTTTTTCGCATAAATCTCTCTTTACCCCACAGTTTTCAATTCCCTTTACATTTTCCGTTCCCCACAACCTTTCTTCTCCTTACGAATTATTAAAATAATCTACAATTTCCATCATCTATTATTAATTCATTTACAATTTCAATCAGCTATTATTTTAATCATTTCATCTTGAATTTATATTTATATTATCATGAATTTATATATTTTAATTTTATCATAGACTAATGGTTTGTTTTTTGTTTTTTTGGTTTGTTATGATTTGCTGAACTAATCAAGATCAGAATCAGTGATAATAATTTAATCTAATTAATCCATCGTTTTTAATATATATTGCTTCATTTTTTTGTTTTAGTTGCTGATTGTTATGGTAAAACATGGGTCCACAATTTAAGATTAGTTTAATCATCTACTCCGTATAATTTTGTAATCATCTACAATTTACAGTTTTAATTTGCTAATAAAAGATGAATTGTGATAAAAGCAGGTTGAAAATAATGCCGGAAATGAAGGATTATGAACTCCTGAAAAAAAAAGATTGAAATTTTCATTTCAAGTTTTATACATTCACTAGATGGAAGGCCCGTGCGATGCACGGGCCGATTTTTAGTGACAATGATAATGACATCAAGTTAGAGAATTGCATAAATTTGTGAGACTACGCAACAGTAGAAAATAAGTCGTAGGTAAGAGTATGTTTAATAATAAATGAATAGTATCCACATACGTGAATGTGTTTTTTGGGAGGTCGTACATGCGATAAATGTCAAATTAAATTGTACTGCATTGTATTTAAAACTCGTAATATCTCTCTTTAATTTTGTCGATATGGAGTTTTTCTAAGACTCTCAAAAGATGTTTGGTTGATATATATATATATATATATGAACGAATGATTACTCTTATTTATTATATAGAATTTAATCAGCTCATCAAAATTTGTCGATGTGAATAATTTTACTTAATTTTATAGTCTTAAAAGATTAATGATCAAAAGATTTTTTTGTTGATATCTAAGAACGAATGATTATTCTTATTTATAATATAGAAATATCACATTACTATAATTTTTCGATGTGAGATAATTTTATTATTTCTATATGTAATAAATTCATTACTTTTTCAAGCAAATAATTTGAAATTCATAACTTTATAATAATTCACACACGTTTATGGTCTTAAGAGCTTTTTTAAGACTCAAAAGAGAAATTTTTACTTAAGTTTATTATAGACCTAAGAATTTTTCTAAAACTCAAAAGATGTTTGGTTTATATCTATGAAATTAATGCAAGAAATGTTACTCAAGTTTATAGTCTTAAGAGTTTTTTAAGAGATTTTACTTAATTAAGCTTATGATCTTATCAATTTTTTTAAGATGCAAAAGAGTTTGTTTTTCCATCTAAGTTATTAAGAACGAACGATTACTTTTATTTATATATTAGAATTCGATCACCTTATTACTGAGTATACTGTTGGACAAATGATTATCTAAAACGAATGATTTCTCTTATGATATCTAATCATAATTTTTCGATGTGTGATAATTCTACTTAAATTTATAGTTTTATGAACTCTTTTTAAGACTCAAAAGATTTATGATTGATATTTAAAGACAATGATTATTTTTATTTATATAATAGAATTTCATCACTTTTTTGTAATTTTTTGATGTGGGATAATTTTTACTTCAATTTATAGCTTAAGAGGAGTATTATAAGATTCAAAAGATGTTTGATTAATATCTAAAAAGAATAATTTCTCTTATTGATGATGATGTAGAATTTCATTACCTCATCATGATTCTTCGATGTGGGATAATTTTAATTAAGTTTATAGTCTTAAAAAATTCTATTGATGATGATGTAGAATTTCATTACCTCATCATGATTCTTCGATGTGGGATAATTTTAATTAAGTTTATAGTCTTAAAAAATTCTTTTAGGACTCAAAAGATTTAACGTTGATATCTAGAAACAAATGATTGCTTTTACTCCATATTTATATAGTCTTAAGTACTCTTATTCATATAATAAAATTCGATCACATTATTATAATTTTTTGATGTGGGATAATCTTACCTTAAGTTTATATCTCGAGTACAATTGTATGTAAGACTCAATTTTTTTTATATCTAAGAACGAATGATTTATCTTATTTATAATAACAAATTTCACCACCTCATAATTTTTTGATATAGAATAATATTGACTTAAGTTTAGATATAGTCTTAAGAATAATTCTTGTAATAATTTTAATAATTTTAATTGAGTTTATAGTCTTAAGAGGTTTTTAAGACTCAATTGAGTTTTAAAAGATATCTAGTAACGAATGATTAATCATAATTTAGAGGAATGATTACTTTTGTCTTATTGTGGAATTAATTACTCTTATTTCTTATTTATAATATATTTCATCACCTTGTTATAATTTTTCGATGTGGAATTATGTCACTTAAGTTTGTAGTCTTATGGGATAATTTACTGTCTTAAAAACCTCTTTTAAGACCCAAAAGAACACAATAAAATCATCATCTTATTAATTGTTTCGATGTGGGACAATTTTAAGAGTGTAGTCTTATTAAGATTTTCTTTAACACTCAAAAAAAATTTAGTCGATATTCAAAAACAATGATTACTCTTATTTATACTATAGAATTCCATAACCTCATCATAATTTTTCGATGTGGGATAATTATTTAAGGTTATAATCTTAAGAGTTCTTTATGACTCAAAATTTTTTTGGTGGATATCTAAGAACGGATGATTACTATTATTTATAATATACAATTTCATCACCTTATTATAATTTGTCGATGTGGGAAAACTTTACTATCTTTACATGTAATAAATTCATCACTTTTTCGAGCAAATAATATGAAATTTATACTCTAATGAAAGCATTTTCTACCACGAATCTAATTAATTCATTTTTATAATTTTATTTACGATAACTTTTTTGTTAAACGAAATTTAAAGATTTTAAGATCAAAATTATAAATCATCACATTAATATAATAGATTAAATATATTATTGTAATAATTAAAAGATTCTCTATTTAATTTTTTATTATTATTAATGATACTTTCCTAAATTGAGCTTTGATGTAACGGACCAATCACATCGCTCGAAAAGTTTCTCCTTTAAATATATATATATATATATATATATATATATATATATGTATATATATATATATGTATATATATATATGTATATATATATATATGTATATATATATATATATATATATGTATGTATATATATATATGTATGTATATATATATATATATATATTAAACTAAGAAAGGTCATATTACAAGTGATTGGGATTTTACCACAAAATATATTAAGTTTAAACTGTGAATAGGCAAATTAAACCAACCGGGGACAGCAAAAGCCGACGCCTACTAGGCAAATGGCAACGGTGCCTCCCTCAAAGGTCCCTAACGCCAGTTTAAATTTAATACAATATGTACCCTCACTAAACCCTCTTCATTTATGTTGATAAGTAATAAAAACCAGTTAGTTGAAGACCTAACCATGGTCCAATAGTTAGTTTAATCAAGTCAAGACATAATTCAACAAAGGATTTAGCCTATAAGGCTCATCCTAACAATAAATAAATAAGAATAAAGTTAAAAAATTAAAATTAAAATAACTTACAGACTTAATTTGTAGTCAGAAGATGAAGAACGCTTAGTAAACTTTTATTGATAATAGGAGATTTTTTACAACTGAAAGAGAGACTAACAAGGCTAGGAAGGAGTCTGCCTTCAAAGCATAAAAACGCATCCTTTTATAAGCAAGGAGCGGGGGAAAACAACAAAATAAAAATAGTACAACGAATATTTAACAGTACAACAACGAATATAAAACAGTGTATGTACTTATTAATACATTGAAAGCCTTTTGAAAGCCCATCTTTTAAAGGAAGGAACAAGTGTGCCATAGAACACACCAATATTGGGAAAGCATCTTTACGTAACATCTTCACCAATGCTTCCAAAAATTGCATCCTTTTTCAAAGTTCTTCATAATTGTGTCTTTTGAAACACAAAAGGTAGGAATGTGCATTATTCCATTATAACTTCAATTAGATGAAGTTAGTGCACCTAACTATAATTTTAATAGCTCTTATTATCACTTGAAACTATTTGCCAAGTCTTGAATAATCTGAGTATCATTCTCGATATTATCCTCTGGGTCTTGAGCGTCTTGTAAAATATTAAATTTATTTTTGCTGGTTGATGTTATCGACATTGCCATAGAAACATCACTCTTTTGTGATTTAGCATCATTATTATCAGTCTTTTGAGCTATAGCTTTATGAGCTAAAGCTAAATAGTATTGGACAATCTCTTCTTCTGTTTTGTCCTGGACATCCATGGACTCACAAGGAGCACTATCTGAATGATTATCTTCATCATTGAGGTAGAGGATAGTATAACTATCAATTTTTTCTTGGATAAGGTCAAGGATAGAACAACAATTTAGTTTCTTGGTGTCTTTATTTTCTCTGAGCATAGTATCCCAGAAGCGAGAATATGACTCTCTTTTTAGACAGAATAAATTTTCCTGGGTATAACCCGTTTTTGGACTGAATTTCCATATCCAAGGAATAGAAAATTCAATAAAAAATTGCATTTGAATAAGTCCAGGAATATTATCCTCCGGAGCCTTTGGTATAATTTCTTTCCATTCATTATAAAGATCTTTAAATATTGGAGGTAATATTTCCTCTGAAGTTCCATAAAATTGCCACCATTTTATTAACCATGGCGGTATAACTTCGGTTATAACTTCTTGGCTAATTTTTATAAACCATGTATGACTTCTTTTATCATTCTCGTAAAGAAAAGTCTTATCGAAAGCTTGGATATAATCCCAATAATTGTAGTCAATACGAGATCCTTTGTTAATTAAGGATTTCGTGGTAAAAGGAGTGATTCCCCATTCTTCAATGGTAATAACCTCTCTAATAATAATTTTTGAGAAGTTATAAATTTCTGCGTCATTACCCGTGAAATGATTGATTTCACAACCATTTGATGAAAGTATATTTTCATAAAAATTTCTATTTTTATATGACTCCATCATAAAATTATTTTTCATGAGGTATTTCTCACATAGACTCCAGGGCTGATTTTCCCGTTTTTTATCGGACATGTTGAGAATGAGTATAATCCTTTCTTCTTGGTTTTTAACCATTTTTTCTTTTTCGTCCATTGATTCTTTAACTATCTTTCTAAATGAAGGAGAGATTTTATCTTGTCCCTTTTGTTTCCAAAGTTGGAATTCTTCAAAATCTTCTTTCTTAATGATTTCATCATTAATATTTTTAGCTATAAGCTTTTTACTTCCATGCTGGATTAGGATATTACATGGCCCAGGTTCTGAATTGCCTTCCTTTTTAGGAGAATACTTTCCCCTTCCTCTATTAGAGGAATAAGTGCCACGACCACTGCCACGGTACATTCCTGAAAAATGTAACATTTAAACAGATAAATACTCCCTTGTTAAAAAATCTGGGAGATGATTTTCAGTACCTTTTTTATAAAAAATATCAAAATCAAAAGGGGCTAAATGTGCTTGCCATCTGGCAAACATTTGTTTTGAAACATCATGCTTAAAATCTTTTTGAAACATAAATTTTGCGGAGCTGCAATCAGTTCTGATTATGAATTTTTGATTATATAAATCATTTTGAAATTTTAACACGCATCTAACTATTGCAAGAACTTCTTTTGCAACAGTCGCATAATTAGATTGAGCAGAATTCCATTTTCCGGAATAGAATCTGACCAAATATTCCTTTTTATCCGTGGGATTAACTTGTTTAAGAATTCCTCCATAACCAATGTCTGAAGCATCAGTTTCAACAATTTTATCCCAAAACGGATTTGCTAGCATAAGGCATGGCAAAGATATTACTTTGTTTTTAATTTTTCTGACAGCAATAGTATGATCTTTAGACCATGCACCGGGATTCTTTTTTAATCTATCATAAAGGATGGCTGTATCTTTTGCTAGATCAGCATAATAAGGGGAAATATAGTTCAAACTTCCTAAAAATCTTTGAAGTTTAGTTTTATCCGTAATCTCATCTGGAAATTTTGACCCAAATTCAATACTTCTATTTATAGGAATGATCTTTCCTTTTTCAATATTATGACCCAAAAACCTAATTTTGGTTTGGAATAAATTCATTTTAGGCTTGGATATAACTAAACCGTTTGAAATTACAATTTTTTTAAAAATGTTAAGGTGTTTAAAATGTTCTTCTATGGTTTTAGAAAATACTAGAATATCATCGATATAAACAATAATAAAATTGCTATAGTCATTAAAAATATCGTTCATAATTTTTTGAAATTCCGAAGGGGCATTTTTTAATCCAAATGGCATAACATGCCATTCATATTGACCAAATGGAACATTAAAAGCAGTTTTATATCTATCTGCTGGGTTAATTTGAATCTGCCAATAACCAGATTTTAAATCAAATTTAGAAAATATGATTGCATCATATAAACGATCCAGTAAATCTTTTTTATTAGGTATAGGATACCTAATCCATTTTAAAACTTTGTTTAGAGGTTTATAGTTAATGACTAATCTAGGAACACCTCGTTCCTTCTCAGCATTTTTATTGACATAAAAAGCTGCACAAGACCATGGGGATTTAGATGGTCCTATAAGTTTTTTCTCTATAAGAGAATTTATTTCTTTTTTGCAAAAAGTCAAATATTCAGAATTCATTTGACAAGGTCTTGCCTTTGTAGGAATATTTTCATCCTTAAAACCTTCTTCGTAAAGAAGGTCAACAATATGTTTTTTCCTACTCCAAAAAGCATTTGGGTGGTCATTACAAATATCTAATGAAAATTGATTTTCAATTTCTGAAATCTTTGTTTTAAGCTTAGGGTTACTAAGTTTTTCATTCATAGTTAAAATATTAACTTCGTGCTTTAAAAACCCTAATTGATTCTCTTTTAAAGATATTTGGTTATACATTTCATGTATAGTTTTAACAAAAGGTTTCATTATAAAATTGAAAATAATAGTTTTGTCTTTATAGGTTGCTATTAACCTATTTTTATCTACACTTTGAAAAGGATAAATTTTATTAATAAAGGGTGTTCCAAGTATGATCGGAGTTGAAAGTTTATTTTTAACAAGTAAGAAACTCAAGGGGATACAAGTATCATTAACACAAATGTACGCTTTTGGAAGTTTAAACTGGATATCAAGTTTATCTCCACCTGCTTGAGATAAAGTGTGAGTAGTTTTTTCAAAATATCTGGTAGGAATTAATCCTTCTTGTATAACATTTAAATCAGCTCCAGTATCAATTAGAGCGGTAAATTCTTTAAAATATCGATCATCAATTCTAAGTAAGACTTTTACATACCATTTTTGGCCTGTAACAATTTCTAATGTTTGAAGAAATTTACTAGCCGTATTAGATTCATTAGGTAATTTATCCTCCCTTATATTAGTGGGTTGATTGTTATTCATGTTTTGACAATTTTTTAGAAAAGAAACATCATCATCATCATTATTAATGATGTTATTATTTTTAGAAAGTTCTTCTTGGAAAATAACTAGAGTTTCTAAATTGGAAATTCTTGTGTCATTATGTTTATTTTGAAATTTTAAATCTTTTATCTCAGATTTTAAAGTCTCCATTTCTTTTAAAATGTCATGTAAGGAAGTAGGATTTGAGTGTTTCCTTTTATTTTGGAGAAGTTTATAAACTTCGGACATGGTATATGGGTTTTTATCAGTGACGATATCATCGTTTTTGTATTTATTCGTACTTTTGGAAGTACTGGGAATATTTTCAATAACTTTAGACCGTATTTCGGGGTCTTGGATTGTTTTTAACAAATCTATCCATTGATCATTATCAAGGACATTAATATGATTCTCTTGGAATTGAGATATTAAATTATAAAATTCATCCTTATTAGGATTCTTACAAGATTTTCCCATACCACACGGTGTGCATTCTGAACTGGAGGATTCGGAATAATATTCTAAATCATTATCAATGATTTTGATATTATCATTACTAGAATTACTTAGACTTCCTTCAGTTTCACTATTAGAATCCATATTGTCTAAAAATAATTTTGACAACTTATCTTTAAGATCGTCATCAATCTCCAAATTATTAATCTGTTTTTGAGTCCAGCAATTATTTGCCATGTGACCCTTTTTATTGCACTTAAAGCATCTTATTTGCTTAGAAGCGTTATAATCTTTTTTGTAATTCTTTTTATACTGTTGCCTCTGAAACTTCCTTTGGGATTTCCCCTCTAGATTTTTTCTAGAATACTTCCTTTTTTTGTATCTATGGTAATTATCGTTTATGTTACTATTCCTCTTCTTTTTAGAAGAAGAAGTCATATCCATACCAAATTGTTCACAAAATTCACCTAGTTGATGTTTTTCCACTAAATTTTGATTTTTCAATTGTTGGTTCAGTTTTATCTCATTACAAAGGTTTAAACCTTCTTGGGTACAAAATTTTATTAGTTGACCATAATTGTAATCATCATAGTGAATAGAGGCTCTATTCCCTCTAAGAGTTTTTCTAACCCTTTCGGCAAATAAATGAGGTAGACCGTCAATAAATTTGGCCTTCGAATGAGGACTATTAGTCTCAGGCAATAACATAACTCTACTAAGAAATGTGTCTTTATACCACCTAAATTCAGTTAAAGTTTTACATCTTTGATTTTGTAATAGAGTCCTAGTAGACTCTTGATTATTAGCATATTGACCTGTAAAATGATCAACAATATTTATAACTAAAGTATAAACAGCTTGGTGAGAAGTAACACCATTCTCAATTTTAACAGTATTATATATACCAAGTTTCTCTTCTTCAGATAAGTAGTTGTCCCACCAACCTTTTAGTTGGCCAGTGAAACCTGCTACTATCATTTTAGCAACAGTGGTATCATCATTATTAGCATTCTTACAAATAGTAGAATACATAAGCATTCTATGCACATGGTTATGAATTTTTTTTTCAGAATAACAATCTATATTCCATTCATAAATATGGGTTCCACTGTAACTGTTATTAATATGATATTCTTGTTCTTCATGAAGAAGATCCATCGGCGAAGGTCTAGTGTTATAATAAAGAGTATTGATTGGTTTATCAAACCATTTATTCTTTCTGATAACATTAATATTGTCATCATTTTCTGGATTTAACTCATCATCCAGGGTCTTAATACTGAGACTAGCAACTTTATCAGCCAAAGTACTGATTAATTTTTCAGTCAATTCTTTTTCTTGATCTGTTTTGAATTTAAAATTCTTAATTTCAGGTGGATCCTGGATATTAGTTTGAATATTCGGAATTCTTGAAAATGAAGGTTTAAATTTTTCTATTTTATCCTGAACAAGATTATTAATTAGATTAATGACTTTGTCAGTTTTTTTATGTAAATCCGCAATATGGTCACCAAGAATTTTTAAGTAAAGATTGGCATAATTATTCTGTTGGATCAAGCTATTAAGATGATTAGTAGTAATTATAGCAACATCATTTTCAAATATTTTTGAAAGAGCTATATAGCCGCATCCATCTAGTTTAAAGGATTGTAAAGGGGGGTAAACTCCTTTGAGATCTTCACCATTTAAAAGTTTGAAATTTCTTTCAAGAACTGATAAATAATTAGATAAATAAGTAGCACAATACCAAGGAACAAAATGTATGATTTCATTTTTTAAAATACAAAAATCATAAAATTCGTCTTGAAGAATTTGTTGTTGGCAATTATTAAAATTATGAAAAAACCAATCTCTAAATTTTTCCCATATAAGAGAATGGAATTCATTACTAATTATTTTTCTGATTTCTGAACCAGAAGTAAAGTCCAATAAAGGTGTATTAATCATTAAAATTAAAACTCATTTGAGACATAGTCTCTGACTCCTTTTTTGGTTGTCTTTTTAAAATTTTGTCTGGATGAAGTCGTAAAATGTCTTCATCAATTTCCATTACTTCATCATCTCTTATTTGAGAAGTTGAGAATCTAGATGGGGTAGGAACATCTAGATCATGGTCTAGAGCTGAAATAAAAGTCCTATTAGAAATAGATCTGGTCAGTCTAGAAGTACTACTTCTTGGTCTGAAATGGTTGTCACCAAAATTTAAAGTCACAGCTCCTTCCGGAGTTTGTTTAACATCAAATAAGTTTGTTTGCATAATAGGTTGTGGAGGCATTGCCTTTGTAATCGTCCAATTTTCAGGAAAAGATATTTCTTCCCATTTAATAGATTGTCTAGTAGTAATATTAGATCTATTACAATTAGTTTCGATAACAATAGTTTCATTTATATCCTTATCCGTCAATCTGCAGTGAGGATTTAATGTGTATAATGGTTTAAAATAAATTCTATAGCAGATGCATATTAGCTCTGATCCTTTAGCATAGTTATAACCATGAGTTTTAACATTTAATGTCAAAGCATCAAGGATATTAGTATCTGTTAAAGATAACTGTAAATTTGGGTAAACATCAAAATAAACTGGACCATGAGCTAAGCTAGACTTAACTACTCCCATGATTGACTTCCCAAAATCTAAATTTCTACCGTCTCTTAGAGCTGCTATAAAGCTCTCTGGTAATCCTTCAAGAGTTAAAGGTTTGAAAGCCACTTGGACTAATCCTATGTGAATAAATTTATTATCAGATTTTCTATAAGGTTCTAAATCAAAATTATTTAATAATTGGATGTGCATTTCATCATTATTTAAAGAAATAGATTCTTCAGTCGTTTTTACTACTTGTTTTAAACCTATTCTTTCAAACCATCCTAATTTATAAATGGTCCTAGTATTAACTTTAGGAATAGTCCATTTGTTTAATAGTTCCATATCTTGAGGTAAATCGGTCTCTTTGGTGGTACTGTTTTTAACATGTTTATTACTCGAACTGACATGTTTAACGAATTTACTCATAACTGAGAAAATGTTGAATTATGACTTAACATATCTTAAACTCCCTACTGTATTTAATATATATATATATATATATATATATATATTTAATATATATATATATATCTATATATATATATTGATTTAAATATAATCATCGATTAACAACGTTGTCTCTCAATTATTTAAATATTTTGAATGAACAAAAAACAGGGAAATTTATTTGAAGAAATAAGAACTTATTTAATTTATGAGAGTTAAAGAGTTTATTTTTATTTTTTTTGGGTTTAAAGTAAAAAAAAAAATTGAGTTGGAGCAGAACTCTTTTTACGTTTTTTATTTAGAATTTTAAAGTATTTTAATTTTTAAAATTTTTGACGTTTTCAATTTAGAATTTTTTTTCATCTTTTTTAATTTAGTAATTTTTCGACGTTTTTAATTTTAATTTTTTTTTGAGTTGTTGACGTTTTTAATTTAATATTTTATTTTTGCCGTTTTTAATTTTGTCTTTTTTTTACCGCTATAGTATTTTTTTTTTATTTTTTTTAGAATATTTTGACCTTTTTAATTTAGAACATTAAAGTATTATCACACGCTTATGATTTTTGCACTCATTGACTCATTTGAAAGTTAGTCTGTAATCCCCTAGAAAATCTAACGCAATACAGTGGCGGAAACACTGTAGAGTTGGGATTAAAACACGCTGACAAACTATATCTTATTAAAAGAGATGGTAAGTCGATACAAAGGCCACTTTTTACAAAAGGGCTAAATAGAAAATTCTCCAAATGGGTTATACAAATCCGTAAATTACATGAATAGAGAAAGAGTAGGATCCACGCTACTCGCTAGCTCACACCCAAAACCTAGCAGCAAATACCTGTCATGTTATAAACATAACAGCCACGTCAGTGGGGAGTAACTCGGACGTTCTCCCAGCCATATTATATCATATGGAAAAATAATAGTATTATTATATCAAAATATTTAAAAGAAGAAAACATTAAAACGATATAATAAAAATAAGCTTTCGAAGATAACTTAAAGCACTTGCCAACCTGCAAGTCAAAATCAATCGATAATATAAATATTCAAAAATGGCGTTATGGAAATTTGTTCAGTGTGCACAAGGCTAGACTTTCACTAGGATAATACTGGAAACTAGCTTCGAGAACTGTAGACTTAACTCATAACAGAATCCAGTCTCTAACTAGGCAACTCAACTATAACAGGACTGCGTGCAGCGAGGTCCTGGCTTAAGTAATGTACACCCCTCCTGGACACCAACCGTAATCCAGTTCAACCCGACGGCGACTTACACGATGCGATATCTAAGTTTAAGGTCAAAATATACACACTCCTGAGCACAAACCATGCTCAGTTCAACAACCAATGTGCCCCATAAAGACACACCAGCCTTACAGTTGATGGCAAAAATGTACATCCCAGACTATATTACTCTAACCCCACACTTCTCTTTATTCCATAACCCAAAACAGCCATTATCGATAGTCAAAAGTAATTATAATCAATATAAATGATATGGATAAAAGGAATAACCATGTTATATTAAAAGGGAAACTTTCTATAGATAGAAACTTACTAATTTTAGAAACTTACTAAAATAGAAAGTCTTATAGAAAATACGTAAGTTAATAAAATAAGTGAAATGTATAAAAATAGCATTTCTAACGAAATTAACATTTTATTATTACCGTCGTTATCGTAACTTTATTATATTTCTAAATTCGTTACTCAAAATATAAATAAAATATGATATCTCAATATATAGTATTTTATAAATAATTAGGAAATCGAGGTAAAACAATAAATCTTAGAAAAGAGATATTTTAAGAAAAACGATATCAAAATTAATTGAGTCAACGAGTTATATAAATGAAATGGATTTTCTAAAGGTTTCAAATTATTTTTAAGAAATAGCTTTGATTTATGAATAATACAATTTTCAATAAAAATCGTCAATCGGAAACAAATAGGAAATTATTAGTGAAAATAGTCTCGACTAAAATGTATTTAAAACTAAATCAACTATCTTCTCATTTACTAGTATAAATCGTAAACCGAAAATTAATTTATTAAACAAATATACAAATCTCGATTATAATATGAAAATACGATTTTGGAGTTAAAAATTAGAAATTAACGAAATATGGCGAAAATATGAAATCGATATTATTTAGTTACTAGTGTCACGATAACTAACAAAATATTATAACGATCGTAAATAATTAAATTACTAACGATTTATAAAACGATATCGAAAATCGTAAAATATTTATAAAGCACACAATTTATAAAATAATATTTTTAGCAAATAATAAATAGCTAAAATTAGAAAACCGAAGTTAAAGTATTTACTACATACTACTACTCAAACATACGATATAAAATCGAGTAACGTCCTAAAGTTACCTCGGGTCGATATTCGAATCGATAATGCACATGTCCTCATCCGAGTCTAGCTCGATAGCCCTCGCGATTGGAACGAATAAGGGCCGAATTAGGATTGATTCGAGGAACGAAACGAAGGAGACACCGCTGATTCGTGCAACAACAGCAGCAACGGACAATGATGACAGTTACGAACAGCAGCATAGCAGCGTTGAGAATGATAACGGTGGAAACAAAACAGCAACGACAAATACCACTAGCAACTGAACTGACGAACAACAACATCAGAAGACTGAACAGCAGCAAAGTAGACAGAACAAAGGAGGAAAAGAATGAAGAGAAGAAAAACAAAGGAGAAAGAGAGGAAGGATCGATAAAGGCCACCACAGACATATAGTAGCAGCAACACCGACACAAGGCAGGGCAGAAATCGGATACGAAGGAAAAGACAGTAACAGCAGCCGAGACACAAACAGCAGCAGCACAAACGAAGATAAGAAGACAGTAGCACCCAGTAACGAGACTAGTAACGACAGTAGCAGCATCAAAAACGTATAGCAGTAGAAAACAAAGTTGACAATAACAGTAACAGCAGCAAAGATCAACAGCAGGTGCGACGCAACAATAACGAATGACAAAACTAAAAAGAAGAAGAAGAAGAACACGAAGGCAGAAAGATGAGGTAGCAGCAGCATCGTACAACATCAAAAAAAATCAGATTGAAGAAGAATACATCAACGGACAGTAATAACAACAAGCGTGACAGCAGCGACAGAAATGATAAAGGAAGGAGAAGAAAAAAAACGGCAAACAAAGAGGAAGAGACGAGAGAAGGGAGCCGAAATGGAAATAAAGGAACCTGACCAGATGGAAAAAGAAAACGAAAACCAGGGACGAAAGTAGCAGAATGAGAAGAGCGGTTCAACGGGAGATTGATGAAGAAGAAGAAGGAAAACTGAAAAAAAAAATGGGAAAGGAAGAGGTGAAACGGTGGGTGTATGAAAATAAAGAAGGGAATGAATGATAAGGGATAGTAACGGTGGAAGGAAAAAATAAAAGGGAGAGTGAATGAGTCAGTAAAAGGTAAAGGGGGATGAATGAAGACAAGTAGGAAGCGGTGGAAGTAGAATAGGCCAAAGGAAAAGAATGTATGTAACATTAGTAAGGGGACACATACAACGAGAAATCGGGAAAGGGGATGAATCCTCTCCAATAAATGAATCGGTTTAGAATTACGAATTAAATGAATTCCGTAACAAAAAGCTGACTGACCCAATAATCGAATTAAAAGGAGTTAATAAAATTATATAAATAATCGGGCCGACAAATAAAGTGAGTAAATAAAGTACTCGAGACGAAAACAAAGTTGATAGAAATAAATAATTAGACGATGAAATAATATTTCCCGATAAATAGTAAATTTTCGATAAAACGAATTAGATTGATTTCTGAAAGGAAATAAATATTTTGACGAAACTTTAAAATAATGAACTTCGAGTCGAAAATAGAATTTCGAGGTTAAAAATAAATAAATGAAAAGAATATAGAATTTAAATCGTCGAAATAGACTTTCGGTAAAATTAAATTAAATAGAATGAATCGAAATGGAAATAAAATATGTTTTAAAATATAAGAAGGGTTATCGAGTCAAATAGAATTTTAGGAGTTTGAAACGATTAAACGTTAAATTCATTTAATAATAACTTTAAGAATTACGAGTTAAACCGTAAACAAAATAAAAATACGAATATAATTTAAAATTAATTTAATTTATAAAATCAGGGGTGTTACATAGTCAACAAGATGATCCAATCCTAAGAAACTTATCGAAGTGAAAAGTATAGATTTATGGTCATTGACTCATTTCTGAACGGATTCCTTCATCATGTTTCCGACTCTCTCTCTCTCTCTCTCTCTCTCTCTCTCTATATATATATATATATATATATATATATATATATATATATATATATATCATCCCCTACGAGTATTTATACGAATACTCTGTATTTATATTATACAAGTACTCATATGAGTATAATTATATAATTATTCATATAAAATTAATGGTAAATTATTATTAATTTAACATCTTAAAATTTTGTAATTTAACATCTCAAAATTCTGTAATCTATATTACTAAAAAATATAATTGCTAATTGTTAATCATCCTACATATATACGTTTTCAACTTAATCCATTTTATGTAACATTCACGTCATTTATTTAATTTTATTATTCATATAACATATTGTAGACACCCACATTTTGACCGCCAGGTGTCTATAGTAGTTCCCGCCAAACACCCGATGATGATAGGACGTAAACGTGCTTTGACAGACTCGGATATGGGCTTGTAATCATGGACATTTGGCTTAGACATTTTAAGGAGTACAAATCTCACAAAACCAACCTCAAATCCAGGCCCAGTGGGTCGTTTCGAGTCAAATAACACTAATTTGGGTCGAAACCGTCACCAGGGGTAAAACCGTCTTTTAGCGACCGAGTCAAAACCTGGTCAAAGATATTTCTCGAGACTTGTGGACCGACCGTGATGTCTCACGCGTCCCACTTCTACCCAAATTCCTACAAAAATCAGCCTTCACAAATATTAAACAAATCTGTTTAAGGATAGAATTCGATCTCAAGTAGGAGTTCTATCCGGAAACCGAAACAAAATACCACCCGAGCTCAGATACTCGGCTGAAACAGCCGAGATATCACCCCAGCCAGCCAAGTTTTTGGCTTCTTCTCTAAGAAACGAGAAGTTTATTCCCTCACGAACTCTCGTATTTCCTATCCAAACCGGTGTTTCTTGTCACACAAGTAAGACCGCCTCGGTTCCTATAAATAGGACCCTCCCTTCAACATCCAAAGGACCGAAAAATCACATCAAAAAAATCACATCAGCAACACACCAAAAATACCGAGAAGATCAACATCCAAAAGAACCCGACGTAATCCTGAAATAATTCCGAAAAACCGACGAAACCGATCCTGTCCGAGCCGGCCAAGTCCCCACGTCACACGCACATACACTCCCAAAATCGACACCTTAACTCACCCACATCATCTCGACGCTCCCGTGTCTAAGCCACCGTCCGACGAGCCTTATACCGAGAACACAAAGCATGTAGGTTGAGGGTGTAAATCAAACCCGTCTCTTCCCTTTTCTCTCTTCTTCCTCTCGTTTTTTTGGGGTCTCGTCAGTCTCTTTCATTTTATTTTCTAATATCGATATTACTAAAAAAAACTATTTTCCTGTATTCTTAAAATATGATATCGATTCTATATAATCGAATATCGTATTTACAAGAATCATATTAAGTTTTCGACGAAATCGTTACATCTTTTTACAACTTTTCGTCCAAAATTCTTTTTTTTATTTTTAGTTCAAAACAAACTTTTCAAAAGCTTTTCTAAAGTCATTCCGAATATTCGATATCGATTTTATAATCGAATATCGAATACGACGAATATCGAAAATATAAACCGGGTATAAATTAATCCATATTTGTACGCGATTCATAACGATTTTCGACAAAAAATAAAAAAACGGACAGACTCGCGTGCGAGTCGCGCCTGATCCAGGCGACTCGCGCCCGAGTCTGACCCGAGTCTATTTTTTTAAGTTTTCGTTCGTTTATTTTTATTATTTTACGAAACGATTTCTAAATTTACATCTTTTCTAAAACTATTCTAAATATTTGATAATCAACTATCGAATATATCGAATATCGAGAATATTAAGTCGGGTACGAATTATGCGATATTCGTACGCGATTTAATCAAAATTTTCCGAAAACCGTTGTCGGATTCAGGCCACCACGCGACCCGCATTGGTCTCGGGCGAGTCGCGCGGCTCTCGGCCGAGACCCATCTTTTTTATTTTTTTTATCTCTTCTTCTTTCTCGAACATCGTTTCTTACAAAACAACGTTTTAAATTATATTTTTCAGATTTCGATTAATTCTTATTTTTCCTCGATTTCATATATTTATTTCTTATATTATTATTTCAATCGTTACTAACCCGTTTTCTCGTGTTTGTAGCAATTTATTCTCTCATATTCTTTTTATCGTTTTATTAGACTAAAACGAACTTCACATGCTAAAATAACTTTAACGTTATTAGTTTAACATGCATTAAACGACTTAGCAACCCATTATTTATTTTTTTTCCTCACATGTCTTAGGAAAATAATCTCTGCATATCATTTCATCGTCGAACTAACGCGTGTACACCAAAATCGAACGATATCTTAGTAAAGGCCGCTAAGTGCGGGCGAGGTTGGGTGTTCTCGTTGAACTTCCCAACACGTACCCTCACCCCTTACTCAGAACCGTGGTTTCCGGATGTCCGAAACCATTGGCAACGAGAGTCATTCAATATACGATTAACCGCCCAGTCGGCATCGGTATCGATATGCTAAGGGACGAACCCAATAAACTCTGACATCGAAAATGGGCCAGGCTTTAAGTATGGCCCACTACGACATAGAGTGGGTTCGAATGGTTCCGAATAACCATAAAATTCGGTGGCGACTCCTACTTCGATTTAAAATTCTATTCGATCCATCTCATATGGAAATTCTATCGCCTCCCCAAAACCCGCGCTTCGCCGCGTCGGGGTGGACCTATGTCATGTCCACAATTTGGCGACTCCGCTGGGGATTAACTGATGTGTCACTTACCATCGGCATCCTCAGGGTGAGACTCGAAAAGAAATCGTTCGATTAGTAATGTACACGTTTTAGTTCAATGGTTCATGCATAACCCCGTTCTATCCCTGGCCGGTTACTTGTGACCGACGTCCCACTATACCGCGGTGCATTTCTACTTGAATGCACTAAAGACTTCGATGGCGGAACTCGTTTAGACTTTGCGGCATGTGCTAAGACCAACTCGGCTTAGGGAGTCCGTCCTCAGTACGAGAATGCGATCGTTGTTGGTATAGACCCTATTAGACCGACCGAGACTTAGACTAAGAGCATACATGGCGTCGTTATACTGATTCTATGACTACATGCTACTTGATCCTTTTTTGTCTTTTCAAAAACCGTCATTTTCAAAAAACTCATATCTTTTCAAATCCATTCCTTTTTCAAAAACCCGGAAAGCTGCCGAATTTAGGACTTATGATTTTGACTCAAAATAGCCTATTTTTAGCCGGTATGCTGTCCAAACCTTTTCAAAAAAAAAGCCCGAAATCTCGGCCCGATAACCCTTTTTCTCGGTTTTCAAAAAAAAAATCGGGTCTTCCAATCCGACTTTGCTCGGTTTTCAAATTCAAATTCCCTTTTCAAAATCCTCTTCTTCTTAGGACTTCCCGTATTTAGCAGTGTCGGGTCTTGTCATAAGTTAGAGTCTATAGCGTCGAAACTCCGTCGATCTTATATCACGGGTTTCCACCCCATCCCAGTCCGCCTTACTTGTCAAGGCACGGCCCACCTTCGTAGGACTAACTCCTACAAAGGGAAGCCCGTTTACACACTCGAGTCTAAAGTCTGGGGATTTCTCACGTAAACCTTCCTTCGAACAGGACTAGGCCCACTATGCCGAATCCTAAGGAAGGCCCACTACCCACGCGTCATCCATTTAGAAGTCAGTCTCCGTTTTTTTTTTCTTTCTAGTCTAGTTTTTCTAGCTCGGGATTTACTTTTGATTCTAAGATCTGGGTCAGTTACTGATTACGCGGTACCCTTACAGACAGGTCACCCCACACTCGAGCCATGACACAAAAGGCCATAGATGAATTGACCACCTCGTTGGCCCAAATCCAAGACCAACTAAGGAAAATGCGGGAAGACCAGATCGCCATCATTACTCGGATTAGTGCCGTAGAACAGGGAACCCCCAATGCTTCGATCGACGATGACGGGCCCCTAGCCGCATTGGCCAGTGCAGTCCTCAAACAGCAAGAACAGGTCCACTTGACAACCCAAAGCTCCATCCATACGGAGAATGCTAGGATTTATACCCCACTGACCGATGAACTACCCACCAACCTCAATCTGACGGGTTTGCCGATGTTCGAGGGTACTGAAGATCCGGTCCACCATATCCGGGCTTTCAAGGAATTCATGGCCCTTAAAGGGGTTAAGTCCAACATGTTCAAGCACCTATTCGCTTCTTCTCTCGAGAAGCACCCAAGAGCCTGGTACTACCGGCTCGATCCCAAGAAATACAAAACTTGGGATGACGTGGCAATGGAATTCGCTCGGAACTACGCCGACAATACGGAAATCCAGACCACCATGCGCACCCTGGAGGTAATGGCCCAGGAACCTAAGGAAGGATTCACAAAATACCTTCAACGCTGGAGGGCAGAAAGCGTCAAAATGGTCGATAAGCCCAGTGAAAAGGTGCTGGTTGAAGCCTTTGTCAAGAACCTACTTTCGGCTTACCGGGTTCATCTTCGGTACGCCATCATACCTAGCTTCGCGGTCCTAACTGAAATGGGAACAAGAATCGAGGATGATTTAAGATTGGAAAGCCTCACTAAGGCCTCCACCAAGGGATACCAAGGGGCTAGCTCATCGACAAGCAAGCCCGCTACCACCGCCGCCACTCGTAGCATCTTCGACGAGGTAAATGCACTTGATACCTCATCCCAGAAGACTACTACTCCCCGGGTATTCACCGACATAGGCACTACCTATGAAAACGCCCTTCAGAGGCTATCATCAAAAGGCCTGATCACTCCGATAGGCCCAACACCTGATATCCCGGTCGAACGTCGCTCTAAGGCCTACAACCTTCAGGCTTACTGTCACTATCATCGTGGTAAAGGGCACGATACCGAGAAATGTTGGAAACTCAAGCACCTTATCCAAGATCTCATTGAAAGCGGGAAAATCCCTTTACCTGGGGTTAAGCCCAACAACAAAGACAACCCGTTGGCCACTCACGCCATCTTTTCCGGAGAAGTAATGGATTGTTCACACCTCACTTCTCCATTTATCCCACAAATAAACGGGATCTGGTGCGATGACGAAGATGATGTCTACCTCACCAAAGGGGAAGCTGTCCCCATCACACCTGAGGAGATTCAGAAGGTTAAGTCCAAAGCCTTAGCCACTAGTCAAGCCCTCATCATTGCTGAACCACTTAAAGTAGAGTCCGCTCCGGAAGAACCAACTCCTGAAAAGGCTCTTGTGAAGCAGCTAAGCAAAACTCGAGTTGACCTCTCTATATGGCAACTCCTAGTTAGCTCTCAGGAACATCGAGAGGCACTCACTAAGGCCCTCGATCAGGTCAAAATTGACTCTATGGCTACTCCAGCCGAAATGGTAGCCACAGTCCTACCCCACCTAAAAGGCAGATCCATAGAGGAAGGCCCACTGATCACCTTCTCCAATGCTGATCTACCACCATTTGGGCCAGCCCACAATATGGCCCTCTACATCACGGTTATCTGCCGTGGAAAGTACCTACCCATGACCCTAATTGACGACGGGTCAGCAGTCAACGTCCTCCCCTTGAGGACCGCCAAAGCCCTCGGCATTACCGAGGCCGACTATATTCCAACAGCTCAAACCATTCAGGCTTTTGACGGGAGTCCAAAGTCAGTATCCGGGGCCACAAAACTCACTATCATAACGGGCCCGATAGAGAAAGAGCTGGAATTTCAAGTGATTGACGTGACTTCTTCCTTCAACCTTCTTTTAGGAAGACCTTGGATCCATGCAACCAGGGCCGTGTCCTCCACTTTGCATCGGAAAATCAAGCTGCCTTTGCGTGATACCGTCATCACTATAGAAGCCACACCTATGACCGTGGCTAATTGCAACACCTCGGGCCGCACCGATCTATGGGGGTTCGACTTTGTAGGAGCCATCGAAGAAGACCATTTCTTCCGCCCTTATTTCACCGTCCCCCTAGACCGGATGTTGCAGAATCTGGGCTTCTTACCAGGAGTTACATCAAGGCCCGATCTCCCCGCAGGGAAAATTCTCGAAGTTCTGGACAATGGGAGGACTCAAACAGGTTTGGGCTACACCCTAACTCCGGAAAACATGGGCCAAACTGAAACCGGTAAGGTTACCTTTGTCACTCCAGTATTCGAGGCTGCTCAGACCGGCCTATATCGGCCCACACGCCCTGGGACCCACTTGGCCCAGGACTGCAACTACATACCAGACGACATCTTCGCTCTCATCCAATCCGAAGATGCTAAGAATGTCGAGCCCGCGCTAGGGTTACTTTTTGGAGAAGAACTCGCAGTTCCAACGCCGAAGGAAAAGCTAGTCAGCCTCATACTCCGCAGTCGCACCTTTAATCCGTCCAAGCTAATCTCGGAGGTCGGGTCCGGAACCAGAGCTTGGAGGAAGACTGTCAAATGGACTGACAGTCAAGGAAAAACTTACAAGCTGATCACAGGAGAAGGAGAGATGCCAGAATATGAATCTGAGTCTGAGTCGGAGTCCGAGTCAGAGTCTAAGATTGAGTCTAGTGAGTCTGGTGCTAGGGTCAGTCCTGTAACTCCTCCTCTTCCTTTAGCCATTCCTGGTGCCTCGGGCTCTTTTCGAGCTCTTTTCTCAATTTATGATCAATAATAACAACCGTTCTGCTTACGACTTGTCTCATTTTCAAAATTTCAAAAATTTTATTTGCAATGACATTGAGAAGCCCGACGAACAGGTATCCTTGCCTCTGCACCTGATCGAGCAGCTAGAGCAAAGGGAATCCCGCAATCCGGTAATCGAAGAAACCGAATCCATCAACGTGGGAACAACCTTAGAGCCTCAGATGCTTAAGATAGGACTATCCTTAGATCCCGAGGAGAAACAACAATTCATAGTTCTCCTTCAAGAATTCAAAGACGTCTTCGCATGGTCCTACAAGGACATGCCGGGGATTGATCGCGAAATAGCCGAGCACCATATACCGATCAAGGAAGGGTTCAAGCCGGTTAAACAAAAGCTCCGACGCATGAGGCCCGAATGGTCCCTCAAAGTCAAGGAGGAAATCGACAAACAATTCAAAGCTGGGTTTATACGAGTCTCTGAGTATCCAGATTGGGTTGCAAACATAGTACCAGTCCCTAAAAAGGATGGTAAGGTTCGAGTCTGTGTAGACTTTCGGGATCTTAACAAAGCAAGCCCGAAAGACGATTTTCCATTGCCACACATCGATATACTGGTGGACAATACAGCAGATCATGCCCTTCTATCATTTATGGACGGGTATGCAGGGTACAATCAGATAAAAATGGCAGAAGAAGATATGGATAAGACCACCTTCATCACACCTTGGGGTACTTATTGCTATACAGTTATGCCATTTGGTCTCATCAATGCCGGGGCCACCTACCAACGAACCGCCACGACTTTATTGCATGACATGATGCATAAGGAAGTGGAAGTCTATGTGGATGATATGATCGTCAAATCCAAAGACAGGGACGGTCACATCACCGCCCTGAGAAAGTTCTTCACCCGACTTCGCAAATACAACATGAGGCTAAACCCTCAGAAATGCAGTTTCGGGGTAACATCTGGCAAATTACTGGGTCATATCGTTAGCCAACGAGGTATCGAAGTCGATCCAGCCAAAATCAAGGCCATCACCGAGATGCAGCCCCCTAGAACTGAGAAAGAGATAAGAGGGTTTCTCGGAAAAGTCCAATACATTAGCAGGTTCATCTCAAAGCTAACCATGGTGTATGAACCGATCTTCAAGAAGCTGAAAATAGAAGAACAATTACTATGGGATGACAAATGTCAAGCAGCCTTTGATAGAATCAAGGAAATTTTGGCCTCACCACCGGTCCTAATGCCACCTCAGCACGGTTTACCTTTGTCACTATACCTAACCACGACAGAGACAGCCATGGGGGCTATGCTAGCTCAAACGGTCAATTCCGAAGAACGGGCCATTTACTACATCAGCAAGAAGTTTCTAGAGTACGAGTGTAAATACACCATGCTCGAAAAGACATGTTTAGCTTTAGTCTGGGCCACTAAGAAGCTCCGACATTACATGCTCAGCTACGAGGTACAGGTATTATTCAGAATGGATCCAATTAAATACCTCTTCGAAAAGCCCATCCTCAACGGCAGGATATCAAGATGGACCCTGATGTTGGCAGAATTCGACCTAAAATTCGTACCACTGAAAGCCATCAAAGGACGAGTAGTAGCCGAATTTCTCGCTGACAGTCCCATAACCGAGGAAGGACACACCGACACTTGGTCCTTCCCAGACGAAGACATTTTCCACACTGATACCGAAGCATGGGACTTGTACTTTGACGGGGCATCCAATTTTCGAGGATTTGGAGTCGGGATCCTCCTAATCTCACCAAAAGGGGAACATACTCCCGTATCCATCAAACTAGACTTTGACGTCACTAACAACGCCGCTGAGTATGAAGCATGTATCCACGGGCTACAAGCCGCCGCCGACTTGGGGGTCACAAACCTCCGAGTACACGGTGATTCATCTCTGGTCATTAATCAAGCGCTTCAAAAATGGAAAACTCGAAATGCTAATCTCGTGGCCTACCAAGCACGAGTAAGGGATCTCGAGAAACAATTCCACAAGGTAGAATATATATACCTACCTCGGGAAGAAAACCAGTTCGCAGATGCACTCTCAAAACTGGCATCTTTGCTAAACATTCCCGATCATATGACCAGTATGCCGATCTGTGTCGAAAGACGATCCGAGCCAGCGTACATCCACGACATCGAGGAAGTCGAGATACCCGATCCCGAGCCGTGGTATCAAGCTGTACTGACATACCTAGCAACCGGGGAATATCCACCCGGAGCTGACAACCGAGCCAAAAAGGCCCTGCGAAGACTGGCAACCCAGTTCATCCGCACCGACGATGGGCAACTCTACAAAAAGACAGCACAGGGGGCTCTCCTCCGATGTGTCGACAAAACCAACGCCGAAAAAGTTATGGCTGAAGTCCATGATGGCGAATGCGGTCCACACATGAACGCCCAGATGCTGGTCCGGAAGATCATGAGGCTCGGTTACTACTGGAATAGCATGGAAACCGATTGTCAACAATATGTTAGACATTGCCACAATTGTCAAATTTTTGCCAATGTACAACATATGCCACCATCCTTGCTATACACCATGACATCACCATGGCCATTTTCAACATGGGGAATCGACATAATTGGAAAGATAAACCCCTCGGGAACCGGAGGACACTGCTTCATTTTGGTAGCAATCGACTATTTCACCAAGTGGGTCGAAGCTGAATCCTACCGTATTCTCAACGCTAGCCATGTTGCCAAGTTCATTCAAAACAAGATAATATGCCGGTATGGGATCCCACACGAATTCATTAGTGACCACGGGACCCATTTTCAAGCCGAAACAGCAGCCTTGCTGACCAAATACGAAATTCAAAGGCATACATCTTCACCATACCGACCCCAAACTAATGGAGCGGTAGAAGCGGCTAATAAAACAATTGTCACCATACTCAAAAAGATGGCTGATAATTATCGAGACTGGCCCGACAAAATACCATTTGCTCTTTGGGGATATCGAACCTCGATTCGTACTGCGACCGGGGCAACACCGTATTACCTTACATACGGCATGGAAGCAGTCCAACCTGTTGAATTAGAAGTACCATCACTCAGAATCCTACTTGAAAGCCAAGTACCTGAAGCTGATTGGGTTCGAGCACGATATGACTCGCTAGTCCTTTTAGATGAACGACGATCTCGTGCCCTCAATAATTTTCAAATCTATCAAAAGAGAATCCAACGGGCTTTCAACAAAAGGGTGAGGCCCAGAAACATCAAAGAAGGAGATTTGGTCCTCAAATCGGTTCGAGCTTTATTGCCAGTGGACCCAAGGGGAAAGTTCAAACCTAACTGGGCTGGGCCATATCTGGTAAAGAAGATTCTATCAGGTGGAGCGGTAATGCTAACGGATCTGGACGGGAACGAGTTTGTCAACCCAACTAACCTGGACCAGCTGAAGCGCTATTACCCTTAACCCACCTTTCTCAATGTCATTTGCAAAAGTTTATTTTCAAACTTTTAAAGACAAGTCAAAAGCTAGAATTATTCATTCTACTGTTTCAAACATCTCGAACCATTAGTCTTGATGTATTTCGAAATTACAAATTAATTCAGTCTGAACTACGTTTGGTTTGATTCCATTCATTATGGATACGTAGGCAGCCCCTCAAAAGGGCACAACCACTGCAATCGAAAAAACAGGAACGGTTCTTTAATAAACCTTTCTTTATTTATAATAATAAAATTACAAAAAAAAATTAAAAAAAAAATCATCAGAAAATAAATAGTATTAATACTTAAATAATATAAACTAGGGCATTTTTCCCTTTCCTTTGCCCTTAACCTCCTTTTCGGTCCATCGGCGTCGAGATGGGGGTGAACGCTCCCTAATCACTAAGGGAACCTCCTTAGCCCGAGCTCGTTTTTTCAAACTCGACTCCCCGGTCACCCCGTTGTCACGCGGGCCTAGCCTGTCTCGGGCCGCCATCCTCGGTCCGAGTCGTCCCTCCAAATCACTAGCACCAGTCTCATTAGTCTGAGTCTTAGGTTTTGACTTGGAATCCAACCCTGATTCAACAATGGTAATGGGAGTCTCCTCGAAGAACCGCCTGTTATTTTTGGCCGATTCTCGGCGGGCCAAATCAAGAGCTTCTTCGGTCTTCAAAGCTTTACGGGCCTCCTCGGATTCTTCAGAAGTCCATTTGCGATAGGATTCAGAAACCCAAGTGGTTTGACAAGGGCGAGGTATAGTCCATATGACACGGGTGAACCAGCGTTGTAGCCACGTGTCACACATAGCGTCCGTCAATTGGATCGAAACGCTAATTATTGCCTCAGTCTCAGGGATCTCCTGAAACGAACCGAACTGTCTTAAGATACGGTCCGGATAAATATGGACAGTCCAGTCCAAAGATAAAATCACCAGATAACGGGCTTTGTCTCTCCTAGCCAATCCCGTCAGCCTTGAAAGGAACCACCAAATGACGTTCCATCTGATCAAGGGTCCACCATGAAATATTAGCTCCTCATCCCAAAATTTTTGAGTTACGGGATGACTTGGTCTTATTCGGCGAGACCTTGAACCAATCTGATTGCTCCGATATTTGGATATGTTCACCGGGGGCTCTATGATCGACAGGCGCTCGAATAACAAGGTCTGCAAAATTTTCGAAAAGTCAAAAACTTTCGAAAAATCAAAATCAAAAAAAAAAAAAAAAAAAAAATTCAAAAATTGGAATTTTCGAAAAATTCGGCAAATTCGAGAAATTCAAAAATTAAGAATTTCCGTAAAAATTCAAAAAAAAAATTTCGGCAAAATCAAAAAATTCGAAAAAAAAAACCGGAAAATTGAAGATTTCGGAAAAATCCGGAAAATCCGGGATTACCGAAAAAAAGAAGGAAAAAAAATCAGAAATCGAGTATTTTATCGAAAAATGATTAAAATACCTGCAAAAGACGAATGCCTCCTGTCAATTGTTGATTTGGTTCAAGCCTCCTAGCGTCAAGACCCATAATAATCTCCCCAGTTATCAACCAAGCTGGGCTATGACCCGTCTCCATTTGATCAACTATGCTGATTAGCCTGATCTCACCTAAGCATGAATCAGCATCCATTCGGCCTTCGAAGGCATATCTATGCAGCATACAAAAGGCAAAGGCCCTGCGCCTGTGGGTTGAAGTAATTCTTTCACCCACTGGGTTCATAAATTTATCAGCCAAGTCAAATAAGGAAACTGAATTTCCTTTCACCATACGGGCCGTCTCAGCATGTGACAACCCTAAAAAATCCCTCAGCCTCCTCCTTGGATCGGGATAAAATGGGGGAATAGCAGGACGAGCATTAGGGCACCACCCTCCAATAGCTGCTATCTCTTCAGGAAGAGGACATATTTCTCCTCGAGGAAATGCAAAAATATGAAAGGTAGTATCCCAAAAGGATAAACAAGCATCAAGAAAATGCGAATCTACCCTAAGTCGCTGAAGTGGGAATAAAGCCACGATTCCCATTTGAGTTAACTGGACTCTGTCTTCATCTCGAAAATCCTGGGCCCACGCATGAAGCATTGCGGTCAGATGGTCAATACCCATCGCGAGAATAGTTTCTTTTATTTTATCCTAAAAAAGTCTAAGGGATTTTGAGATAAAAGAAAGGATTTGGGTGGGAATATGAAAAATAAAGGAGCCAAAGCTCTCTATTTATAATAGAAAGTATCCCTCCTCCTAGTCATCGCAGGAGTAGGATTTTACCAATTTTCCTCCTTCGCCTAGGCATACAAGGAAATTCCAAATATCCGTGTCAGAATCCGATTAGGAATCAAAGTCATCCCAAGCATCCTTATTTCCAAAAAAAAAAATCAGCCTTTTTATTTTCAAAATTTTCGGAAAATCGTCTTTTTCCCCAGCACGAGTCAGTGTTTCGCCTAAGTGTTACATACAAATTATGTCAGCATACAGGTACACTCAAGACTCCCCGAGAATTCTAAGTTCCCTAGTGGAAAAGCTCCCGCGCAATTCTAAGACAGGATATATCTGCAAACGGATATACCCGTAGCTTCCTAGGCAAGCTCCCGCGACATTATCAGCATCAATTCAGGTATGATTCCTATTCCATGGCTGGCGAGCCCTTTACGCAGGTCTAATGGACCCTAAACGACCCGATCGGAAGTCTGCCAGGTTTTAATCCTTGATTGACCTGGTAGCTACTCTGACTTTTGCCTTGTCCAAGCCTCAGTCAGAGTGGGGGCTCTGTAGACACCCACATTTTGACCGCCAGGTGTCTATAGTAGTTCCCGCCAAACACCCGATGATGATAGGACGTAAACGTGCTTTGACAGACTCGGATATGGGCTTGTAATCATGGACATTTGGCTTAGACATTTTAAGGAGTACAAATCTCACAAAACCAACCTCAAATCCAGGCCCAGTGGGTCGTTTCGAGTCAAATAACACTAATTTGGGTCGAAACCGTCACCAGGGGTAAAACCGTCTTTTAGCGACCGAGTCAAAACCTGGTCAAAGATATTTCTCGAGACTTGTGGACCGACCGTGATGTCTCACGCGTCCCACTTCTACCCAAATTCCTACAAAAATCAGCCTTCACAAATATTAAACAAATCTGTTTAAGGATAGAATTCGATCTCAAGTAGGAGTTCTATCCGGAAACCGAAACAAAATACCACCCGAGCTCAGATACTCGGCTGAAACAGCCGAGATATCACCCCAGCCAGCCAAGTTTTTGGCTTCTTCTCTAAGAAACGAGAAGTTTATTCCCTCACGAACTCTCGTATTTCCTATCCAAACCGGTGTTTCTTGTCACACAAGTAAGACCGCCTCGGTTCCTATAAATAGGACCCTCCCTTCAACATCCAAAGGACCGAAAAATCACATCAAAAAAATCACATCAGCAACACACCAAAAATACCGAGAAGATCAACATCCAAAAAAACCCGACGTAATCCTGAAATAATTCCGAAAAACCGACGAAACCGATCCTGTCCGAGCCGGCCAAGTCCCCACGTCACACGCACATACACTCCCAAAATCGACACCTTAACTCACCCACATCATCTCGACGCTCCCGTGTCTAAGCCACCGTCCGACGAGCCTTATACCGAGAACACAAAGCATGTAGGTTGAGGGTGTAAATCAAACCCGTCTCTTCCCTTTTCTCTCTTCTTCCTCTCGTTTTTTTGGGGTCTCGTCAGTCTCTTTCATTTTATTTTCTAATATCGATATTACTAAAAAAAACTATTTTCCTGTATTCTTAAAATATGATATCGATTCTACATAATCGAATATCGTATTTACAAGAATCATATTAAGTTTTCGACGAAATCGTTACATCTTTTTACAACTTTTCGTCCAAAATTCTTTTTTTTATTTTTAGTTCAAAACAAACTTTTCAAAAGCTTTTCTAAAGTCATTCCGAATATTCGATATCGATTTTATAATCGAATATCGAATACGACGAATATCGAAAATATAAACCGGGTATAAATTAATCCATATTTGTACGCGATTCATAACGATTTTCGACAAAAAATAAAAAAACGGACAGACTCGCGTGCGAGTCGCGCCTGATCCAGGCGACTCGCGCCCGAGTCTGACCCGAGTCTATTTTTTTAAGTTTTCGTTCGTTTATTTTTATTATTTTACGAAACGATTTCTAAATTTACATCTTTTCTAAAACTATTCTAAATATTTGATAATCAACTATCGAATATATCGAATATCGAGAATATTAAGTCGGGTACGAATTATGCGATATTCGTACGCGATTTAATCAAAATTTTCCGAAAACCGTTGTCGGATTCAGGCCACCACGCGACCCCGCATTGGTCTCGGGCGAGTCGCGCGGCTCTCGGCCGAGACCCATCTTTTTTATTTTTTTTATCTCTTCTTCTTTCTCGAACATCGTTTCTTACAAAACAACGTTTTAAATTATATTTTTCAGATTTCGATTAATTCTTATTTTTCCTCGATTTCATATATTTATTTCTTATATTATTATTTCAATCGTTACTAACCCGTTTTCTCGTGTTTGTAGCAATTTATTCTCTCATATTCTTTTTATCGTTTTATTAGACTAAAACGAACTTCACATGCTAAAATAACTTTGACGTTATTAGTTTAACATGCATTAAACGACTTAGCAACCCATTATTTATTTTTTTTCCTCACATGTCTTAGGAAAATAATCTCTGCATATCATTTCATCGTCGAACTAACGCGTGTACACCAAAATCGAACGATATCTTAGTAAAGGCCGCTAAGTGCGGGCGGGGTTGGGTGTTCTCGTTGAACTTCCCAACACGTACCCTCACCCCTTACTCAGAACCGTGGTTTCCGGATGTCCGAAACCATTGGCAACGAGAGTCATTCAATATACGATTAACCGCCCAGTCGGCATCGGTATCGATATGCTAAGGGACGAACCCAATAAACTCTGACATCGAAAATGGGCCAGGCTTTAAGTATGGCCCACTACGACATAGAGTGGGTTCGAATGGTTCCGAATAACCATAAAATTCGGTGGCGACTCCTACTTCGATTTAAAATTCTATTCGATCCATCTCATATGGAAATTCTATCGCCTCCCCAAAACCCGCGCTTCGCCGCGTCGGGGTGGACCTATGTCATGTCCACACATATACTCCAACATATATGTTAAAGTATCACTATTATTTTAACATTTCAAATTTCACAGGAATATTAAATATATTTTAAAAAAAACATAATATTAATATTTTGTTTGATAAATATTTAACATTAAATATATTAATATATTGAAGATTGTAAAAAATAATATTTTAGAGCATCGATATATTTTTCTCTCTCTCTCTCTCTCTAAGATTCTATTTATACTCTATACGAAATAATACTCTATAAAAGATGTCATTTATAAATTATACTTTATACGAAATAATTATCAAAAAAGATGTTATTCATATTGATTGTCAGAGTTACTAAAAATAAAAATTGATGATTATCCTACGTACATAAATGATCAACTCAATTCAATTAATGTAACATTTATTTACATAAAATTTATGTAAAATTATTATTCGTATAACATTAATATAAATATTAAATATATTAAAAAAAATATGACATTTTCATAAATATATTTAAAATAATTTTTTATTTTTTATTTTTAGAATACAAATAGTTGATATTGCGATATTAATTTTTAATATCGAAATTATCGTCATGCAATAATCGTAATACAAATATAATACATATAGGTTGACGTCATCGAACAATAAATGAAAAATAATACGAGTAAATTATATTGTATGTCTAATTAATCATGTACGTATTCAGTCCTAGAGTTTATATGTCTAAAAACATCAAAACTGATTGAAAGATATATTTAAGGGTAAGATTAGCCGCCGAACTTTGTTTTAGTTCCATTTAAGGATCTGAACTCTTTAATTTTACGATTAAGGGTTGAAATTAGCACCTACAATTAATGTTACTCGACCTCGCAAAAAATAAAGTGGGAGCATAATTTTATGTTTATGTTTATTATGTTTATTATGCTTATTATGTTTATACTTCAAAAATATTGATTCAATTTTTAAAATTATTTTCTATTAAATGATACCGTAAAAAAAGTTGTATTAAATTGAATATTTTGTAATTTAAAATACGTATTTATTTTTTAATTATAAATTCAAATATAATATTTAAATTTAAATATTTTATTAATTTTAATAAATTCTCACTGACCGAACGAGTTGAATGGGATGAGTCAGGTTTCAACTCTAAATTAACGGGTTGTATTGGGATCAGTCAAACGGGTTGCGGGTGGAAAAAATGGGTTCACGACCATAAAAAGAGGGTTGATTACAAACATCAAAACTGTATCCAAATATTTTAACTGATTTAAACAATTAATCAGGTACGTATTCGATCCTATAAAGAATTTATATGTCTAAAAACAATAGAGCAAAACCGATTGAAAGATATTTAAGGGTAAGATTAGTACCCGGACCATACTTTTAATTCCGTTTAAGGGTCTGAACTCTGATCTTTAACTTTACGCTTACTGGTTGAAAACTAACACCATCAATTAAAGTTATTCAACCCCTCAAAAATAAAGCGAAAGCGTAATATGTATACCTGTCAAATGGGTCCAACGGGTCGGGTCTAAATATGGGTCAATCAAATATAAGTCGGGTTATACGGGTCACGGTTTGGATTAGAGTCAAAAATAGTTTCGAACGCTTATATATTTTATAAACTTTTTAAGTCTAACAAAATTATTTTTAATATTAATTTTTTTATTTTAATATTATTATTGTACTCTTTAATAATGTTTAAATTTAAAAAATAATAATTAATTCAACTTTTAAAATTATTTTACAATTAAATGATAAAAAAAGTTGTATTACATTGAATATTTATAATAAAAAACATTTATTTTTAATTATAAATCCAAATATAATATTTAGGTATGAATATTTTATTTAATTTTAATAAATTCTCACTAACCGAACGGATCGGGTAAGGTATCAACCTAAGTTAACGAGTTATTTTGGGTTCAGTCATAAAAGTTGAGGGTCTAAAAAACGGTATTATGACCCTAAAAGGGGGAGGGGTAGATTTTTTTTTTCTTTTACTAATTTTTGAGATAGTATGACAATGTTCCTTTCAGTTTTTTTTTTGTCACACAATTTTTTTTAGTTAATCAGTGTGATAATGCACGTGCATATTACCATGAATACTTTTCTTCTACTCTGTAATACATATCTTATTTGACTTCATATATGATATATCTCATTCATCATTTTTAGTTTTAATTCAATTTATATATAATATAACTATAAACTGATCCGTGAATCTTCACGGGTGATAAAACTAGTTTATTATATTCGATACGATATTATCTTACGGTGTAGTGGGTATACCATCTAGATACTTCTGTTCTACTTATTACGAGTCATGTCAATCTATTTAGCATTTTCATAATCTTAATAAAATCATTATGTTCTACGTTGATGACAAACTTTCGTTATATAATATTGAGAACACCCTACTGCTATTACAATTATCTGTCAATCCTTGATAATACAATAAATTTTATCACATGAATTATACTCCCTCCGAGTTTCTATTATTGTCCCAAAACCTTTTTGGGTGGAAAATAAGGAAGGAGAAAAGAGTGGCTCAAAAAAGAAGAAGAAAGAGAGAGAAATGAGGAGTAATTGTGAAGCACACATTGGTGGCCTAAAAAAAATGAGACAAAAATCAAACTCAGCCCAAAAAGAAAGGTGGGACAATAATAAAAACTCGGAGGGAGTACTAGTTTATCTTTAAAAAAAAATCCACTCCGTACTCATAAGAGAAGATAAACCAGTGCAAAAGAGGTGGGACCCAGGGGAGCAACGTGCACCACAAATAGGATTCGGTAGAGAGTAATGGGGGGCCAGAGATGGACACGTGGACCACTATGGAGGCGTTTTTAGATGGGCTTCTCACAGCCATGAATTTTGTTGATTTCATAGATAGTGTTAATTAATAAAAAAGGAAAATGGGGTCATGTGTTTTGGTGTTATACAAATCAACGAAAACTGTGAGCCACAAATTTGTTTATACTGCTACTGCTACTACTACAACTACAAAGCAAATGCAAGTTGACTTAGCCCTTAGCTGTCCTCTCCTCCTATAACTCCCCCCTCCCTCCTATTTACTCTTCTTTCTCTTCTCTTATCTCCACTTTGCCATCCTACTTCCCTTCCCATCCCATTATAGTAGTATTGCACGCTTATTCTTTCAAGTTTTTGAATTTATTCATTGTCACTTTTGATTTAATATTCTTCATCTCCATCTCCATCTTGGTGATTCACATACTTTAAGAGGTAAGTTTATTGTGATTGTTATAAAGTTATTTTAATTGACACAAATTCTTGTTTGTTATTAAGCTATTATGATGTGTCAAATAATACCCGTTTAGATAGAAAAAACACCGTTATAGTTTCATTTCATTGGGTTGGTATTGTTTTCAGCAAGCTTAATTTATTGGTGTCATGTGTCACTATTTTGTTATCAAGGGATGGGAACCATGTGTTCATCTTCTTCATGGAATGATGGAAACCATGTGTGTATATATATATATATATATATATATATATATATATATATATATATATATATATATATATGTAAATATATATGTGTGTGTTTTTTTTTAAAGTGTGGACGAAAATTTAAAGAAAGATCATTAATGATGTTTTAAGAGCCAACTGTGTCTTTTGTGGAATAAAGGCCCCTAAGTGGCGGATCTGAATTTAAATGAAATGAGTTTAACTTAAAGTTAACGAGTCGAGTCTGAGCTGAATTGAAATAAACTGTGGGTTGAATTGACTAGAAGAAATTACTAGTGTAAAATTTATGAGTTAAGTTTTAACTTAATTAGAATGCAAGGATGAGGTTAATTATTGAACCGACTTAAATATAAGGTGGAAGGAAAAAGGGTGATATTTGACTTATTGTGGATACTGCTTAGCTTAGCTGATAATGATTGAGTGCAGAACTCATGATTTGGTATCGAAATCCATCAAAAATTTAACCTGAAATTGATAGAGGAATTTTGGAAGTTTGATAAAGTAAATCTGTTTGGCGTCTGAAAATTGTGGTATTAAAACTGATAACTTACTCTTTAATTAACTTACAGATAGTTATGATGGAATGGTACTTTGGACATGAAGCTAGTGATCTAGTTGTTCCAAAAAATCAAGAGTATTTCGATAGGCTTCCATCACCGGATAGTTGGTCGCAGTGGGGAACAGATGGATCAGGAAACTCAGGATGGCCAAACAACTTTGATGCTGGTAAGATTTCAAGTCGATCGGATGAAAAATCTCAGCAACAAAGTATGTTTGGTAGAGGAAGCAGAGATAAAAACCAACTTGACCAAGTAGAACTTTCTTATGGCTCTAGCAATCTCGGAGTATCTTCGGGAGATTCTCTTTCCGCTCGTCCTGATTTCTTCAATAATCTGATGCCAACTGATGCAATGGATGACATTTTTATGTACTAGTGTAACTTCTTGATTTGCATTCTTGCTTTAATGCATCTAGGGGAATCATTAATCATATACTAGTGTTATACTCAAAACTTTTCTGTCTTATTCAAAACCAAAACCAAGGATTAGAACCCCCTATATAAGTTGAAAGTGGTCACATTGCATTTGCAGTGTCTTTGAAAACAAATTTGTTTCACCCAAAATTTGTGTGCAAGTGTCATGGTAAGGTCCGCAACTGTCTTGGCTAAACATTTTTCAACCATGACAGTTTTAGAACTTATCGTCCTAGCAAAGACCCTGCCACAACACGATTCCAACATGAAACGGGCTTGATTGAAATCTGCTCATGTTGGGATGTCCAAGCATAGTAAAGTTTTTCCTTTGGATTGAGGCTGACTTATGATTCTTTTTTTATTTTATCCAGGAATTCGTTGCTCCAAGATGATGCACCTGTGCCATCCCATAGTCATGGTCCATTTCCCCTTTCACCTCAATATCAATACAGTATGATGTCGTCGGAGAGTGATTCGACAAACAAGGCCATGGACTATCGAAGTGTTCCATGCAATGCCAACGGAGAGAAGAATATGAATAGTTTCATAACGCCACCTTGCTCTCCTCCAGATGGTTCAGACAATGGAAATGCTAGTTTCTCAAATCTTAGTTATGGAAACTACTCTGACCAAAGTAATGAACAATCACCATCAGTAAAGGTGAGATTCCTGTTTATGCCATGGGAACGTTTTAGATCTTACTCTATTATTCTGAATTCTCCATGTTATAATGTTGTTGGCTGGTCTTTTATATCATTCATGGACGTCTGTCTCTACCAAAATTTCTTCTAGGTATGCAAACTACTCTAAGCAAAGTAATGACACCTATGGAGTACTTTGTTAGTTGTACTTCGCAACAAAATAGTGCACTCCGCTACCTAGTCATTTATTCTTTTTCCATCATATTCTAGAACCAATGAATGTTAATTTTTTGGGTCCGTCAGAAAGAAATTGTCAGCCGACAATGCTGAAACCCTATTTGTTTTGAATCCATTGCCTTCTCTAGTTGTCTAGATCCTTAATGATTTTTTAAGTTTTATGGACTAAGATTTTTTTAATGTTTCTCTCTGCAGATAAAGGAAATACTCATGTCTGACCAAGACATCTCAAGGAGATTATGTGAAGAAGATTCTTCAATAGAAGAATCTGTGTTGATGGGTCTTGAGACAGTCCTTAGTCAGGTGGATTAACTTGTTAACTCTAGATTAAACTGCATCCCTTAGCACAAGAGTTAGGAAAAACATTGTTTAGTCTTAACAACTTCTAATTTTCTTTTTACTGGTGCAGATGAGCAATAGCACTCGGCTTTGTCTTCGAGATTCCTTATACCGTCTTGCTCAACACTCAAAGGAGCAAATGATATTAGGAAAAACAAAAGTTGAAGACCTTCCCTTGGACAAGTTCTCTTTGCTAGATAATAGTGATAGAGACTTAAGGTACATCTATCAATCTTGTTCATGGTTATATCACTAACACCGTCATTACTCATGACGGGAAAAGCCTTCATTCTTGATATTTAAACTTTCTACGGAAAATATTCTGCTGAAGGGTTAGTGAGGAGGAAGAATGGATGATATATTGGGACAATCAGTTCAGGGAACTTTGAGAGGTATATGGGAAGTCGAATGTAGCACTGAAAAAGCATTATAGTATCACATTATCAATCACCCTGTCTTTGCCTATTTGTTGTGCGTTGTGTATGTTTTGACTTTCAAGTTTCTATAATGCCAACCAAATTACCTCATTACTTCAAGAGCTTCCACAAAGTACCTTATCGCTGTTAACAAAATAGAGGGACTATTTTGGGATGATCCAAAGTGAACACTGCGTATAGAAGCCAATCAAATGATTGTTGCTTTACCCCAGCTCCTTTCTCAGCAAAATAAGAACCACCCTGAACTCGGTAGAACTTGTTCATTTGACGATATACTCACCAAATTCAAGAATGTTTTTTGCTTGTCAGTCAAAGATATGCCACGGATAATTAGGGAAATTGCATAGCGCATTATTCCTGTTTACCCCGTGTTTTAACCTGTCAAACAAAAACTTCTCTCCTTGCATCCAGACTAATAGACTAGTAGGTGACTTGGTCGGACCTTTGAGGAACTGGATTAATGGTTCAATTGTTGTTGAGACCTCTTAACTTTGTCGTAAATTGAAAGTTAGGTTTTGTATTGCACTAGTCATGTCATTTTTAGCCCCTGCGTGGATATTCTAAAGACCCACTCATAGCGTGTATGTTTCAGGTCTGAGGAAACCGAGGCAGGTGCTCAGAAAACCAACACGATCGACAGGGCTGTGGCAAATCTCATGTTCAACAAGGTAGATTCAAATGTACAGGACCTTCTTCCTGCAATGGCGGCTAAATTTGAGCATATAGGTAAAAACTTTGAAGCCTGCAAGTATTCTTTCGATAAGGAAGACGGGTATCCGTGCTCAAAACCTTCAGATTTTTTAGCTCAGTCTGAGGTTCCTGTGTTTAGCAACGAGGATTTCCTTGCCATGCAAAATTAGCCAAAGCAGTCGGACATATCTTGTTGAGAGCTCGTTCTCAAGTTTTATGCTATAAAATGAGTTCTTGTAAGGTTATAAGTTGCAGTGGTTCAAGTTTTGGCCCTAGTGTCCAGTACTCTAGTCTTGTATGTATGTGAGGATGTTAAAGAACGCTTTTTTTGGCAGAATTTTGTTGAGGCCTGTAGTTCTGTAAATATAAACAGTGTCTTGGAATCAACCCTTGAGAAGCCTATGACTCTTTTTTGTCTACTAGAGTGTACCGGTTTCCGTAAAAGTGGTGATTAACCCCTTTATTGTAATCAATTGTGAAATGAAAATCATATTAAATTTCACTCGTAACTAGTTTAGGTCTCCTGTAATTTGTCACATTAACACCTATGATAGTTTTCATAAATGATTCGTAGTCAAAGCAAAAAACCCCTGCTTCACCACTCTCTAAGAAAGAAAACCCCCCAAAAAAACCCTACCCCTTTTTCTTGCTGCCGCCGCCGCCCCTCCTACACCCAGCCATCCGATCTCCTTGCCTGGCCGGAGATATGATCGTCTTCTTGACCTATCTCCGGCCGGCTGAATCGATTGCCCTTCCCCTTTTCCGTTCGATTTAAGTTCACCCCACTCCTTCTCCGTCTCGTTGGTGATGGTCAAATCCGTTGTTCTTGGTCCAGTAAACTTTTTTGTTGTCTTTGGTTGTTTTACGGGAGTGACCGGCCCTCTCCCGGCCTGTTGTGCCGACGCCGTCTCCTTCCGATTGTCTCCTACCACTGTCGGACCGTCGCCCCTGCTTTGTGCCGGCGTTCACCGGGGGCGTTCCCCCCCTCCCCTCGCCCTCCGGTGACTGGCCTCCCCTTCCCCTGGTTTGTTTCTTATGTCGGCCTCCTTCCCCGGTCATTGACCTCCGCTGGCGGGTGTTTCCCCCTTCCCTCGTCCCCCTCCCCCACCCGCTGGTTGTTGTCGATGTTTTGTTTGGGTCTGTTTGGTGGTCTGTTTATGTTTTAGGTTGCATGCATGTCTTTTGGTTGGTTCGGTTGTCTGCATATCTCTTGTTTATGTTTGTTGTTCTTTGTTTTGGTGGGTGGGTTGTCTGTGGTTTGGTCCGTGTCCGATTGGTTGGTTCGGTTTCTGATTGGCCTTGTTGGCTTGTTTGGTATGAGGTCCGGGTTGGTTAGGCTTGTGTCCTTCCTTTGTTTTCCTGTCTTTGGTCTTTCTGGACTTTGGTAGCGGTGATGTCTATCCTTCCTTGACGGTTGTGGGTTTAAGTGTGGTCCCGCTTGATTAGACGGTCTCGGGTCTGGGTGTCTTTTCATGGTGGATCTGGGTGTCTGTGTGTGGTTGGGTTTCCGGTGGCGGCTTTCTCCAAATATGACATCTCGTGTTGTTGTCTTTATTAGTTTCCTACTTATAAGCTTAATTATTATGTTTCTTAAGAATAAAGGCCGCATTATGACGGTTTCTTTGCGTTCGGAGTGGGTTGACCTGACCATAGATTGGTCTTGGACTGGTTCTTCAGTTAGGGGTTTGGTTATCGGGAGGTCCTTATCTTCAACTCTTTGCATGTTGCTCGGTTCGTTGGTTCATTCGACTTATGATTGTATGGTTCGCTTATCAAGATGTAGGAGTTTTTACTCCTTTAGAGGCAAGCTAAATCGCTTCGTTCTCACCCGTTTTTTTCTACGCCTTCTTTGTAAGTGCGTAAGTGCATCTTGGTCTTGTCACTGTATGATTCATTTGTGTGGATGGTATCTGGGAGTCAGCAGCTGTGTTGATTATGTTGATGAAGACGCTCATATCCAAGCATCCGTGCACCAACAACTCACCAATATCACCCGACGCCTTTTGTTTTTCGTTATTATCTTAATTATTGCTTATAATGTTATTTTTATGCTTACTAAAGGATGTAATATGGGTTCTGAGAACCCAAACAACATTTAATCCAATGCTCTTTCTTCGCTGGCAAAAAAAAAAGAAAAAAAAAGATAGTTTTCATAAATGACATGCCATTTTTATTAGTTTCGTTAATTGTGATATGGGAATATCACCAAAATTACTCCCATCCAAACAATTTCTTACACTTACTATAAATGAACAATCCAATCAATTCTTCACGTTCCCCTTTTGACAAAAGACATAAAATGTTTTTCTTACTTTAAGTTTGGTGGAGCAATAACACCATTTGATTTATCGATAATAATCATTTTACTTTTTCTAGTTTTTTTAAAAGTGGTGAAAAATGATATGTAAAGAATTGAAATGTATGGGAGAGAATATCCTTTTATATATTAAAGCAAGAACCATGCACAATGACGTGGCGCTGCTCTTTGTTGAGTATTTTGAAATACTCAATCCTCATTAACTCAACATTTGTATGGTAATTCTTGCATTCGAATCTAATCATCCGGGCTTCACAATCCGGGTCAAGCAATCCGATCTTCGCAGTCCCTCTTTCACGCTCAATTAACCTGGCCAAAATTACATCCTGATTAATCTGGGATTAAACAACTTAAACCCTCATACAACTACTGCACTATTATAGAATAACATTATGATCAGTGACGTGACACATGACCTTCACATTAAAACTCAACTCATTTGCCATTACATCACTCCATTTTTTTTGTCAAAATTGTACTCCATATAAACCTAATACATATTGAGGGTCGTCACTTGCTTGAGTCATTCGTGTTTTTAATTAGTTTCTAATAAATAAATATTGAGTATTCATTTTCTAAAATATATAAATATTAATTTTTTACCGCAGGGAAAATATTATTCTTTTTTTTTATCAATTCTTATCTCAATAATGTATAAATATTACGAGTAACCATTTTCTAAAATATATTGGTACATACAAAAGTATACAAAAAAATGTTTTTAATTATTTTCGTAATTTAAATATTAAAATTTACTTCTTAGGGAGGTTGGATATGACAAAATTATTTAATAAAAATAATTAATGTGATATGGGAATTGTAGTGAAGTTTAATGAATAGATGACAAACCTCAATTGTTAATGACATACAGTACATGGGTAACTATGAATTTAAATTTCCTTTTTCTAGAGTATAATATGTTTTCATTTTCCCTTTTTTTCGTATGAATTATGAATTTAAATTTCCTTATTTCTAGAGTATAATTTGTTTTCATTTTCCCTTTTTTTTGTATGAATTGTGTGAAACGACTATTTTACAAGTACTCATTTCGACGTCTTATGTCGTTATACTTATGATATCTTCTACATTATTTATCATACACTCTTCGAAATTGGGTGAAATTCACTTACTCATGTGGGTTATTTGACTTAGATATTGAACACACTGTAATAATCGTCTGCATCAAAATTTATTTCTTTTACGTTATTTTTAACCAATATCATCTTTACGTTCATCTTCATATGGATTCTAATTTGCCTTTTTGATGCAAAAAAACGCTTCAACGCCGTGAATTTCATGAATTTTCACGGGTATTACACTATTCCTCTAAATTCATTAATTTAACAAATGTACCATGCAATAAAGTATTTATGTTACACTGCTTATTAATTATCTTCAATATTTTCTAATGACAATGAAAACGTCTCAACCCCATGAATTTTCACGGGTTAGTACACTAGTATATATTTAAAGTTCACTTTCAGTTAATACTTTGGAAATAAATTGATCTAAATAAGGGGCTGATGAAGGGCATTCACCTGTCGAAGTTTAAGCATCGCCAGGTAAATTTGGAATGGCAGAGCACCAAGAAGAACGACACGGAATCCGGCATTTTCTGCTTGATGCACATGTCCCTGTAGGATGGTGTGCCGTTCAGCCACGCTGATATTGGGTCTAAGGTCGGGAGGCGTTATTTGTCGTTTGAGCTTGCAGCGTCCCTTGTCCTTGCTGACATGAATGAGGCTCGTAGGGACGTGTTGCAGAAAATTCACACTTTCATAGCGAACACGCCGACCATACGGAAAGACCTCGAAGCTAGGTGTAGGATAATAAAAATCGTGGGAGGAGACGCTAGGCGTAAGACCTCGACGCACCGTAACGCTTGAATATGTAGCAACTGGTGTACATATTGAAGTAAATTAGTTTTGGGAATATCAAAAAATCTCATGTTGAAGTATCTTTTGATTATCAAATGAATGACAACTCAATATTTTGGTAAGTGACTTTACTTGGGCAGAGTCACATGCTTGATGTGATACAATCACGCCACTTTAACTCATAATCATACTAATTAACCAAAGTAACCCTAAATATATAACAATTCATTTCGTTCAATTTATATGATTCGTAAAAAAATACGATTTAGTTCGCCAGATACACAAAACAAATTTAGTACGATTTGGAATTTGTACTCGGTGAAATTGTGCAGAACAAAACACACACGTAAAGTATTTTCGCAACGAGATTATTTTACAAAAATATCGATGGTTCAAACCAATGTCGACGACAAATAACTCTAATTAATTTGTTATTCAGGTGACTGAAAAGTGGTGTTTGTGAGTCTCTATGCACATTAAGAACACAAAACGTTCACCTCACTCTTCTAACCCTAATTAATGACAACTCACCTAACCAATTAAATTTTCAACGCTCTCTTTTACCCTCTCTACTACCACCAATTAAATCTCTACTTAAATTTTCACCGCTCTCCTCCCTCCCCCTTTAAATACCAACGCCATTTTTACCCCCTACTTTCAACTTCACCCCTTTAACCCTATAATTCATCTTCAACCTAAAAAAAAATGGCTAGCAAAATAGAAGAAGTAAAGAGTTTGATCGAGGAGTACGATGGTTTATTGGATGCCACTAGATCCAATGAATTAACAGCCATGCAACTAGTCGCCACTACCATAGACGCAAGGAACTTTGTGGCATCCATGGGCGATACAGAGAAGGAGGCCGAACTGGACGATGACTACGTCCAATTCTTGATGAAAAGGTCTCTTGAGTGTTTCCGCATTAGGAAAGGGTTCCATCGTGATTTGGCCAACTTGAAGAAGATACTTAAAAAATACGAGGGTTAAGTAGGTATGGGTTGAAATGTAGCAAAAAAACAATATGATATGTAATGGCTGTTTTTATGTGTTTAAAGGTTTGATGACTGTTTTTATGTGGCTATATTACGTCGTAGAATGTTTTTATGTTTCAAGTAGTATGTCGTAGAATGTTTTTATGTTTCAAGTATTATGTGTTGTGTAAAAGATGGACTTTTTCTAATGTACAAATATTTCCATTGCTATTTCACTATTTCCATCGCTATTTTTCTAATGTACAGACACATAATGTTATGAGCATCGCAAATAAGTTGTATAGTCACACTCAACATGCTGTATAGTCACAGTCATCAAGTTATAGTCACCCTCATTTTGTAGAATCACACTCAGTATATTGTAGAATCACAGTCAGTATCTTGTACAATCACACTCATACAATTAGTATAACCACGCTCCCCTTGTTGTAGAATCACACTCTGTTTATTGTAGAGTCACACTCATTACGTTGCACAATCACACTCACTTATTTCGTGTCAACCAAATCTGACATTCTTGTACAATCACACTCATACAATTAGTATAACCACGCTCCCCTTGTTGTATAATCACAGTCTGCCTATTGTAGAGTCACACTCATTACGTTGCACAATCACACTCACTTATTTCGTGTCAACCGAATCTGACATTCTTTACAAAGATTAAGGGCTTGTACAACTGTATTTGTAGCCAAGGATAATGCATTTCAAAGACACACTTTACGCATTTAAAAAACAATTGATAGACTTCTTTTCAAACGATTGCTATTTCAATGTATTTTTACAGCCAATCAACCAAAAACAATTTTGCCAGAAATGATTGAGGTCCGCGATAGGCGAAAACAATATGATGGACCTTGACCATTTCAAACGTCGAGAATCTTTATGTTTCCAAAAATTCTTTCTCCACAACAGAGGATATTCACAAACAATCCTCGGCAACCCCTACCACGTCCTCCTCCTCCTCCTCCTCAACATCTACAGACAAGTCAGCAATAGGTGGGCCCTCGGGGAATGGGTTAGGGCAGTTCCTCTTATGGTGCCCCATCCTCTTGCAGTTGTTGCACAGCCGTTTAGGCTTCACAACAATTGCAGCAGCTTTCACCTTAGAAGACAACATTTGCTTCCCACTGCCCTTGTTCTTGGCTTTCTTCGGGGGCAATACCGTTATTTTAATTGCGCTCGTACAACCAAGGATCTCCTCTATTTCTTGCGTCTTGCTACAAGGACCAGCATAGGGCACCACATCGGATATGAAGTCGCGAATGATGTCATCTAAGCTACTAACGTCATCCTTACTCATTCTACTGACATGACTAACAGTCTCATAGAACTCCAAAAACAGTCTCGTAACTGTAACAGCCTTCTCATCGCTTAGGCGACTCTCTGTCGGGGGACATGCATTCACATTACGTAGAGCATCCTTTGTCCATCTACCAACCACGTACCGTTCCGGGATCGTCTCCCGTCCTTTGGAAGAATATATCCAAATAGCGTGCCTGCATAGAATTCCATACCGACCGAACTTCCTGCAAGTACAGCCGACATCACAGGTACCTGCAAGTACATTAGACACATAAAGAGTGTGACTCTCAACCATACGGACAGTAACTACACAACGCAGAGAATGTGACTTTCTAAAGGGTATAGTCACACCCTTTACGTGGTATAGTCACACCCATTATGCTGTATAGTCACAGTCCATATGTTGCAGAATCAAACGCATTACGTTGTATAATCACACGCACTGCATTGCAGAGTCACACCCTTTATTTTGCATAGTCACACTCATTATATTGTAGAATAAAATTCATTATGTAGTGCATTCAAACTCATCACGTTGTATAGTCACACTCATAGCATTTTAGAGTCACACCATTTAGGTTATATAGTCACATTCAGGCTATGGGAGTGTGACTACAAAACGTGGACAATGACTTTCTAAAAGCTATGCCAGTATCAGACTACCTGAATTGTATTCAACGATGTAGTTGCGGTCCCGGATGGAGTCCATAACTGTTGTCGCTTCAATACCGTCCTTCTCCTGATACCCACGAACGCTGCACGTGTACAACGAAAACATGACCTCTTCCTGAAAGTGTGCAAACGCCACGTGCGTGTACACCCTTGCCGCGTCGGTCTCCATCGGATTCGTCGTTCCAGCTTTGGGAAATGTCTGTCGGTTATCGTTGTCTAGCCACTTCTGCATGTGCCTCTGTTGGTCCATCGCACTCTCGAAACGCATCCAGAACTGGACCAACGTACCTTTGTTGTCTTCAAACTTTTTGAAGAAGCTGTTCTCACTATCTGATCTCTGTGTTGTCTTCATAATTCTGGACATCCTCAGCTCCCTGCAATGCGCGGCGACCCATTTGCTCCTGATGCCATACACATATTCAAACCATTCGATCCCCACCGCATCATGGTCGATCATAATCCGTTCCCACCTATCGTTGAACTTCGACGCCTCGATGTCATCGTCCCAAATAATAGAGTTGAGGTCTTTTATGAATTTCGAGGCATCCTCTCTTGATCTGCCGTACTTCGTTGGGACCTTGTTCATGATGTGCCACGTGCAGCACCGTTGGTGCGCTGCTTTAAATATTTTCGGGACCGCTTTGAAAATCCCGGGATCCTGGTCTGTCATGATATAATACGGTTCCTTCCCACCCATGACTTCCAGAAAGCGGGAGAGGACCCAGATAAATGACTCGTAGTCCTCCTTCAATAGCAATGCCCCGCAGAACGTGACAGGTCGTTTGTGGTTGTCCATGCCGGTGAACGGTGTGAACACCATTGAATACATGTTGGTTCCGTAGGTTGGGTCAAATGAAACCGCATCCCCGAATGCCGCATAGTTCCTTCGCGCTACACCATCCGCCCAGATGACCCTGCGTAGGCTTCTGTCTACATCGACATCGTAGTCAAAGTAAAAATTCCTCTGACTGTCCCTCAAACTCTTGAACCGGTCTACGAATAATTGACCATCCTGCTCGTGAAGAAAGCACTTGACGTCCCTACCCCAGTTCTTGAAATCAACCAACGATGCTCCGATGTTCTGAAACCCACCCGACATCTCCTTACACATCCTGTATGTCCGAGTCACCCCAATCTTCAGCTGCACACACAAATTGCAACTGTATTAATCACGCACAGTTACACAAATTGCAACTGCATACACAAATTACAACCAAACACAAACGACATTGTTCACAAAACGTTACACACCCTCGAGTTACAAACGATCATCTCCTTGTGATATCTTGAGAGACTTCGAGATGACTTTTGAAACTCTCTGTCGTTGACCATCAGAAGTTTGTGGTTGTGTTCCTCGATGAACTCATCAATAAAGAACCCACCAATCATCGCACAGAGCCTAATCCTTGCGCCACATTTCATCCTCGTCGCCTTCGTATTCCTTTTGGGTTCATACGATCCCACATACTCTTGCCCCTCCTTCTCTTGCGTGCTCGACAACTTCACCATGCTCTGGTTAGCTGTTCTGCCCTCCTTATTAGAAGCCAACAATTTCTTCTTAATCGAACTATCATCGGATCTAGTTGTCGTGTACCTCTTCGCCTCGAAACCAAAGGAGCATGCGTAAGATTGATAAAACTGGAATGCTCCGTCGATGTCCGTGAACTTCTGCCCTACGTAGGGCACACTCACCGTGTCTTCAACTGACATGTAGGTGAACGAAGATGCAAATATCAGAGGTTGGAATGAACATTACAACAACAAAAGATGTGGTCTAGGAGGTGGAAAAAAAAGGAAACCCTAGATGAACAACTATGAATCTTGCAACACACGCATTCAACTCTGACCTTACTGAAATGTGACTTTTCTCAACAACGACCGTGACTTTGAAGAACAACGACTGTGACTTTGCTCATATAACTGCGTGCTTATGACTGCGACTTTCCACAACAACAACTGTGTCTTTGCTCATATAACAACATGACTGTTAAAGATTAACACCCAAAAAATATAAGAACTACAAGTACAAAAAACCAAAATGCAATACTCAACAACAAAAAAAAAAACGACAGTAATAAACATAACAATAATAAAGTAACCAAAATGCAACTTCCACATAATACAACTACAGCTACAACAGAAAGCTACAACTACAGGGAACTAACACAATATTTGGAATATTGACTTAAAAAAATATTAATTTGGCTTAATAAATATTTGGATTAAAAATATTAATTTGGCTTAAATGCAATATTGACTTAATAAATATCACATTCCACAATATCACGTATCAAAAACTGTACTCAGCGAGTGTGACTATTGGAATATTGACGTGTGACTTTCCTTCATATAGAGTGTGACTATCATATTATAACTACGTGACTCTTCAAACAAAAAAAAAGGAATACGAAAATGCAAGATACCAAATGCAGATTAATTTGGCTTAAATGCAATATTGACTTTAAATATCACATTCCACAATATCACGTATCAAAAACTGTACTCAGCGAGTGTGACTATTGGAATATTGACGTGTGACTTTCCTTCATATAGAGTGTGACCATTACATTATAACTACGTGACTCTTCAAACTAACAAACCAAAAACAAAAAATGCAAGATACCAAATGCAGAGGCAAATATATATATATATACTCATCTTACCTCCTACATGTTGACTGAAAATTTTCGAGCATATGATCATCGCATGAATTTTCGAGGAACAACACCATTGGAGCATGGAGATGTGGAGCAAATTAGGAATTAGGCAGGGTTTAATTATTTTGAATGGTAGTATAAATCAGGCGATGAATTTTGAATTTTAGGGCATGAATTTTGAATTTTAGTGAGAGAGTAATGGTATGATTGAAATGAAGGTGTGAGTTTTAGTGATAGGAATGGTGTGATTGCATGCTGCTGTTGCTACTTTTCCTGCTGCTGTCAAGTACGCCTGTCAATCAGGCGTACCACCTTTTTTTTCTTAAATTAATCTAAGCTATCCATCCAACCCAAAATCAATGGCCAACAACAAAACTCACCAACTTCCCAATCCACCACCAACTCCCTTGATCCCATTTATATATATATTTGGTTCAGATGAGTCCTCAATATTTTTTGAGTCCGTAAGTCCTAATCCAAGCCATTAAAACTTAATAGATAGATGGTTGAGATTAAAATGACAAAAGATTCATCCATTAAGTATTTAATGCAATAATAAGTATTTAAGGCAATAACATCCAACAAAATAGGAAACACAATTAGTATTCAATATTCATGTGAAACAGTGAAAGGTGTATCTATTAGAGTAACACGTTTCTAACATTGGAGTAACACAAAGTATCTATTAGAATAACACGTTTGTAGCGTTGGAGTAACAAAAAATATCTATTAGAGTAAACGTTTGTAACGTTGGAGTAACACAAAGTATCTATTAGAGTAACACGCTTGTAACGTTGGACAAAAATTATCTATTAGAGTAAAAGTTTGTAATGTTGGAGTAACACAAAGTATATATTAGAGTAACACGTTTGTAACGTTGAAGTAACATTATTATATGTTGAGTTATAACAATTCTGTTATGTGCTGAGAGCATATAACTCTGAAATCAATGTAAGCATATTTGCATGATGTTGTTTACTGTAACACCAAACTTTATCCAGAGTAACAGTTCTATATAATAAGAGTAACACAAAATAAATTAAGGAGAGAAGAAGAGATACGGTAATTTTTATTTTTTAGTTCTATATAATAACGATTCAAATTTTTTTAAAAGAAAATCATAATACATGTTTGTGAGAAGAGAGATAATAATTATTTTTGATAGGGGGAAGATTAAATGATGAGTAAATTAAGAAGAGAGAGGGGGGGGGGGGGGTGAATGAGATATTTACCAAATATAGTCACTTGCTTTAATTATACAAACAAAGCAAAATCATTCATCTATTCTAATCTAAGGGTGGAGGTGAGGACTCGCGGACTCAATTATGAGAAGTGGACTCACTTGATCCCTCTTCTATATATATATAGAGGGGTTCTAATGAGTCCTTCATCTATATTGAGTCCCTAAGTCCTCATCCCATCCGTTGGATGGGAGATGGATGGAGGGACGAGATCCATCATTATATTTTTTTTAAAAAAGGAGAAGATTCTGCTTCCATCAAAATAGGAAGAAATATATTTGAGTAACGTATCATTCATACTGCCATTTGTTCATTCATTCTCTGCCATTTATTCATTCATTCTCTCGTTCATCATTCTCTCATTCAACCACATTCATCATTCTCTCATTGATAACAAAAATCACATTCATCATTCTCTCATTCAACCATTGAAATTCTTCTTTGCGCCGCTGCCATTTACTTCCAATCAACACAATCAAGAACACATTCAATCATTCATCGTCTTCTTCGCGCTGCTATAACTTACGTTCGATCAATCCGGCTTAAAGTTTTCATTCAATGGCGCATATGCAAATCGTAGAACACACAAACGGTGAGTATATGCTTTGCAATTTATACTGGAATCGCCATGAAAGTCATTTAGATGCTACTCAATTATTAGTTTTTACATTTACAATATGGGAAACTGCATACTGTGAAATGTCTGATTCATCATATGAAATTTGCGCACACACAACATATTGAGTTATTGTAGTTCATATATTGCGTTACTTTAGTGTAGAGCATCTAGTACTTTAATGTCTATCATCTGTTACTTTATATGTCGTGTTACTTTAATACACTCCAGTCGTTACTTTAGGGCTTTTCATCTGTTATTGTAGTGCATTGGAGTGTCGTAAGAATTTAGGAAACTGCCATATTAAAAAAATAATAAGAAAAAAGATACTGTTTCCTATAATAATGGGACGTGATTGCCACCAAAATAGGAAACAATATCAAAGAGTAACACCATATAAAAAAAAGATAATGCTTCTTATAATTATGGGACGTGATGACTTCAAAATAGGAAACAATATCAAAGAGTAAGATACTGCGTCATACTCTCATTTCTGATCATTATATGATTTTTTTGCACTAACCTATACCTAGTGTTATTTTAATGAACATTATCTGTTACTTTAATTCACATTATCTGTTACTTTAATGTCTGACCTTTGTTACTTTATACCTGGTGTATAAGCATCCTCTGTTAATTTAATCCAATGTTACTTCAATGCACTTCATCTGTTACTTTAATTCTTGTTATCGGTTACTTTAATTCATATTTCATGTTTTGATTGTTTTTTTCGCCACGTTTATTGGCACTGTTATTATTTTTCAGTAGACGCAAAAGCACATGAATGATGTAGGGATGTGGGTGAGAGTTTCCTCCATACATAGGGTAGATTTTCAAGGACGTGGATGAGTCAGTAAACTTCCATAAATCTACGCATTGGCTTGTGGATTCGATGTGAGGAGGTACACAACGTAAAGATGGCGCAATGGTTATATTAAATCAAAGCTTCTGACGATGATGATGATGACAAAGAAGAGGAGAAGGATGAAGAAGAAGTAGAATTCTGAGTAGGACAATATATTGTTAGAGTAACATACATTATTCGTTAGAGTAACATACTGAATAAGTTACAGTAACACAGTTTATGAGTTTGATTGATTTTCCAATATCCAGTCCTTAGAGTAACATCCTTTATTGATGTAAAATGAGTTACAATAACACACATTATGCGTTAGAATAACACACATTATGCGTTAGAGTAACACACATTATGCGTTAGAGTAACACATGAATAATATCGTTTTATTTTTTGAATATGGCAGTTTTCTAAATTCTTACGACACTCCAATGTACTACAATAACAGATGAAACATGACATATAAAGTAACAGATGGTAGACATTAAAGTAACAGATGCTCTACACTAAAGTAATGCAGTATATGAAGTACAATAACTCAATTTATTGTGCGTGAGCAAATTTCATATGATGAATTATCCTTAATAGAAACATACATTATGCAACGTACTGATTTTGTAAGACACTATTATGCAACGTAATAGATTTTATGAATTAAAGTAACACAGTTCATCAATTAGAGTAACACATTGTATGAGTTAGAGTAACATGGCAGTAGCGAAAGGATGATTTTTTTGGTGAAAATGAAGATGAAACAGTGCACTTGATGTGTGAGAGAAAGATGCAGTTAAAAACTTGATGGGAGAGAGAAGATTTGCATTGAAATAATTAAGGAGGAGAGAGAAAAAAAATAAAATATTTACCAAGATTTAGTTAGTTATTTTCTTAATTATGAAAACAAATCTTAACCATTAATCTATAATTAAATCAAGGGTTAAGATGAGGACTCACGGACTCAAAATAGATAAGTGGACTCACCTGATCCCTCTTATATATATATATATATATATATATATATATATATATATATATATATATATATATATAGGTGGGATTTGGTGTAAACACCAAATTTGGTGTAAATACGCTAACAATTTGGTCTATTAGATCTTGCAAGATCGACGGTCGATATTAATTCTCAAAAGATAACAAAACCCCCAAATTTCAATTAGGCGTTTCTCTCTCCTCTCTTTCTCTCACCTCTCTTTAGGGTTTGGTAAACCCCCAAATTTCCTCTCAAAAATTTTTCTCCCAAAACTTGATCATATCTTTCATGAACATATGTTTCATGAACATGAAGGTAATATCGTTATACTTCAATACCTATTTGTTTTTGAACGCCTATTCGTTTTTTAAGGTAATTTATCACGACATATATTCGTTTTTGAATAACTATTCGTTTTTGAATTCTTCCATAATTCTTTATGATGAATATCGATGTCAACATAGAAGACATGAATCTACTTGAAGGTAATCTCAGAATTTTTAGAGTACTTGAATATATATGTTGTGGCTATCAGCCATCAAACATCACTAATCACTCCTATCAATACTTCCCTCCTCACCCTCCTCTCATTAACTCTTCCCAATCTCTTCCTGACATTACCTCCCTCATACCCTTCCCAATCCATTCCTTTTCAATTCATTTCCCAACTCAATTCATCTCTCTCTAATAAAACCCCAACAAATAATCTCCATCAATAACTCCGACCATACTCCGTCAACTACTCCAACCATACTCCGTCAACTACTCCGACCATACTGTGTTTTTAACCCAACATACTCCGTCAGTTACTTCGATCATCATACGAAGGTATGTTCATGCTTCATCTTCATCATCTTCATCTTCATCTTCATGCTTCTTTTTCTTCATCATCTTCATCTTCATCTTCATGCTTATATTTATTTTTCATACCCTTTTTTTTGTTATTTATAAAATTATTCATTTTCATTATCCACAAAAAAAAGAAGAACAACCTCATCTTTAAGATGAAGTTTGAAGATGAAGTTGTTCTTTTTTTGTGGGATGAATGAAGGTTGAAGATAAAGATGAAGATGAACAAGTCATTTAGTGCGTAATGTTCTTACAGAATTGCAAGACCACACACTTTCAGCTGTATAGTCACACTCATTATGTTGTAGAATCACGCAGCTGTACACTCATTGTAGTCACATATTCAGTTGTATAGTCACACTCATTATGCTGTATAGTCACACTCGTTATGTTGTAGAATCACTCAGCTTTAGAATACCTTGGGATTAAGGTATCATGCGTCTAATCATCTTCATCTTCATGCTTGTTTTATTTTTCATACCTTTTTTTTGTATTTATAAAATTATTCATCTTCATTATCCAAAAAAATGAAGATTGAATATGGATGAATAAAGGTTGAATATTTAATGAATGTTTAGATATTTTCATTTTTTAAAGTCACAGTCGTCCATTCATCCATATTCAACTTTCATTTTTTTTGTAGATAGTGAAGATGAATAATTTTATAAATACAAAAAGAAGGTATGATAAATAAAACAAACATGAAGATGATTAAACGCATGATACCCTAATCCCAAGGTATTCTACAGCTGCGTGATTCTACAACATAATGAGTGTGACTATGCAACATAATGAGTGTGACTATACAACTGAAAGTGTGTGACTATACAACTTAAAGTGTGTGACTTTTTTCAGGTATTTTTTATCTACGTTCAAGGTTCCACGTTCGTCAAATCCCTACTTCCGAACCTCGACGATTTTCAGGTATTTATTTTTATCCTTTTAGAGCATCTTTAAAATAATTAATCATCTTCATCCTCATGCTTGTTTTATTTTTCATTCCTTCTTTTTTTTGGTATTTATAATATTATTTATCTTCATTATTCACAAAAAAAATGAAGGTTGAATATGGATGAATGAAGATTGAATATTTAAATAATTTGCTCTGATTCGTATGTATAATCATCTTTCAAATTATGAATGTGACTTTGCTAATGATGATTGAAGAATAATTGACTATATGGCTTTTATTTGCCATTTTACGGTTTCAGTTTTGTAGTCACACACTTTAGGTTGTATAATCAAACAGTTGATGTTGTATAGTCACACTCATTATATTGTAGAATCACACAAATTCTTGCAGTGATTAGTGTATGTAATCATCTTTGCTAATGATGATTGAAGTATAAATAAGTACGAGTATAATTTAGTTGTATAGTCACAGAGATTATGTTGTATAGTCACACACTTGAAGTTGTATAGTCATACTCGTTATGTTGTAGGATCACAGTCATTATGTTGTAGGATCACACCGTTTATGTTGTATAGTCACACATTTAAAGTTGTATAGTCACACTCATTATGCTGTACAATCATGCAGTTGTACAGTCATTGTAGTCACATATTTAGTTGTGTTGTGTGATTTAGATTGATTGTGTGTTTTGTTGCAGCGAAATGGTTGGTGGAAAGAGGAATGTTGGTAAAAGGGGCGGTGGGAAGAAGAAGGTCGTGGAAGATATAGCGACCGACCACGTAATTGGACAATGTATTGTTGCGCACGTACCGGAGACCATCGTTAAATTCTTGAGTATTTATATGGGATAAAATGTTTGCTTTAGGATGAACGTACTATATGTAAAGGATGTTTGGTGGGTTAGAATATTTTTATGTTTGACGTACTATAGGTAAATGATGAACTTTTTCTAATGTAAATATATTTTCATCGCTATTTTGCGAGGTCTATAGCAAAATCACTTATCCTTTCACCTTTAAAACCACGCAGCTGTGCACCAATTAGTTTGTAGCCAAAAGTGGTCGTATTTGTATAGTCACATTCGCCTTGTTTGTATAGTCACACTCGCTATGTTGTATAGTCACACTGTCAATATTGTATAATCGGAACAGATTTTGGTTTTTCATTTTGTATAGTCACACTCGTCATGCAGTAGAATCACACTCATTATGTTGTAGAATCACACTCATTTTGTGCTTAATGTCAAACGTCAACATAATGAGTATGACTATACAGCATAATGAGTGTGACTATACAACTAAAAGTGTGTGATCTTGCAATTCTGCAAGAATATTACGCACAAAATGAGTTGTTCTTTTTTTTTAATTAAAATGTTTTTACAGTCGATTAAAATAATATTTCTAACTAGAACATATATTAATTAGAATGTTTTTTTGTTGGATGAATGAAGTTGGAAGATGAAGTTGTTCTTTTTTTTGATGAAGGAATCTTAAAGATGAAGAAATTCTTCTTTTTTTGTTGGATGAATCGAAGTCGCTCATTTTACGTCTAACAATCACCTGTTGTAATATTTCACCTGTGGTAATATTTGTGATAGGAGAGTAGAACATTTCAGTAATTTTTCAAAATTTTAAATGTGTCTTACAAACAAGAAATAAACTATAGAAGAAACCAACATGAATAAATGTTGAATATTTAATGAATGTTTAAATACTTTTGTATGTGATTAATACTTTCATTTTTTTAGAATGTCGTTACTGAGATCACAGTCGTCCATTCATCCATATTCAACTTTCATTTTTTTGGAGTACACAAAAATGAAAAAAAAGTTGAAGTACAATAATCATATATGTGCTGTAGAATAATTATAAAAACACTATAAAATAACCATGGTTATAAAACATAGTAACTAATATAATGAAATAACTTCAAGAATAATATAGAATAACCGCAACAATAGTATAGAATAACTGAAATAACATAATAAAATAATTGGGTATTTCATAGTAGTTATTAATAATATACCAAAACAAAAAAATTCATGCTATGAAATAATATATAGTTATTTCAATGTGCATAATCAAGTATTTCATTGTTCATATTCAAATATTGCAATGTTCATTATTTCAATTTTTAATTTTGTAATCAAAAATCTTGAAATTGATCTTTTTTAAACAGCAGTCACAAAATTGATGGACTTTCCAGCTGTCACGAAATCAAAAAAATTCCAAACGGGTTTATCTTATTTGGATTGAGACGAATACCAATACACAAAATATTGAATAAAATCAGAAAAAATGAATTGATTTATATATTTAGAATAGTATATCATTGAGGTTACGATGTTATTTCTATTCTGAAATAATATGTAATTATTTCAATGTTCATATTCAAGTATTTTATTGCTCATATTCAAAATTTCGACTTTCAATCTTGTAAGCAAAAATATCGATTTTATTCAAATAACGTATCAAAACATATAAAATAACATACAAACCTTAAATCGCTCAAAAAATTGAATGCAGTTAAACTAGATCTCTATCAATAACAACATCGAAATTAGCAAGATATATGTAAAAATCGAAGAAAAAAAAGTACTATACATTAGAAACCCATAATTTAGAAATTCTATAGGTATACTAGAACGAAATCGGAAACCCTAAAATTCTGGGTAATTCTAAACGTATAATCAACAATACATATTCAAGTATTGCAATATTTATAATTTCTATTTTCAATCTTGTAACCAAAATTATAAATATTACTCAAATAATGTATCAAAACAAGTAGAATAACGTACCAACCCTAAAAATTAATCAAAAAAATCGAATGATTTCTAAATCACTAACAATTGCAATACCAAAATTAATAAGATGTATATGAAAATCGAACCAAATTATTATTCGAAATTAATAAAATTGAAAATCAAAATCAACAAACTTAATATGAAAGAAATTAAAGAGTTAAAGATTGAAATTAACTTAACATAAAAGTTTAATCTTGAATACAAATTGATTTTGATGGAAAATTGAAGAACAAAATTGAGAGGTTTTGAAAAATTGAAGCTTTAGAATGAAAAGAAGAAATAAACGTAAAGAAGGAGAGGTAGAAGCTTAAAAAAAAAGAGTTTACATTATCTCAGCATTTAATAGCATTCCTTAATTTAGTGAGATTTAATGGCGAGTATACATAGGTAAATTGTAGCAAAATTGACATTGGTAAAAGATCCTAATTATATATATATATATAGAGAGAGAGAGGGGTTCTAATGAGTCCCTCATCTATATTGAGTCCCTAAGTCGTCATCCCAAACATTGGATGAGAGATGGATGGAGGGACGAGATCCATCATTATATTTAAAAAAAAAGAGAAGATACAGCTTCCATCAAAATAAGAAGGAATATATTTGAGTAACGTATCATTCATACTGCCATTCATTCATTCATTCTCTGCCATTCATTCATTCATTCTCTCGTTCATCATTCTCTTATTCAACCACATTCATCATCCTCTCATTCAATCATTCATAACAAAAATCACATTCATCATTCTCTCATTCAACCATTGAAATTCTTCTTCGCGCCGCTGCCATTTACTTCCAATCAACACAATCAAGAACACATTCAATCATTCATCTTCTTCTTTGCGCTACTATAACTTACGTTCGATCAATCCGGCTTAAAATTTTCATTTAATGGCGCATATGCAAATCGTACAACACACAAACGGTGAGTATATGCTTTGTAATTTATACTGGAATCGCCATGGAAGTCATTAAGATGCTACTCAATTATTAGTTTTTACGTTTACAATATGGGAAACTGCATACTGTTAGATGTCTGATTCATCATATGAAATTTGCGCGCACACAATATATTGAGTTATTGTACTTCATATACTGTGTTACTTTAGTGTAGAGCATCTGTTACTTTAATGTCTACCATCTGTTACTTTATATGTCGTGTTACTTTAATACACTCCAGTCGTTACTTTAGTACTTTTCATCTGTTATTGTAGTGCATTGGAGTGTCGTAAGAATTTAGAAAACCGCCATATTAAAAAAATAATTAAAAAAAGATATTGTTTCTTATAATAATGGGACGTGATTGCCACCAAAATAGGAAACAATATCAAAGAGTAACGCCATATAAAAAAAAGAAAAAAAAAGAAAGATACTGCGTCCTATAATTATGGGACGTGATGACTTCAATATAGGAAACAATATCAATGAGTAAGATACTACGTCATACTCTCATTTCTGATCATTATATGAATTTTTTGCACTAACCTAAATGTCTGACCTCTGTTACTTTATACCTGGTGTATAAGCATCCTCTGTTAATTTAATCCAATGTTATTTCAATGCACTTCATCTGTTACTTTAATTCTTGTTATCTGTTACTTTAATCCATATTTCAAGTTTTGATTGTTTTTTCGCCACGTTTATTGGCACTGTTATTATTTTTTAGTAGACGCAAAAGCACATGAATGATGTAGGGATGTGGGTGAGAGTTTCCTCCATTATGCGGTGGTGAGACTAAATTAAAGCTTCTGAGATGATGATGAAGAAGAAGAAAACGATGAAGACGAAGAGCACGAGAAGGATGAAAAAGAAGTAGAATTCTAAGTAGGACATTATATTGTTGGTGTAGTCTACATTATTCGTTAGATAACATACTTAATGAGTTACAGTAACACAAAATATGAGTAACAAGTGTGAAACCTTGGAATTGTAATGGAGTTGATTTAGTTGGAATCCTGTACCACTTTTTGTTTTGGAGTATCTTAATAAAAACAAACAATTCTTTTGTTAATTGGAACTCCTATTTTTGCAAGAGACTATTATGCAATGTAACAGATTTTATGAGTTAAAGTAACACAGTTCATGAATTAAAGTAACACATTGTATGAGTTAGAGTAACAGTTTTTGCAAGAGACTATGCAACGTAACAGATTTTATGAGTTAAAGTAACACAGTTCATGAATTAAAGAAACACATTGTATGAGTTAGAGTAACAGTTTTTGCAAGAGACTATGCAACGTAACATATTTTATGAGTTAAAGTAACACAGTTCATGAATTGAAGTAACACATCGTGTGAGTTACAGTAACATAGTTTATAGGTTATGATAGTAACATAGTAACATACGTACAATGACAGTAGGGAACTGATGATTTATTGTTGAAGATGAAAAAAACCTTAATTTTACATAAACTTGTTGTGTGAGAGAAATAGACAGTTCAAATTTTGATAGGAGAGCGAGAAAATTTGTATTGAGAAAATTAAGGAGGGGAGAGAGAATTGATATATTTACCAAGTTTGTTTAGTTATTTCTTTAATTAACAAAACAAATTATACCCATTAATCTATCTATAATCTAAGGGTTGAAGTGAGGACTCATGGACTCAAATTTGATAAGTGGACTCACGGACTCAAATATTGAATAAAATCATAAAAATTGAATTGATTTATATATTCAGAATAATATATCATTTAGGTTACGTAGTTATTTCTATTCTGAAATAGTATGTAATTATTTCAATGTTCATATTCAAGTGTTTTATTGCTCATATTCAAGTATTGCAATATTCAAAATTTCGACTTTCAATCTTGTAAGCAAAAATATAGATTTTATTCAAATAACGTATCAAAACATATAAAATAACACACAAACCCTAAATCGCTCAAAAAATTGAATGCAGTTAAACTAAATCTCTATCAATAACAACATCGAAATTAGCAAGATATATGTAAAAATCGAAGAAAAAAAAAGTATTGTACATTAGAAACCCATAATTTAGAAATTCTATAGGTATACCAGAACAAAATCGAAAACCCTAAAATTCTGGGTAATTCTAAACGTATAATCAACAATACATATTCAAGTATTGCAATATTTATAATTTTGTTTTTCAATCTTGTAACCAAAATTATAAAAATTACTCAAATAATGTATCAAAACAAGTAGAATAACGTACCAACCCTAAAAACTAATCAAAAAAATTGAATGATTTCTAAATCACTAACAATTGTAATACCAAAATTAATAAGATGTATATGAAAATCGAACCAAATTATTATTCGAAATTAATAAAATTGAAAATCAAAATCAACAAACATAATATGAAAGAAATTAAAGAGTTAAAGATTGAAATTAACTTAACATAAAAGTTTAATCTTGAATACAAATTGATTTTGATGGAAAATTGAAGAACAAAATTGAGAGGTTTTGAAAAATTGAAGCTTTAGAATGAAAAGAAGAAATAAACGTAAAGAAGGAGAGGTAGAAGTTTAAAAAAAAAGAGTTTACATTATCTCAGCATTTAATAGCATCCCTTAATTTAGTGAGATTTAATGGCGAGTATACATAGGTAAATTGTAGCAAAATTGACATTGGTAAAAGATCCTAATTATATATATATAGAGAGAGAGGGGTTCTAATGAGTCCCTCATCTATATTGAGTCCCTAAGTCCTTATCCAATTTATTGGATGGGAGATGGATGGAGGGACGAGATCCATCATTATATTTAAAAAAAAAGAGAAGATACTGCTTCCATCAAAATAAGAAGGAATATATTTGAGTAACGTATCATTCATACTGGCATTCATTCATTCATTCTCTACTATTCATTCATTCATTCTCTCGTTCATCATTCTCTTATTCAACCACATTCATCATCCTCTCATTCAATCATTCATAACAAAAATCAGATTCATCATTCTCTCATTCAACCATTGAAATTCTTATTCGCGCCGCTGCCATTTATTTCCAATCAACACAATCAAGAACATATTCAATCATTCATCGTCTTCTTTGCGCTACTATAACTTACGTTCGATCAATCCGGCTTAAAATTTTCATTCAATGGCGCATATGCAAATCGTAGAACACACAAACGGTGAGTATATGCTTTGTAATTTATACTGGAATCGCCATGGAAGTCATTAAGATGCTACTCAATTATTAGTTTTTACGTTTACAATATGGGAAACTGCATACTGTTAGATGTCTGATTCATCATATGAAATTTGCGCGCACAAAATATATTGAGTTATTGTAGTTCATATACTGTGTTACTTTAGTGTAGAGCATCTGTTACTTTAATGTCTACCATCTGTTACTTTATATGGCGTGTTACTTTAATACACTCCAGTCGTTACTTTAGTACTTTTCATCTGTTATTGTAGTGCATTGGAGTGACGTAAGAGTTTAAAAAACCGCCATATTAAAAAAATAATTAAAAAAAAGATATTGTTTCCTATAATAATGGGACGTGATTGCCACCAAAATAGGAAACAATATCAAAGAGTAACGCCTTATAAAAAAAGAAAAAAAAGAAAGATACTGCGTCCTATAATTATGGGACGTGATGACTTCAAAATAGGAAACAATATCAATGAGTAAGATACTACGTCATACTCTCATTTCTGATCATTATATGAATTTTTTGCACTAACCTAAATGTCTGAACTGTGTTACTTTATACCTGGTGTATAAGCATCATCTGTTAATTTAATCCAATGTTACTTCAATGCACTTCATCTGTTACTTTAATTCTTGTTATCTGTTACTTTAATGCATATTTCAAGTTTTGATTGGTTTTTCGCCACGTTTATTGGCACTGTTATTATTTTTCAGTAGACGCAAAAGCACATGAATGATGTAGGGATGTGGGTGAGAGTTTCCTCCATTATGCGGTGGTGAGACTAAATCAAAGCTTCTGAGATGATGATGAAGAAGAAGAAACCGAAGAAGACGAAGAGCACGAGAAGGATGAAGAAGAAGTAGAATTCTAAGTAGGACATTATATTGTTAGTGTGGCCTACATTATTCGTTAGAGTAACATACTTAATGAGTTACAGTAACACAAAATATGAGTAACAAGTGTGAAACATTGGAATTGTAATGGAGTTGATTTAGTTGGAATCCTGTACCACTTTTTGTTTTGGAGTATCTTAATAAAAACAAACAATTCTTTTGTTAATTGGAACTCCTATTTTTGCAAGAGACTATTATGCAACGTAACAGATTTTATGAGTTAAAGTAACACAGTTCATGAATTAAAGTAACACATTGTATGAGTTAGAGCAACAGTTTTTGCAAGAGACTATGCAACGTAACAGATTTTATGAGTTAAAGTAACACAGTTCATGAATTAAAGCAACACATTGTATGAGTTAGAGTAACAGTTTTTGCAAGAGACTATGCAACGTAACATATTTTATGAGTTAAAGTAACACAGTTCATGAATTGAAGTAACACATCGTGTGAGTTACAGTAACATAGTTTATAGGTTATGACAAGAACATAGTAACATACGTACAATGACAGTAGGGAACGGATGATTTATTGTTGAAGATGAAAAAAACCTTAATTTTACATAAACTTGTTGTGTGAGAGAAATAGACAGTTCAAATTTTAATAGGAGAGCGAGAAAATTTGTATTGAGAAAATTAAGGAGGGGAGAGAGAATTGATATATTTACCAAGATTGTTTAGTTATTTCTTTAATTAACAAAACAAATCATACCCATTAATTTATCTATAATCTAAGGGTTGAAGTGAGGACTCATGGACTCAAATTTGATAAGTGGACTCACGGACTCAAATATTGAATAAAATCAGAAAAATTGAATTGATTTATATATTCAGAATAATATATCATTGAGGTTACGTAGTTATTTCTATTCTGAAATAGTATGTAATTATTTCAATGTTCATATTCAAGTGTTTTATTGCTCATATTCAAGTATTGCAATATTCAAAATTTCGACTTTCAATCTTGTAAGCAAAAATATAGGTTTTATTCAAATAACGTATCAAAACATATAAAATAACACACAAACCCTAAATCGCTCACAAAATTGAATGCAGTTAAACTAGATCTCTATTAATAACAACATCGAATTTAGCAAGATATATGTAAAAATCGAAGAAAAAAAAAGTATTGTACATTAGAAACCCATAATTTAGAAATTCTATAGGTATACCAGAACAAAATCGGAAACCCTAAAATTCTAGGTAATTCTAAACGTATAATCAACAATACATATTAAAGTATTGCAATATTTATAATTTTGTTTTTCAATCTTGTAACCAAAATTATAAAAATTACTCAAATAATGTATCATAACAAGTCCAATAACGTACCAACCCTAAAAATTAATCAAAAAAATCGAATGATTTCTAAATCACTAACAATTACAATACCAAAATTAATAAGATGATATGAAAATCGAACCAAATTATTATTCGAAATTAATAAAACTGAAAATCAAAATCAACAAACATAATATGAAAGAAATTAAAGAGTTAAAGATTGAAATTAACTTAACATAAAAGTTTAATCTTGAATACAAATTGATTTTGATGGAAAATTGAAGAACAAAATTGAGAGGTTTTGAAAAATTGAAGCTTTAGAATGAAAAGAAGAAATAAACGTAAAGAAGGAGAGGTGGAAGTTTTAAAAAAAAGAGTTTACATTATCTCAACATTTAATAGCATCCTTTAATTTAGTGAGATTTAATGGCGAGTATACATAGGTAAATTGTAGCAAAATAGACATTGGTAAAAGATCCTAATTATATATATATATAGAGAGAGAAAGGGGTTCTAATGAGTCCCTCATCTATATTGAGTCCCTAAGTCCTCATCTCATTCATTGGATGAGAGATGGATGGAGGGACGAGATCCATCATTATATTTTTAAAAAAAAGAGAAGATACTGCTTCCATCAAAATAAGAAGGAATATATTTGAGTAACGTATCATTCATACTGGCATTCATTCATTCATTCTCTGCCATTCATTCATTCATTCTCTCGTTCATCATTCTCTTATTCAACCACATTCATCATCCTCTCATTTAATCATTCATAACAAAAGTCACATTCATCATTCTCTCATTCAACCATTGAAATTCTTCTTCGCGCCGCTGCCATTTACTTCCAATCAACACAATCAAGAACACATTCAATCATTCATCGTCCTCTTTGCGCTACTATAACTTACGTTCGATCAATCCGGCTTAAAATTTTCATTTAATGGCGCATATGCAAATTGTAGAACACACAAACGGTGAGTATATGCTTTGTAATTTATACTGGAATCGCCATGGAAGTCATTAAGATGCTACTCAATTATTAGTTTTTACGTTTACAATATGGGAAACTGCATACTGTTAGATGACTGATTCATCATATGAAATTTGCGCGCACACAATATATTGAGTTATTGTAGTTCATATACTGTGTTACTTTAGTGTAGAGCATCTGTTACTTTAATGTCTACCATCTGTTACTTTATATGGCGTGTTACTTTAATACACTACAGTCGTTACTTTAGTACTTTTCATCTGTTATTGTAGTGCATTGGAGTGTCGTAAGAGTTTAGAAAACCGCCATATTAAAAAAAAAATTAAAAAAAAAAGATATTGTTTCCTATAATAATGGGACGTGATTGCCACTAAAATAGGAAACAATATCAAAGAGTAACGCCATATAAAAAAAAGAAAAAAAATGAAAGATACTGCGTCCTATAATTATGTGACGTGATGACTTCAAAATAGGAAACAATATCAATGAGTAAGATACTACGTCATACTCTCATTTCTGATCATTATATGAATTTTTTGCACTAACCTAAATGTCTGACCTGTGTTACTTTATACCTGGTGTATAAGCATCCTCTGTTAATTTAATCCAATGTTACTTCAATGCACTTCATCTGTTACTTTAATTCTTGTTATCTGTTACTTTAATGCATATTTCAAGTTTTGATTGGTTTTTCGCCACGTTTATTGGCACTGTTATTATTTTTCAGTAGACGCAAAAGCACATGAATGATGTAGGGATGTGGGTGAGAGTTTCCTCCATTATGCGGTGGTGAGACTAAATCAAAGCTTCTGAGATGATGATGAAGAAGAAGAAACCGAAGAAGACGAAGAGCACGAGAAGGATGAAGAAGAAGTAGAATTCTAAGTAGGACATTATATTGTTCGTGTAGCCTACATTATTCGTTAGAGTAACATACTTAATGAGTTACAGTAACACAAAATATGAGTAACAAGTTTGAAACATTGGAATTGTAATGGAGTTGATTTAGTTGGAATCCTGTACCACTTTTTGTTTTGGAGTATCTTAATAAAAACAAACAATTCTTTTGTTAATTGGAACTCCTATTTTTGCAAGAGACTATTATGCAACGTAACAGATTTTATGAGTTAAAGTAACACAGTTCATGAATTAAAGTAACACATTGTATGAGTTAGAGCAACAGTTTTTGCAAGAGACTATGCAACGTAACAGATTTTATGAGTTAAAGTAACACAGTTCATGAATTAAAGCAACACATTGTATGAGTTAGATTAACAGTTTTTGCAAGAGACTATGCAACGTAACATATTTTATGAGTTAAAGTAACACAGTTCATGAATTGAAGTAACACATCGTGTGAGTTACAGTAACATAGTTTATAGGTTATGACAGTAACATAGTAACATACGTACAATGACAGTAGGGAACGGATGATTTATTTATGAAGATGAAAAAAACCTTAATTTTACATAAACTTGTTGTGTGAGAGAAATAGACAGTTCAAATTTTGATAGGAGAGCGAGAAAATTTGTATTGAGAAAATTAAGGAGGGGAGAGAGAATTGATATATTTACCAAGATTGTTTAGTTATTTCTTTAATTAACAAAACAAAACATACCCATTAATCTATCTATAATCTAAGGGTTGAAGTGAGGACTCATGGACTCAAATTTGATAAGTGGACTCACGGACTCAAATATTGAATAAAATCATAAAAATTGAATTGATTTATATATTCAGAATAATATATCATTTAGGTTACGTAGTTATTTCTATTCTGAAATAGTATGTAATTATTTCAATGTTCATATTCAAGTGTTTTATTGCTCATATTCAAGTATTGCAATATTCAAAATTTCGACTTTCAATCTTGTAAGCAAAAATATAGATTTTATTCAAATAACGTATCAAAACATATAAAATAACACACAAACCCTAAATCGCTCAAAAAATTGAATGCAGTTAAACTAAATCTCTATCAATAACAACATCGAAATTAGCAAGATATATGTAAAAATCGAAGAAAAAAAAAGTATTGTACATTAGAAACCCATAATTTAGAAATTCTATAGGTATACCAGAACAAAATCGAAAACCCTAAAATTCTGGGTAATTCTAAACGTATAATCAACAATACATATTCAAGTATTGCAATATTTATAATTTTGTTTTTCAATCTTGTAACCAAAATTATAAAAATTACTCAAATAATGTATCAAAACAAGTAGAATAACGTACCAACCCTAAAAACTAATCAAAAAAATTGAATGATTTCTAAATCACTAACAATTGCAATACCAAAATTAATAAGATGTATATGAAAATCGAACCAAATTATTATTTGAAATTAATAAAATTGAAAATCAAAATCAACAAACATAATATGAAAGAAATTAAAGAGTTAAAGATTGAAATTAACTTAACATAAAAGTTTAATCTTGAATACAAATTGATTTTGATGGAAAATTGAAGAACAAAATTGAGAGGTTTTGAAAAATTGAAGCTTTAGAATGAAAAGAAGAAATAAACGTAAAGAAGGAGAGGTAGAAGTTTAAAAAAAAAGAGTTTACATTATCTCAGCATTTAATAGCATCCCTTAATTTAGTGAGATTTAATGGCGAGTATACATAGGTAAATTGTAGCAAAATTGACATTGGTAAAAGATCCTAATTATATATATATAGAGAGAGAGGGGTTCTAATGAGTCCCTCATCTATATTGAGTCCCTAAGTCCTTATCCAATTTATTGGATGGGAGATGGATGGAGGGACGAGATCCATCATTATATTTAAAAAAAAAGAGAAGATACTGCTTCCATCAAAATAAGAAGGAATATATTTGAGTAACGTATCATTCATACTGGCATTCATTCATTCATTCTCTACTATTCATTCATTCATTCTCTCGTTCATCATTCTCTTATTCAACCACATTCATCATCCTCTCATTCAATCATTCATAACAAAAATCAGATTCATCATTCTCTCATTCAACCATTGAAATTCTTATTCGCGCCGCTGCCATTTATTTCCAATCAACACAATCAAGAACATATTCAATCATTCATCGTCTTCTTTGCGCTACTATAACTTACGTTCGATCAATCCGGCTTAAAATTTTCATTCAATGGCGCATATGCAAATCGTAGAACACACAAACGGTGAGTATATGCTTTGTAATTTATACTGGAATCGCCATGGAAGTCATTAAGATGCTACTCAATTATTAGTTTTTACGTTTACAATATGGGAAACTGCATACTGTTAGATGTCTGATTCATCATATGAAATTTGCGCGCACAAAATATATTGAGTTATTGTAGTTCATATACTGTGTTACTTTAGTGTAGAGCATCTGTTACTTTAATGTCTACCATCTGTTACTTTATATGGCGTGTTACTTTAATACACTCCAGTCGTTACTTTAGTACTTTTCATCTGTTATTGTAGTGCATTGGAGTGACGTAAGAGTTTAAAAAACCGCCATATTAAAAAAATAATTAAAAAAAAGATATTGTTTCCTATAATAATGGGACGTGATTGCCACCAAAATAGGAAACAATATCAAAGAGTAACGCCTTATAAAAAAAGAAAAAAAAGAAAGATACTGCGTCCTATAATTATGGGACGTGATGACTTCAAAATAGGAAACAATATCAATGAGTAAGATACTACGTCATACTCTCATTTCTGATCATTATATGAATTTTTTGCACTAACCTAAATGTCTGAACTGTGTTACTTTATACCTGGTGTATAAGCATCCTCTGTTAATTTAATCCAATGTTACTTCAATGCACTTCATCTGTTACTTTAATTCTTGTTATCTGTTACTTTAATGCATATTTCAAGTTTTGATTGGTTTTTCGCCACGTTTATTGGCACTGTTATTATTTTTCAGTAGACGCAAAAGCACATGAATGATGTAGGGATGTGGGTGAGAGTTTCCTCCATTATGCGGTGGTGAGACTAAATCAAAGCTTCTGAGATGATGATGAAGAAGAAGAAACCGAAGAAGACGAAGAGCACGAGAAGGATGAAGAAGAAGTAGAATTCTAAGTAGGACATTATATTGTCAGTGTGGCCTACATTATTCGTTAGAGTAACATACTTAATGAGTTACAGTAACACAAAATATGAGTAACAAGTGTGAAACATTGGAATTGTAATGGAGTTGATTTAGTTGGAATCCTGTACCACTTTTTGTTTTGGAGTATCTTAATAAAAACAAACAATTCTTTTGTTAATTGGAACTCCTATTTTTGCAAGAGACTATTATGCAACGTAACAGATTTTATGAGTTAAAGTAACACAGTTCATGAATTAAAGTAACACATTGTATGAGTTAGAGCAACAGTTTTTGCAAGAGACTATGCAACGTAACAGATTTTATGAGTTAAAGTAACACAGTTCATGAATTAAAGCAACACATTGTATGAGTTAGAGTAACAGTTTTTGCAAGAGACTATGCAACGTAACATATTTTATGAGTTAAAGTAACACAGTTCATGAATTGAAGTAACACATCGTGTGAGTTACAGTAACATAGTTTATAGGTTATGACAGTAATATAGTAACATACGTACAATGACAGTAGGGAACGGATGATTTATTGTTGAAGATGAAAAAAACCTTAATTTTACATAAACTTGTTGTGTGAGAGAAATAGACAGTTCAAATTTTAATAGGAGAGCGAGAAAATTTGTATTGAGAAAATTAAGGAGGGGAGAGAGAATTGATATATTTACCAAGATTGTTTAGTTATTTCTTTAATTAACAAAACAAATCATACCCATTAATTTATCTATAATCTAAGGGTTGAAGTGAGGACTCATGGACTCAAATTTGATAAGTGGACTCACGGACTCAAATATTGAATAAAATCAGAAAAATTGAATTGATTTATATATTCAGAATAATATATCATTGAGGTTACGTAGTTATTTCTATTCCGAAATAGTATGTAATTATTTCAATGTTCATATTCAAGTGTTTTATTGCTCATATTCAAGTATTGCAATATTCAAAATTTCGACTTTCAATCTTGTAAGCAAAAATATAGATTTTATTCAAATAACGTATCAAAACATATAAAATAACACACAAACCCTAAATCGCTCACAAAATTGAATGCAGTTAAACTAGATCTCTATTAATAACAACATCGAATTTAGCAAGATATATGTAAAAATCGAAGAAAAAAAAAGTATTGTACATTAGAAACCCATAATTTAGAAATTCTATAGGTATACCAGAACAAAATCGGAAACCCTAAAATTCTGGGTAATTCTAAACGTATAATCAACAATACATATTAAAGTATTGCAATATTTATAATTTTGTTTTTCAATCTTGTAACCAAAATTATAAAAATTACTCAAATAATGTATCATAACAAGTCGAATAACGTACCAACCCTAAAAATTAATCAAAAAAATCGAATGATTTCTAAATCACTAACAATTACAATACCAAAATTAATAAGATGATATGAAAATCGAACCAAATTATTATTCGAAATTAATAAAACTGAAAATCAAAATCAACAAACATAATATGAAAGAAATTAAAGAGTTAAAGATTGAAATTAACTTAACATAAAAGTTTAATCTTGAATACAAATTGATTTTGATGGAAAATTGAAGAACAAAATTGAGAGGTTTTGAAAAATTGAAGCTTTAGAATGAAAAGAAGAAATAAACGTAAAGAAGGAGAGGTGGAAGTTTAAAAAAAAAGAGTTTACATTATCTCAACATTTAATAGCATCCTTTAATTTAATGAGATTTAATGGCGAGTATACATAGGTAAATTGTAGCAAAATAGACATTGGTAAAAGATCCTAATTATATATATATATAGAGAGAGAAAGGGGTTCTAATGAGTCCCTCATCTATATTGAGTCCCTAAGTCCTCATCTCATTCATTGGATGAGAGATGGATGGAGGGACGAGATCCATCATTATATTTTTTAAAAAAAGAGAAGATACTGCTTCCATCAAAATAAGAAGGAATATATTTGGGTAACGTATCATTCATACTGGCATTCATTCATTCATTCTCTGCCATTCATTCATTCATTCTCTCGTTCATCATTCTCTTATTCAACCACATTCATCATCCTCTCATTTAATCATTCATAACAAAAGTCACATTCATCATTCTCTCATTCAACCATTGAAATTCTTCTTCGCGCCGCTGCCATTTACTTCCAATCAACACAATCAAGAACACATTCAATCATTCATCGTCTTCTTTGCGCTACTATAACTTACGTTCGATCAATCCGGCTTAAAATTTTCATTTAATGGCGCATATGCAAATTGTAGAACACACAAACGGTGAGTATATGCTTTGTAATTTATACTGGAATCGCCATGGAAGTCATTAAGATGCTACTCAATTATTAGTTTTTACGTTTACAATATGGGAAACTGCATACTGTTAGATGACTGATTCATCATATGAAATTTGCGCGCACACAATATATTGAGTTATTGTAGTTCATATACTGTGTTACTTTAGTGTAGAGCATCTGTTACTTTAATGTCTACCATCTGTTACTTTATATGGCGTGTTACTTTAATACACTACAGTCGTTACTTTAGTACTTTTCATCTGTTATTGTAGTGCATTGGAGTGTCGTAAGAGTTTAGAAAACCGCCATATTAAAAAAAAAATTAAAAAAAAAGATATTGTTTCCTATAATAATGGGACGTGATTGCCACCAAAATAGGAAACAATATCAAAGAGTAACGCCATATAAAAAAAAGAAAAAAAAAGAAAGATACTGCGTCCTATAATTATGTGACGTGATGACTTCAAAATAGGAAACAATATCAATGAGTAAGATACTACGTCATACTCTCATTTCTGATCATTATATGAATTTTTTGCACTAACCTAAATGTCTGACCTGTGTTACTTTATACCTGGTGTATAAGCATCCTCTGTTAATTTAATCCAATGTTACTTCAATGCACTTCATCTATTACTTTAATTCTTGTTATCTGTTACTTTAATGCATATTTCAAGTTTTGATTGGTTTTTCGCCACGTTTATTGGCACTGTTATTATTTTTCAGTAGACGCAAAAGCACATGAATGATGTAGGGATGTGGGTGATAGTTTCCTCCATTATGCGGTGGTGAGACTAAATCAAAGCTTCTGAGATGATGATGAAGAAGAAGAAACCGAAGAAGACGAAGAGCACGAGAAGGATGAAGAAGAAGTAGAATTCTAAGTAGGACATTATATTGTTCGTGTAGCCTACATTATTCGTTAGAGTAACATACTTAATGAGTTACAGTAACACAAAATATGAGTAACAAGTTTGAAACATTGGAATTGTAATGGAGTTGATTTAGTTGGAATCCTGTACCACTTTTTGTTTTGGAGTATCTTAATAAAAACAAACAATTCTTTTGTTAATTGGAACTCCTATTTTTGCAAGAGACTATTATGCAACGTAACAGATTTTATGAGTTAAAGTAACACAGTTCATGAATTAAAGTAACACATTGTATGAGTTAGAGCAACAGTTTTTGCAAGAGACTATGCAACGTAACAGATTTTATGAGTTAAAGTAACACAGTTCATGAATTAAAGCAACACATTGTATGAGTTAGATTAACAGTTTTTGCAAGAGACTATGCAACGTAACATATTTTATGAGTTAAAGTAACACAGTTCATGAATTGAAGTAACACATCGTGTGAGTTACAGTAACATAGTTTATAGGTTATGATAGTAACATAGTAACATACGTACAATGACAGTAGGGAACGGATGATTTATTTATGAAGATGAAAAAAACCTTAATTTTACATAAACTTGTTGTGTGAGAGAAATAGACAGTTCAGATTTTGATAGGAGAGCGAGAAAATTTGTATTGAGAAAATTAAGGAGGGGAGAGAGAATTGATATATTTACCAAGATTGTTTAGTTATTTCTTTAATTAACAAAACAAAACATACCCATTAATCTATCTATAATCTAAGGGTTGAAGTGAGGACTCACGGACTCAAATTTAAAGAGTTAAAGATTGAAATTAACTTAACATAAAAGTTTAATCTTGAATACAAATTGATTTTGATGGAAAATTGAAGAACAAAATTGAGAGGTTTTGAAAAATTGAAGCTTTAGAATGAAAAGAAGAAATAAACGTAAAGAAGGAGAGGTGGAAATTTAAAAAAAAAGAGTTTACATTATCTCAGCATTTAATAGCATCCCTTAATTTAGTGAGATTTAATGGCGAGTATACATAGGTAAATTGTAGCAAAATTGACATTGGTAAAAGATCCTAATTTTATATATATAGATAGATAGAGAGAGGGGTTCTAATGAGTCTCTCATCTATATTGAGTCCGTAAGTCCTCATCCCATCCGTTGGATGGGAGATGGATGGAGGGACGAGATCAATCATTATATTTAAAAAAAAGAGAAGAGAAGATATTGCTTTCATCAAAATAGGAAGGAATATATTTGAGTAACGTATCATTCATACTGCCATTCATTCATTCATTCTCTCCCATTCATTCATTCATTCTCTCGTTCAACCACATTCATCATCCTCTCATTCAATCATTCATAACAAAAATCACATTCATCATTCTCTCATTCAACCATTGAAATTCTTCTTCGCGCCGCTGCCATTTACTTCCAATCAACACAATCAAGAACACATTCAATCATTCATCGTCTTCTTCGCGCTGCTATAACTTACGTTCGATCAATCCGGCTTAAAATTTTCATTCAATGGCGCATATGCAAATCGTAGAACACATAAGCGATGAGTATATGCTTTCTAATTTATACTAGAATCGCCATGGAAGTCATTAAGATACTACTCAATTATTAGTTTTTACGTTTACAATATGAGAAACTGCATACTATTAGATGTCTGATTCATCATATGAAATTTGCGCGCACACAATATATTGAGTTATTGTAGTTCATATACTGTGTTACTTTATTGTAGAGCATCTGTTACTTTAATGTCTACCATCTGTTACTTTATATGTCCTGTTACTTTAATACACTTCAGTCGTTACTTTAGTGCTTTTTATCTGTTATTGTAGTGCATTGGAGTGTCGTAAGAATTTAGGAAACCGCCATAAAAAAATTATTTAAAAAAAGATATTGTTTCCTATAATAATGGGACGTGATTGCCACCAAAATAGGAAACAATATCGAAGAGTAACGCCATTTAAAAAAAAGAAAAAAAAAGAAAGATTCTACATCTATGGACATGACATAGGTCCACCTCGACGCGGCCACGCGCGGGTTTGGGGAGGCGAATGAATCTCCATATGAGATAGGTCGAATTGAAATTTAAATTAAAGTGGAGTCGCCACCGAACTTTGTGGGAGTTTGGGCCCGTTCGAACCCACTCTATATCTTAGTGGGCCATGCACAAAGTATGGATCATTCGGATGTCAGAGTTTATTGGGTTCGTCCCTTTGCATTTTGATACCGATTCCGACATTATCGGATACCGTGTATTGAATGACTCTCGTGTGTCAATGGTTTCGGACATCCGGAAACCACGGTTCTGACTAAGAGGTGAGGTTACGTGTTGGGAAGTTCACAAAGAACACCCAACCCCGCCTGCACATTAGCGGCCTCTACTAAGATATCGTTTGATTTTAAAATACGCGCGTTAGTAATTCGATGAGATGATATGCAAACATTGTTTTGACTAAACATGATTAGAATAGTTGTTACGTCAATTTAGTGCATCTAAATTAGCGTCGAAGTTGTATTTACCATGCGAGATTCGTTTTAGTACAATAAAACAAACAATGAATAAATTGCTAAAACAATGAGCAAACGAGTTAGTAACGATGATAATGGTTTGGAAATTGAGTAAGCAACATGAATATTATGCAATGCATGGTTTTGAAAGGATTATGACACGTGGTTGATTTGACACGTGTTGACCGAAGTCATAAAAATATTTGATCGGGACTCGAAAGATGATGAAAGACTCACGGATTTGATGAACCAGGATCCACTCTATCGAGTCACTGTGGGACTCGACCGAGTGGTCTCGAAAAAAAGCATTCTGCCCGATTTATGGGGTGCTACTCGATCGAGTGGGCTAGGCACTCGATCGAGCGCCCCCTGTACGAACTATGGTTCGTTTGGTTTTTGATTTCGAAATTGTTTTTTTTGAAAAGATCGATAATTTTGCTAAATCGTGTATAAATATAGTATGATTTATACTCGACTTAAATTTTCGATATTCGTCATATTCGACACTTGATTATAGAATCAATATCGAATATTCGGAATGTTCTTTTTAGAAAAGATGACTATAGTTTGTTTGAAAATTGATTTGAATGAAATAGATTCTCTCCGCGTTGAAATCGTCGTAATATGTCTTTCATGTGACGATTATCTTAGCATCAACCAGATTGATTTAGTTCTTTTAGATACGATATTCGATTATAGAGTCGGTATCGTATTTTAAGAACATTCGTTTTGTATAAAAATTAGATTGTAGTGATAATATCGATATTAGGAAAGATAAAAAAACACGATGATGACCCGTATGAAGACGGACGAAAGACGACAGAAAGAAGAAAAAAAATGACGAGAGAAAGGGAGAGAGAAAGGAGAAGACGGGATTTGATTTTACACCCTCAACCTACATCCTTTGTATTCTCGGAACGGGACTCGTCTGGCTGTGGCTTAGGCACGGGAGCGTCGAGATAATGCGGGTGAGTTATGGTGGTTTAGGCATGGGGGTGAGGTGGCCGGAACTTGGACGTAGGGACGGCGTATTCTAGGGTTGTATATGTGTGAGATAGTATTGCTAATTCTCGATGTGTGCTTATGATGTGAATTGGATGTGTGTTGATGTTGTAGATGTGTTTGTGTGTGTGCAAGGGGGTCTATTTATAGTAGAGGTCCCCGATTGTAGCTAGGAGAGATAGCCTTGCTTGGTTGACAAGAAACACCGCTTCGGATAGGAAAAGCATGCAATTTTAGAGGAACCAGGATTCTGTTGTTGGGTGGAAGTGAACTTCTCATCCGGAGAAGTTCATCTAGGAGAACTAACGAGTCGTATCGGGCTTGGATCTAATCTGCTTCAGGCACTTGGCTTTCAAGTAAGATCCTAAAGGATGGTACTTTCAGTTCGACTGGTTGGACCGCTTCCATTCCGTACGTCAAATAGTATGGAGTTGCTCCGGTTGCGGTGCGAATTGACGTTCGGTACCCCATAGGGCAAAAGGTATTTTGTCGGGCCAGTCCCGGTAATTATCAGCGATCTTTTTAAGTATGGTGACAATCGTCTTATTGGCTACCTCTACCGCTCCATTTGTTTGGGGACGGTAAGACGAAGATGTATGTCTTTGAATTTTATACTTTGCTAGCAAAGTAGCGGTTTCAGCTTGGAAATGGGTCCCGTGATCACTGATGAACTCGTGTGGAATCCCGTACCGGCATATAATCTTGTTTTGGATAAATTTAGCAACGTGCTTGGCGTTTAAGATCCGATATGACTCGGCTTCGACCCATTTGGTGAAATAGTCGATAGCCACCAAAATAAAACAGTGACCTCCCGTTCTAAAAGGATTTACCTTGCCAATTATTTCAATACCCCATGTTGAAAATGGCCATGGTGATGTCATGGTTTATAGTAGAGATAACGGCATATGTTGTACATTGGCAAAAATCTGATAATTATGACAGTGTTTGACATATAATGGCAGTCGGTTTCCATGGTGTTTCAATAATATCCGAGCCTCATGATTTTTCGAGCTACCATATGGGCGTTCATATACGGACCATTTTCACCATCGTGCACTTCGGACATAACCTTCTCGACATGTATTTTGTCGATACATAGGAGGAGAGCCCCCTGTGCCGTCTTTTTGTATAACTGTCTGTCGTCCGTACGAACGAATTGGGTTGCCAACCTTCGCAGGCTTTCTTGGTCCGGTTTTCAGTTCCCGGGGGATATTCTCCCGATGTCAAGTAAGTTAGGACATCCTGATACCGATGTTTTGGATCAGTTATTTCGATGTCTTGGTTGGCGTGGATATAGGCCGGCTTGGACCGTCTTTCAACGCAGATCGGCATGCTGGTTAGGTGTTCCGGGATATTTAATAAAGACGCTAACTTGGAAAGTGCATCTGCAAATTGATTTTCCTCCCGGGGTAGATAGATATATTCTACCTTTTGGAATTGTTTTTCGAGAACCCTTACTCGCGCTTGGTAAGCCACGAGATTAGCATTCCGAGTTTTCCATTTTTGGAGAGCTTGATTGATGACTAGGGATTAGTCACCGTGGACCCGGAGGTTTGTTACTCCTAAATCAGCGGCGACTTGCAACCTGTGAATGCATGCTTCATATTCGGCTGCGTTGTTAGTCACATCAAAGTCCATTTTACTGGATAACGGTGTATGCTCTCCTTTCGATGATATCAACGGAATTCCGATTCCGAATCCTCGGAAGTTAGACGCCCCATCAAAATACAAATCCCATGTCTCGGTGTCGGTATAGAATATGTCTTCATCTGGAAAATCCCAAGTATCAGTGTGCCCTTCTTCGGATACATGACTATCGGCGAGAAATTCGGCTACTACTCGGCCTTTGATGGCTTTTAATGGTACGAACTTGAGGTCGAACTCTGCTAGCATTAAAGTCCATCTGGACATCCTACCGTTAAGGATGGGGTTTTCAAACAGGTACTTGATAGGATCCATTTTGGATAAAACATGTAACTCGTGACTAAGCATATAGTGTCGGAGCTTTTTAGTGGCCCAAACCAAAGCTAGGCACGTTTTTTCGAGCATTGTATACTTGCATTTGTATTCCAGGAACTTTTTGCTGATGTAGTAAATAGCCCGTTCTTCTGAATCGACTGTCTGGGCCAGCATAGCCCCCATGGCTGTCTCGTTCGTTGTTAGGTATAACGACAAAGGCAAACCAGGTTGAGGTGGCATTAATACCGACGGTGCAGACAGAATCTCCTTGATTTTATCGAAAGCCGTTTGACATTTATCATCCCACAGTGTTCGTTCTCCTATCTTCATTTTCTTGAAAATGGGTTCACATACCATGGTTAACTTTGAAATAAACCCGCTGATGTATTGGACTTTCCCAAGAAACCCCCTTATTTCTTTTTCGGTTTTGGGTGGCTGCATCTCGGTAATGGCCTTGATTTTAGCTGGGTCAACCTCGATGCCGCGTTGGCTAACGATATGGCCCAGTAATTTGCCTGATGTTACCCCGAAACTGCATTTTTGAGGGTTTAGCCTCATGTTGTAATTGCGTAATCGGGTGAAGAACTTTCTTAGGGACGGAATCTGCCCGCTTCGGTCTTTGGACTTGACGATCATGTCGTCAACATAAACCTCCACTTCCTTATGCATCATGTCATGTAATAAAGTTGTGGAAGTCCTTTGATAAGTGGCCCCGGCATTGATTAGGCCAAATGGCATAACGGTGTAACAGTAAGTACCCCATGGTGTAATGAATGTGGTCTTACTCATGTCTTCTTCTGCCATTTTAATTTGATTGTACCCGGCATACCCGTCCATAAATGATAAAAGGGCACGGTCGGCCGTGTTGTCCACCAGTATGTCGATGTGTGGTAACGGAAAATCGTCTTTTGGGCTGGCCTTATTAAGGTCCCAGAAATCTACACATACTCGCACCTTATCGTCTTTTTTAGGTACTGGCACGATGTTTGCAACCCAGTCTGGATATTCAGACACTTGTATGAAGCCCGCTTTGAATTGCTTGTCGACTTCTTCTTTGACTTTGAGGGACCATTCTGGCCTCATTCTGCGGATCTTCTGTTTTACCGGCTTACACCTATCTTTGATGGGTATACGGTGTTCAACAATTTCCCGATCTATCCCTGGCATTTCCTTGTAGGACCATGCAAAGACATCCTTGAATTCCTGGAGGAGGTTCGTGAATTGTTTTCTCTCCTCGGGATATAAGGATAAACCCAACTTAAGCATCTAGGGCTCTAAAGTGGTTCCCACGTTAATGGATTCGGTTTCCTCAATTACCGGATCTCGGGATTCCCTTTGTTCGAGCTGCTCGTTAAAGTGGGGAGGCAGAGGTACCTGTTCGTCGGGTTTCTCAATGTCATTGCATATAAAATTTTTGAAAGCATTTTGAAAATAAGACAAGTCGTAAGCGAAACGGTTTTCGTTATTATTATTAGTAAATTTGGAAAAGAGCTCGAAGAGAGCGGCCATCTGATCGTTGGTTAGTGGCGGGATAGGCAGTGCTCTCGGGACAGACCCCGAGACTCCAGTGGGTGCGACTAAAGGAAGAGGAGTAACAGACTTGACTTTAGTACTGGACCCTCTAGACTTGGACTCAGACCGACTCTGACTCTGACTCAGACTCGGACTCGGACTCGGTATCCGGCATATCCCCTTCACCGGTGGTCAGCTTGTAGACTCGTACTTGGCTGTCGGTCCACTTGATAGTCTTCCTCCATGCCCTTTTTCCGGTGTCAGCACAGACTTCAGAGATCAGCTTGGTTGGATCGAACCTGTTGCTGCGGAGGATTAGGTTGACCAATTCTTCTTTAGGGGCGGGGATCGCCTTGTCTTCCCCGAATAAGAGCCCCAGCATAGGTTTAGTATTGTCAGCGCCCTCCTTGGATTCATCTTGAACGATGGCGAATATATCGTCTAGGATATAGTTGCATTCCTGATATGTGAAAGTGGGCTGGTAGAGGCCCACTTGAACAGCCCCAAACACTGGAGTGACGAAGTAATCAGTCAGTCTTGGGATGTAAGGGCCCAAGTAGGTACCCTTGATGATGTTGGTGGCCTTCTGAATACCGGCCCAGACCCCGTTTCCCGGGGTTATTACATACCCCAAACCGAATCGTGATTCCTCATTGTTTAGGACTTTGATGATCTTGTCAGCCGGAAGATTTGGCCTCGAGGTGATCCCTGGGATGTAGCCCAAGTTTTGTAGCATCATGTCGATTCTAGTGGTGAAATAGGGCCTGAAAAGATATTTTTCTTCGATCATTCCCACGAAATCGAATCCTCGTGGGTCGGTCCGGCCCGCGGTGTTACATCTTGCCACGGTTATGGGGGTGGCTTCGAGAGTGATGACCCCGTCTTGTAGAGGCAGCTTGGCCTTCCTGTGGAGGGTGGAGGATACGGCTTTGACCGCGTGGATCCAGGGCCTTCCAAGTAGCAGGTTGAAAGATGAGGTGACATCAATCACCTGGAATTCTAGTTCTTTTTCAATCGGGCCTGCTATGATAGTTAGTTTAACGGCCTCAACAACTGATTTCGGGCTTCCGTCAAAAGCCTGGATAGTTTGCGCGGTCGGAAGGTAGTCAGCCTCGATAATGCTGAGGGCCTTGGCAATCCTTAAGGGAAGGACGTTCACAGCAGACCCGTCATCAATCAGGGTCATTGGGAGATATTTTACTCGGAAGATCACCGTGATGTACAAGGCCAAGTTATGGGTGGCCCCGAACGGTGGGAGGTCAGATTCGGAGAAGGTGATGAGCGGGCCTTCTCCCTTGGATTTTCCCTTAAGATGGGGCAAAATAGTGGCTACCATTTCAGTGGGGGTAACCAACGAGTCGACCTTGATCTGATCGCCTTAGTAAGTGCTTCCCGATTTTCTTGAGAACTAACCAAAAGCTGCCGTATAGTAAGATCAGTTCGAACCCTTTTCAGTTGCTTGACTAGGGCCGTGTCAGTGCTTGGCTCCTCGAGGGTAGGCTCCGTCCTGGCAGGTTCAGTGACAGTTTCCGGGGTAGAAGGGCCGGCTGTGACGAGGTGATTGCTGGCCAAGGCTTTGGTTTTAGCCTTTTGGATCTCTTCGATGGTGATGACGACAGCTTCCCCCTTAGCTAGGTAAACGTCGTCTTCATCATCGAACCATATCCCGTTAATTTGCGGGATAAATGGGGAAATGAGGTGGGAGCAGTCGATTACCTCTCCGGTGAATATAGCATGAGCACTGAACGGGTTTTCTTTGTTGCTCGGCTTGTCCCCGGGCGACGGTATTTTCCTGCTCTCGATCAAGTCTTGGATGAGTTGCTTCAGTTTCCAGCATTTTTCGGTATCGTGCCCATTGCCTGAATGTTATAGCTCTTGGATCGTATCTCAATCGGGACTTCCGGAGTTGGGCCTATCGGCTGGATCAGACCCTTGGAAGAAAGCCTTTGTAAGGCGTAAGTATAGGTGGTCCCTATATTCGTGAATACCCGAGTCGAAGTATTCTTTTTGGAAGAGGTATCTAGTAGATTAACCTCGTCAAGGATGCTGCGGGTTGCAGCTGCGGTTGCGGGCTTGCTGGCGGATGAGCTAGCCCCTTGATATCCTTTGGCAGAGGCCTTAGTATGGTTCCCTAGCCTTAAGTCATCTTCTATTCTTGTACCCATTTCAGTCAAGGTTGCGAAGTTTGATATGACTGCATACCGGAGATGAACCCGATAAGAGGGGAGGAGATTCTTCACGAAGGCCTCCACTAACACCTTTTCGCTGGGCTTATCAACCACCTTCACGCTTTCGGCCCTCCACCTTTGAAGGTATTTAGTAAAACCTTCTTTGGGCTCTTGGGCCATGACCTCCAGAGTACGCATAGTAGTCTGGATCTCGGTATTATCCGCGTAATTCCGAGCGAATTCGCTTGCTACATCGTCCCAGGTTTTGTACTTCTTGGAGTCAAGTCTGTAGTACCAGGCTTTCGGATGCTTCTCGAGGGAAGAAGCAAACAAGTGCTTGAACATAGTTCACTTTATCCCCTTAACAGCCATGGATTCCTTGAAGGGCCGGATATGGAGTACCGGGTCTTCAGTCCCATCGAACATTGGTAAGCCCGTGAGGTTGAGATTAGTGGGCAGTTTTTCGGTCAGGGGCGAATAAGCACGGGCATTTTCCGTGTGGATGGTGTTGTTAGTCGACAAATGGACTTGTTCTTGCAGCTTGCGGACCGCGCTGGCCAATTCAGCTAACGGCCCAGTAGTTTCGACCCCACCTCCAGGAGTTCCTTGTTCATCGGCGCTCACACGGGTGATGAGGGATATCTGGTCTTCCCTAATTTTTGTCAATTGGGTCTCGAGCTTAGTCAACGAGGCTGTCAATTGGTCGACGCCTTCTTGCATCTTGGATCTGGTGAAGGGTGGCCTGTCTGTAAGAATACCCCGTAATCAGAAACAGAATCTGGATCTTGGAACCTAAAAGGAAAAGGCACATCCCGAGCAAGAGAAAGACTGAAAAGGAAATGACTCGGAAAAGACGCCTAAACGGGTGACTCGTATAAGGTGGGCTTCCTTAGGATTCGGCGTGTGGGCCGAGTCCCGTTCGAAGGAAGGTCCATGTGAGATATTCCCCAGACTTTTGGACTCGAATGTGTAAACGGGCCTTCCTTTGTAGAAGTATGTCCTACGTAGGTGGGCCATGCCTTAGTCAAATAAGGTGGACTGGGATAGGGAGGAAACCCGTGATGTAAGATCGACGGAGTTTCGACGCTAAAGACCTTCGACGACTTATGACAAGACCCGACACTGCTAAATACGGGAAGTTCTAAGAAGAGGAAAGTTTTGCAAATGAACTTTTTTTTAGAAAATCTAGAAAAAACCGGCGGGCGGCCCGATTTTTTCGAAAATTGGAAAACTGTTATCGGGCCATGGTTTTGAAGTTTTGAAAATACTTTGAGTTTTGAAACGGGTAGCATACCGGCTAGAAATAGGCTATTTTGAGTAAAATCATAAGTAATTCGGTAGCTTTCTGGGTTTTGAAATCGGATGTTTTGGAAAATGATGCAAATTTTTTGAAAATGACGGTTTTTGAGAAACGACCCTAGAAACCAAGTAGCACATAGTCACGCAAGCATAATAACGACACCATGTATGCTTTACACTAAGTCTCGGTCAGTCTAAATATGGTCTATACCAGTGTACATGGCCTTTCTGAGAATCGGGACGGACTTCCTAAGTCTAGCTGAGCTTAGAACATGCCTCGAAACCCATACGAATTAGCCATGGACACCTTTGACATATCCATGTTGGAGTACATCAATAGTATAGTGGGACGTCGGTCACCAGTACCGGCCCGGGAAAAGATGGGGTTATGCATGAACCATAAAACTAAAACGCGTATTGTACTAGTCAAACGATTTCTATTCGAGTCTCACCCTGAGGATGCCGATGGTAAGTCACGCATCAGTTAATCCCCAACGGAGTCGCCAAATTGTGAACTTGACATAGGTCCACCCCGACGCGGCCACGCGCGGGTTTGGGGAGGCGAATGAATCTCCATATGAGATGAGTCAAATTGAAATTTAAATTGAAGTGGAGTCGCCACCGAACTTTGTGGGAGTTAGGGGCCGTACGAACCCATTCTATATCTTAGTGGGCCATGCACGAAGTATGGCCCATTCGGATGTCAGAGTTTATTGGGTTCGTCCCTTTGCATTTTGATACCGATACCGACATTATCGGATACCGTGTATTGAATGACTCTCGTGTGCCAATGGTTTCGGACATCCGGAAACCACGGTTCTAAGTAAGGGGTGAGAGTACGTGTTGGGAAGTTCACAAAGAACACCCAAACCCGCCCGCACATTAGCGGCCTCTACTAAGATATCGTTTGATTTTAAAATACGCGCGTTAGTAATTCGATGAGATGATATGCAAACATTGTTTTGACTGAACATGCGAAGATTAGAATAGTTGCTACATCGATTTAATGCATCTAAATTAACGTCGAAGTTGTATTTAGCATGGGAGCTTCGTTTGAGTGCAATAAAACAAACAATGAATAAATTGCTAAAATAATGAGCAAACGAGTTAGTAACGATGATAACGGTTTGTAAATTGAGTAAGCAACATGAATATTATGCAATGCATGGTTTTGAAAGGATTATGACACGTGATTGATTTGACACGTGTTGACCGAAGTCATAAAAATATTTGATCGGGACTCGAAAGATGATGAAAGACTCACGGTTTTGATGAACCAAGAGCCACTCGATCGAGTCACTGTGGGACTCGACCGAGTGGTCTCGAAAAAAAGCATTCTGCCCGATTTATGGGGTGGCACTCGATCGAGTGCCCCCTGTACGAACTATGGTTCGTTTGGTTGTTGTTTTCGAAATTGTTTTTTTTGAAACGATCGATAATTTTGCTAAATTGCGTATAAATATAGTATGATTTATACTCGACTTAAATTTTAGATATTCGTCATATTCGACACTTGATTATAGAATCAATATCGAATATTCGGAATGTTCTTTTTAGAAAAGATGACTATAGTTTGTTTGAAAATTGGTTTGAATGAAATAGATTCTCTCCGCGTTGAAATCGTCGTAACATGTCTTTCATGTGACGATTATCTTAGCATCAACGAGATTGATTTAGTTCTTTTAGATACGATATTCGATTATAAAGTCGGTATCGTATTTTAAGAACATTCGTTTTGTATAAAAATTAGATTGTAGTGATAATATCGATATTAGGAAAGATAAAAAAAATGTGATGATGACCCGTATGAAGACGGACGAACGACGACACAAAGAAGAAAAAAAAGACAAGAGAAAGGGAGAGAGAAAGGAGAAGACGAGATTTGATTTTACACCCTCAACCTACATGCTTTGTATTCTCGGAACGGGGCTCGTCTGGCTGCGGCTTAGGCACCAGAGCGTTGAGATAATGCGGGTGAGTTAGGGTGGTTTAGGCGTGGGGGTGAGGTGGCCGGAACTTGGAAGTAGGGACGGTGTATTCTCGGGTTGTATGTGTGTGAGATAGTATTGCTAATTCTCGATGTGTGCTTATGATGTGAATTGGATGTGTATTGATGTTGTAGATGTGTTGGTGTGTGCAAGGGGTCTATTTATATTAGAGGTCCCCAATTGTAGCTAGGAGAGATAGCCTTGTTTGGGTGTCCAAAAACACCCCTTCGGATAGGAAAAGCATGCAATTTGAGAGGAACCAGGATTCCGTTGTTGGGTGGAAGTGAATTCCTCATTCGGCTGGAAAAGGAGTCACTCACCGAGTGACTCTGATGCTCGGTCGAGTGCCCGATTTTGACACCGGTTCAGCGTGATTCGTGAGCTCACTCAACCGAGTGGGCCGGTCCGCTTGACCGAGTGGGCCGGTCCACTCGATCGAGTGGGTCTAGCTCGGGTAGAATTCCTTTTAGAGATCGAATTCTATCTCTAACGGATTTATTTAATGTTTTTTGTAGCTGATTTTTGTAGTTTTCGACCTCAAGTCGGATTGGTGGGGTGACACGGCAGATATTTATGCCTCATAAATGTCTTTGACCGGGGTTTGACTCGGTCGCTAAAAGACGGATTTGCCCTTGGTGTCGGTTTTGACCCAAATTAGTTTTATTTGACTGGGAACGACCCACTGGGCCTGAATTTGAGGTTAGTTTTGTGAGATTTGTACTCCGTAAATAGCCCAAACCAAATGCTAACGATTTCGAGCCCATTTTCGAGTATATTAAAGCATGTTTGCGTCCGATCATCATCGGGTGTTTTTTGGAAACTGCTATAGACACCTAACGGCCAAATGTGGGTGTCTACAGAGCCCCCACTCTGACTGAGGCTTGGACAGGGAGAAAGTCAGAGTAGCTACTAGGCCAATCAAAGCTTAAGACCTGGCAGACTTCCTGGTCGGGTCGTTTATAGTCCATTAGACTCGCGTGAAGGGCTCGCCAGCCATAGGTTAGAAACCATACCTGAGCTAATGATAATCCGTGGGGATTTGGACTCGTTGCATAAGTCCTGGGTGCGCCTGTATGTTGGCCCATCCCGTGCTGATTCGAGAGATACGCCGCCTAGGGCTTTCCGCTGGGGAGTGAGTTGCATGGCTCTGCTTGAGTCGTACCTGTATATAGTTATGCGAAGTTTTGCATGTAACATTTAGGTAAAAATGACTCGCGCCGGGGAATAGAAGTTTTGAAAAAGAGTTTGGATTTTTTTTTTGAATTTTGAAAATTTGAGGATTTTGATTCTGAAAAGAAATAGGAATGCTCAGGATGACCCATTAGCTGAAGAATTGAGATGGGGCTTGTATGCTAAACCTCCGGGGATTAGGAATCCTAGAGATACGAGGACTACCGAGGTTTAGTGCTATAAATACCCATCTTCTGCTTTTAATTTTTTTCATAACTCTCATTAATTCCCTCCCTTCCAAAGAGAACTAGCCCCGAGAATCCTTATTCTTTTTAAGAAAAACCTATCCGTGGGAATCGATCGTTTGACCAGAATGCTGCAAGACTGGTCCCGATGCTTTAGCGACGCCGATAAAGTAGTTCTGAACCAGAATGGTATTACTCAATTGTTTACGATCCGCCAAATGCAAGTGGGCCGTCATTTCCTCGATGCTTGTTTTTCGTACTGGGACGACACTTATCATGTTTTCGCTCTTCCTCGAGTCGATATTTGCCCTATCCCTGAGGAAATTGCTGCCTTAGGAGGATGGAATCCCATACTTTGTCCCGATATCCCTTTTTCAGTTCATGATCCTAGGAGGAAGCTACGGGAATTCCTAGGACTTTCTCACATGGAGGTATCCCGTATGACGGAGGGGGATACTATTTCTTTGATCGATTTGGCTGAAAAGTTCATGAACCCACACGATGTCCGAGTCAGGTCGGTTCATAGCCGTAGGGCCTTCGCTTTTTGTATGCTCCATGTTTATGCTTTCGAAGGTCACATGGATTTGCTGTCGTGTATGGGCCATGTCCGACTTTTCACAGTGGTTGACCTGATGGAGACGGAGCACAGTTCGGCATGTCTAATTACAGGGGAAATTATCCAAGGCTTGGATAACCGTAAGAGGGATTCGTCGGTTCGTTTGACCGGGAGCACCTGTTTATTGCATGTATATTGCTTCGGATTTTCCTGATTTTTCGACCCTTTCGATTTCTCGATTTTTTTTTGATTTTTTTTCCGCAATTTCCTGCTACAGTGGGCACTCAATCGAGTCACCCTGGCACTCGTTCGAGTGCCTTCTCGAAAAACCTCCTGTCCGGTTTCAGGTGTATTACTCGATCGAGTGACCTCCAAGCACTCGATCGAGTGCTTCTGGGCGGACATCAATTTTGGCTTGATAACTCATATTTTTTTCTTCCTTTTCAGCTTTGGTTATTCGAGCGGCTATCGATCATGGATCCTCCCTTTGACCTAAGTCGTTATCGACCCAACTAGGTGATGACTAGGAGATGGACCATTGACTTTTCTCGCCATAATACCCAGAAATATTGGGACGAAATTTTGTCCTTCCATAATGGCCCGTTGATCCGGTGGACGGTGCCCTGGTGGCCTATTTATGTTCGAACTGGCTTGGAATCGAGGGACAGGGCGCGGTACCAGGTGATCCTATCCTTCAGGCAGACTATTCATCTTTATCCAGATCGCATACTTAGGCAGTGTGGTCGGTCCCATAGAATCCCAGAAATCGAGGCGGTTGTGAGTGAATCTACCTAACTGACGGACGTGATGTGCGATACTTGGATGAAATGATGGTACACCCGGGCCACCTGGTCTACTCCCAAGTCTCCTCATTCAATTTGGGTATCAGATTCTTATGTGAAATGGACGAAGGCGGATTCTGCCAAAGCCCGAGCTGCCCTAAAGGTTGACGAGGCTTTTGACCTACTCCAACGAGAACAGGCTAAAGACATCAGGGGTTTCTTTGATGAGAACGAGGCTTCGGCTATGTCAAGTCAGAAAAGGATGACTATGACTCAAGCTGAAGGGTCCAGTACTAAAAGTGCACGGGGGAAAGTGAGCCCCCAGGCAGACTTGGAAAGGAGACTTGGCCCAAGACTAAAGGTTCAGAACCGACTTGGTCCTCGAGATAGGCTACCCGAGCACGTACGGGCTCGACTTGGACCGGTTACAACGGCAGAAGACCCGCTGTCGAAGAAACGAGTTCGAGCAAAGGAGGTTCCCTTGGTGATCCGGGAACGTTCACCCCCACCCCGTCGACCTCGGGCTCCGCGCGACCCAAAGAACAAGGGAAAGGACAAAATGCGTTAAGTGCTAGTGTCCTTAGTTTTATTATCTAAGTACTACTATTATTTTTTGTGGTGTGCCTTTTTTGTTGTTTGTTTTATTTATTTATTGTGTGATGTAACTTTGGACTTCCCGAGTTTATCGGTTTTATAAAATAAAAGACATATTAGTGAATACCGTTTCCATCTTTTCCGTTATTGCAGTGGTTGTACCCTTTTGAGGGGTTGCCTACGTATCCACAATTAGCGGAATCAAACCAAACGTAGTTCAAAAGTAGATTTTTTGCAATTTTCGAAATACACCAAGACTATTAGTTCGAGATGTGTGACAGTAGGATAAATAATCCTAGCTCATTGACTTGCTTATAATCTTGAAAATTTATAAAAAGATAAAATTTTTATAAACTTTTGCAAATGACATTGAGATAAGGTTTAGGGGTAGAAACGTTTCAGCTGGTCCAAGTTGGTTGGGTTGACGAATTCATTCCCGTCCAAGTCTGTTAGCATCACTGCTCCTCCTGATAGGACCTTCTTTACCAAATACGGCCCAGCCCCATTGGGTTTGAATTTTCCTCTTGGGTCAACCGGTAGTAATGCATGGACCGATTTTAGAACTAAATCCCCTTCTTTGATATTTCTGGGCCTAACTCTTTTGTTGAAAGCCCGTTGTATCCTCTTTTGGTATATTTGATTGTTGTTGAGGGCCCGGGACCGCCGTTCATCTAGGAGAACTAACGAGTCGTATCGGGCTTGGATCCAATCTGCTTCAGGCACTTGGCTTTCAAGTAAGATCCTAAATGATGGTACTTCCAGTTCGACTGGTTGGACCGCTTCCATTCCGTACGTTAATAGTATGGAGTTGCTCCGGTTGCGGTGCGAATCGACGTTCGGTACCCCCATAGGGCAAAAGGTATTTTGTCGGGCCAGTCCCGGTAATTATCAGCCATCTTTTTAAGTATGGTGACAATCGTCTTATTGGCTGCCTCTACCGCTTCATTTGTTTGGGGACGGTAAGGCGAGGATGTATGTCTTAGAATTTTATACTTTGCTAGCAAAGTAGCGGTTTCAGCTTGGAAATGGGTCCCGTGATCACTGATGAACTCGTGTGGGATCCCGTACTGGCATATAAGCTTGTTTTGGATAAATTTAGCAACGTGCTTGGCGTTTAAGATGCTATATGACTCGGCTTCGACCCACTTGGTGAAATAGTCGATAGCCACCAAAATGAAACGGTGACCTCCCGTCCCAGAAGGATTTACCTTGCCAATTATATCAATACCCCATGTTGAAAATGGCCATGGTGATGTCATGGTGTATAGTAGGGATGACGACATATGTTGTACATTGGCAAAAATCTGGCAAAAATTTGACAATTATGACAGTGTTTGACATATAAGTAGCAGTCGGTTTCCATGGTGTTCCAATAATATTCCGAGCCTCATGATTTTTCGGGCTAGCATATGGGCGTTCATATAGAGGCCAATTTCACCATCGTGCACTTCGGACATAACCTTTTCGGCCTGTATTTTGTCGATACATAGGAGGAGAGCCCCCTGTGCTGTCTTTTTGTATAACTGTCCGTCGTCCGTACGAACGAATTGGGTTGCCAACCTTCGCAAGGTTTTCTTGGCCCGATTTTCAGTTCCCGGGGGATATTCTCCTGATGTCAAGTAAGTTAGGACATCCTGATACCAAGGTTTTGGATCAGTTATTTCGATGTCTTGGATGACGTGGATATAGGCCGGCTCGGACCGTCTTTCAACGCAGATCGGCATGCTGGTTAGGTGTTCCGGGATATTTAATAAAGATGCTAACTTGGAAAGTGCATCTGCAAATTGTTTTTCCTCCCGGGGTAGATAGATATATTCTATCTTTTGGAATTGTTTTTCGAGAACCCTTACTCGTGCTTGGTAAGCCACGAGATTGGCATTCTGAGTTTTCCATTTTTGGAGAGCTTGATTGATGACTAGGGATGAGTCACCGTGGACCCGGAGGTTTGTTACTCCTAAATCAGCGGCGACTTGCAACCCGTGAATGCATTCTTCATATTCGGCTGCATTGTTAGTCACATCAAAGTCCAATTTAATGGATAACGGAGTATGCTCTTCTTTCGGTGATATTAACAGAATTCCGACTCCGAATCCTCGGAAGTTGGACGCCCCATCAAAATACAAATCCCATGTTTCGGTGTCGGTATGGAATATGTCTTCATCTGGAAAAGCCCAAGTATCAGTGTGCCCTTCTTTGGATACGGGACTATCGGCGAGAAAAAAGAAAGATACTGCATCCTATAATTATGGGACGTGATGACTTCAAAATATGAAACTGATTGGGGTGGGCCGCCTGTCAATCAACCGCCTGCTAGGCAGGCCCCAAGACGGATCCTGCCGGGGAGTCGGAAGACTAGCCCCCAGCAAGGACCTGGAACAAAGCATGAAACGCTAAAGGTTGGCCGTCAGCTGCTGAGAGCACGGGCCAACCCAGCCTGTCGGAGCTTGGCAGCCCCCTGCCTGGAGACTGTCTGCCCTGGGAGAACCCCTGGCCAGCAGGGTCAGGACCCCCAAGGGCCCTCTCGTCATTTTGCCTAAGGTAATTGGGAATGGGTGGATGAGAAGCCGCCACTTGTCACTTCTCTATCCAACCATTCCTCTTTCTCTTCTCTCTCTTGTGGGAAGGTATAAATACCTCCCCATTTCCCACATGAGAGGGGTTGGATTTTCTCTCTCTAGACTCTTACTCTTAAAAACGCCACCTAGTTCCTCACGAGCTAGGTTCGTAAAGGCATTTCACGGACTGACTTAGGCATCGGAGAGGGTTTCCTCGGACAACCTCCGAGGCCCTGTGCGTTCATTGTGCAGGGAGCAGACCGTTTCCGCCGGGAAAGTCCGACTCAAAGAGTGAGGGGAAGGGGAGACCAAGAGAATCAGACGATCAGTTGTTTGTCATTAATTCAATTACACTACCCGGATCTCAGGCCGGGTAAATTGTTTCCGTTACCGGAACAATTTGGCGCCGTCTGTGGGGACCTTACGGTTGTGCTCACGAGTTACCCACTAAAATCAACCACTCATAATCACAAAATTAAACACAATCATGCCAGAAATCGTGGATGCCAGTGCAGGAGCGGGTCCGACGGTCCCTCCGGTGACCCCCCTGTACGGTATGCCGCTGTCGGAGAGGATCCCACCTGCCACAATCCTGGGGGTAGGGGGAACCAATCCCCTCGGTGGATCAAACACTGCTGTGACACCCGAGCTGGGAGCACGCCCTGGACGTGCCCTCAATCTGACCCCAGCTCAGATGGCACATGCAGCCGCGTTCTTCTCTGCGATGCTGGATCAGGAATTCACACCTGAGGACTTGGTGGGCAGGGTCGCATCGGCTCCCAGGCAACCGTCCCCAGTCAGCAGGGACGAGGCCGGGGGCACGAGGTGGACCGCCGCCATAAATGCTCAGAGAAAAGCAAGAAGAACAGCCCAAATGTATACGCATGTGCAGAGACGCATCACCACTGGCAAACCAGAACCACCTGTCCAGCAGGCGTTCTCTATTCACACGACAGAATCGGCGTCTGGAGGGCAGGGAGGCTTATCTCAAGGATTACAGGAGCGCATGAGGCCCAGGGAGCCTGTGTCAAAACGCTTAGGGGAGAGGCCAGGCGGAGTTTTCTCCAGACTAACACCTGCGGCCAAGGAACAGTCAGCCCCCGGCTTATCCCAAAGCCTGCAATCCAGACTCAACCGGGGACAGCCGCTCGAGTCCAGGTACCATCAGGGTGAAAATCTCTGCCACTCCCAGAGGAAGAGGCCCAGGCAGGCCTCCTCGGGAACAGAGGATGAGGCAGCTAGCAGACCGCCACCGAGGCACCGCTCCCCCAGTACGAGGAAACCGACCCATAAACAATGGGAATCTCACGGTAACCAGTCTGGGGAAAGCAGGTCACGACTGGTAGGCAGGCCCACGAAAACCCCGTTGCACCCTGAGGTACAAGAGTACCCCATTCCAAAAATCAAAATGCCCACCATCAAATTTGACGGGACGACAGACCCTGAAGACCACCTGGCAGCCTTTGAGAGCCACATGGGCATGTATGACGTTGATGATGCCATCTGGTGCAAAGTCTTCCCTACCACCCTGGTGGGACTTGCGCAGGGGTGGTTCAGAGACCTCCGCCAGGGGTCAATCAGGTTCTTCATAGAGTTGGCTGAAATTTTCCTTGAACAGTATGCCGGAAATAAGAGAAGACGCCTTACCCATTTCGATCTCATGACCCTGAAACAGAAAAAGGGTGAGAGTGTAAGAGAGTACATGAGAAGGTTCGATCTATCCTACCAGCAGGTTAGGGAGATCGACGATTCCACCGCCGCCTACGCCCTGACAATCTCCCTACTTCCAGGGGAAATGAAAAACCAGATGATCAGGGCCCAGCCAGAAACCTTGGCCATGGCCAGAAAGATTGCTGAAGGGTTCATTCTGCAGGAGGAGTTCCACGGCCTGACGGACACCCCTGCAGGCCAAACAAAGCCTCAAGGGGGACCGCAGGTTGGAAGGAGCAGAAGTGAACCAGGTAAGCAAAAAGAAGAGGGAGACACTCCCAAGAAGGAACGCCCAGTCTACCAACCCAGATTCGATAGTTATACCGCTCTGAACAAATCCAGGGCGGAAATCTTCGAACTGGAAAAAGAAACTGCCAAATGGAACCGTCCAAACAAACCTCGCAGCCCAAAAGGCGACCCAAAGAAATTCTGCACTTTTCACGACTGTATAGGCCATACCACCGAAGAATGCCGTCACCTGAAGGATGAAATTGAGAAATTAATCAGGAACGGATGGTTGGCCAACTACGCAGCCAAAAACAAGTCTCAGAAGGAAGTGTCTGAGAAACCCGAGGGGTCAGTGCAGAACCGGATGGTAATCCATGTAATTTCAGGGGGCACTGAGGGTCAGCTCAGTCGAAGAGGCCAAAAAAGGCAAATGCGCGAGCTGAAGAACCAGATCTGCTACGCTGAAAAAGAAGGGAGTCCAAGGGGAGTGACATTGAGTATCACCCCTGACGACGCAGGACGGGTGATATATCCGCACAGTGATCCTCTGGTGCTGTCCCTAGAGATCAGCAACCATATTGTGCGAAGATGTATGGTAGACACGGGCGCATATACAAATCTTTTGTACAAGGATGCTTTCGAAAAAATGGGCCTGGAAAAAAGGCACCTGCGGCCTGCTCCCGGATCGCTGTATGGATTCAGTGGGGCAGGCGTACTGCCCATGGGCGTCATCGACTTGCCTGTAACCTTCGGGGAAGGTTCCACAGCCAGGAATGTCAGGGCAACCTTTGTTGTTGTGGACGCAAGATCTGCCTATAACGCCCTGATTGGCAGGGCCACGCTGGATGAAATCGAAGCGGCAATTTCCATCAGGGCTCTCACCATCGCGTATGTCACAGACTTCGGGCTGGAAGGAAAGATACGTGGGGACCAGGAGTCAGCCAGACAATGCTACTCCGTGGCCCTACAAGAGCACGAGAGGGACAGAAAAGGAAAAAGAAAAGCTGACAGCTCCCCCTGCAGGGAAGGCGAAGTCCCAGTCGAGCACCCGGTGTCCGACCGCCTGGAACCAGGGGGCGAAAGTATGCTGGTGGACTTAGAACCAGGAAGACAGGTCCTGGTAGGAACAGGCCTAGAGGAATCCTACCAGGCCGAACTGGTCAAGCTACTAAGGGAGAACAAAGACGTATTTGCCTATTCTACAGACGAGATGCCAGGCGTTGATCCCTCATGCATCGTTCACAAGCTGAATGTAAGCACGGATGCCCGCCCTGTAAAACAGAAGAAACGAAACATGTCTGCAGAAAAAGACGCAGCAATCAAGGAAGAAATTGACAAACTCTTGAAAGCAGACTTTATTGAAGTCTGCGACAACCCAGAATGGCTGGCAAATGTTGTTATGGTCAAGAAGTCGTCAGGCGCATGGAGAATGTGCGTCGACTTTACAAACCTAAACAAGGCCTGCCCGAAAGACTGCTATCCGCTCCCTCGGATCGATCAATTAGTAGACGCCACCAGTGGCTACACCATGCTAAGCTTCTTAGACGCCTTTTCAGGGTACCACCAAGTGTATTTGTGGCAGCCGGACAGGGTGAAGTGTGCGTTCATCACTAGTTCGGGCACTTACATGTATAAGATGATGCCCTTCGGGCTCAAAAATGCAGGGGCTACGTACCAGCGGTTGGTTGATAAAGTGTTTGAGAAACAAAAAGGCAGAAACATCGAGGCTTACGTTGATGATGCCATCGTAAAAAGCAGGGAAGACAGGGAACACCTGACAGACTTGCAGGAAACCTTCAGTTCTCTGCGCGCTTACAAAATGAAACTAAATTCGAAAAAGTGCACGTTGGAGTCCGCTCCGGAAAATTCCTAGGGTTCTTGGTCAGTTCTCGGGGTATAGATGCCAACCCTGAAAAAATTCAGGCAGTTCTAGACCTCCCTGAGCCCAGGACCATCAGAGACATCCAGCGCCTGACGGGTCGAATGGCCGCCTTGGCACGATTCGTTGCCCGATCAGCAGACAGAGCCACTCCTTTTTTCAAGATACTGAAAGGAAACAAACAGTTCAAGTGGGAGAGCGAGCAGAAAGAGGCTTTCGAGCAACTGAAAGACCATCTCAAGAGGCTACCCACCCTGGCAAGACCAGTAGCGGGAGAAAAACTTTTCCTCTACATTGCAGTAACCAATATAACTGTCAGCGCAGTCATCCTACGAGAAGAAGTAGACACCCAGCAACCTATATACTTTGTGAGTCATGCGCTGGGGGCAGCTGAGAAGAATTATCCGATGGTTGAAAAAGCCGCCTACGCGGTCATAATTGCAGCCAGGAAGCTCAGACCTTACTTTGACGCGCATCCAGTCGTAGTCCTCACCGACCAACCCCTGGAAAAGGTGTTGGAAAAATTCGAAAAATCGGGGAGATTGTTGAAATGGGCAATTGAGCTGAGTGAGCTAGGTATATCCTACCAGCCTAGAACAGCCATCAAAGCCCAAGCTTTGGCAGACTTTTTGGCTGAGTGCTCCCATTCAGGGGAAGAGGAGGCCCCTGCCCAGGAATGGGTCGTGTATACTGACGGGTCCTCGACGGCCAACGGCGCAGGCGCAGGCGTCGTACTAACCAGCCCAGAAGGGACCGACTTTGAGCATGCTCTCAGATTCGTTTTCCCAGCATCAAACAATGAAGCAGAGTACGAAGCAGTACTCGCAGGCGTCAGGTTAGCTAAAGCCGCAGGGGCAGAACGAATTGTCTTGGCGACAGATTCCCAACTCATCGCCAACCAGATTAATGGAGAATACGAGGCAAGGGACCAAGCAATGGCCGCATACCTGGAGATGGTAAAGGGGGAGTTGTCCGGCCTGAAATCATATGAGGTCAAACAAATTCCCCGATCCCAGAACAACAGAGCAGATGCCCTGTCAAAACTGGCAAGCTCTAGTCTACAGGACATCCGGAGATCAGTATGGGTTGACGTTTTACACGAAAAGTCTACTAATCCCTGTCAAACGATTAATGCCGTGGAAGAAGAGCTGGAAAGCTGGATGACCCCTTTCATCCAGTACAAAAGGCACGAAATCTTACCATCAGACTCATTACAAAAGAGGAAGGTACAGGCTAAAGCAGCCTGGTTCATATTCATTAATGGGGAACTCTACAAAAAATCTTTTACTTATCCCCTGCTTAAATGCCTACGGGCGGATCAGGCCGCTGAGGTATTGGATGATATCCACTCAGGGATTTGTGGACATCACATTGGCGGGAGGTCGCTGGCCCACAAGGCCCTCAGGGCAGGCTACTACTGGCCTACCATGCTGGCAGACGCCAAAAGCCTGACCCAGAAATGCAGAAAATGCCAACTCTTTGCCCCATCGATCCATGCCCCGGCCCAGGAGCTCAGGCCAATCCTATCTCCCATCCCCTTCGCTCAATGGGGGATGGACATCCTAGGACCCTTCACAGTGGCCACAGGGGGCAGAAAATTCTTAATTGTCGCCATAGACTACTTCACCAAATGGGTGGAGGCTGAAGCAGTGCCCAACATCACTGAGCCGGCGGTCAGGAAGGTGATCTGGCGAAATGTCATCACCCGGTTCGGTGTACCAAAGATGCTGGTATTTGACCACGGCAGGCAGTTCGATAATGACCCACTAAGAATCTGGCTGGAAAGCCACAACATCTCAGTCGCCTACTCAGCTGTCTGCCATCCTCAAACCAATGGACAGGCGGAAGCAGCCAACAAACAAATTCTGAACGGCCTGAAGAAAATGGTGGATGACTGCAAAGGAAGGTGGGCTGATGAACTCCCCAGTATACTCTGGTCCATCCGAACTACCAGAAAGGAGTCTACAGGCCAGACCCCATTTGGCCTGGTATATGGAGCAGAAGCTTTATTGCCAATTGAGACAAGAATCCCCTCTCTGCGCTCCCTGCAGTACGACCAAGCTGAAAACGAAGCTGCTATGGTTGAAGCCTTAGACCTAGTGAATGAACTAAGGGAGGAAGCCAGTACCAACATCGCTGCCTACCAGCAGCGAATGAGGAAAACTTTCAACAGCAAGGTCCGTCAGAGGAGTTTTCAGATGGGCGAGTTGGTTCTGAGAAAGACTCAGGCGATTGGAAAGTCAAGAGAGCATGGAAAGCTGAGTGCCAATTGGGAGGGCCCATACCAAGTAACTCAGGTTTTGGGGCCAGGCACATACAGGATAGCCAATCTGGAGGGACAAGAGCTAAGCGCTCACTGGAACGCAGATACACTAAAGAAATATTACGTCTGAACAAGAATGTAGGAAGTTTTCACTTTTACTAGAGTAAAAAGGCGGAGGACGATCAGAAATGTCGACGGCTCCGACCACCCCAATGTCAAAAGAATTTTAAGAGAAATGAGAAGATACAGATTTATACTCGTTGCCTGTTCACACTCGCGTCTTTCACACACAAACGAGCAGGGGGCAATAGGGGGAGGCCCCCATGTTGCCAAAAATGGGTAAAATGAACCCCCCAACGCAAATCAGAGGCTACCCTGCTTACCCCTGGGCAAGCAAGGGGCAGGCCCCCTGGACTTTGAACGAAAAGCCAGGGACAGACCAGCCTAACAAGGACTGGGGGCAGGCCCCCCAACCTTGTATAAAAAATACAAAGACCCACCCTGCTCACCTCTGGGCAAGCAGGGGGCAGGCCCCCTGGACTTTGAACGAAAAGCCAGGGGCAGGCCAAGCTAACAAGGACTGGGGGCAGGCCCCCCAACCTTGTATAAAAAATACAAAGAGCCACCCTGCTCACCTCTGGGCAAGCAGGGGGCAGGCCCCCCGGACTTTGAACGAAAAGCCAGGGACAGGCCAAGCTAACAAGGACTGGGGGCAGGCCCCCCAACCTTGTATAAAAAACACAGGAGCCACCCTGCTTACCTCCAGGCAGGCAGGAGGCAGGCCCCCTGGACTTTGAACAAAAGCCAGGGACAGGCTATAACAGACGCGATCAAACAAACGAGGAAAAGATCCCTAAAATCTCAAAAACAGTTATGCCATAGAAAGCCAAAAAGAGGTATTCCACAAACAAAACCCATGAAGGGTGAAAAGGTCTCTACAAAGTTGAAGAAAAAAACGAGTAGCAAAAATTACAGAAAAACCATGAGCACTGATTCAGCACAAGGAAATAAAAACATTCATAAAAGAGAGGGGGCGTCACGCAGCATCCTGGCGAGCATTGGCGTCTGCTTCGGGCTGCCTGGTCACCCGGGCTTCGTCCTTGGCGGAATAAAGACTCCGGAAAGCGTCCTCGTCAAAAGTAGGGAACATCTCCCCTATCACCTCCATAACCAATTCCAGAGAGGAATTGGCGCCGCTCACAAAGTTGGCACCCACCGCTTCCTCCGTCTCCGCAGCCAGGGTCTCTTTCTCTTTCGCCCATTCCCCCTTGGCCTGGTCAAAAGCCGACTTTGCCTGCGACAACTGCTCCTCCAGGACCGTCACTCTCCCCTTCAAATGTCCCATCTCGGCCAGAGAAATGTTAGCACGATCCAACGATTGTCGGCTCTCCTTCAGTTCGGCCTCTAACTTGGAAACCTCCTTCACAGCCATTTCCCCCTGCTTCTTGGCCTCTTCCAGCTCCCCCTCTAGCCTTGTCATTTTGTCTTTCAAGGAGCTTATCAAGGAGACGTCCCTCTCTATCATGGCCAGGCGGTCGGGAGGAGGAGCCCCAGGCGTAACTATTAGCTCCTCATCACTCAGGCGGCTGAGAGCTGCCAGTTCCGCAGATGCCAACATGACCTTGGAGGTACGCTGAATATATTGAAGCACCTGATGAGAAGTAGAAGTCACCATCTTTGTGAGGCGGTCGGCCAAGACAGCCCCAGAGTCAGAAAGTAGGCCCGAAACGTCCACGCTATCCCCAGCCGTGTAGTGGAACTCCACATTTTCCTCTGGGAAGGGAATGCTAGAGGGCTCACGAGCAGGGCGTTTCGCATCAGGGGTAGAAACGTCCGCCTCCAAATCGACCACATCAGCACTAGGAGGCTCCCTCTCCCTTTTCCTCCTTGTTTCCAAGGGAACGCTCTCCCCCGTCCCCTCGGAATCACCAGGCTGCGTTCCCTGCGAGATCCGAGGGCCAGCCGGAGAAGCACCCTGCTTTTGACCAGGGGAAGGAGTAGCCCCTGAGGTGACCTCCGCTTCCCCCTGCTCTTGAACGCTGGGAGTAGGAGTCGCCGGCTTCGACGAAGGCAGCCGGGGGGGGGGAGAGGTAATCTTCGACCAGCGGCAAAATCCTTCACAAGCTTCATGAGGGCCTTGCTTCCTTTTCTGAAATTTGGTGGAAGAGAAGGACGCCTTGAAAGAACGTGCAATTCCTCGCTCAAGCCTAACCTTCTGACCTGCTTCTTGGTCCAGGTCCAAGAGTAGGAGTCTGCAGGAAAGGAAAGGCGGTCATTTAAAAAGCAGGGAGAAATAAAATCCCTGGAAAATCGTGACAACAAGAAAACCCTAGAACTACCTTCAAGGCCACGAATCAGGCCCATGGGAAGCAGGTACTCGTCAGTCGTAATGAGCTCCGCATGAGGGAGCCAGAAAACAGGGCAAAAGTTCCCATGTTTATCCGTCACGATCTCAAACTTTTTTATCAAAATCTTCTCCTTATCGCTCAGCCTGACTTCCAGAGCCTTCCCCCCAACACGAGGATGATACTCCTCACGCGTCTCCATGCGGGTATAGATATGATTCCTAAAATGTCTAGGAATTTTCCACCCCGACGCACTATGGACATATATGAAATTGTTTTTCCAGTCTTTGAGACTGCTCATGGCCGGCCAGACCAAGGCGTATTTTTTCTGTCTCAGCAGAGACCAGTAGCCGGGGGAGCCATCCCCCCCAGATGAAGACACCATTTGGAGGCCAACCATAAAGCGAAGGGCGTCGATATAAGGTCCCTCGCCATGGAACAGGTAGGTCCAAGTATAGGCCACTAATGCCCTAATGGCCGTTGCAGTTAACTGAGCGATGGCGACGTTCATCCTCCTGAAAGTTTCCTCCAGGAAAGGATGTAACGGGAATCGCAGGCCGAATTCTAAGGCCTTATGGAAGACAGCTACACACCCTTCTGGGGGACAGCATACTGTGTCTTTTTCCCCGGGGATCACCACTGTGTACCCCTCCCCAAAGTTATAAAACTGCTCGATGGCCTCAGCCGCGTTACATTCCAAGATCAGGTCCCTATTCTTAGCCTCGGGATAGGTCTGTAAGGGAATCGCGTATTTTTCTTTGTCCAAAAAATAGGTCCTCCCTCTCTCCCTGCGGATGAGAGGACCGGCCACCCTGGCAGGATCCACCTCCAGGGCTTCGTCATCAGAATCAATCACATCGAAGGGAGCTGGGTCGGGTGACTCAGCACCCTCTCCCCTGTGATCGTCTTCCTCCCTGGGGCCAACCCCGGAGGAAGAGGCAACGTCACGACGACCACCGTCGCCGCCGCCAGTTCTTCCGAGCAAAGAATCAAAGGAAAGGGGGTGGGCTCGCGACATTTAGGCTATAGAAGGGAAGAAAAGAAGCGAAAGATTCAAAAAGTTCTAACCTAAAAAACGCCGGTGAAGTTGTCAGAGACGGCGACAAGAAGTGATCCTTGCTCCTCAAAGAAAAAACGCTCGGTCAATGAAGGAGATTCAAGAAGTGTTATGGGGAGTAAAGGTATCAAGAAGAGTAAAAAGAAGAGAATGATATCGCAATGAATCTCTAATGAATTACAATAACAGACGTGAAGAATTAAAGTAACAACTTATATGAATTACAGTAATAGACCATAAAAGTAATAGAAGTCTGACATTAAAATAACAGACACTCTACACTAAAGTAACACTGCATGTGAACTAAAATAACAAAAATAATAAAATGTGTGCGCAGATATCGTTTGATGAATATGCGGTTCAACCTATAATCAGAAACTGGTAATTTACTATCATTTTAAACAGAAACTGGTAATTTAGAAACTACAATGTATATACTAACCGTTTGTTTTTCCTACGATTTGCATATCAGCCATTGAATGAAAAGTAGAAGGCGAATTTATCGAACTTATATTGCAGCGATGAACACGATTATTGATTGAATGTCTTCGCGATTGTGGTTTTGAAATAAATTGTACCTTCGCTATGAAGACGATGACTGACTGAATGTGGTCTCGATTGTGTGATCTTGAAGAAAGAACGACGAACAAGAGAATGAATGATTTGAGTGAGCGAGAGAATGAATGATTTGAGAGAGCGATGATTGAATGAATGTGAATGATACGTTACTATAATATTCTCCTTCCTATTTTGTTGGAGTAGTATCTTCTTAATTTTTTTTTTTTATTAATCTAGTGATTTATCTCGTCCCTTGATCCATCTCCCATCCGACGGATGGGATGAGGACTTAGGGACTCAATATATATAGTGGACTCATAGGAACCTATCTCCATACACACACACACACACACACACATATATATACATACACACAAACACATAGAGGTAGGTTCAAATAAGATCAACAATTTTTTTAAGTTCATAAGTTCCAGTGTTAAAGTTATACAAAAAGTGCTTAAAGTTACACGAGATGAGTGATAAAGTTGCACTTTATCACTTGAAGTGATAAAAGTGCTGAATGTTATAGTTACATATCAATTTTGAACAAATGCAACTTTATCGTATGTCATCTGTAACTTTAATATAGACTTAAAAAAATTGTTGACCTTATTTGAACCTACCTCTCTCTCTCTCTCTCTCATATATATATATATATATATATATATCTTATGTTTAACAATGAAGTGAAGTTGATACCTCCCGATGAAATTAGTGCTAAGAAACCCTAATGCGATAGAGAGGAGAACTGAGGGCGATTTGAGGCGGTGTTCATGGCTCGAAATTCTACCAAGAAAACTTAGAAAAAGATCCATGGCTCTGCTAACAAGGAACGTTCAACTCCTAGGAATTCAAGGAAAGCGAAATGACCTAACATAGACGAGGTGGTACGTACTCGTATGATGCATGAGATTAATGATATTCCTGGACTGAATCTAAATGATGAGAATGAAAGCATTTTAAACTCGGATGATGAGGATTTGAACGGCCTGTGGATCACACAAAGAGGACATAAGAAGAACTCCTCCCATGGGTCGAAGAATGCTGAACTTGGTACAAATTCTAAGACTTTGGAGGAACCCTAGTTACAATTCTCATAGGATACTAAAGATGAAGAGGACTACTGGTCCACTGCGGTGTTCTGCTATTTTCTAGGTGCGAACCCGCCATGGGAGGTGATCAAAGGATATGTCCAGAGAGTATGAGGGAAGCATGGTGTGGACAAAGTTTCTTTCTTTACCAAATGGAGTTTTTCTTGTGCGTTTTAAAGAAATGAAGGCAAAGGAAGTGGTGCTCCAGGCGGGATATCATATGTTTGACAATAAATCGCTTATTGTCAAACCATGGCAGCCTGAAGTGGACCTCTTGAAGGAAGATATAAAAAAAGGTGTCATCTTCGGTACTATACTATGACCTGCCTTTGAAATATTGGGGGGCTTGCTAGCCTCAGATTGTAGGTCTAGCAGGAAAGTTCATTAAAACTAACCCGCTTACTGAGGATAAAAAGCGGTTATGGTATGCCAGGATGCTCTTGGAATTGACAGTGGGACAAGAGTTTACGGACCACATAAAATTCAAGAATGCAAAAGAAGAAATTGTTGCTATCAAAGTCGAATTTGAGTGGAAGCTTGTCTTATGCTGAAAATGTCAGGCCATGGGACATTTAGCTGCTACTTGTAGGGGACCTGACCAGAAAGACAAACCAGTGCAAAAAAGAGTCTGGAAGCAGAAAAACCCACTGCTCATCCTTTCTAAATCTCTGGTGAGGATGGAACCTGCTAAAAATGCAGTGGGGAAAATTGTTGGTGATACGGGGGGATCTTATGTTGATGTAGTAGTGCGTGAGACTAATCCCCTTGCATCCAGTATTGAGCTAGTGCCTGAAACTCCAGATGATGGAAATGTAGCTGTTGTGGCTGGTATTGGTGACCCTGCATCGAATAACCCAAATGATAATCGGATTTTGGAATGTTAGTGGTCTCAATAGTGTAAATAAGAAAAAGGAGGTTAGACTTTTCATACAGAATAAAGGAGTAGGCCTTTTTGGGCTACTAGAGACAAAGATTAAACAGAATAATGGTAGTTTTGTTGCTAATAAAATGTTGGATGGATGGTGTGTTACTACAAATGGACATTATCATCCTGGTGGGAGGGTGTGGATTATCTGGAAGCCCTCATTGTTTGAGGTGCATCCAATAGTCTATCACCCGCAATTCATACACTGTAATGTGATTAATAAAATTACTGGTAGTCATTTTTACTATACTGTCATATATGCTTTTAATGATGGTATGGATAGGAATGATCTATGGGTTCAGCTAGATAGCATAGCTACTGTGATTGATAGCCCTTGGGCCGAGACTTCAATACTGTCATCTCTCCGGAGGAAAAATTGGGGGGTCATACAAAACAGGAGGATGTGAACGACTTCATTAGATGTTTGAGTAACTGTGGTATGGTTGATTTTAAAGCTTCTGGGGCCTGGTTTACTTGGTCTAACAAACGGGAACCTAGTGATAGAAAATATAGCCGATTAGACAAATTTGTGGTGAATGCGGATTGGTTGCGAATGTACCCAGATTTTGAGGCACATTTTCACCCTGAGGGGGTGTTTGATCATACCCCTTGCACTGTGCAAAACCCGGGATGCATTGCAGTGAGAAAATCGAGTTTCAAGTATTTCAAGATGTGGGGCAAAGCAACAAACTTCCTACAGACAGTTAAAACTGCGTGGGATAAGAGCCATACAAGAACCAACATGCTTTGTGTGGTAAAGAGACTAAAAGAGCTGAAACAAGGTCTTAAGAGATTAAACTAGGAATCCTTCTCGGATATGGAGAGAAGGGCAGCAGAGAAAGAATATGAGCTGAAGGAAATTCAGGGAAAAAAATACAAATTAATCCTGCTTCAAATGAGCTAATAGAACAAGAGAGAGATCTTAACAATGAGGTGAAGTTCTTTGTTCAAGCAAGAGACAGTTTCCTAATGCAGAAGGCTAGAGTGCAATGGCTGGAAGAAGGAGACGCAAACACGCATTTCTTCCACCAAGCCATTAAACAGAAATTTATCAGGAATAAAGTGTCTCAAATTAAAAGCGCGTGGAGGGGCTTTTGTGTACTGATTGGAAGAATATGTAAGAGGCTTTCCTATAGTATTATAAGAAGCTACTAGGGGAACAGTCTCCGGTACAGAATGTTAGACCAGAAATCATTGCTAAGGGACCGGTATGTTCTGAGATGCATAAGGAACTCTTATTGCAGCCGGTTACTAAGGAGGAAGTGAAGAGTGTCTTCTATTTGACTCCTAATGATAAGGCTCCTGGCCCTGATGGGTATACAAACAACTTTTTTAAAGACTCGTCGTCTGTGATAGGAGAGGATGTGTCTGCAGCTGTCCTGGATTTCTTCACATCGGGAAAATTACTTAAACAGATCAATGTAACGAATGTGGCGCTTATTCCTAAATGTGATAGGCCTGAGTTTTCATTCAGTTCAGGCCTATTGCATGCTGTAATATGATCTACAAGCTTCTGGCCCTGATGGCTATTCAACGAATGCTACAAGGTGATTGCTAAACTGCTTTGTAACCGATTAGCTCGTGTTCTTCCTGATATTATTCATGATACTCATAGTGCATTCGTTCAGGGAAGATCTATAATTGAGAATGTCTTGATTTGTCAAGACTTAGTTCATATGTACTCCAGGAAGCATGCTTATTCAAACTTGACCTACAAAAGGCATATGATACGGTTGAATGGAGTTTTGTGGAAGGAATGTTGACTGCATTTGCATTCCCAATCCATTTCACTAAGCTGATACTACAATGCACCACTTCTCCTACCTATACGCTGGTTCTGAATGGCTGTACGTTTGGTTACTTCCCAGGCAAAAGGGGACTGCGACAAGGGGACCCGATATCTCCATTGATATTCACAATCTGTATGGACTATCTGAGTAAGACAATCTCCTATGCTACTGATAGATGGCCATTTTCTTACCACCCGAAATGCAAGCAACTCAAGCTGACTCACCTTATGTTCGCGGATGATCTCTTCCTCTTTAGCAAAGGGAAAGCTTCATTATGCTCCTTATGAAAGCCTATTCCATGTTCTCCAGGTCCTCGGGATTGTGTATGAATAAAGCAAAGTCGGAGGGATACTATAATGGTGTCCATGATAGCCTGAAAATAGACATATATAATGTGACAGGTATCAAAGAAGGGGATATGCCTTTTAAATACCTTGGTGTGCCCATTCAAGCGGGCAAGATTAGCAAGGAACAATGCTTGATCCTCTCGGAGAAGATCATAAGTAGGATCAGGAGTTTAGGTGCTAAGAAGCTCTCATACGCTGGAAGAGTAACTCTCATTAACTCCGTCCTTAACACATTGCATAATTGTTGGGCGACGATATTCATAATTCCTAAACATACCATAAAGAGAATTGAAGCGATATGTCGGAACTACCTTTGGGATGGTTCTGCGGAATATAGGAAGTTCCCACTCATTGCTTGGGACAAGGTCACCAAGGATAAAGAGGAAGGTGGCTTAGGAATTAAGGAGGCTTCGAGATGGAATGTCGCTGTTGTGGGCAAATTGGTTAACAGGATTTATATTCAACGTGATAGCCTATGGATAAAATGGATTAACTTGGTGTATTTAAAGTCCCAGGCTTGGCATGACTATCATCCTCCAACTGATTCTCCTTGGACTTGGAAAGCAATATGTCGAGTCAAAGAAAAACTTAAAAATGGATTTACGAATGGCATCTGGAGTCACGCTAATACAGGATATTCAAAGGATGGTTATAGATGGCTAAAACCATCTGTTACTTCTCCGCCTTGGGTTGAATTTGTTTGGAATCAATGGAATGTGCCTAAACATAGCTTTATCTGCTGGGTTATTATGAATGAAGGTCTGAACACACGGACTAAGCTTCATAGACTTGGCTGTGCTGAAGACGATCTATGTTATTTATGCCAGCAGAATGCTGAAACTACTCAGCACCATTTTTTCGAGTGTCCTTACAGCAGGAGGGTTATGGTTGTTGTTGCTACACAAGCAGGTAGCGTCCTGAAGCATCAGCAGATCATATGCTCGAATCTTGGGGCTCTTCACAACAACCTACATGCAGCTTTGTTAGCAACCTGCTACTATTTAATCTGGATTCAGTGCAACTCGGCTTTCTATGAAAGAATGATCCTCCAACATGATGTTCTTGCTAGTAAAGTTGCTGCGTGTGTTAGGGGTCGCATTAAAATTAATTTTAATTCCACCTTTAATAGTGATGATATAAAATTCATCAGGAATCTAGGATATAATTGTTGATTTGATGCATGATTTCTGTTGTATAAGGTAGTCGTCTTTATATGTAGTGTAATGCATATGTTTTATAAGTTCAATTTTGGATGAATGAAACCTTTCACATTTCACCAAAAAAAAGAAGTTGATACCTCCCCTATTCAACTGTGGGAGCAAAACGTGCAAGATCTCAGTCAATTCAAAACAAGATAAGCAAAGCAAAATTCATGTTTGTCGGCCATTAATCACAAGCAAAACAAAACCCATAACTGTTTAACTCCTAAATCATCAATCGTCCTATAATCTACAACTACACGAAAAAACCTTATATAGTGACTAAAAACGATGAAAGTGGGGAGTCCAACAGGCGTCGAGTTCAGCGCGGGCGAGTGGGAGGTGAGCGTGTAACGGATGGCGGCGAGGTTTAGTTTAGAGTTGATAGTGAGAAAGCATGTATCATTTACATATCACAAACTCACTTTGAAGATAATGACATTAGGGCTTTGTGAGAGTATGAGTGGTGTTTTTTAGAAACTTGTTAATTAATTAATTGGAGACTTGAGCACACTGTACACCACAACCCAACAGTGAAAATGCTATTTTTTCCTTCTTAAAAATAGGTATGCGAATCCGGAACTCCTTAAGAAGATACAGATCCAGATCCATTTGAAGATAGATGATCTACATTTGATCCATATCCAACGGATCTGAAATTTAAGGATCCATATCCGAATCATGCGATCCAGATCTTGCGGATCTAGATCGAATCCAGGATTTTTGTCATCCCTAGTCATGAGGGTGTCTTTCTACATTCCATGTTGTCTATTTATGCACTCCACTCCACCTCCATTTCATTCATAATTCATTCACCATTTTATCACAAAAAGCTAAGCAGTATTGCTTTTCCTCTCTAAAAGGTTAAAAAAATCATCTAACTTTCTTTTCTTTCTATTCTTTTCCCCTAATGTTTTCTTGAGTAACTTGGTGTATTCTTTTGTGTTTTAATTCGACTCAAAGAAGAGGAGGAAGAATAAGATTTTGATCTTGTATTTGTGGTAGTTTTCATGTAATTAAGGTAACCTATCCTACCCTTTGCATTCAAATCTTATACGTATTATTTAGACCTTAATTAACACATATCAGATGTTTAGGTTCTTCAATTACTAGTTCATTAACCTAAAATAAGTGTTTTTGTATAATTGTATGTCATTTATCACCTAACATGACAACTAAGAAAACTAGCAGGAACACGTTCCACGGTTCCAGCATGTTTTTGTTATGTTCACGAATTTTATAGGTATAACGTGTTGTGCATTTGCTTTGGGTTCCTTCATGAAAGTTATATATCTGCAAGTATATATCTCTGTCTCGTTCATTTGTTTGTCTTTTACATTCATTGTGAGGAGTATTTTAATCAAAGGCAAATAAGTGAACGAGATGGAGAGAATGTGTTTTAATATTTAACTAGTATAAATCCCGTGATAAAATCACGGGTTGATAGATGATCATATTAGCAGTAGAGTGTTCTCAATATTACATAACGAATTGTTTGTCACCGACGTAGAAAATAACGATTTTATTAAGAATTATGAAAATGTTAAATAGATTGACGTTGACTCGTAATAAGTAGAACAAAAATATCTTTCAAGGGAAGATAAAACCGTAAGACGGTACACCCATTACACCATAAGATAATATCGTATCGAATATAACAAATTTTACACCCACTACACTGGATTATTTATGATAGGAAATCAAACACGATTTCAAGTTTTGCAAGCTAAGGATGAGATCTTTGCTTATCTCTTTTGTCGCTTATCATCGGCCTGCAAAAACAACAATTGGGCGAATCCGGTTCAGAAATGAGTCAATGACCGTAAATCTATACTTTCATTTCGATAAATATCTTATGATTGGATCATCCTATTGACTAACTTTGAAATGAGTCAATGAGTGCGAAAATCATAGGTTTGTGATAATACTTTAAAGTTCTAAATTCTGAATTAAAAACGCCGAAAAATTCTAAAATTAAAAAACTATAGAGGTAAAAAAAAGACAAAAATTAAAAACGACAAAAATAAAATACTAAATTAAAAACGTAAAAAATCCTAAAAAATTAAAAACATCAAAAAACAAAATACTAAATTAAAAAAAGGTGAAAAAATTCTAATCACAACTCATCTCTTATTAGCAATTACGAAGTAAAACAAAAAATTGTAGATCATTACAAAATTATACGGAGTAGATGATTAGACCCATCTTAAATTATTGACCCATGTTTTACCATAATAATTAGCAACTAAAACAGAAAAATGAAGCAATATAAGTTCAAAGGTATGGATTAATTAGATTAAATTATACCATTGTTTTTTATCTTGATTAGTTTTGCAAATCACAATAAAACGAAAAAAAATAACAAATCGTTAGTCTAGGATAAAATTAAAATATATAAATTCATATTAATATAAATATAAATTCATGATAGAATGATTAAAATAAAAGATGATTGAAATTGTAAATAAATTAATACTCTCTCCGTTCCAATGAATTGTTTGCCTATTCCATATTGAGGCGTCTCAATGAATTGTTTGCCTTTCTATTTTAGGAATGTTTTTTATGTGTAATTTAACTCTTGCTCCACATGTCACCTTCTAATTGGATCTCTTTCCCTTGGTGCCAAAAGCAAAGGCAAACAATTCATTGGAACGGGGGGAGTAATAGATAACGGAAATTGTAGTTGATTTTAATAAGTCGTAAGGAGAAGGAAAGTTGTGGGGAACGGAAAATGTAAAGGAAATTGAAAACTGTGGAAGATTTGTTTCATGGAAAAAAAACTTGCCTCTTCTGGACATATATGTATACACATTATTGAGAGAATTTTTAAAAAATATTTGACTTGTATAATCTTACCTAAATCGTGTAATCAAATATATCGATTACATGGCATATACATATGTTCTTCTATAAAACATATATTTTGCACATAAATCGTGTATCTTATACATATATTAGGTATACTATACATTATACATATTATTACCTAATATGTGTATCGATTACATTATACATTATACACCCGACCAATATTATGCTAAATATCATTGTCTTAATTAACAATACAAAAATAATAAAGTTTCCGAAATAAATTTATGATAATAAGGTCATGAACAATAATAAAGTTTTGGATATTAATTTGGCAATATATTGTCATGAGCAATATAACATCTTTATTAGTTTTCCCAATATATTGTGATCATGAACAATATACATACATATTGTAAAATATATAATATTGCAACGTGAATATAATGAACAATATATTGATCAATCATGACAATATTGCAACGTGAATGGTCCCAATATATTGTAAAAGTTTATATATTGTAAAAAATTATCAAATTATACGAAACCGTATGAAAAATAGGAAAATATATAACAATCAAATTAAGGACGTAAAATATATACCCAAATAAAAGATTACAAATTTGAATCGGGACGTAAAATTTATGGAATAAAATGTGGAATGTGAACACAATTATAAGATTCTGAATTTTTAATTGTAAGATACTTGTATCAAAATTGACACAATCTTTTAAATTGTAAGATTCCGAAATTTTTAATTAAGATAACTAAATTTTCAATCACTGTCATAATTATAAATATATACTCGTACCATATATCAATGTATTTTAAATTAGTCAAATAAAAAAGTAATTGGATTAATAGCTATATTCATTTTTATGGTTTAATAAAATGCAAATTAAATTAATTTTTTTATACCTTTAATAATATTATGATAGAATATATCAAATGAATTTATGAATATGTAAATATATGTAATATATTTATATATTATATATATATATATTATATTCACGTAATAATAATAAATGTAAGTGTAAAAGAATAAGTAAAATTATTTATCAACGTAAACCAAATATATGTGTGTGTGTGTGTCTGTATGTATGTGTGTGTATATATATAGAGAAGAGATCAAATTAGGTTTATTGATCTTTATAAGTCCATAAGTCATATTTCTATCCCTTAGATCATAAATTAATGAATGGTTGAGATTAAATAAGGTATTAATTTTTCAAACAAAAAACAATGAAATGCACATCTTCCAACTATCTTCTTTTTCTCCCCCTCAATATTTCCATCATATTCATTTATACACACTTCTCATATTCATTTATGCACACTTCTCCCACTCAGTCATAATACTCTCTCACCCATTACACTCAAAACACTCTCCCTCAAGATTTTGTGGATTCTGTTATGCTCTTCCCACTCTCACTCATTACACTCTCTCACCCATTTTATTATTCATAATGTCATTCTCCTTTATCGCTTGTTGCCTTCATCCATAGAAGAATAACCCACAAAATCTTCATCCTCAATCTCGTTTCCAGTTACGTTTGCCGCGTAGGTAAAGTTCTAATCTTCAAATCTGTTTAGATAAATTAAATTAGTTACTGTCTACCTAATTAGGGTTAAGACGAATTAGGATTAATAATCTTGTTAGTTACTACCAAATTAGGGTTTGGACGAATTGTATCAGTCTGGAATTTATATGTTCTGATATGCTCTGATATGCTATTTGTATGAACAACGTTTTTGCTTGTGGTGTGTATTTGATTATTGAAATATTTAACAACTTTTTATCTTAATATTGTATTGTTTGCGTTAAGTTGATTGTTGAACAATTCATTTGTACACGTTTTTGTTCATCAAATTAGGGTTTAAACTAATTTCTTAGTTTCGTGCGATTTTTAAATTTTTTGGGGGTAAATTGTGTATGAGTTATGGGTAAGAACCCAACGTTATGAACTGAATTTGAATTATGAACTGATTTGTACTGATTTTCTTCATTGCATTCATACTGATTTTGTTCACGAGTAATTTTGTTAGGCTTTTTTTATGCAATTATGGATTAATCCTAACATGAGGAATCCATGTTTCCTTTACCCAGTTCGACTAATTAAGGATTAACCCTAATTTTGATAAAGTTATTTTATTATTTTGATTGATTATTAGATACTCCGTAGGAACTAACTTCGTACGAGTCTGAGAATTGCGTATTGTGTTTTTGATAGTGTTTTAGTTGAAATTGAAGAGAATTTGCTTGATTAGATTGTGATCTTGATTGATTAATAGATTGAAATGGACTTCGAATGACATTGAAAATGGCGTAATTGTGTTGTGGATTAACATGCCTTATAGTTTAAAATGTACTGAAGATGAAAAATATATAGGACACGTATTATGAAGTTTCAGAAGATGAGAGTTGAAGTTCTACCATCCTGGAATTGAAGTTTTAAGCATACAGTTGAATATATGAGCAGAAGAAAAATGAACATTCCACCATTTAATTATGAAGTTGTCGACGTTATACACTGAAGTTGTAAAGAGAAGAACTTAAAGTTTCAAAGTTATGTTCTACAAATCAAAGGGGCATGATGTTTAAGTTTCACAAACTGAGAGTTGAAGTTGTAAAGTTTTTGAGCTGAAGTTACAAGCGTGCGGTAGATTGTTTTGACTGATGTAATGTACACCAATTAATTATGAAGTTGTAAATGTAATGTTCTGAAGTTGCATTGCAGCTGAATTAAAGTTCCAAACAAACTGTTATTTAAATATTGAAAGTCATGCACTGAAGATGCAAGTATACGTGTTTTGAAGTCTCGGAAGCTTAGAGTTGATGTTTCATACATTGAGAGTTGGAGTTGTAAAGAATTTGAATTAAAGTTCCAAGTGTGTCGTTGTATATTTTTACAGAGAAATAATGTTCAACTTTCCAGCAATTATATATAAAGTTGTAATTGTTGTGCTTTGAAGTTCTAAAGTAAATTAGTTGAAGTTATAAAGGGAGTTTGTTGAAATTATCAATATTGTAGTATTCGACGAGTTCTAAAGTTTCATAAAGTGAGAGTTGAAGTTGTGTAGTAATTGAACTAAAGTTTCAAGCGTACAGATGAATATTTTGTCAGAAAAAACTTCGATCGGAAACCAATGTTGCTTTGATGACGAAAACAGAAAATCCGACTTACCGCCCTCCACAAATTGCACTGATGAGAGGAGTTCTAATAAGGTCACACATAAAACTTCAATTAAAAAACAATCTTACTCTGATTTATCGCCATCAAGAAGGTCCAAAAAATGAAAACAATTTCTCTTAATGAAGAAAATGATGAACCAATATCTATCATGAATCTGGTACTACCTTTAAATAATTTTTATTCGAAGCAATAATGGAGAAGGGATGGACCATGATGAATGTTTTCAGTATTGGGATTTGGCTTGGTTAATTAATTGAGGTGGGGGAGAAAAAAATGTATAGTCTTTATTTTGGAGAGAGGAGTTGTTAGTGATAGGGTAGGTGTGTTTTTCATTTAATGCCAAATCAACTACTCTCTTAATTACTTAATTGCAAAGCTAATCTCAGCCTTTGATCTAAGGTTAATCCAAGGACTAACAATAGGACTTATGGACTTAAATTTATGTGTCACCTTATTAGAACTCATCTCTCTCTCTATATATATGTATGTATGTATGTATGTATATATATGTATGTATATGTGTGTGTGTATATATATATATATATATATATATATATATATATGTATATGTATATGTATATATATGTATATGTATATTATATATACATACATATATATACTTATATATAATAAATAATATATATATATATACACAAATAAGAAAATAACGTAAATATATGTATTTGAAATTATTATACGTAAATATATGTTATACGTTTAAAATAAGAGAATAACATGAAATATATGTTTGCTATATTTAAGCTTGATATAATTGTTTTCGAGGACTTAAGGAGTAATTAATTATAATCTGGACGGACCAAGAATGCAATATCAATATTATGCAGGGAGCTATATGCAGATGCGATGAGAGAGTCTGGATTGAGGAATGGAGTGAAAAGGATGTGCCACATAGGCTATTTTGGGGCCTTCTTTTATATAATAAAGATAATGAGTTAATTTGTAAAATGATACTGTGTAAGTTTTTGTACTGTCTGTGACAGTTACAGATACGACAATGGGGGCTATGTAAGCAAAAATTGTCGAAAAGGGAGAAAAAGCCATTTACTAACATATATCACCAAGAAATTTCTAGAGTACGAAATCAATTACACCACACCCAAGAAAACTTGTTTGGCTCTAGTCTGGGCAACTAAGAAGCTGCGTCAATACAAGGTGAACTATCTAGTTCATGTGTATTAAAAAATGGACCCTACCATGTACATGTTTAAGAAGCCAATCCTCAACGGAAGGATATCTCGGTGGACTTTAACGTTACCCGAGTTTGACCTAAAATTTGTACCATTAAAAGCCGTCAAAGGTAGGATCATTGCCGAATTCCTCGCCGATAATCTTGTTACTGAAGCCAAAATTACGGATACATGGCTGATGCGTGCCTTTCCTATACGGCTTTTCATTTTCTTTGGCACAAATTTTCATGTAGTTTTACTTTTATAAGAGTCGGTTTGAATCATTTTCTCCCATTTTGTGCTACTCGGGTACGTGTTTCATGATTTACAAATATTTTGAACCGATGCGCCAAAAGAGCTTGAAAAAGTCAAAGTCAAACACAAAAGTCAAGCTCTAAACCGATCTACACGAAGTTAGGACGATAGACAAAAGGGAAAAGTTAGAGGAAGACTTGGGACGAGAGCCAATCGACCAAGTATACATGTTAATCAACCTACTAACGTCATTCAAACATCGAGCTCGACGTTGGTAAAATTCAAACGTCAATTTCTTTAGTTCTACAACTCCGATGGAAGTGATTCAAGTTGGAATGGAAAGTCTTTCTCGTAGCTTTCCAACGGTAGGTCACACATCAAATTTTGATAAGTAACGAAGAAATGACAAGCGTTTGAAGTTGAGTGTGCAAAGTTGAGGAGACAATCGATCGACCATAAACTCCAGTCGACCAAGGCTTACTCCCTACATTCGAACGACTAACACTAAATTAATCCAGGATATAAACTCTTAGTCGACCCAAGTTATTCCTCGTCAAAGACCCCACGTTCTCCCTCCTTGTGTATCACGCTTCCTTTACCCCACTACTTCTACGTAAAAATAGTGGGTATTAAGGTATTGATAGTTAGTGGGAGAGTTATTGGGGTAGTTAATTTAGGGACTTAATTAGTATAAGTAGGCATATAATCTATCAGTATCAGAGAATCTTCTATCTTTCATTCTGTCAAATATAATTAGATACTCTTCCTTTATTAGTTTTTTTTTGTAATCTCTCAGCTCTCAGTAACTTATATTAATCAAGTTCTCATAAGTTACAGTGTCCATATTTTCGGGTTATTATTATTCTTATTTATTCTGTCTCGCTCTAGTAATTTCCAATCTCGGTAATCTCTCTTCTTCACTGATCTCCCTCTTCTCAGTTAGTGTTACTTTCTTCTTCTTAGTTTTATTAGTTTTCTGTAATTATTGATTTTACTAATGTTACTCTCTTTTCTTCTTTTCTTAATTTTTCCTTATCTCCTATATTTATTAATCACTAATTGTGAGACCGCACGCCACGCGCGCGTTGTTGTTTTATAACTACGGTGTTGGTACGTGAAGTTATATTTGTAGTTGATTTTAGTATGCATTATATGGCTGAATGTGTATGTATTTCGCTCAACAACTTAGATAAATTTAAAAGGTTTCTATAAAGCAACATCTATCGAACATCAAGATGAAGCTCATATAACATAATATTTCCTCGTCCATCCAATAAACTTATTCTCTCCCTCTCACCCCTTTTCCCGTCTACTAAGATAAGTCTTCCTCTAACTATCTTCTCCCTACTCATTTTCCATTGACCTCCGGCCTCCTTCTTCCTCTTCACTCCGCTCGTCATCATTTCATCATCATTATTATTATTATTATTATTATTATTATTATTATTATATTCCTCATCTTCCTTCACATTTTCCTTCTACTCGTAAAAGTATCATAGTACAAAAGAATCCAACTTTTAGAACTTATCTTTTGGCTACTCATTTGGAGTCTACTAAGATAAGTTTGTCTCCTCTTTTCATCTTCCATCATCACTTCCTTTGGCTCATTGTTTTGACCTCCCCATCCACCTTTATCATATAAGACTCATCTTTAAATATGACTTGTTTTTGTCATATAGTTTTGTGAGGCATGATTCCTTAAACTCCTACCCTGCTTATTCTTCACCCTCTCCTCCTATACTCCCCGACTGGTGAACTTTTTAAATGGCCCAATTTCATGACCAACCGCAAACTCATCATCGTCATCTAAGATCCATTCTTAAAATCCTACCCCTTTGTTCTTCACTCTTCCTTCCTTACTCACTAACAGGTGAACCTTTTAAACGGTTCAATTTTGTAACCAACCGTAAATGCTTATTTGAGTTTTTGTTTACTCCTTCCATTCTTCTCCCTTCTCTTTGCTTCATTTCTCCCCCAAATGCTCCTCCTTATCTTATTCCTACTCCTTTCACATTCCCCCTTCTTCTTCTTCTTCTTCTTCTTCTTCTTCTTCTTCTTCTTCTTCTTCTTCTTCTTCTTCTTCTTCTTCTTCTTCTTCTTCTTCTTCTTCTTCTTCTTCTTCTTCTACTAATGTCTCTCCGCTTCATGTTCATCCTTCTCAATCCACTAAGATCAATTTTTGAGGAAATTAACTTTTCCACATTTCATTCTCCTTCTTTTCTCTTTATTCTCCTCACCTTTATCATATAAGATTCATCTTTAAATATGACTTGCTTTTGTCAAGTAGTTTAGTGAGACATGATTCCTTAAACTCCTTCTACCCCGCTTATTCTTCACCCTCTCCATCTAAACTCTCTGACTGGTGAACTTTTTCAATGGTTCAATTTCATGGCCAATCGCAAATTCATCCTCGTCATATAAGATCCATTGTTAAACTTCTACCCCTTTTATTCTTCACTCCTTTTTCCTTACTCACAAACAGGTGAACCTTTTAAACGGTTCAATTTTGTGAGCAACCGTAAATATTTATTTGAGTTTTTGTTTACCCCTTCCTTCTTCTCCCTTCGCCTTCCCTCATCTCTCCCCTTAATTCTCCTCCTTATCTTATTCCTACTCCTTTCACACTCCCTCCTCCTCCTCCTCTTCTTCTAATGTCTTGACCTCTACTTCGTGTTCATCCTTCAGGATTAAAGAAAGAATAATATATTTCTCTTGCACTTTTTCTGCATCCCTAGCTCACCATCGCCCACATAGTGAACAAAATTCGTGACACCCCTTCAACTTCTTCTACCCCTTCTCCTGCACTCTCCCTTCTCCTCCACCCCTTCTACCTTAAAACTTTTTCTCTTCCTTATCCTGCTTACTAATCTACTAAGATTAGTCTTCCCCATCCACATCCTTCACATCCCCATGTCCTTCTCTTTCCTCTACTTCTTCTCGGCATCTTCATCGTCATATGAGTTGCTTTTGTTATCTAGTTTAGTGAGTTTGTACGGTTGTCCCTTCAGCTTACTTACCCTTTCCCTATCTCCTCCGATATTCTTCTTTATCTTTTCTCCTTCCCCTTTTTTCTCCTTTGTCGTGCTTAAATATAACTTGCTTTTGTCATCTAGCTCAGTGAGGGTATCTTCCCTCTCAATTTCTTCTATTCCTCCCATTTTTAATCCCCTTATTCTTCTCCCTCTGACATTTTTTCTCTTCATGTTCCTCTTTCCCCGTCTACAAAGATCAGTGTTTCTCCTCGACCACCTCTTACCACATTCCCTTCTCCTTCCCGTTTGTCTCATCTCCTTCATCACTTAAGATAAATCAACAAATATGACTTTATGTTTACGACAAGAACACCAAAACGTAAAAAGATGGGTTGTGCAAAAACTTGTTAGAATTACTACATATGATAAACAGTACTCGTAGTTAATTATGATAAAAGCCCTTTCATGATCTTGAGAATTTGTAATTCAAGGAAGCTTTACGTCGGCCGAATTGCCTTAAGATAGTCTTTGTCTTTGTTTATTCTAAGTCTATTCTATAGGGTCCGACGTTGACCTACCTGTCCATTTCTGAAGGTTGCCCGAGCAGGTTTCACGATCTTGCTTGCTTAAGAAATTCAGAATGTGAATTTTGTATGAATACTAATGTATTAATTAATCGATAAATACAATAACGTAATCTCAAAACCAAGTAATACTCCCTCCGAACACTATTTTTTGCCACATTTCATTAAAATACTCCTCACAAATATTGGGATAATGGGGCAAAAAATAGTGTCCGGAGAAAGTAATATTTTGTTCATTACATATTCGAATAACTGAAAGATTAAGCATAATAACTAATTAAACAATAAATAAAATAAATAACATACATAGATACAATCGTATGATAATTTGGAAGTTGAAGAACAACGTCTTGCATTGAAATTCGGTTGTGTTGAGGATCCATGAATGACTATGGTCGTGAAGCCCTTTACTCAAAAAAAAAAAAAAAAAAAAAGGTCGTGAAGCCCAAAGCCTTTGTTTTCTATGTCCCCTGCGATTGACCTAAATCCTTAATGCCCTTTTATATTTTTCTTCCTCTTTTAACTCTTAGTATCCCTTTTTATTTGTTTCAATTGACCCTAATTTCTTACACTTAAAGAACTTTTTTTTAAAAAAGTTCTTCCATTACAAGCAAAAGTTCTTAATTATTGATATTGTACAAATGTTTACATGGCAAGGAAGAACTTATTTTTAAGTTCTTCCATTGTGAATGCTCTAACACCATATAATCCAGCGATCGTGTTTTGTCAATATATCTCATTGTTTGAGAAGCCTAGTCACAATACAGCAAAAGCAAGGTTAGTTAACTGAAAACACTGTAGATTGAAAGAGTGCCAATTAATAAATGCTCATTAAGCCGCCAACTCGAAGAATAATGGCCCGTTTGATGAAAGGAATGTAAGAAGATGAACTGACTCACCAATGTTGCCTTATTTGTTGATAGTGTTTGTACCATACAAGAATACTAATCCACTCGTTCTAAATAATAAATTGTTTTAGGAAAAGTTATTTTATTATTTTCATGTCATTTTACATTTCCTATGAATTTACCTCTCTGAATGGAATTTTCGTGTACTATTTCACGAACCAAAGTTATTGTCGTTTGGCACAAAGTAGTACTGATGTTTATACAAAGATTTATTCCCTTTTCACCTTTGAAGAGTAAGTAAGAAATCCGGAAACGGATTATAAGACAGAAATACTGCAGATATGTCAAGTTATCGGTGTAAGAACACTTACTCATATAAGGGCCTTTTATAGGAGACAGAACCTAATTGCTCAATGTCATAGATGCATTTATACCACTGATGAAACACATATTTAGACCCCTTTTATCCCTATTTACACTAGTATTTAACTCAGTTTTATTTGCTTAACTATCTATTTGAGTCATTTTTGGGTATATTTAGTATTTTCTAGTTTTAATTTAGTTTATCAGGTATTTTCGTTATTTTTGTAGATTTTGGTGATGTTTTCGTTATTTTGCACTTTGTAGGAATCGAGTCAAGGCAAGGTGGTGAGACCAAATCAAAGTCAATTTGACTTGACTCATATTACCCTCCATAACCCAATTCATTTCCAACCCACATCCCATCTTCCATACCATCATATCAGCCCAAATACAAAATAGAACAAACTATAACTCACCAACCCAATTCCACTCCAAGTGAAGGTCAAATTTGACCTTGACCAAAAATCATCTCTTTTTTTGCCAGCAAAGAAAGAAAGGGAGGGGTTAACCCTTAATGTAACACCCGCTATTTTTCTAGCATTTTTATCATTTCCGTTATGACTTCGTCATAACTCTGTCACATTTCGGCCTTATATATGTTTCATCATTATTCCAAGCTCTATTTTCATTTTTGAGTCTAATGGTATTTATTTTTATTTTGAAAGATTTTAATTCTTTTAAATCTATTTATTTGATTTTCTTCGTAAACTAATTATTTTTCTGCGAGGAATTCTACTTCTCTACGAATTAACGTTTTTAAACTCTGATTTAAGCTATTCCTTTTCCTACAAATGTCTAAATATATTTATATAATATTTTCAACTAAGAAATATTTTAGTTACGAAAATTTAGCCTTTAATGATTTTATTACGAAGTTTCGTAAATAATTATTTTCGAACGCGCGGTTTACTCGAATTGCTTTGAAATGCTTTTAATAATTTTATGATCCTTATTTTTATCAACCTACAACTAAAAAGAGACCTTTTTGGACCGTGACACCATGTAGTAAAACATTTGATTACAACTTTTATTTACATAACACTTTATGTTTAAACTTTAAGTAAAAAGATATTTTTCTCTTTAATTGATTTACATGCTTAAATTACAAATCTTTCATGCTACCATCACATTCATTTTGGCTGAAATTTTAAGACTACATTCACATTGTTTTTATCAATTTTAATGCTTCATTCATCTACCATTCTTTCATATTTTTCTTATTCATTTTTACATCAATTTTATTTTAACAAAAACCTCTTCTTTCTCCCTCTTTTTGGCTGGTTTTCCTGCCCATTTTCAGCAGCCATTTTCATCCATAATCAAGCTTTGATCGTCGTATTTTCATCTTCTAAATTATCGATTTTCTTTTCCCTTCGTTAAGGTAATAATTGATGTTATTTCCGATCGTTATTTACCTTGATTCTTTTAGTTTTCTCATGGTATTTTTGTACCATGTATGTCATGTGAACAAAAACCTCTTCTTTCTCCCTCTTTTTGGCTGGTTTTCCTGCCCATTTTCAGCAGCCATTTTCATCCATAATCAAGCTTTGATCGTCGTATTTTCATCTTCTAAATTATCGATTTTCTTTTCCCTTCGTTAAGGTAATAATTGATGTTATTTCCGATCGTTATTTACCTTGATTCTTTTAGTTTTCTCATGGTATTTTTGTACCATGTATGTCATGTGAATTAGGATTCTTGGTTGATCCCGAAGCCGACGAATTTATAATCAACTCGGATTTGGGTTAGAGGTAACGTCGATGTTACTCGGTATTGCATGATTTTATTTGTGTAATTGGATGTATATTTTTATATTTTTGTTTTTGATGATATATGTATGTCATATAATCTGGAAAAAATTTAAAAGTTGGAATTTGCATGTTTCGGTAATTTTTATCGCTTTTACGAGATTAACGATTAAATCGTCATATTAATTTGTAAAATCGTAATATTCGGCCTAAATATGTAATATATGTTTATATTCTGTAAAAATGATGTTTTTGATGATTTTTAATAATTTAGTATTTTTCTGATATTTTAGTTATCGATTATTGAATTATTACCGTTTACGGACAAAAACGATTAAAAACCGATTTTTAGTTCTAAGACTTAAACATTTTATTTTAATCAGATTTTTGACGTGGTGAAATGTTCTGATGAAATAAAATTTTCTGAATTTTTTCATAATTTTTCGGAATTGTTAAGTGGATGAATTAATTAATCACTTTAAATCATCGTTTATCGTTAAAACCGTGTTTGTTGTTTAAATTCTCAATTTTTGGTCTTTGGATTAAATCAGGAAAAAAAAATAAGGTTTTGATGATTTCATAATAAAATATAATTTTATGATTTTTAGTGCTTTAATAAAATGTTAGGACGATAAGTTTATTAATGGAATCGTTAATTGTGAAAACGGGTTTTAAATGACTGTTTTATTGGAATTTGGTAAATCTGGAACTTTGGAAAATCTGGAAAATTAGTATATTCTGGAAAATGATGATTTTTAAGTTTAATAATAATTTTTGGACATTAATACTTAAATCGTTTTGTAATTACTATTTTTATTAATCGTTATTGTCGAGATTAGACGATTAACGAGAAAACCCTTTAAAAACCGAGACTAAGCATTCTGGAAAATTTTCTTTTCTGGACAGAATGTCCATAAATATATTTTAGCTATTTTACGTAATTTTTGTACTATTTATTAAAGTCTTTAATTAATAAGTATTGGTTTTTGACAAATTATGATTTATCGTTAAAATGCTTCATCTTACCCAAAAGAATTATTTTTCCAGCCATTTTGAAAGTATTTAAATCTGAAACTTTCTGAGTTAAATCATCCCTTAACATACTCTTAATGTATTCAATGGTTTAATTAAATAAAAGACGTTAAAAGATTTAATTTGGCATTTGCCGTAAAATCCTATTTATGTTCGTTTTGTCGAAAGTATTAATAATTAGGGAATTTTAATTTTATAAACTTTAAAAACACCCTGATTAGTAGTATTAAAATGTTTAAGACATTTTTTATTCATTTTATAAACACTTGGAAGATATTTTAATAATTTCATAAACCTAAATGCTCTCACTTTGATAATTAATATCGTTAAGGCCGAAAGTACTAGTTTTGTAAATCTATATTGTTTACTAAAAATGTTTTATTAGTATAAATTAATATTTTTGATAATTTGATATAATGCTATTTTTGTACAGTTTCTAAATATAGAAGTTTCCTAAAATAGAAAGTTCCCTCTTTCAGAAGGCGCTCCTTTTTTCCCTTTTGTTCTCTTATTATTATAATGATTATATCTCTTAAATATATCGATAATGGCTTTGTTTTGGAGTTATGGAATAAGGACAAGTGTGAGGTTAGAGTAATATATTCTGGGGTTTACGTTTTTGCCATCAACTATAAGGCGTGTGTGTCTTTATGGGGCACACTGGTTGTTGAACCGAGCATATATGGTGTTCGGGAGTGTGTGTACATTTTGACCTTAAACTCGTGCCTCGCAGTGTAAGACGCCGTCGGGTTGAACTGAGTATTTATGGTGCTCGGGAGGGGTGTGCATATCATCTTAAACTAGGGCCACGCATTTATAAGTCGCCATCCTATTATGGTTGAGTAGCCTAGTTAGAGATCGAAGTTTGATTTGTTTGAACTAAGTTCTCGAAGCTAGTTTTTAGTATTCTCCTAGTGAAAGTCTAGCATTCATCACTACTCCTATCCATAACGCCATTTTGAATATTTTTATTATTATCGATATAATTTTGATTTGCAGGTTGGCAAATGTTTTATGTTTTCTCCGGAAAACTCATTTTTATTATATTGTTTCGATACGTGAAGTTTTTCATTGAAAACTTATTTTCATTATAATGTTTTACTGTTTTCCGTTTTTACTATTTTTCCTATAGTAGTAATTACAGTTTTAAAATCATGTTATACGGCTGAGAGAACGTTGGCGTTGCTCCCCACTGATTGTGGCTGTGATGTTTTTAACATGGCAGGTGTATGTGTTTCCCTTCGGGTGGGCTAGCGAGCAGTTATGGATCCTGCTTGTTTTAATAAGATCAATATATTATGGATTGTTAAAAACCCTTTTATGGATTTTATTTTATTTACTTTATTTTGTAGCCATTTTTATTTTATGGCTTATCTATTGACTTACCATTTTTATTTAATCAAGACATAGCTACAGTGTGTTATAATCCCACTTCTACAGTGTTTCCGCCACTGTATTGCGTTAGAATTCCTAGGGGATTACAGTTGGTATCAGAGCATCACTGCTCCCAACGCTTACACCTGAAATTTGAGAAAATACCAGTAAATTATTTAAACAGTAAATAAAAATATTATTAGAGATGGGTAGAAACAAGTAAGGACTTATTTGTTTAGCTTTCATGTTCCTGAAACTCAATGATTAGCATTGAATATTTGTTTTATATGTCCAAGAAGAAGATGATGAGTGGACAAGATGTTGACATGATGCTGCTCCAAATTGGGACGGGACTTACATAGCACTCTCAACGCCTGCTGACTCAAGTGGACAACTTGGTGCTCCAAGAAAGATGCCGATGGTGACTTTTAGCTCCGATTCAGTTTGCTCAAGATACAATTAGATGATCAAGAGTAGATTCCAGTTCCATCACGGTGCAGCAGACTCAGATGTGAAATCACTTTGGATTCAATGGAGCGACCCAATACTAGTGTGATTGTTCCTCTACTTGAAGTTGAAGAAATCCAGCTAGATTTCTTTGTGATCTACGAAGGTCCGAAGATTCTCTTCTTGTTTAAGATCTTAATTATCTAGGATCATTGATTCTTTTCTTTCATCGTTCACCCTCTGATTCTTTCAATTCTTCTCTTATATTCTCATCTTCATTCTTATGGTGAGTCCTTCTTCTATTATTCTACCTTACCATCTTTCTCTTGAGATTCTTTGCTTAGACCGTATTCCGTCTTAATGAACCCTTTTTAGAAGTTAAATATTTTGGAGGTTTAGTTAACTCCTTATTACCAACGGTTTGAGGATTGAGAGTTGTGCTCTGTTATCTAATCTAGTGAGCTTTTAAGGAATTGATTTGAATGGTATTAGTTGATTAACAGAATTAAGATTGTACCATAGAGATTGATCAAGCATGGGTTATGAATTACTTGATCGTATAGAGGACTTAGAGTTGAGTAAATTTCTGGATAGTGAGAATTATATCATATTTTGACGGATACCTAATACCCAACATAGAACCTAGTCAAGTGTAAATAATAATATTACTTGGGATTCCTACCTAATGTTTACTTAATGGACTAATTGTGGAATTTTGGGATCATAAATCACTGTTTAAGATGTTAGCCTGAGTGTTGTGGTACCATTTCAGGTCCTTATTAATGCTTAGTAAATTTTGGTTGACATAGATTACCCGTATTTCTTAAGGATTAGATCGTTGATCGTTGTTTAAGGTTGTAACCTATGAACTTTGGAGTTGAGTGATCTAACTTGGATTTGTTGTTGTCCCTGGAGAAGAGAACTATCTTGCACAATCACAGTTTGGTTTTATTGTGCTGTTTTGAGAAATACTATTATACGGATCATCTTATTGGGAATGTTATAACTTTAGACCAACGAAATTGTGGCTTCGTTGAGTTAATAAATATTTTGGTGGTTTCACTGATACAATGTGAAATTTGGTGGAATTTTTAGAAACCTTAGCCCAATGACGTGTTTGAAGATGTGAGTGTTTGCACCATTACCAATAGGTTTGAGCGTGTTTGAGGACTTGTTATACTTTCCCCAACTTCTTTACTTGTGGCATTATAACATGTTGGTAATCTGAGGATTCTGTGCCCAAACATTGTTAATAGGTGGATTTTATTTAGTGTTCTTTACTCGAGAAATTTGAAGTATACCTCGAGTTCAGACCTTATGAGTTTTGAATTACGAGCCTTAGTGATTACAAGTTTGAGTATGTTTTGATGACTGTTGGAATCTTAATTAATGGATTATTCTAAATCATTTGTGGATTCTTACCATACTAATTGAAAGATTATATAAGTATGTAAGGCTTAATTTTGGAGGCTATAGCAGTTGATGATTTTGGAGGTTTTAGATTGAGTAGGACCACCCTGTACCGATATTGGATTTAGCGTTATTTGATGGACCAATTAGGAACCCGTGTTTTTTAGAGTCGTGCTAGGAATCTCGAGATGGTTAATTTCTTCTATAATCCTTGAGAGCTCTTTTCGACTCTCAACTCCGTCTTCCTTTCTACTTCTCTTGAATTCTGTTACCGCATCTGCTGCTAATCCCTTCGACCTTTATCGATTTTGAAATCTTTTATTGTAATTTATTTATTTATCCTTGTTCTATTTACCCGTTAACCATTTTTCGAACTCCCTATTTTTATAAAAAGTTTGACTAGCGTAAAATATTAACGTTTTGAGTTAATAATTTCTAATTGTGAAATTGCCTGTTTTGTAAAAAGTTTGACTAACTTAAACTTTTCGGATATCGTTAAATTTAACATTTTTGAATTATAATTTCAGAACTTTATACTTCACTTTTGTTTTATCTTTGGTTGATATTTATTTTTAGATATGTTTAGAAATGCCCTAATAATTTATTTTAAATTATTTCGAAATTAATTTAATTTTTGATTTAAGCAATCGAAATTTTATGAAGACTTTCATATTTCCAAATATTTCAATTTCTATAGGATTATTATGTAAAACATTTTAACATTGTCGAAAATAATTTTGTATGTGCAAGTTTGATAATATTTTTGAAAACTTTAATGATTACTTTGATAACATTTTCGAAGTTTTAACGTTTTGAAATTATTGTTTTTGTTTTTTTTGTTGGTGGACTTTTGAATCTGTTATTGAAAATGTTTGACAACTGGTTCGATATTTACTAACTACAAAATTTGATTTCTCCAAACTAAATTTTGTTTCTTTAGAAAAAGAAACATTATCGAATTTCTTAATCAAATTGTTTTACTTTTAGTTTAAAAAGTTTTGGCTACCCCATTTACTTCGAGTTTGTTTACAAATGTTATTTGACGTCGTTATTTTATCAAATAAACTTTACTTTACGATTTCTTTAATTAAGAGATTTTAAACTTCGGGTAGCTTAGCCCTATTTCCTCTTGGAATAAATATTTTAATTCAATTTCGTGTCACTTTGGAAGTTGTAAAATTTTCTTTTAGAGCGAAATTTTTATTCGAAATTGGTATCCTCATGTTTTCGAGTGGGGTAATCTTGAGTCCTTTTTGCTTATTCTCAGTTTCGAGGACGAAACTTTCTTTTAGTGGGGAGGATTGTAACACCCGCTATTTTTCTAGCATTTTTATCATTTCCGTTATGACTTCGTCATAACTCTGTCACATTTCGGCCTTATATATGTTTCATCATTATTCCAAGCTCTATTTTCATTTTTGAGTCTAATGGTATTTATTTTTATTTTGAAAGATTTTAATTCTTTTAAATCTATTTATTTGATTTTCTTCGTAAACTAATTATTTTTCTGCGAGGAATTCTACTTCTCTACGAATTAACGTTTTTAAACTCTGATTTAAGCTATTCCTTTTCCTACAAATGTCTAAATATATTTATATAATATTTTCAACTAAGAAATATTTTAGTTACGAAAATTTAGCCTTTAATGATTTTATTACGAAGTTTCGTAAATAATTATTTTCGAACGCGCGGTTTACTCGAATTGCTTTGAAATGCTTTTAATAATTTTATGATCCTTATTTTTATCAACCTACAACTAAAAAGAGACCTTTTTGGACCGTGACACCATGTAGTAAAACATTTGATTACAACTTTTATTTACATAACACTTTATGTTTAAACTTTAAGTAAAAAGATATTTTTCTCTTTAATTGATTTACATGCTTAAATTACAAACCTTTCATGCTACCATCACATTCATTTTGGCTGAAATTTTAAGACTACATTCACATTGTTTTTATCAATTTTAATGCTTCATTCATCTACCATCCTTTCATATTTTTCTTATTCATTTTTACATCAATTTTATTTTAACAAAAACCTCTTCTTTGTCCCTCTTTTTGGCTGGTTTTCCTGTCCATTTTCAGCAGCCATTTTCATCCATAATCAAGCTTTGATCGTCGTATTTTCATCTTCTAAATTATTGATTTTCTTTTCCCTTCGTTAAGGTAATAATTGATGTTATTTCCGATCGTTATTTACCTTGATTCTTTTAGTTTTCTCATGGTATTTTTGTACCATGTATGACATGTGAATTAGGATTCTTGGTTGATCCCAAAGCTGACGAATTTATAATCAACTCGGATTTGGGTTAGAGGTAACGTCGATGTTACTCGGTATTGCATGATTTTATTTGTGTAATTGGATGTATATTTTTATATTTTTGTTTTTGATGATATATGTATGTCATATAATCAGGAAAAATTTTAAAAGTTGGAATTTGCATGTTTCGGTAATTTTTATCGCTTTTACGAGATTAACGATTAAATCGTCATATTAATTTGTAAAATCGTAATATTCGGCCTAAATATGTAATATATGTTTATATTCTGTAAAAAAGATGTTTTTGATGATTTTGAATAATTTAGTATTTTTCTGATATTTTAGTTATCGATTATTGAATTATTACCGTTTACGGACAAAAACGATTAAAAACCGATTTTTAGTTCTAGTACTTAAACATTTTATTTTAATCGGATTTTTGACGTGGTGAAATGTTCTGATGAAATAGAATTTTCTGAATTGTTTCATAATTTTTCGAAATTGTTAAGTGGATGAATTAATTAATCACTTTAAATCATCGTTTATCGTTAAAACCGTGTTTGTTGTTTAAATTCTCAATTTTTGGTCTTTGGATTAAATCTGGAAAAAAATAAGGTTTTGATGATTTCATAATAAAATATATTTTATGATTTTTAGTGCTTTAATAAAATGTTAGGACGATAAGTTTATTAATGGAATCGTTAATTGTGAAAACGGGTTTTAAATGACGGTTTTATTGGAATTTGGTAAATCTGGAACTTTGGAAAATCTGGAAAATTAGTATATTCTGGAAAATGATGATTTTTAAGTTTAATAATAATTTTTGGACATTAATACTTAAATCGTTTTGTAATTACTATTTTTATTAATCGTTATTGTCGAGATTAGACGATTAACGAGAAAACCCTGTAAAAACCGAGACTAAGCATTCTGGAAAATTTTCTTTTCTGAACAGAATGTCCATAAATATATTTTAGCTATTTTACGTAATTTTTGTACTATTTATTAAAGTCTTTAATTAATAAGTATTGGTTTTTGACAAATTATGATTTATCGTTAAAATGCTTCATCTTACCCAAAAGAATTATTTTTCCAGCCATTTTGAAAGTATTTAAATCTGAAACTTTGTGAGTTAAATCATCCCTTAACATACTCTTAATGTATTCAATGGTTTAATTAAATAAAAGACGTTAAAAGATTTAATTTGGCATTTGCCGTAAAATCCTATTTATGTTCGTTTTGTCGAAAGTATTAATAATTAGGGAATTTTAATTTTATAAACTTTAAAAACACCCTGATTAGTAGTATTAAAATGTTTAAGACATTTTTTATTCATTTTATAAACACTTGGAAGATATTTTAATAATTTCATAAACCTAAATGCTCTCACTTTGATAATTAATATCGTTAAGGCCGAAAGTACTAGTTTTGTAAATCTATATCGTTTACTAAAAATGTTTTATTAGTATAAATTAATATTTTTGATAATTTGATATAATGCTATTTTTGTACAGTTTCTAAATATAGAAGTTTCTAAATATAGAAGTTTCCTAAAATAGAAAGTTCCCTCTTTCAGAAGGCGCTCCTTTTTTCCCTTTTGTTCTCTTATTATTATAATGATTATATCTCTTAAATATATCGATAATGGCTTTGTTTTGGAGTTATGGAATAAGGACAAGTGTGAGGTTAGAGTAATATATTCTGGGGTTTACGTTTTTGCCATCAACTATAAGGCTTGTGTGTCTTTATGGGACACAGTGGTTGTTGAACCGAGCATATATGGTGTTCGGGAGTGTGTGTACATTTTGACCTTAAACTCGTGCCTCGCAGTGTAAGACGCCGTCGGGTTGAACTGAGTATTTATGGTGCTCGGGAGGGGTGTGCATATCATCTTAAACTAGGGCCACGCATTTATAAGTCGCCGTCCTATTATGGTTGAGTAGCCTAGTTAGAGATCGAAGTTTGATTTGTTTGAACTAAGTTCTCGAAGCTAGTTTTTAGTATTCTCCTAGTGAAAGTCTAGCATTCATCACTACTCCTATCCATAACGCCATTTTGAATATTTTTATTATTATCGATATAATTTTGATTTGCAGGTTGGCAAATGTTTTATGTTTTCTCCGGAAAACTCATTTTTATTATATTGTTTCGATACGTGAAGTTTTTCATTGAAAACTTATTTTCATTATAATGTTTTACTGTTTTCCGTTTTTACTATTTTTCCTATAGTAGTAATTACAGTTTTAAAATCATGTTATACGGCTGGGAGAACGTTGGCGTTGCTCCCCACTGATTGTGGCTGTGATGTTTTTAACATGGCAGGTGTATGTGTTTCCCTTCGGGTGGGCTAGCGAGCAGTTATGGATCCTGCTTGTTTTAATAAGATCACTATATTATGGATTGTTAAAAACCCTTTTATGGATTTTATTTTATTTACTTTATTTTGTAGCCATTTTTATTTTATGGCTTATCTATTGACTTACCATTTTTATTTAATCAAGACATAGCTACAGTGTGTTATAATCCCACTTCTACAGTGTTTCCGCCACTGTATTGCGTTAGAATTCCTAGGGGATTACACTTAATGCCCATGGCAGCTAGACCATGAGCCTCAAGGTTAAGGCCCCTCGGAATAAAAGAAACATCCACACAATGAAAAAACGAAAAGACTTCAAACAGATAACTTCAAATTTTACAAGTGTAAGGGGAGAAGTCGTCGAGGCCTCCAAGTTGCTGAACAAGGTCAATGCAATTCGTGGAAGGTGGATATGGAGAAGGCTCTGAGAGCGCGCCCATAAGGTTGCATGAAGAAGGGCCAGAGCCTCAACTTGAAGCGGAGTCGCGGCTTTGAACGTCATGAAAACCTTAGCGAGACAAATCCTAGAGGGTGAGAAAGCAATCCAACTACAAGCTTCATGCTACGATTCTTGATGGCCGTTACTACAATATTTGGTACAGAGGAATGCTGCGCGCAATGAAGATCAGCTGATACGATCGGAAGTTGTAGCACAACAAGTTGTCAACAATGATAGGGGTAGAATCAAAGTTAAAGATACAGATAAGATGACCTCTGCGGATATTGTATATCTTAGGAGGGTTGGATATAATTGCTATCTTGTAGCTATTAGATTGAAATGCATCATAGTTTGGTTCTTATATGGTTCTTGTGTAAAGCATATGGTCAGTAAAGTTTAATTTTTGGATGAATAAAACTCACATTTCACCAAAAAAATCCAACCACCCACCGCCAAAGTCAAACCCTTCCACGGTGCATCTGTGTTGATATGAGTCGTAGAGCAAGTGCTGGGCATTCCAATAATCCTAATAGGTAGGCCAAGACGAAATCTTGAAGGCTGGTCACGATCAAGTGAGGAGCCCCGTAAATTGCTTTTGGATGGGATAACTACGAATTAATGGTTTGTATTCTTTAGTTACCTGTCTAATTACATTGGTATTTTGACTATCACCAATGCATTGAAGATGTTAAACTCTGTTACACTGACTAGCTGTACCTGCTACTCTAATTTACTGCTGGTGTTACTATGGGGATTACTGAAGTTAACCCAATTTTCTTTGGTCTCACAATCTGTGTGTTACACCAAAGCACTGTAAATGTTACTTTAATGAACAATTTATATTACTTTAAGTTATTAATGGTGTTTGTACAATGATATTGCAATCAATTCCTCTGATGCATTATATATTGTTTTTTGAAGAACAAATGTTGGTACTTTGTCAATGAATGGAATCAATCCAAGTTATCCCCAGTTACTTTGGCAATGATTTTGTCTAAACAACGCTGTTGTCTTCAGTTACTTCAATGCATTGTTTCTGTTACTGTAACAGACAAATAATGTTACTCTGACACACATGAGAAGTTACTCTAATAAAAAACACATGTATTAAATAAATATAGTGTTAAATGCACCGTAACACAGCGCTATGTGTAAAAACAATTGTACAAAATTAGTTTTTCGTGTAAACCAGAAAAAAAGAAAAAATTCTTGTAATGACAAAAAAACACGAGTATTCTCAAAACACTTGTTCATCCTCCTCGTCTTCCTCGGTGTCTTCTTCAGTTTACTCTCCTTCGATGTCTTCATCTACTTCATCCTCGTCATCCTCATCATTGGTTGGCTTAGTAGGGTGTTTAGGCGGTCGTGCTGCGTACGGATTTTGACAGTTTCGTTTGCTTGGCTTAGTATACTTTCTCACATCAAATCCGCAACCCAGCGTGTAGATTTTGTAAAATTCCACTGCCTCATCAATTGTTCCGAATACTTGCTCCATGTACGGAGTGAAAACCTCACCAACATCTCTGCACCATTCCTGTGCATTCGGTTCTTTGCCAATGCTTCCTGCAAGAAATTAAAAAATGTCACGCCCATGGACATAAGTGTTACTTCAACTCATAAGTTGTGTTACTTTAACCCTTAAAGGATGTTACTCCAACGTCAGTGCCAAAAACCCTTTTCAGTGTTATGTGTTTGTGTTACTCTAATTAGAATTGGATATTACTGTAATTCATAACTTGTGTTACTTCAACGCCATGACTGCTTCAACATAAAGCAAAACAATAATATCAGTGAAACAATAATACCAATGAACCATTGTTATTAATCCATGATTGATCAAATGAATCAAATTCTACCTTTTCCAGTGTTGTCATGTGCGTTCGCATCTTTGGCAAAACCACCTGCACAAAATCAAACAGCGTTACACCCATGCAAATAATGTGTTACTACAATTCCTAAGTGGTGTTACTCTAACGTGTACAATACGTTACTCTAACATCATCATCAAAACCCTTTTTCTGAACGTTCATTTGTGTTACTGTAATTGCAAGTAAGTGTTACTTTAATGCAGAAGGCATGTTACTTCAACGACGTTTATGTGTTAATTGAAATCAAAACAATAGTATCAATGGATATCATGGAAAATCTGAATAAAAAGCATAAAGCCCTGTAATCTATAAAGATAGAGAGTGCAAATAACCATTGATACGAAACTGTGATATCAAAACGCAATGACATAAAAAAAAACGCATATTGATACGAAACTGTGATACGAAATGACAATGAAAGCACTATAAACATGAAAATCGACCTAAAAAAAACACAATTTGACGCGATAAACCATTGATATTAAAACGCACATTGAAAGCAATATGACCATCGAAATCCATGAATAAAATTTGAATCAAAACGTGAATGAAATACTGAAACTCACCATTGTTATACTCGATCAGTTGCTTATCAACCATTGAATACGATGACGCGGTCATTGAATCCATTGTAACAGAATTCCGAGTACAAAATCAATGACTGAACGTGAATGAAGAAAGAGTTTTTTTTTGGTGCTTGAATGAACGTGAAATGATGAATGAACGTGAATGATGAATGAATATGATAAGGAGTTGTTGTTTCCTAAATTCATGGGATCTATTTTAGGAATGCAAATCTTTTTTTGTAATGGATGCATCTTGTCCATCCATCCTCATCCCATCCAATGGATGAGATGAGGACTTACGGACTCACAAAGAGTAAAGGACTCATAAGAGCCTTACTATATATATATATATATATAAGATCATGTGATAACCATCAACTTGGTGAGAACCTTGAAAACTCCATTAAATTAATATTTTTTTTTTCAAAATTTAATGACATATTTGAATTCTTCGTATAATTTAATGGTTGGGTAACATATTTTTCGGTAAAAAAAATATCGTCTAGTGATGGAAATGGAAACTTGTAATTTTAGTGTACCTAATACTCGTTTCAGTATATCAATTTTTTTTATGTACCTTATTGCACTTTTAGTGTACCTTAATTGCATTTCAGTGTATCTTTTCAATTTTTCGTGAATAAATAGCAATTTTTCTTAATATTTTTAATAAAATATGATTAGTTATGCCTAATAAAGTATTTGAATAAATGAAGCTAAGGGTAAATTAGTCATCTAAATTTTTGGAAAAAAAATTGATTGAGTTTTGAGTGAGGTTCTCACGGTTCTCATCAAGTGGTGGTTTTCACCGGATCTTCACACACACACTCTCTCTCTCTCTCTCTCTCTCTCTCTCTCTCTCTCTATATATATATATATATATATATATATATATATATATATATATATATATATATGGGTTTTTCTACATTGTACCCTCATTTTTTTTCCGTTTTCTATCATATACCCCTCATGTTTACTAAACCCTCACTTATACCCCTGTAGTTGATTAATTTCATTAAACGTAACCTAATTACAATTATCCCACTTAAAAACCTTAATTAATTTCCATCTCCGTCTCCTACGTTTTCTCTAATTCTAATTTTGCATAATTCTTTATTTTATCATAATTCTTTTACTCTTCATTTTATCATAATTCTTTCACTCTTTATTTTAAGTGCAACATTAATGCTTTGTTTATTAATGTGATTAAATTAATTTCGTTAGAACTCAATAAAATATCATTATGTTAAGCTACAGAATAAGTTGGGGTGAGAGTGGAGGAAAATCAATTATGTAAAAAAGAATAAGAAGTTGATGTATAAAATGAGGAAAATGGGAAAAATTAATGAAATGGGGGAAAAGTTGGGGAAAATGGAGGAAATACAAGTCAATGTCGTCAAAACTGGTTATGTCATAGCCTAGAATCACTGTCATGCCACATAATTAACGGAGCATTAAACGGATAATTGTGATTAGGTCATGTTTTATGAAGTTAATCAACTACAGGGGCATTAGTAGGGGTTTTGAAAATAGGACGGGTACATGGTAGAAAACGGGAAAACATGAGGGTACAACGTAGAAAAACCCTATATATATAGATTCGGGATCCATTGAGGTAGCCAAACTCCTTGCAACCATTGAGGCACAATCTGGACCGTTAGATCTGATTGAGATCAATGGACCAGGCTTGATCAAAACAAGAAATCATACATATAAAAAAGAATTCCCAAATCATTGTACATATTTCTATATTAGTTGTACATAACTCATCTAAAGTACTACTTTGTGTTTTGTCGTACATAGGTCACTTACGTAATGTATATATTTACTTATCAGTTGTACATAATAATTTCATCATGTGCAACACATAATAACTAAGATTTATGTACAACACTTTGTAACTTATCTACATCAAAACAGACACTGTTTTAACTATGAACAATTTTCAACATGTACAACACAAAGTAACTTATCTACATCAAAACATACAGCGCTTTACATATGTATATTTGTTGTATGAGTTATATACAATAAATTTTAACTTATCTACATCAAAACAGACCCTACTTTTACTATGTACAAATTTAAACATGTACAACACAGTAACTTATCTACATCAAAACAGACAATAATACTTTACCTATGTATATATGCTTTATGAGTTTTATACAATAAATTGTAACTTATGTACACTAAAACTGACACTGACTAAACAATATGGCGTATCCACCATTTTTGCAAACTTAAACGACCTCTGCTCCAAAAATGGCGTCTCCATCATTTTTTTCCTTCTCTCTCCTCCTCATCTCTCTCTTCCACCTCTCACTCACTTTAACAAATCTAAAAATTCAATTTTTTTCATGTAATTTTTAAACAGAAAAAATGAAACACTATCCCCAAAAATACAATCCCCAAATTGATTTCCCCAAATTCACCTTAACCCTAAATCGATTTCACCCAAATTAATCTCAACCCCAAATCAATTTGAACGTCCAATTTTTTAGAAGATGAAGAAGTCGTCGGAGACGAAGAAGTCGGTGTCGGAGACGTCCAGTGAGGTCGTCGGAGAAGGAGATGAAGAAGTCGCGTCCAGTTTGAACGGAGCAAGGAGAATGGAATTTGTCGATTTTGTCGGATAGCAGTTGTGATGGAATTGGAGGTGGAGGCACAATTAGATTGCTGAGACATGGATGATGGTGAATGGATTGATAATGAAGGTGGAGTGTAGTGGTCGGAGTTACAGTGGAACATAGGCAAAAGGTGGAGATGATGGTCGTTAATACCATTAATGGTCGTGGAGCTTATTGATCGTAGCCATTGGTGTTCTGCACGTGTTTTCTGAGTATTTTAATCTGGACCATTAGATCATATCTTAATCTAATGGTCTAGATTGTACCTCAATCGGTGTAAGGAGTTACCCTGCCTCACCGGAACTCGCCTCTATATATATATATATATATATAGAGAGAGAGAGAGAGAGAGAGGCAAGATCCCCTACATTTCTCAAACCCTGTACAATTTACCTTTCATTTGTAGCCATCAATTTTGATGAGATGAATGGCTCAGATTTGAGGCTTTCAATATTAAAGGAAAAAAAAGATCCACATTCACTAACAGTTACACAGCACTTGATACACAAATATTTCTCAAATCCTGTATACGCTTATCTCTCCCAAAATCACAAATAAATAAAAAAATTACCCAAATCAAATTTCGCAAAACATAAACAACCATTCACATTGTGCGATTTCTGGGTTTTGAACTACGTAAGGTATTTCACTTTTTTCATTTTATTTCGTTCGCATCGTTTAATTTTCAGTATTTAGTTTTGACGTTAATTTTGAATTTGCAGATTTCAAGTTGTTTCATTTAGTTTTTCGATTTTGATTTCACGAAATCTAAATTTTGTTCAGCAGTTAATTTTTGATTGCTCTTAAATTTCAATGTGTGTACGTTTATTTATGTAGTTCGGATGTAGTTTTAGATATTCGATTTTTCGTTTTTATTTATACAGTGATACGGTTAGATGGAGATGTATCAACTGCTCTACATTATTGTTAGAATAATTGTTACTGTGATGTAGAATAATTGTTATTGTACTGTAGAATAATTGTTATTGTACTGTAGAATAATTGCGGAACTGTAGAATAATTGTCAAATATACTTGTACACAAACTGCGTAACTATAGTCAATGTAGCAGGTTAGAATAATTGTTGTCGTATTATAAAATAATTGTTGTTGTAATATAGAATAATTGCACTGATGTGTTACAATCTCCAGCAGTTAATAATAGACTATCTCCAACCCGTCTGAGTTCTTCGGCTTTCTCGCTAACATAATCAAAATAGCGGAGGAAAGCAAAAATGTTCTCGTCCATGAACATGGGGGTCTGGGATAGTATAGAAGACACCTGAGAAGCATCATTGCCACCATCTTGCCCAATCTCAGCTAACATTGCATCTTTTCGTTGCTTGTATCTATGATAAAAAAGATCAACGTCTCTCTTCATGATCAAGCATTGTGCTTGAAAAGATTGCAAATGGAGAACATATATACAATATTGTTAGAGGTGAAAATATTCTGACCACAACTGGACATTGGCATAATTGTGAGTAGAAGGACCTCAGTTGGAGTTAAAATAACCAACTGATTACTTTAAAATATATAAATAAATACTATAAAATAACTTGATTAACTTCACAGTCATTTATATTTTTAAGTACTTGGGATAATTAAACAGGTTGGGATACAAAAACCTAATTTAAGCGTTAGAATAATCAACCGACTACTACAGAATAACAGAATTAAAAATATAAAACAGGTGACAAGTATATAAGAAATTCTAGAGAAATTAACATATCTTTTATATATTAAAGCAAGGACCACGCTCAATGATGTGGCACAACCTCAATCCTTTATTCTAAAATGAAGGTTTCTCATTAACCTACCTGAAATAGTATTCTCCAAGTAATTCCTTACTGAAAAGTTAATTTGAGAAGAAGTAGCACCAAGGAGAGTAGAATTTTAGACCTTCACGTCAAAACCCAACACCTTATTCAATACACCACTCCAATTTTGATTGGTAAAATTATACAAACATAATACATATGGAGTATATATATTATGTTTATGTTTGTAGAGAAGATTTGTGAAATACATAAAAATATTTTAGTATCTCTTATACATTAAAAAAGGCACCACTAACAATGAGGTGACGCCTTCTTAATCCATTATTTGGAAATCAAGCTGTCTCATTTAATTTACTTCCTATAGGTAATTTTACACCGTCTACCTTTAAACTAAATTCCAACACCTTAACCACTGCACCACTCCAATATTCATTTTTAAAATTGTATAAAAATAATACATATACTTTTTAGGCTTGAGAGAATTGTAAAGTAATTAATTCACGTTTCCTTATAATTCACACTTGAGACCTATACTGCTTCCTTATGTCTGATTAATTAAAAATTTAAATTCACAAGTTATTTGTCGAATAAGTCATACATCATTTATTCATTTACGTGACATTACAAGTATATCTTTGGCCGACATTCTTGATTATGACACTTACTAAATCTAAAATATCTTAAACAAAATTGTCCAACAAAAAGTTATACATAACCCCGTGATTATTCACGGGTATTACACTACTCTATTTCTAATTCATTTTGTACATGAATAGTTGAATACTGCTCCTATATATACTCAACAAAAAAGGATATGGGAGATCGCCTGAGAATATGTATCGGGACAGAATACATTTACATTTTACACTCTCTTTAAAAAAATTAACAGAGGGTACAAAGAAATGGGAGTAAAAATAAAAACACTAAATTAAGTAATGATAATATTCTAGGATCGCAATCTGATCCGTTGGGTCAACAAAAATTAAAATTGATAAAATATTTATATTTATTTAGTATAGTTATATTTGGATTTATATTAAGCAGTTAATATTTTAAATTAAAATATAAACAAATTTTCAATTTAATACATACTCCGTATTTGTTACCATTTAATAACAAAATAATTTAAAAAAATGAATTTAATATTTTTTTAAAAATATGAACATTATAGTTCAAGAGTATAAAAACAATACTATACTCAAAAATATATTTTTTAGCTTAAATTGTCGATAGATTTTGTATTTAATTGAATTTTTCAGTTACTTATTATTGATTAATTGATCAGAGTATCTTTTGATCATATTGTGTTGGTTAAATCTCTATGTCGTTTTGAAGTGATATAATAAAGAAGAAATTAGATGGGTCAATTAAGTGGAAGAAAAACTGAGAAGTTGTACTGAAATTAATTAAGTCTCGAGTTTTAAGATTGATCAAATGTGTTTTAAATCTTGAGTTCTGAGAATTTCACCACAAATACACTTTTTATTCTCACTAAAGAAAATTTTATATTTATTGTTCTAATTTCTTTCGATTGAAGAATTAGGCCGTTGAGTGAGGAGTTGTACAAGGATTCCATCTTTATCATGCAACCAGGGTGGCTAAGAGGAGGTTCAGGGTAAGCGGCGGAACTGAGTCTCCAATACTTGATTTGCACAAGATACGGAAGACGCCTTAATTATACAATGGAGCATGATCAACTTTCTTACTCTTCGTGTTAATGTAGGAATTTTTGGAGTGGTAATCTAAGAATGATGATATTAGAGTAATTAGATAAAATAAGTGAGGTGTGTAAATGTGTAAGAACACCAATTTGATTATAATTGGTATCAAGTCTATGTGAAAATATGTCGTTCAGTATTTAGAATCATTTTCAAGTAATTCACGGTAAAACTTTTCATAAAATAGGTCGTCTATAAACTATTGATTCTACATAACGTATACTTTTTCGTTTTTTCAAGTCAAATTTGTGTCCACGGAGCCACATTAGTTTATAAACTTAGATAATGACCATACCGTAAAAATATTATTCCTCTAAATTCAATAATTTCACAAATGTACCACGCGATAACGTCTTTCTGTTATACTGCTTATTAAATTTTTTCGATATGTTCTAATGCCAAAGAAAACGCCTCAACCCGTGAATTTTCACGGGTTAGTACACTAGTATACAATATTGTTAGAGGCAATAATACTACTTTAATAAGTTGATTAGAATAACCAACAGATTACTATCAAATAATTAAATCAATACTATAAAATAACTTGGTAGACAACTTCGTTTGGTTATACAATAACTACATTTGTTCATTACAATAACTGCATAGACACTTCACAATAACTGACAATTAATTAGTGTAATTATATTTTTTTAAGTACTTGGGCTAATTGAAAAGGTTTGAATATTAAACATATACTCCGTATACAATATTGTTAGAGGCAATAATAATACTTTAATAAGTTGATTAGAATAATCAACATATTACTATCAAATAATTAAATCAATACTATAAAATAACTTGGTAGACAACTTCGTTTGGTTATACAATAACTACTTTTGTTCATTACAATAACTACGTAGACACTTCACAATAACGGACAATTAATTAGTATGATTATATTTTTTTAAGTACTTGGGCTAATTAAACAGGTTTGAATACAATAACCTAATTTAAGCGTTAGAATAAATCTGTGATTACTATGAATTAAGATGCTCAATTTCAATACAAAAATCGTACAGTACAGAAGTTCAGTACAAAAAAAATCGAAGAAAAGCATTCAAGTTCAGATGCGAGATGCGAATACAAAAAGAAACGTACAGTACGATTTCAGATGCTCACTTTCAATACAAAAAAATTGCGGATTTTATCAGAATCGAAGAAAAGCATTAAAATAGCAAAAAAAGATCGTGCAGTAGACATCCAATAACAAAAAAATCGAAGAACAGCATTAAACATTGAAATTGATGGCCACAAAAAAAAATTGAACATTGTATTGAAATTGAACAGCAAATACAAAAAAATGTATCTCGTCAAAAGCGATTGAAATACGATTAAAATTGGTACAAAAAATTGAAATACCTGATTTCAGATGCGAGAAGCGAGAGTATCTCGTGAGATGCGAGAGGATTTCGTGATTTCAATTGAAAAAAATTGAAAAAAATTGACCTTGGATAAGCGTTTTGTGAGCATTTTGGTGAGCGTCGTTGATACCTTCTTGAGGTTTTGATTTTCAGTTTAAGTTTTGATTTAGGGTTTTGTGAGCTTGGTGAGCGTTGATGAATATGGGTTGTGTTTTCAATTTAGTTTTAATCTTCACCCTGGATTTAATTAGATCTGAATGGCTGTAAATATAAGGTAAATTGTACAAAATATTAAGGTGGGTAAAAGATCCCACTTCTATATATATATATAATATATATATATATATATAAGTGGGATAAGATGAGTGCACTTATATCTTTTGAGTCCTTGAGTCTCAGTATCAGCCATTGATTCATTGTAAGATTAACGGTGAAGATTTAATCTCATAATATGGAAATAACCATAATATCTATCAAAAGATATTTGATTTTCTCTCTCCTCCCTTAATTTCCCCGCCTATCTGTCCAACCTTTCATCTCCCCACTTTTCACCGTCTATCACCTGTGCAAAATCTTTCATTTCACCGCTTACCTCACTTTTTTACTCATTTTTCACCGCTTCCTCACCCCAAGCAAATCTATTTCAATTTCTGAAACACTCCCGCCTTCTTTACTGTCTTCATCGTCTCCTCATCCTCGCTCATCTTCGCTCATACCGTCTTCATCCATCAATGACGCGGCTACACCATACTTGAACTCTAAACTTAAGGAAAATAAGGGTTTTTTTCGTGGTTTTTAATTACTTTTAGGGTAAATTTTGGTTTTGTTCATTATGTTGATTACCTTTAATTGTTTTTGTTTTATTTCTCCCATTTTGTACCTAGAATGCACGATTGATTAGTTCTTTACGTCCGATTTTGATTATATAGATCTTCTGTTTTTCATGTCTCCCCTGCATGTTATTTTTGTTACTTTAATGAACATTATTTGTTACTTTAACTGGTATCATTTGGTATTTTAAAGAATAACCTATATAACTAACCTTACCCTTCTGCTGATACCATATTACCTGCAGCGTTTTGTAATGTATTTGTTTCTTGTTACTTTAATTCATATATGTTGTTACTTTAATACATAATTTCTGTTACTGTAATGCGTAGATCAATGAACAAGGTTCCTTTTTTTCCAACTTTTAATGGGTTACTTTAATTCACATGATATGTTACTGTGGTGCTAGTACAATGCGGATGAGGGGGTATGTTATGCGGATGAGAGGTATGTAATCCTTTATTCAGTTTGTATCATTGGCATTATTCTCATAATAAAACATTTTCAGATGGCAAAAGGATGTAAGATTATCGGTGATGGTGTGGAGGAGGGTCAGGTCAAGAATCAAGTTCGACAGGCAAAGAAAACTGCTGTCAAGCCTTCGAAGTTGAAGAAAATAGCTACCGAAGAGTCTAGTGAAACCAACGTCGACCGTTCGGCGTCGGTCTGATGCAGCCCGAAGCTCCTCGTTGATCTAATATCTAATTTAAACCAGAGGCAGCGTGAGGCGCTTAAAACAATCGGATTTGACGGTGTACTTGAAATGCACCTTAGTAACTTCCCTGTCAAGTTTGTCACTGACTTCATGTCTTTATTTAGCGACGACACGCTGATTTTTCGGTGCGGGAGCAATCAGTTCCTGGTAACCAAGCATGATGTACATGACTGCTTCCTCCTTCCACTTGGACCGGACCCTGTTGAGCTGCTGTCGATGGGTCGATCGAAGGCGGCCGAAGAGGAGTCTGTCGTGGAGCTGAAGAAAAAGTGGAGGGCTAACTTTCATGTCGCAAATGACGGTGATGCAATCCCTCTGTCAAAGGTCCTTAGGAAACTACAGGAGGATGTAGAGGGTGGAGAGATGTTCTGTAGGATGTTCGTTCTCCACAGCATGTCGATATTTTTCACCCCGACGTCCAACCATGGTGTTGATCTGAGACTACTGAAGGCGGTGCAAGATGTACAGCGGATTAAAAACTTTGACTGGTGCATGTTCATACTGGAAGGACTGGCACAGGCGTGCGAGGATTTTGTGTTCCGTAGCCGATCATATTTACTTGGCTGTGTGCCGTTTTTAATGATTACCTACTTCCTGCGTTTTGACTACCGCAATCTCCCGTGCCCATGTGATCTCCCTTTGATCAAGCACTGGGATGGTCAACGCATGCTTGAACGGTTGGCCGGCGAGTTTATTGGTGGTGGGCTGGGCCTGCTTACCCGATCTGATGTGCAGTACCCCCGTTGTGTACGTGTGGTGAGGGGGGGAGACGCGTCGTCGTCGTTGAAGATTACACAGAACCGTCACACTGATGATGGTACATTGCCTGGTCAAGAGGGCGATAAGTTCACCACCATCAAACTTCCTCGTGGCCTTGAAGATGATAGTGAACTGAGGGTCACGGCTGTCGACGTAAGTAATCATGTCATTAATTCGTTAATGAATCTATATGTGTCTGACTTGGAGAATCAGTAAGGATTTAAATCTGGTATGCCTGTATATCTGCATGGTACTCTAACATATCTTCTGTTACTTTAGCAGATAACTGACGTTACTTTAGTGAACAATATGTGTTACTTTAATTCTTACAATCCGTTACTTTAACCTGTATCATCTACATTACTTCTCCAGCATATATGTGTTACTTTAATCTATACCATTTGTTACTTTAATTGATGTTATCTGTTACTTTAGTGTCCACCAGTAAGGATGTAAATCTTGGATGTCTGTAAATCTGCATGTTACCCTAACATATCTTCTGTTACTTTAGCATATAACTGACGTTACTCTAGTGAACAATATGTGTTACTTTAATTGTTACAGTTCGTTACTTTAACCTGTATCATCTACGTTATTGCTCCAACATATATGATGTTACTTTAATTGAAAGAATTTGTTACTTTAGTTGATATTATCTGTTACATTAGTGTCCACTCTCTTTTCACTACACAATTATTGTTTCATGCAGGATGTCCATCACATTCATCTGATGATGGGAAGGAATGCAATCGTATTTCATGATTGGTGGGTCTCACATGCTGCGAAGATCAGGAGGATAACATCGGGCAATCCATTACCCGAGGACCCGGTGCCATCACAAGCGTCCCAGTCATTCTAGGGAGGAGCAGAGCTACACCGGGTGGTGGATGAAGTCTGTGAGGCGCTGCGTCGTGCTAGGGAGTTGTCGTTGCAGGGGTCGGTATTTGAGGCCAAAAATACAAATCAAGGTGAGGAGGATTATCTTAACATTCAGTCGTACTCGACGGCTGAGATTAGTGAGGTTATTCAGGAGGGACTGAATTTAAACAGTGACCGCCATTTAGTGCTTTCTCTGTGGGATATTGACAGAATTGGAGATGAGGAGGTCGGTGAGTGTTTGTCGGTGGTGGTAGATGGAAGGAAGGTCTTCCACCCATTCTTTTTTCATTCTGAAAAGCAGTTGGGATGCATGCAAGTCGTCGATGAGAGGCTTGGGTGCTCTTGTGACTGTGACGTCCCAGATCCTGACCAGCTTACGCTGTCAGACTTCCTGCGTGGGGATAGCAGGCTTTTCAGGTCTGTTTTGTCTGTCAAGAAAGACGTAATCGACTACGTCTTCTACAAAAATAAAAAATACAGTACATCGTAAGTGGTCTGCATCACCTAATTTTTTTTAATGCGTTTTATTGTCGTTTTTGTTAAATGTTTCATAGTCCGTTCGAATATTTGCAGGGAGATGATTGTGAGGTTCAGTGACTTTTTCAACAAACCCCGTGGTGAGTTGGCCACGCTGGCGCCCGGAGAGCAGCTTTCGAATGCTGTAATTGACTGCTGGTGCATTCTTATGAATCGCTTGGCACCTGCTCAGTCTGCACCGCGGCGGACATCACGTTGCTTCTTCGGTGTCAGCCACAGCGTAAGCTCTCTCATTCACTTTCTCATCCAATACGATAAGTGTAACATCATCAACAAACTCTAGTAATATTAATATAATGTCATCATATCAGTTGATATAAAATATTTATACAAAAAAAGTGTGTTACTGTTGTTCTATGGCTGTGTTACTGTAATGCACTTTGTGCATTACTCTAATGATAGCGACCTGTTACTCCAACAAATGTCATGCAGGATACAGCTCTCCAGATTTGGAGGAACAGAAAGGGTGGTGTCTTTGTGGACATGAGCGAAGCATTGTTCAACTTCTGGAACATATGGATCGAGGAAAATGAAGGGAATCTCGATCTAGATTCTGACCTGGTATTTTTTATTTTAGATCCCATGTTTTGTAAGCTTCCTCCTCTCACTACAAGAAATACTGCATGTAGCTACTGATCACTAGCGACTGATAAATTCAGTGGCTAATTTAGCGACTGAAAGTTCATAATGCGACCGATATTAGTAGCTGGACGAGGAGACGGAATTTTTAAAAAATTAATTAACTTTAGCGACCGAAATCAGTCGCTAAAAAATCGGCGCGCGACCGATTTCGGTCGCTAAATTAATGAAATGGCGACAGAATTAGCGACTGAAATCGGTCGCTAATGAGAGTGGCGCGCGACCGATTTCGGTCGCTAAACTTGTTAATTTTTTTTAAATAAACGAACACCCCCCCTCCCCCGAGTCATTCTCTCATTTCGGTCTCTCTCTCTAAAACCCTCCCCCCTCTCTCTAACACTCGTCCCTCCTTCCTTTCCTCTTCATTCCTTCTTCAATTTTCTCATTTTCCTTAAGGTATGTTTATCTATCTTTATTTGGTTTCAATTATTTGTTAATTTCTGTTTTTATCGATTTAAATAAATTAGTTATTGGGTTGGATAGTTTCTTAGTTGTTGGAATATTTAGTGTAGTTAGGATTTTAATCGCCCAATAGGTTCCCCAATTTGAATATTTAGTGTAGTTTTTTAGTTGTTGGAAGAAGCAGCAGAGGAAGAAGCCGAGAATAGTGGCCGAGAGGGTAATTGGGTTGGTCTCGAAAGGGGAGGGTACTTGACCACCACTTTGGTACCTGAGTTGAACAAAATTAATGATAATTGTGGTCATGAATGTGAAGATTGAATGATACTTGATACTATCATTATTATTATTATTACTATTATTATTATTATTATTATTATGGTAATTAAGATTAAGATTAAGAATAGGGGAGACATAATTGGATCCAAAAAATACGTTGAGGTTAGTAGGCTGCTGCATTTTTTAGATGCAAGACGAGACACCACGACACAACACAAACACAAAAGGAATTGAATAGTCAAAACATGGGTAGAATGTGAGGAGGATTATTGTTTGGATGGGATTAATGTTACATGGATTATTGCTAATAGACTAGCACGGAGTAGTATTTAAGAGCATGTACATTGAGAGACTTGCAAAAGATTGAGTCTTACAAATTTAAAGATTGAGTCTTACAAATTTATAAAAATAATACCGTATTATTTAATTGATAAAGGTGCCAACTGTTGGAAAAATTAGTGGGAGTAGAAAAATTAGATACAGTTTTTCTATGATATACAACTCCAGATACATTGTCGTTGGTTCGAGTAGGCAAGTTGAAGATGACAACGACAGTGACGATGATTTTTAGTAATGTATAGTTTCAGTAAGTTATATTATTTGTACGTAGTAATCTGCGAACCATGATTTTTTTTCGAGTGTATTTCAATATTATGATGTCAGTTCCTAACTTTCAACTATTACATGTATGCAGATATGACGTTGGGCAGCAGGTTGAGGTTTGGTAGTTCGAGCAGCGGCAGCAGCAGGAGCAGGGACCGGGTACAGCTACAAGACCAAGAAGAAAACAGGCGAGAGGACGAACAAGTAGAGAACGAGGAGGAGGCGCAGGGCAATGAGGAACAAGAGCAACCGCAACCACGCCAGGATGAAGGGCTTCGCTACACAGACGACGGGCGCCTAATCATTGGCCCCGAGGGCACATGGTGAGACATTGTATTTTTTTTTTTGTGAGACATCATCTTATTTCACTCTTTGGTGTAGGTTTCGTACTCGTGCGACGGTGACTGGTGTCAAGGACAGTTTCATGAATGATTTGACTACTTACTGCACGAGCTGGACTATGTTGCCTCTGTGGCAACGGGAGAAGTGGTTTGCCAACTTCAAGGTACGCCAATTTCTGATTTTTACTAATTATCTGTTACTGTTTACAGATTACTAATACAACGACAACAAACTATCTTGCAGTTGAAACACTGCTACAACGTTGGTCTCGAGGTGGCTGTTCGAGACAGATACATGGATGTCGCAACTGTAAGATACAAAGACATGATTTATAAGCTGGCAAGCGATGCAAAGTTACAGAAACAACTTAAAGGTTCGATTACTAAATTGGTGTGGTCACCTGAACAGAAAGTAGTATATATATTCAAAACATTTATTGATCTCAAAGTGTATAAATTGTAGGTGACGCGATCCAACAGTTCCAAACATCGCGAGCCGACCCGAAGTTCCTGAAGAGATCCGTCCAGGCTAAGAAGAACAAGAGGCGGGGAGGGGACCCCGAGGCAGAGGCGGAGCGCACCCACTACGGTGGGTCGCAGTCGATGCACCAGCGGGCCATGAACGTTAGTATTTTCGTCTCCTTTGATTATTATATTGGATTCTTATTTAATGTTTTCATTATAAAAATAAATGAATAATCTACATGTACTGTCAACAGGCGAAGAAAAAAACCGGAGAATTCCCTCCTCCTGTGCAGCTATTTCTCGAATCGAAGATTAAGGGGGACGATGAGACCGGTCGATCATTCGCCACGAAGAAGGATTTGGAGACTTGGGTAAGTTTCAAACACAATACTTTGTTACTTTTTTCCTTCAAACAATCAACCTAATCATGACTTCTATTTCTTTCAGAGATCGTATTTGGCGGCCACTAGAGCGCCCGAAAATGAAGGTGTGGACCCGAGCACAATTTGGTTTAGAGTTGCCGAGGGATACCGCAAGGGAGCGGTGTACGGTATGGGGAACGCTCATTCCCTGTACTGGACACCACCCAATGTTCAGGGGGCCCATTCTACGACGACCGAGTGTGTGCCATCCGAGATGGCTGAGATGAGGGCTCAAATTCAAGAGGAGAGGGCGGAACGGGCAGCTATGGCCGAGCAGATGAAGGAGCAGAATGAGAGGTTGAAGACGCAGGAGTCCATTAACCTGCAAATTCTGGAAGAGCTACGGCGTCTTAGGAACACGCAGCAATATAACTGCAACTCCGGCCCCACTCTCCGATTCCCGGATCCTAGAGACCCCTTCGGCGGTAATAGTGGTGCGTCCGCCAGTTTTCCTGTTGGCTGAGTTGATTTATTGAAAACAATTTGTAGTGGGAGAAATGCTTGTTGAAAAAACTGTTTGTAACAACACTTTTAATGTAGTGTATGTATTCACGACTTTTGCGTACTTGTTTGACATTTTTGGAGTATGAAGCTTGCATAACGTTTGGAATGATGTTTGGGATGTATTGTAGTTGTTGCTTTGTTTTATTGTGCAGATTTTGGCTAGAAAAATAATAAATTGAACCGGCCTATTTCTGGCACGGTAGCGACTGATATCAGTAGCTAAGTTTTATATTTAGCGACTGATATCAGTCGCTAAATGATGCCACGTCGCACTATTTAGCGACTGAAATCAGTCGCTAAGTGAAGTTTTAGCGACTGATATCAGTCGCTAAATCAGTCGCTAATTGCGCCATTAGCGACTGATATCAGTCGCTAAAATGAGGAAGTAGCTACTGATTTCAGTCGCTAAATTTAGCGACTGATTTCATTCGCGCGCTTTTTTAGCGACTGAAATCAGTCGCTAGAAGCGACTAACTGTAGCCACTGACGCTTAGCGACCGCTGACGGTCGCGCGTCTGTTTTTTGCGACAGATGTCAGTAGCTAAGATCAGTCGCCAATGACTTCAACTCTTGTAGTGTCTATTATAATTACGAACGTGATACCCATCTCCCACCTACAGGTATTCATTTCGGTGCTGTCGGAAAACAATGACCATTACAACTGCGCGTGTATAATTTTTTTGTCACAGCGTATCGAATACCTTGATAATAGGTCCTATGACGAGGGGGAGTTTGAAAGTCTTCCTTACGTTGGGATCGCACGCCTCTCGGTAAGTCTGCTCATTTTGGTGTATATTTTAACATTTGTTATATATAAAACGTCCTATATAAGGATGGCATAAAAATGAATGGTGTTTCGTCATTTTCTCATTCTCATATGTTTTTATTTTATTTTACTTAATATCACCAAGGCCGAAGAAATGGGTAAGTATATGGTTCAGAGAGGCATCACCAAGGGGGGCAGTGTCTCTTCGTTCCCTCTCGTCAACGTACCGTTCAGATGGCAGGGCAGCGGGTTCTCGGCTAATGATTGCGGCGTATACCTCATGATACACATGATGTTGTACGCCGGGGAGGAGTTCAACTGTCCTTTGGGGACCAGCGAGGCGAACAATCTGTATAGGGCAGAAATTGCCGCGACGCTGTGTCTCTGTGACATTAATAAGGAGAGGGACGTGTTAATATCGCGGGTGTCCTCCTTTGTAACTGATAAAGCCAACCATGCCATCAGTAAGACTATGTCAGATGTTGCTACGTCCGTCAGTGAGCCTGGAAAGAGGTCAGGAGAGGCGATCTCTGACGATAGACCCTCTAAGAAGAGCCGTGTGCCACCATCCACTCCAGAGACACCCGCTGCAGAACCCGCACATCAATCACCGGACACCACCGGGTCATTATCTGTCCTTGGTAGTCGAGCTAGGGGTGACGGGGATGGCTTAGGATACTCCATTGACTGTGGTGATGCAGATCCCAGTGTACCGATGGCATGCCCGTTCCTCTCAAACAACAAGACCCTGCTTGGAAATCTCCCCGTCATGCGGAAAAATGTCGTGGACTACTGCTTAATTCAGCACAACAACTACAACAGGTAATAGGACGAACACTACACTTATCGTTAACATATTGTTGTCTAAATTTTTGTCACCTATCTGTTGTTTCGCAATGCCTAATGATCCGTTCTGAAAACAGCAAATTGGTTGCGGAGTATTCACCGTTGGCTATAATGACCCGGGGTGATGTGATGTCCATGCTTCCGGGTGGCGACATGTCCTCATCTGTTGTCGAGTGCTGGTCAATGCTTATGAACAGCCTCGCTGCAAACGGGAGTGGGTCGGGTAATTCTCCGAAGATGGCGTATTTTGGTCTGCGACAAACGGTATGTACTAAATTAACAATGCATGGAATGTATAATCAATTGACAGAATGTGTAGTGAAAAGAGAGTGGACACTAAAGTAACAGATAATATCAACTAAAGTAACAAATTCTTTCAATTAAAGTAACATCATATATGTTGGAGCAATAAGGTAGATGATACAGGTTAAAGTAACGGATCTCATGAATAAAAGTAACACATTTTGTTCACTAAAGTAACGTCAGTTGCAAAAGTAACAGAAGGATCACTGCACCACAAGGACACCAACTAATTACTTTGTATTGATTGTAAATTTTCACACAATCCCAACCTTTTTTACAGGATGCGATAATGAGGATTATTGCCGAAGATCCGGACAGTCCGTCCACTCAGAATGCAGATGCCTAGATGGAGCAATGGCATATCTTCAGGAGTTATTGTGGCGGTACGTTGCAGCTGGACGCTGAATTGTTCTTTGTGCCCATCAACGTCGACGGGTACTTCTCCTGCGTAGTAGTCAACCGGATGAAAATGACAGTCGATCTCCTCGACCACTGTCGCTACACAGCGATCAGGGATACAGACCTCTTTTCAGCCATCAAGACAATTGTGAGCCTCTCTATTATTCATTTCATCAGTTTTTAATCACAATCTTGCGCGCCAACGATCGGTTTCCTTGACTTTTATGATCAATGACATTCAGGTGAGGGATATGAGTGATTTCCTTGACTTCTATAAAGTACCTGGTGCGGAGGAAATTGTGACGTACAGGTTCCGCGCGAATAAGCTTGGTTGGCAGGACAAAGTCAAGAACAAGGATGAGTCAGGGATATTTCTTCTGATGCACATGCTATTGTACGAGGGACGTGAATTCGTACACGAAGACCTTGGCAGGAAGGTATACAGAAGATACCTGGTGGTTCAGCTTGCAGCCACTCTTCTCCTAGCAGACCTGAATAGCGTCCGAAAGCGGCTGATTGCTGATGTGAAAAAGTTTGCGGCAGCCAGGCCAAAATTAATTGAAGAATCGATGGCTAAGGGACTCAATACCTATAAGCTAGGAAAGGGCCGGAAACAGTAGCCCGTAAATGGTTGGATTAACGAGAACTTTCGTTTAACAAAAAACATAACCGTCGTTTTGTACAAGGTTTTGACAAATTGTGTTGTCAGAAAAACAGTTGCTTTCATTCTGATATACTTCAATGTTATTATATCCTTTAAACTTTGTTACTCCAACTCGTATTATTTGTTACTTCAACTCTAATATCTTTCACGCTGCATCATTGTCTCTTAATTCAACGCAGGATCAACACAGCATCATACTTAAACAAAATTGTAATGCCTTCTTTATTGAGTACTCCACAAACAAATTGAAAAAGAATTACATCTGTAATTCGATCAACATTATTCCGTGTTACTCTAACTCATTTAGCATGTTACTCTAATGAATAATGTATGTTATTTTAACTGAATCTTATTCTAGTAAAATATTATATTATCCAAGGAATGAATATCTGTAATTCAATCAACACTTTAAAAATAAATAAGGTATTCCGTGTTACTCTAATTCATCTAGCATGTTAATTTAATGAATTATGTGTGTTACTTTAACCGAAACTTACTCTAGTCATGATATTCACCAAAAAATTAATATCTGTATTTAAATAAACTCTTAAAAAAAGTGTTACTGTAATTCATTCAATCCGTTACTGTAAATTTTATGGTACGTTACTCTAAGAACCACATTTCCCTAATCAGAATACTGGTTCATCTTCTGCATCCTCCTCGTCCTCATCTTCTGACTCTGATTCTGATTCAAATTCATCGTCAGATGGTTCGACAGTCGCTGGCGGTCGTTTTGCAAAAGGATTGGGACAATTTCTCTTGTCGTGATGCGCCATCTGCTTACAATTGTTGCACATGCGCTTGGGCTTCTTTGCAAGTGCAACGGATTTCGCTTTGCTCGATAACAACTTTTTGCCGCTTCCTTTTGTCTTGGAAATCTTCGGCGGGAGTATCGTTATCTCTGCTGTAGACGTACATCCCAGCATCTCTTCCAATTCCTGAGTTTTATTCAATGTCTTGCTACCCCCAATCGGCTTAAGCTTCATCCTGAATTCGCTGATCAAAGCGCACATGCTCTCCACATCTTCTTTACTAGCAGACCGTAGAATACCCATCGTCTCATGAACCACCGACCACATTTTAGACATCTCTATCTGCTTTCCGTCTATGATGTCAATATCATCGCCTTCAAATCGCGTTACTTTAACTCATACTTTGTGTTACTGTAATTCATTCATTCTGTTACTTTAATTCACAAATCACGCACAACAAAAGCATTCTGTGCTGGATCTACAAACTAGAAACCGCATTACTTTCATTCATATTGGGTGTTACTCTGATACATTCATTCTGTTACTTTAACTCATAAATCCCATATAAATGAAGACAACAAGCAGGCCATTGCGTGCCTTGTTTGTAGTTGACTAGAAATTCTCTACCCCTGAAGGCATCCCTCAATGTAGTTACTTCAGCCCCATCCCTTTCAGCAAATCCTCTCACACTGCACGTCCCCACTGAACCCTTCACCTCCTCTTGAAATTCATCAAAAACCACATGGGTGTACACCCTTGATGCGTGCTATTCTATCAGGAGGTGGGTCATTGTCTTCGGCAGAGATTGTAGATTCTCGTTGTCAAGCTTCTTCTGGGTATACCTCTGCTGATCCATTGCGCTCTCAAACCGCATCCATAATTCAACCAACGTTCCATGCTGGTTCTCAAACCGTTTAAAAAAACAGTTTTCGCTCTCCGATCTCTGTGTTGTTCGCATTAAGCCACCCATCTTCAGATCCCTCCAGTGTGCCATGACCTACTGCTTCCTGATCGAAAATGATGTAGTTGTGAACCACTGAACATCGCCAACGTCGTGCTCCTACATTATTTCCATCCGCCGCTCGTCGAATGCTGCTGCATCGATGTCCTCATCCCACACTATTGCATTCAGTTTCTTCAGGAATTCCTGGTAGTCAGCCCTCGAGGCACCATATTTGGTGGGTACCTTATTCATTATATGCCACATACAAAACCGTTGCCATGCTGATTTGAACATCTTCGTGAACGATGCTATGATCCCGGGATCCTGGTCAGTGATGATGTACGCAGGTTCCTTGCCACCCATGGCCTTCAAGAAACGTTCAAACACCCAGTTGAACGATTCAAAGTCCTCGTGCGCGATGAGAGCGCCACCAAAAGTCACGGATCGTTTATGGTGATCGACACCAGTGAATGGGGTGAATATCATCTTATATTTGTTCGTCCCATATGTTGGGTCGAATGAAACTGCGTCACCAAACAACCTGTAGTTTCTCCTAGCAATGTCGTCCGCCCAAAATACCCTGCTCAAACTACCGTCGTCATCTAGGTCGTAATCAAAAAAAATCCCTCCCGATTGTCCGCCATACCTCTGAAAAGATCAATGAATAACTGACCATCTCTCTCATGGACGAAGCACTTTATATCTCTGCCAAAGTTCTTGAAGTCGACCAAGCTGGCACCTACGTTTGCGAACCCTTCAACTTGTTTCTTACACATCTTGTACGTCTGCGTGGCACCGATCTTCAGCTGAAACAATTCTTTTATTAAAGTAATGTATGACAGTAGTTGAAGTAACAGTAAGACAGCATTAAAGTAACGTGTTGATTAACAGTAAGACAGCATTAAAGACATTTTTCTAATTTACAGACGGCATTCATTAAAGTAACGGAGGTTATGAACCACAGTAAGACAGCATGTGCATTAGAGTAAGAAAATATTACCTATGGCGCAGTGTACTAAACACATAGTGATCTGAACTTATATAATTCAACTTGCAAGAAGCTACTCAATACATACCCGTGAATTGTTCAGGATCATTTGCTTGTGGTACTTCGTGAGGTTTCTTGATAACTTATGAAATTCTCTGTCTTTTGGTGAAATTAGCTTGTGGTTGTGCCCACTGTGAAAAACAACAATTTTCATAGGTCCGCCATTGCTGAACAACTTAATTCTTGCCATACAGCCAATACGACGGACCTTAGTTTTCCTTTTTGGTTCCTTCACAGCGACTCCCTCTGTCGTTTCCTTGACTTCTTCCCCCTTCGACGTCGCCTCCTTGGATGCCGCATCTCCGCTGACTTTTTTTTGTTAAAACCCTGCCTGTTACATACCAGCAACTTTGATTTAATCTCACCACCCCGCCATCTTTTCGTTGTGTATCTCCTCACATCGAACCCACAGGATAATGCATAGATTTTATAAAAGTTTACCGCCTCTTCCTGGTCTTTGAATATCTGCCCTACGTATGGCGTGAAACTCTCACCTACATCCCTGCACCATTCGTGTGCCGCTGCGTCATTTGAAAAGCAAACCACTGCATTGAGTTAATCAAATTAACAGAAGATGCGTATAAAATAGACATAAAGTAACAGATGACGGTCGCTAAAGTAACGGATGGTGTGCATTAAAGTAACGACTATTGTGCTCTAAAATAACGCCAGTTAGATTTCATTCACATATTTAAAAATTACGTGATAAAACAGTGCTCATACAATGAGCGTAAAAACTAATAATGAGTATTGTCATTGCCTCCATGGTGTCTACAGTATAAATCACTGACAAAAAAATTATGGTTTGTTTGTTTGACCGGTTGAATATCAGCCATAGAAGGAGATTTTTGCAGCGGCACAAGGTGGAAGATGAATGACCTAACGTCTATTATAATAAGTTGACTGAACTTGTGTACTGTGATTGTAGGTTATTTTGATTGGCTGATGTTGACTATAGTAACGCAATATATTTCTCTGAATGGGCAGTTACTCTTTTTATTTGTTTCCTATTTTTTTGGCAATCACGTCCCACCATTATAGGAAACAATATCTTTTTAAATTATTATTTTAATACGGCGGTTTCATATATCCCAATTACTCTCTAATGCGCTACAATAACAGATGTTAAAAACTAAAGTAACAACCAGTAAAAATTAAAGTAACAGACCATAAAAGTACTACAAGTTTGGCATTAAAATAACAGACTCTCTTCACCAAAGTAACACAGTATGTGAACTAAAATAACCCAATATATTTATATCGTAGAAAAGTAGAAACTAAAAATTCAGTATCATCTTAATGACTCCCACCATTTTAGGAAACAATATCTTTTTTAATTATTATTTTAATACGGCGATTTCATATATCGCAATGAATCTCTAATGAATTACAATAACAGACGTGAAGAATTAAAGTAACAACTTATATGAATTACAGTAATAGACCATAAAAGTAATAGAAGTCTGACATTAAAATAACAGACACTCTACACTAAAGTAACACTGCATGTGAACTAAAATAACAAAAATAATAAAATGTGTGCGCAGATATCGTTTGATGAATATGCGGTTCAACCTATAATCAGAAACTGGTAATTTACTATCATTTTAAACAGAAACTGGTAATTTAGAAACTACAATGTATATACTAACCGTTTGTTTTTCCTACGATTTGCATATCAGCCATTGAATGAAAAGTAGAAGGCGAATTTATCGAACTTATATTGCAGCGATGAACACGATTATTGATTGAATGTCTTCGCGATTGTGGTTTTGAAATAAATTGTACCTTCGCTATGAAGACGATGACTGACTGAATGTGGTCTTGATTGTGTGATCTTGAAGAAAGAACGACGAACAAGAGAATGAATGATTTGAGTGAGCGAGAGAACGAATGATTTGAGAGAGCGATGATTGAATGAATGTGAATGATACGTTACTATAATTTTCTCCTTCCTATTTTGTTGGAGCAGTATCTTCTTAATTTTTTTTTTTATTAATCTAGTGATTTATCTCGTCCCTTGATCCATCTCCCATCCGACGGATGGGATGAGGACTTAGGGACTCAATATATATAGTGGACTCATAGGAACCTATCTCCATACACACACACACACATATATATACATACACACAAACACATAGAGGTAGGTTCAAATAAGATCAACAATTTTTTTAAGTTCATAAGTTCCAGTGTTAAAGTTATACAAAAAGTGCTTAAAGTTACACGAGATGAGTGATAAAGTTGCACTTTATCACTTGAAGTGATAAAAGTGCTGAATGTTATAGTTACATATCAATTTTGAACAAATGCAACTTTATCGTATGTCATCTGTAACTTTAATATAGACTTAAAAAAATTGTTGACCTTATTTGAACCTACCTCTCTCTCTCATATATATATATATCTTATGTTTAACAATGAAGTGAAGTTGATACCTCCCGATGAAATTAGTGCTAAGAAACCCTAATGCGATAGAGAGGAGAACTGAGGGCGATTTGAGGCGGTGTTCATGGCTCGAAATTCTACCAAGAAAACTTAGAAAAAGATCCATGGCTCTGCTAACAAGGAACGTTCAACTCCTAGGAATTCAAGGAAAGCGAAATGACCTAACATAGACGAGGTGGTACGTACTCGTATGATGCATGAGATTAATGATATTCCTGGACTGAATCTAAATGATGAGAATGAAAGCATTTTAAACTCGGATGATGAGGATTTGAACGGCCTGTGGATCACACAAAGAGGACATAAGAAGAACTCCTCCCAAGGGTCGAAGAATGCTGAACTTGGTACAAATTCTAAGACTTTGGAGGAACCCTAGTTACAATTCTCATAGGATACTAAAGATGAAGAGGACTACTGGTCCACTGTGGTGTTCTGCTATTTTCTAGGTGCGAACCCGCCATGGGAGGTGATCAAAGGATATGTCCAGAGAGTATGAGGGAAGCGTGGTGTGGACAAAGTTTCTTTCTTTACCAAATGGAGTTTTTCTTGTGCGTTTTAAAGAAATGAAGGCAAAGGAAGTGGTGCTCCAGGCGGGATATCATATGTTTGACAATAAATCGCTTATTGTCAAACCATGGCAGCCTGAAGTGGACCTCTTGAAGGAAGATATAAAAAAGGTGTCATCTTCGGTACTATACTATGACCTGCCTTTGAAATATTGGGGGGCTTGCTAGCCTCAGATTGTAGGTCTAGTAGGAAAGTTCATTAAAACTGACCCGCTTACTGAGGATAAAAAGCGGTTATGGTATGCCAGGATGCTCTTGGAATTGACAGTGGGACAAGAGTTTACGGACCACATAAAATTCAAGAATGCAAAAGGAGAAATTGTTACTATCAAAGTCGAATTTGAGTGGAAGCTTGTCTTATGTTGAAAATGTCAGGCCATGGGACATTTAGTTGCTACTTGTAGGGGACCTGACCAGAAAGACAAACCAGTGCAAAAAAGAGTCTGGAAGCAGAAAAACCCACTGCTCATCCTTTCTAAATCTCTGGTGAGGATAGAACCTGCTAAAAATGCAGTGGGGAAAATTGTTGGTGATACGGGGGGATCTTATGTTGATTTAGTAGTGCGTGAGACTAATCCCCTTGCATCCAGTATTGAGTTAGTGCCTGAAACTCCAGATGATGGAAATGTAGCTGTTGTGGCTGGTATTGGTGACCCTGCATCGAATAACCCAAATGATAATCGGATTTTGGAATGTTAGTGGTCTCAATAGTGTAAATAAGAAAAAGGAGGTTAGACTTTTCATACAGAATAAAGGAGTAGGCCTTTTTGGGCTACTAGAGACAAAGATTAAACAGAATAATGGTAGTTTTGTTGCTAATAAAATGTTGGATGGATGGTGTGTTACTACAAATGGACATTATCATCCTGGTGGGAGGGTGTGGATTATCTGGAAGCCCTCATTGTTTGAGGTGCATCCAATAGTCTATCACCCGCAATTCATACACTGTAATGTGATTAATAAAATTACTGGTAGTCATTTTTACTATACTGTCATATATGCTTTTAATGATGGTATGGATAGGAATTGTCTATGGGTTCAGCTAGATAGCATAGCTACTTTGATTGATAGCCCTTGGGTCGAGACTTCAATACTGTCATCTCTCCGGAGGAAAAATTGGGGGGTCATACAAAACAGGAGGATGTGAACGACTTCATTAGATGTTTGAGTAACTGTGGTATGGTTGATTTTAAAGCTTCTGGGGCCTGGTTTACTTGGTCTAACAAACGGGAACCTAGTGATAGAAAATATAGCCGATTAGACAAATTTGTGGTGAATGCGGATTGGTTGCGAATGTACCCAGATTTTGAGGCACATTTTCACCCTGAGGGGGTGTTTGATCATACCCCTTGCACTGTGCAAAACCCGGGATGCATTGCAGTGAGAAAATCGAGTTTCAAGTATTTCAAGATGTGGGGCAAAGCAACAAACTTCCTACAGACTGTTAAAACTGCGTGGGATAAGAGCCATACAAGAACCAACATGCTTTGTGTTGTAAAGAGACTAAAAGAGCTGAAACAAGGTCTTAAGAGATTAAACTAGGAATCCTTCTCGGATATGGAGAGAAGGGCAGCAGAGAAAGAATATGAGCTGAAGGAAATTCAGGGAAAAAAATACAAATTAATCCTGCTTCAAAGGAGCTAATAGAACAAGAGAGAGATCTTAACAATGAGGTGAAGTTCTTTGTTCAAGCAAGAGACAGTTTCCTAATGCAGAAGGCTAGAGTGCAATGGCTGGAAGAAGGAGACGCAAACACGCATTTCTTCCACCAAGCCATTAAACAGAAATTTATCAGGAATAAAGTGTCTCAAATTAAAAGCGCGTGGAGGGGCTTTTGTGTACTGATTGGAAGAATATGTAAGAGGCTTTCCTATAGTATTATAAGAAGCAACTAGGGGAACAGTCTCCGGTACAGAATGTTAGACCAGAAATCATTGCTAAGGGACCGGTCTGTTCTGAGATGCATAAGGAACTCTTATTGCAGCCGGTTACTAAGGAGGAAGTGAAGAGTGTCTTCTATTTGACTCCTAATGATAAGGCTCCTGGCCCTGATGGGTATACAAACAACTTTTTTAAAGACTCGTCGTCTGTGATAGGAGAGGATGTGTCTGCAGCTGTCCTGGATTTCTTCACATCGGGAAAATTACTTAAACAGATCAATGTAACGAATGTGGCGCTTATTCTTAAATGTCATAGGCCTGAGTTTTCACTCAGTTCAGGCCTATTGCATGCTGTAATATGATCTACAAGCTTCTGGCCCTGATGGCTATTCAACGAATGCTACAAGGTGATTGCTAAACTGCTTTGTAACCGATTAGCTCGTGTTCTTCCTGATATTATTCATGATACTCATAGTGCATTCGTTCAGGGAAGATCTATAATTGAGAATGTCTTGATTTGTCAAGACTTAGTTCATATGTACTCCAGGAAGCATGCTTATTCAAACTTGACCTACAAAAGGCATATGATACGGTTGAATGGAGTTTTGTGGAAGGAATGTTGACTGCATTTGCATTCCCAATCCATTTCACTAAGCTGATACTACAATGCACCACTTCTCCTACCTATACGCTGGTTCTGAATGGCTGTACGTTTGGTTACTTCTCAGGCAAAAGGGGACTGCGACACGGGGACCCGATATCTCCATTGATATTCACAATCTGTATGGACTATCTGAGTAGGACAATCTCCTATGCTACTGATAGATGGCCATTTTCTTACCACCCGAAATGCAAGCAACTCAAGCTGACTCACCTTATGTTCGCGGATGATCTCCTCCTCTTTAGCAAAGGGAAAGCTTCATTATGCTCCTTATGAAAGCCTATTCCATGTTCTCCAGGTCCTCGGGATTGTGTATGAATAAAGCAAAGTCGGAGGGATACTATAATGGTGTCCATGATAGCCTGAAAATAGACATATATAATGTGACAGGTATCAAAGAAGGGGATATGCCTTTTAAATACCTTGGTGTGCCCATTCAAGCGGGCAAGATTAGCAAGGAACAATGCTTGATCCTCTCGGAGAAGATCATAAGTAGGATCAGGAGTTTAGGTGCTAAGAAGCTCTCATACGCTGGAAGAGTAACTCTCATTAACTACGTCCTTAACACATTGCATAATTGTTGGGCGACGATATTCATAATTCCTAAACATACCATAAAGAGAATTGAAGCGATATGTCGGAACTACCTTTGGGATGGTTCTGCGGAATATAGGAAGGTCCCACTCATTGCTTGGGACAAGGTCACCAAGGATAAAGAGGAAGGTGGCTTAGGAATTAAGGAGGCTTCGAGATGGAATGTCGCTGTTGTGGGCAAATTGGTTAACAGGATTTATATTCAACGTGATAGCCTATGGATAAAATGGATTAACTTGGTGTATTTAAAGTCCCAGGCTTGGCATGACTATCATCCTCCAACTGATTCTCCTTGGACTTGGAAAGCAATATGTCGAGTCAAAGAAAAACTCAAAAATGGATTTACGAATGGCATCTGGAGTCACGCTAATACAGGATATTCAAAGGATGGTTATAGATGGCTAAAACCATCTGTTACTTCTCCGCCTTGGGTTGAATTTGTTTGGAATCAATGGAATGTGCCTAAACATAGCTTTATCTGCTGGGTTATTATGAATGAAGGTCTGAACACACGGACTAAGCTTCATAGACTTGGCTGTGCTGAAGACGATCTATGTTATTTATGCCAGCAGAATACTGAAACTAATCAGCACCTTTTTTTCGAGTGTCCTTACAGCAGGAGGGTTATGGTTGTTGTTGCTACACAAGCAGGTAGCGTCCTGAAGCATCAGCAGATCATATGCTCGAATCTTGGGGCTCTTCACAACAAGCTACATGCAGCTTTGTTAGCAACCTGCTACTATTTAATCTGGATTCAGTGCAACTCGGCTTTCTATGAAAGAATGATCCTCCAACATGATGTTCTTGCTAGTAAAGTTGCTGCGTGTGTTAGGGGTCGCATTAAAATTAATTTTAATTCCACCTTTAATAGTGATGATATAAAATTCATCAGGAATCTAGGATATAATTGTTGATTTGATGCATGATTTCTGTTGTATAAGGTAGTCGTCTTTAGATGTAGTGTAATGCATATGTTTTATGAGTTCAATTTTGGATGAATGAAACCTTTCACATTTCACCAAAAAAAAGAAGTTGATACCTCCCCTATTCAACTGTGGGAGCAAAACGTGCAAGATCTCAGTCAATTCAAAACAAGATAAGCAAAGCAAAATTCATGTTTGTCGGCCATTAATCACAAGCAAAACAAAACCCATAACTGTTTAACTCCTAAATCATCTATCGTCCTATAATCTACAACTACACGAAAAAACCTTATATAGTGACTAAAAACGATGAAAGTGGGGAGTCCAACAGGCGTCGAGTTCAGCGCGGGCGAGTGGGAGGTGAGCGTGTAACGGATGGCGGCGAGGTTTAGTTTAGAGTTGATAGTGAGAAAGCATGTATCATTTACATATCACAAACTCACTTTGAAGATAATGACATTAGGGCTTTGTGAGAGTATGAGTGGTGTTTTTTAGAAACTTGTTAATTAATTAATTGGAGACTTGAGCACACTGTACACCACAACCCAACAGTGAAAATGCTATTTTTTCCTTCTTAAAAATAGGTATGCGAATCCGGAACTCCTTAAGAAGATACAGATCCAGATCCATTTGAAGATAGATGATCTACATTCGATCCATATCCAACGGATATGAAATTTAAGGATCCATATCCGAATCATGCGATCCAGATCTTGCGGATCTAGATCGAATCCAGGATTCTTGTCATCCCTAGTCATGAGGGTGTCTTTCTACATTCCATGTTGTCTATTTATGCACTCCACTCCACCTCCATTTCATTCATAATTCATTCACCATTTTATCACAAAAAGCTAAGCAGTATTGCTTTTCCTCTCTAAAAGGTTAAAAAAATCATCTAACTTTCTTTTCTTTCTATTCTTTTCCCCTAATGTTTTCTTGAGTAACTTGGTGTATTCTTTTGTGTTTTAATTCGACTCAAAGAAGAGGAGGAAGAATAAGATTTTGATCTTGTATTTGTGGTAGTTTTCATGTAATTAAGGTAACCTATCCTACCCTTTGCATTCAAATCTTATACGTATTATTTAGACCTTAATTAACACATATCAGATGTTTAGGTTCTTCAATTACTAGTTCATTAACCTAAAATAAGTGTTTTTGTATAATTGTATGTCATTTATCACCTAACATGACAACTAAGAAAACTAGCAGGAACACGTTCCACGGTTCCAGCATGTTTTTGTTATGTTCACGAATTTTATAGGTATAACGTGTTGTGCATTTGCTTTAGGTTCCTTCATGAAAGTTATATATCTGCAAGTATATATCTCTGTCTCGTTCATTTGTTTGTCTTTTACATTCATTGTGAGGAGTATTTTAATCAAAGGCAAATAAGTGAACGAGATGGAGGGAATGTGTTTTAATATTTAACTAGTATAAATCCCGTGATAAAATCACGGGTTGATAGATGATCATATTAGCAGTAGGGTGTTCTCAATATTACATAACGAATTGTTTGTCACCGACGTAGAAAATAATGATTTTATTAAGAATTATGAAAATGTTAAATAGATTGACGTTGACTCTTAATAAGTAGAACAAAAATATCTTTCAAGGGAAGATAAAACCGTAAGACGGTACACCCATTACACCATAAGATAATATCGTATCGAATATAACAAATTTTACACCCACTACACTGGATTATTTATGATAGGAAATCGAACACGATTTCAATTTGCAAGCTAAGGATGAGATCTTTGCTTATCTCTTTCGTCGCTTATCATCGGCCTGCAAAAACAACAATTGGGCGAATTCGGTTCAGAAATGAGTTAATGACCGTAAATCTATACTTTCATTTCGATAAATATCTTATGATTGGATCATCCTATTGACTAACTTTGAAATGAGTCAATGAGTGCGAAAATCATAGGTTTGTGATAATACTTTAAAGTTCTAAATTCTGAATTAAAAACGCCGAAAAATTCTAAAATTAAAAAACTATAGAGGTAAAAAAAAGACAAAAATTAAAAACGACAAAAATAAAATACTAAATTAAAAACGTAAAAAATCCTAAATAATTAAAAACATCAAAAAACAAAATACTAAATTAAAAAAAGGTGAAAAAATTCTAATCACAACTCATCTCTTATTAGCAATTACGAAGTAAAACAAAAAATTGTAGATGATTACAAAATTATACGGAGTAGATGATTAGACCCATCTTAAATTATTGACCCATGTTTTACCATAATAATTAGCAACTAAAACAGAAAAATGAAGCAATATAAGTTCAAAGGTATGGATTAATTAGATTAAATTATACCATTGTTTTTGATCTTGATTAGTTTTGCAAATCACAATAAAACGAAAAAAAATAACAAATCATTAGTCTAGGATAAAATTAAAATATATAAATTCATATTAATATAAATATAAATTCATGATAGAATGATTAAAATAAAAGATGATTGAAATTGTAAATAAATTAATACTCCCTCCGTTCCAATGAATTGTTTGCCTATTCCATATTGGGGCGTCTCAATGAATTGTTTGCCTTTCTATTTTAGGAATGTTTTTTATGTGTAATTTGACTCTTGCTCCACATGTCACCTTCTAATTGGATCTCTTTCCCTTGGTGCCAAAAGCAAAGGCAAACAATTCATTGGAACGGAGGGAGTAATAGATAACGGAAATTGTAGTTGATTTTAATAAGTCGTAAGGAGAAGGAAAGTTGTGGGGAACGGAAAATGTAAAGGAAATTGAAAACAGTGGAAGATTTGTTTCATGGAAAAAAAACTTGCCTCTTCTGGACATATATGTATACACATTGTTGAGAGAATTTTTAAAAAATATTTGACTTGTATAATCTTACCTAAATCGTGTAATCAAATATATCGATTACATGGCATATACAAATGTTCTTCTATAAAACATATATTTTGCACATAAATCGTGTATCTTATACATATATTAGGTATACTATACATTATACATATTATTACCTAATATGTGTATCGATTACATTATACATTATACACCCGACCAATATTATGCTAAATATCATTGTCTTAATTAACAATACAAAAATAATAAAGTTTCCGAAATAAATTTATGATAATAAGGTCATGAACAATAATAAAGTTTTGGATATTAATTTGGCAATATATTGTCATGAGCAATATAACATCTTTATTAGTTTTCCCAATATATTGCGATCATGAACAATATACATACATATTGTAAAATATATAATATTGCAACGTGAATATAATGAACAATATATTGATCAATCATGACAATATTGCAACGTGAATGGTCCCAATATATTGTAAAAGTTTATATATTGTAAAAAATTATCAAATTATACGAAACCGTATGAAAAATAGGAAAATATATAACAATCAAATTAAGGACGTAAAATATATACCCAAATAAAAGATTACAAATTTGAATCGGGACGTAAAATTTATGGAATAAAATGTGGAATGTGAACACAATTATAAGATTCTGAATTTTTAATTGTAAGATACTTGTATCAAAATTGACACAATCTTTTAAATTGTAAGATTCCGAAATTTTTAATTAAGATAACTAAATTTTCAATCACTGTCATAATTATAAATATATACTCGTACCATATATCAATGTATTTTAAATTAGTCAAATAAAAAAGTAATTGGATTAATAGCTATATTCATTTTTATGGTTTAATAAAATGCAAATTAAATTAATTTTTTTATACCTTTAATAATATTATGATAGAATATATCAAATGAATTTATGAATATGTAAATATATGTAATATATTTATATATTATATATATATATATTATATTCACGTAATAATAATAAATGTAAGTGTAAAAGAATAAGTAAAATTATTTATCAACGTAAACCAAATATATGTGTGTGTGTGTGTGTCTGTATGTATGTGTGTGTATATATATAGAGAAGAGATCAAATTAGGTTCATTGATCTTTATAAGTCCATAAGTCATATTTCTATCCCTCAAGATTTTGTGGATTCTGTTATGCTCTTCCCACTCTCACTCATTACACTCTCTCTCACCCATTTTATTATTCATAATGTCATTCTCCTTTATCGCTTGTTGCCTTCATCCATAGAAGAATAACCCACAAAATCTTCATCCTCAATCTCGTTTCCAGTTACGTTTGCCGCGTAGGTAAAGTTCTAATCTTGAAATCTGTTTAGATAAATTAAATTAGTTACTGTCTACCTAATTAGGGTTAAGACGAATTAGGATTAATAATCTTGTTAGTTACTACCAAATTACGGTTTGGACGAATTGTATCAGTCTGGAATTTATATGTTCTGATATGCTCTGATATGCTATTTGTATGAACAACGTTTTTGCTTGTGGTGTGTATTTGATTATTGAAATATTTAACAACTCTTTATCTTAATATTGTATTGTTTGTGTTAAGTTGATTGTTGAACAATTCATTTGTACACGTTTTTGTTCATCAAATTAGGGTTTAAACTAATTTCTTAGTTTCGTGCGATTTTTAAATTTTTTGGGGGTAAATTGTGTATGAGTTATGGGTAAGAACCCAACGTTATGAACTGAATTTGAATTATGAACTGATTTGTACTGATTTTCTTCATTGCATTCATACTGATTTTGTTCACGAGTAATTTTGTTAGGCTTTTTTTATGCAATTAGGGATTAATCCTAACATGAGGAATCCATGTTTCCTTTACCCAGTTCGACTAATTAAGGATTAACCCTAATTTTGATAAAGTTATTTTATTATTTTGATTGATTATTAGATACTCCGTAGGAACTAACTTCGTACGAGTCTGAGAATTGCGTATTGTGTTTTTGATAGTGTTTTAGTTGAAATTGAAGAGAATTTGCTTGATTAGATTGTGATCTTGATTGATTAATAGATCGAAATGGACTTCGAATGACATTGAAAATGGCGTAATTGTGTTGTGGATTAACATGCCTTATAGTTTAAAATGTACTGAAGATGAAAAATATATAGGACACGTATTATGAAGTTTCAGAAGATGAGAGTTGAAGTTCTACCATCCTGGAATTGAAGTTTTAAGCATACAGTTGAATAAATGAGCAGAAGAAAAATGAACATTCCACCATTTAATTATGAAGTTGTCGACGTTATACACTGAAGTTGTAAAGAGAAGAACTTAAAGTTTCAAAGTTATGTTCTACAAATCAAAGGGGCATGATGTTTAAGTTTCACAAACTGAGAGTTGAAGTTGTAAAGTTTTTGAGCTGAAGTTACAAGCGTGCGGTAGATTGTTTTGACTGATGTAATGTACACCAATTAATTATGAAGTTGTAAATGTAATGTTCTGAAGTTGCATTGCAGCTGAATTAAAGTTCCAAACAAACTGTTATTTAAATATTGAAAGTCATGCACTGAAGATGCAAGTATACGTGTTTTGAAGTCTCGGAAGCTTAGAGTTGATGTTTCATACATTGAGAGTTGGAGTTGTAAAGAATTTGAATTAAAGTTCCAAGTGTGTCGTTGTATATTTTTACAGAGAAATAATGTTCAACTTTCCAGCAATTATATATAAAGTTGTAATTGTTGTGCTTTGAAGTTCTAAAGTAAATTAGTTGAAGTTATAAAGGGAGTTTGTTGAAATTATCAATATTGTAGTATTCGACGAGTTCTAAAGTTTCAGAAAGTGAGAGTTGAAGTTGTGTAGTAATTGAACTAAAGTTTCAAGCGTACAGATGAATATTTTGTCAGAAAAAACTTCGATCGGAAACCAATGTTGCTTTGATGACGAAAACAGAAAATCCGACTTACCGCCCTCCACAAATTGCACTGATGAGAGGAGTTCTAATAAGGTCACACATAAAACTTCAATTAAAAAAAAATCTTACTCTGATTTATCGCCATCAAGAAGGTCCAAAAAATGAAAACAATTTCTCTTAATGAAGAAAATGATGAACCAATATCTATCATGAATCTGGTACTACCTTTAAATAATTTTTATTCGAAGCAACAATGGAGAAGAGATGGACCATGATGAATGTTTTCAGTATTGGGATTTGGCTTGGTTAATTAATTGAGGTGGGGGAGAAAAAAATGTATAGTCTTTATTTTGGAGAGAGGAGTTGTTAGTGATAGGGTAGGTGTGTTTTTCATTTAATGCCAAATCAACTACTCTCATAATTACTTAATTGCAAAGCTAATCTCAGCCTTTGATCTAAGGTTAATCCAATGACTAACAATAGGACTTATGGACTTAAATTTATGTGTCACCTTATTAGAACTCATCTCTCTCTCTCTATATATATATGTATGTATGTATGTATGTATGTATGTATGTATGTATGTATGTATATGTATATGTATATGTATATATATATGTATGTATATGTATATATATATATATATATGTATATGTATATGTATATGTATATATATGTATATTATATATACATACATATATATACTTATATATAATAAATCATATATATATATACACACAAATAAGAAAATAACGTAAATATATGTATTTGAAATTATTATACGTAAATATATGTTATACGTTTAAAATAAGAGAATAACATGAAATATATGTTTGCTATATTTAAGCTTGATATAATTGTTTTCGAGGACTTAAGGAGTAATTAATTATAATCTGGACGGACCAAGAATGCAATATCAATATTATGCAGGGAGCTATATGCAGATGCGATGAGAGAGTCTGGATTGAGGAATGGAGTGAAAAGGATGTGCCACATAGGCTATTTTGGGGCCTTCTTTTATATAATAAAGATAATGAGTTAATTCGTAAAATGATACTGTGTAAGTTTTTGTACTGTCTGTGACAGTTACAGATACGACAATGGGGGCTATGTAAGCAAAAATTTTCGAAAAGGGAGAAAAAGCCATTTACTAACATATATCACCAAGAAATTTCTAGAGTACGAAATCAATTACACCACACCCAAGAAAACTTGTTTGGCTCTAGTCTGGGCAACTAAGAAGCTGCGTCAATACAAGATGAACTATCTAGTTCATGTGTATTAAAAAATGGACCCTACCATGTACATGTTTAAGAAGCCAATCCTCAACGGAAGGATATCTCGGTGGACTTTAACGTTACCCGAGTTTGACCTAAAATTTGTACCATTAAAAGCCGTCAAAGGTAGGATCATTGCCGAATTCCTCGCCGATAATCTTGTTACTGAAGCCAAAATTACGGATACATGGCTGATGCGTGCCTTTCCTATACGGCTTTTCATTTTCTTTGGCACAAATTTTCGTGTCGTTTTACTTTTATAAGAGTCGGTTTGAATCATTTTCTCCCATTTTGTGCTACTCGGGTACGTGTTTCATGATTTACAAATATTTTGAACCGATGCGCCAAAAGAGCTTGAAAAAGTCAAAGTCAAACACAAAAGTCAAGCTCCAAACCGATCTACACGAAGTTAGGACGATAGACAAAAGGGAAAAGTTAGAGGAAGACTTGGGACGAGAGCCAATCGACCAAGTATACATGTTAATCAACCTACTAACGTCATTCAAACATCGAGCTCGACGTTGGTAAAATTCAAACGTCAATTTCTTTAGTTCTACAACTCCGATGGAAGTGATTCAAGTTGGAATGGAAAGTCTTTCTCGTAGCTTTCCAACGGTAGGTCACACATCAAATTTTGATAAGTAACGAAGAAATGACAAGCGTTTGAAGTTGAGTGTGCAAAGTTGAGGAGACAATCGATCGACCATAAACTCCAGTCGACCAAGGCTTACTCCCTACATTCGAACGACTAACACTCAATTAATCCAGGATATAAACTCTTAGTCGACCCAAGTTATTCCTCGTCAAAGACCCCACGTTCTCCCTCCTTGTGTATCACGCTTCCTTTACCCCACTACTTCTATTTTTACGTATACTGTAAAAATAGTGCGTATTAAGGTATTGATAGTTAGTGGGAGAGTTATTAGGGTAGTTAATTTAGGGACTTAATTAGTATAAGTAGACATATAATCTATCAGTATCAGAGAATCTTCTATCTTTCATTCTGTCAATCATTCTAATATAATTAGATACTCTTCCTTTATTAGTTTTTTTTTGTAATCTCTCAGCTCTCAGTAACTTATATTAATCAAGTTCTCAGAAGTTACAGTGTCCATATTTTCGGGTTATTATTATTCTTATTTATTCTGTCTCGCTCTAGTAATTTCCAATCTCGGTAATCTCTCTTCTTCACTAATCTCCCTCTTCTCAGTTAGTGTTACTTTCTTCTTCTTAGTTTTATTAGTTTTCTGTAATTATTGATTTTACTAATGTTACTCTCTTTTCTTCTTTTCTTAATTTTTCCTTATCTCCTATATTTATTAATCACTAATTGTGAGACCGCACGCCACGCGCGCGTTGTTGTTTTATAACTACGGTGTTGGTACGTGAAGTTATATTTGTAGTTGATTTTAGTATGCATTATATGGCTGAATGTGTATGTATTTCGCTCAACAACTTAGATAAATTTAAAAGGTTTCTATAAAGCAACATCTATCGAACATCAAGATGAAGCTCATATAACATAATATTTCCTCGTCCATCCAATAAACTTATTCTCTCCCTCTCACCCCTTTTCCCGTCTACTAAGATAAGTCTTCCTCTAACTATCTTCTCCCTACTCATTTTCCATTGACCTCCGGCCTCCTTCTTCCTCTTCACTCCGCTCGTCATCATTTCATCATCATCATTATTATTATTATTATTATTATATTCCTCATCTTCCTTCACATTTTCCTTCTACTCGTAAAAGTATCATAGTACAAAAGAATCCAACTTTTAGAACTTATCTTTTGGCTACTCATTTGGAGTCTACTAAGATAAGTTTGTCTCCTCTTTTCCATCTTCCATCATCACTTCCTTTGGCTCATTGTTTTGACCTCCCCATCCACCTTTATCATCTAAGACTCATCTTTAAATATGACTTGTTTTTGTCATATAGTTTTGTGAGGCATGATTCCTTAAACTCCTACCCTGCTTATTCTTCACCCTCTCCTCCTATACTCCCCGACTGGTGAACTTTTTAAATGGCCCAATTTCATGACCAACCGCAAACTCATCATCGTCATCTAACATCCATTCTTAAAATCCTACCCCTTTGTTCTTCACTCTTCCTTCCTTACTCACTAACAGGTGAACCTTTTAAACGGTTCAATTTTGTAACCAACCGTAAATGCTTATTTGAGTTTTTGTTTACTCCTTCCATTCTTCTCCCTTCTCTTTGCTTCATTTCTCCCCCAAATGCTCCTCCTTATCTTATTCCTACTCCTTTCACATTCCCCCTTCTTCTTCTTCTTCTTCTTCTTCTTCTTCTTCTACTAATGTCTCTCCGCTTCATGTTCATCCTTCTCAATCCACTAAGATCAATTTTTGAGGAAATTAACTTTTCCACATTTCATTCTCCTTCTTTTCTCTTTATTCTCCTCACCTTTATCATATAAGATTCATCTTTAAATATGACTTGCTTTTGTCAAGTAGTTTAGTGAGACATGATTCCTTAAACTCCTTCTACCCCGCTTATTCTTCACCCTCTCCATCTACACTCCCTGACTGGTGAACTTTTTCAATGGTTCAATTTCATGGTCAATCGCAAATTCATCCTCGTCATATAAGATCCATTCTTAAACTTCTACCCCTTTTATTCTTCACTCCTTTTTCCTTACTCACAAACAGGTGAACCTTTTAAACGGTTCAATTTTGTGAGCAACCGTAAATATTTATTTGAGTTTTTGTTTACCCCTTCCTTCTTCTCCCTTCGCCTTTCCTCATCTCTCCCCTTAATTCTCCTCCTTATCTTATTCCTACTCCTTTCACACTCCCTCCTCCTCCTCCTCCTCCTCCTCCTCCTCTTCTAATGTCTTGACCTCTACTTCGTGTTCATCCTTCAGGATTAAAGAAAGAATAATATATTTCTCTTGCACTTTTTCTGCATCCCTAGCTCACCATCGCCCACATAGTGAACAAAATTCGTGACACCCCTTCAACTTCTTCTACCCCTTCTCCTGCACTCTCCCTTCTCCTCCACACCTTCTACCTTAAAACTTTTTCTCTTCCTTATCCTGCTTACCAATCTACTAAGATTAGTCTTCCCCATCCACATCCTTCACATCCCCATGTCCTTCTCTTTCCTCTACTTCTTCTCGGCATCTTCATCGTCATATGACTTGCTTTTGTTATCTAGTTTAGTGAGTTTGTACGGTTGTCCCTTCAGCTTACTTACCCTTTCCCTATCTCCTCCGATATTCTTCTTTATCTTTTCTCCTTCCCCTTTTTTCTCCTTTGTCGTGCTTAAATATAACTTGCTTTTGTCATCTAGCTCAGTGAGGGTATCTTCCCTCTCAATTTCTTCTATTCCTCCCATTTTTAATCCCCTTATTCTTCTCCCTCTGACATTTTTTCTCTTCATGTTCCTCTTTCCCCGTCTACAAAGATCAGTGTTTCTCCTCGACCACCTCTTACCACATTCCCTTCTCCTTCCCGTTTGTCTCATCTCCTTCATCACTTAAGATAAATCAACAAATATGACTTTATGTTTACGACAAGAACACCAAAACGTAAAAAGATGGGTCGTGCAAAAACTTGTTAGAATTACTACATATGATAAACAGTACTCGTAGTTAATTATGATAAAAGCCCTTTCATGATCTTGAGAATTTGTAATTCAAGGAAGCTTTACGTCGGCCGAATTGCCTTAAGATAGTCTTTGTCTCTGTTTATTCTAAGTCTATTCTATAGGGTCCGACGTTGACCTACCTGTCCATTTCTGAAGGTTGCCCGAGTAGGTTTCACGATCTTGCTTGCTTAAGAAATTCAGAATGTGAATTTTGTATGAATACTAATGTATTAATTAATCGATAAATACAATAACGTAATCTCAAAACCAAGTAATACTCCCTCCGAACACTATTTTTTGCCACATTTCATTAAAATACTCCTCACAAATATTGGGATAATGGGGCAAAAAATAGTGTCCGGAGAAAGTAATATTTTGTTCATTACATATTCGAATAACTGAAAGATTAAGCATAATAACTAATTAAACAATAAATAAAATAAATAACATACATAGATACAATCGTATGATAATTTGGAAGTTGAAGAACAACGTCTTGCATTGAAATTCGGTTGTGTTGAGGATCCATGAATGACTATGGTCGTGAAGCCCTTTACTCAAAAAAAAAAAAAATAGGTCGTGAAGCCCAAAGCCTTTGTTTTCTATGTCCCCTGCGATTGACCTAAATCCCTAATGCCCTTTTATATTTCTCTTCCTCTTTTAACTCTTAGTATCCCTTTTTATTTGTTTCAATTGACCCTAATTTCTTACACTTAAAGAACTTTTTTTAAAAAAAGTTCTTCCATTACAAGCAAAAGTTCTTAATTATTGAGATTGTACAAATGTTTACATGGCAAGGAAGAACTTATTTTTAAGTTCTTCCATTATGAATGCTCTAACACCATATAATCCAGCGATCGTGTTTTGTCAATATATCTCATTGTTTGAGAAGCCTAGTCACAATACAGCAAAAGCAAGGTTAGTTAACTGAAAACACTGTAGATTGAAAGAGTGCCAATTAATAAATGCTCATTAAGCCGCCAACTCGAAGAATAATGGCCCGTTTGATGAAAGGAATGTAAGAAGATGAACTGACTCACCAATGTTGCCTTATTTGTTGATAGTGTTTGTACCATACAAGAATACTAATCCACTCGTTCTAAATAATAAATTGTTTTAGGAAAAGTTATTTTATTATTTTCATGTCATTTTACATTTCCTATGAATTTACCTCTCTGAATGGAATTTTCGTGTACTATTTCACGAACCAAAGTTATTGTCGTTTGGCACAAAGTAGTAATGATGTTTATACAAAGATTTATTCCCTTTTCACCTTTGAAGAGTAAGTAAGAAATCCGGAAACGGATTATAAGACAGAAATACAGCAGATATGTCAAGTTATCGGTGTAAGAACACTTACTCATATGAGGGCCTTTTATAGGAGACAGAACCTAATTGCTCAATGTCATAGATGCATTCATACCACTGATGAAACACATATTTAGACCCCTTTTATCCCTATTTACACTAGTATTTAACTCAGTTTTATTTGCTTAACTATCTATTTGAGTCATTTTTGTGTATATTCAGTATTTTCTAGTTTTAATTTAGTTTATCAGGTATTTTCGTTATTTTTGTAGATTTTGGTGATGTTTTCGTTATTTTGCACTTTGTAGGAATCGAGTCAAGGCAAGGTGGTGAGACCAAATCAAAGTCAATTTGACTTGACTCATATTACCCTCCATAACCCAATTCATTTCCAACCCACATCCCATCTTCCATACCATCATATCAGCCCAAATACAAAATAGAACAAACTATAACTCACCAACCCAATTCCACTCCAAGTGAAGGTCAAATTTGACCTTGACCAAAAATCATCTCTTTTTTTGCCAGCAAAGAAAGAAAGGGAGGGGTTAACCCTTAATGTAACACCCGCTATTTTTCTAGCATTTTTATCATTTCCGTTATGACTTCGTCATAACTCTGTCACATTTCGGCCTTATATATGTTTCATCATTATTTCAAGCTCTATTTTCATTTTTGAGTCTAATGGTATTTATTTTTATTTTGAAAGATTTTAATTCTTTTAAATCTATTTATTTGATTTTCTTCGTAAACTAATTATTTTTCTGCGAGGAATTCTACTTCTCTACGAATTAACGTTTTTAAACTCTGATTTAAGCTATTCCTTTTCCTACAAATGTCTAAATATATTTATATAATATTTTCAACTAAGAAATATTTTAGTTACGAAAATTTAGCCTTAATGATTTTATTACGAAGTTTCGTAAATAATTATTTTCGAACGCGCGGTTTACTCGAATTGCTTTGAAATGCTTTTAATAATTTTATGATCCTTATTTTTATCAACCTACAACTAAAAAGAGACCTTTTTGGACCGTGACACCATGTAGTAAAACATTTGATTACAACTTTTATTTACATAACACTTTATGTTTAAACTTTAAGTAAAAAGATATTTTTCTCTTTAATTGATTTACATGCTTAAATTACAAATCTTTCATGCTACCATCACATTCATTTTGGCTGAAATTTTAAGACTACATTCACATTGTTTTTATCAATTTTAATGCTTCATTCATCGACCATTCTTTCATATTTTTCTTATTCATTTTTACATCAATTTTATTTTAACAAAAACCTCTTCTTTCTCCCTCTTTTTGGCTGGTTTTCCTGCCCATTTTCAGCAGCCATTTTCATCCATAATCAAGCTTTGATCGTCGTATTTTCATCTTCTAAATTATCGATTTTCTTTTCCCTTCGTTAAGGTAATAATTGATGTTATTTCCGATCGTTATTTACCTTGATTCTTTTAGTTTTCTCATGGTATTTTTGTACCATGTATGTCATGTGAATTAGGATTCTTGGTTGATCCCGAAGCCGACGAATTTATAATCAACTCGGATTTGGGTTAGAGGTAACGTCGATGTTACTCGGTATTGCATGATTTTATTTGTGTAATTGGATGTATATTTTTATATTTTTGTTTTTGATGATATATGTATGTCATATAATCTTCAAAAAATTTAAAAGTTGGAATTTGCATGTTTCGGTAATTTTTATCGCTTTTACGAGATTAACGATTAAATCGTCATATTAATTTGTAAAATCGTAATATTCGGCCTAAATATGTAATATATGTTTATATTATGTAAAAATGATGTTTTTGATGATTTTTAATAATTTAGTATTTTTCTGATATTTTAGTTATCGATTATTGAATTATTACCGTTTACGGACAAAAACGATTAAAAACCGATTTTTAGTTCTAGTACTTAAACATTTTATTTTAATCGGATTTTTGACGTGGTGAAATGTTCTGATGAAATAGAATTTTCTGAAGTTTTTCATAATTTTTCGGAATTATTAAGTGGATGAATTAATTAATCGCTTTAAATCATCGTTTATCGTTAAAACCGTGTTTGTTGTTTAAATTCTCAATTTTTGGTCTTTGGATTAAATCTGGAAAAAAAAATATGGTTTTGATGATTTCATAATAAAATATAATTTTATGATTTTTAGTGCTTTAATAAAATGTTAGGACGATAAGTTTATTAATGTAATCGTTAATTGTGAAAACGGGTTTTAAATGACGGTTTTATTGGAATTTGGTAAATCTGGAACTTTGGAAAATCTGGAAAATTAGTATATTCTGGAAAATGATGATTTTTAAGTTTAATAATAATTTTTGGACATTAATACTTAAATCGTTTTGTAATTACTATTTTTATTAATCGTTATTGTCGAGATTAGACGATTAACGAGAAAACCCTTTAAAAACCGAGACTAAGCATTCTGGAAAATTTTCTTTTCTGGACAGAATGTCCATAAATATATTTTAGCTATTTTACGTAATTTTTGTACTATTTATTAAAGTCTTTAATTAATAAGTATTGGTTTTTGACAAATTATGATTTATCGTTAAAATGCTTCATCTTACCCAAAAGAATTATTTTTCCAGCCATTTTGAAAGTATTTAAATCTAAAACTTTGTGAGTTAAATCATCCCTTAACATAATCTTAATGTATTCAATGGTTTAATTAAATAAAAGACGTTAAAAGATTTAATTTGGCATTTGCCGTAAAATCCTATTTATGTTCGTTTTGTCAAAAGTATTAATAATTAGGGAATTTTAATTTTATAAACTTTAAAAACACCCTGATTAGTAGTAGTAAAATGTTTAAGACATTTTTTATTCATTTTATAAACACTTGGAAGATATTTTAATAATTTCATAAACCTAAATGCTCTCACTTTGATAATTAATATCGTTAAGGCCGAAAGTACTAGTCTTGTAAATCTATATCATTTACTAAAAATGTTTTATTAGTATAAATTAATATTTTTGATAATTTGATATAATGCTATTTTTGTAAAGTTTCTAAATATAGAAGTTTCTAAATATAGAAGTTTCCTAAAATAGAAAGTTCCCTCTTTCAGAAGGCGCTCCTTTTTTCCCCTTTGTTCTCTTATTATTATTATAATGATTATATCTCTTAAATATATCGATAATTGCTTTGTTTTGGAGTTATGGAATAAGGACAAGTGTGAGGTTAGAGTAATATATTATGGGGTTTACGTTTTTGCCATCAACTATAAGGCTTGTGTGTCTTTATGGGACACACTGGTTGTTGAACCGAGCATATATGGTGTTCGGGAGTGTGTGTACATTTTGACCTTAAACTCGTGCCTCGCAGTGTAAGACGCCGTCGGGTTGAACTGAGTATTTATGGTGCTCGGGAAGGGTGTGCATATCATCTTAAACTAGGGCCACGCATTTATAAGTCGCCGTCCTATTATGGTTGAGTAGCCTAGTTAGAGATCGAAGTTTGATTTGTTTGAACTAAGTTCTCGAAGCTAGTTTTTAGTATTCTCCTAGTGAAAGTCTAACATTCATCACTACTCCTATCCATAACGCCATTTTGAATATTTTTATTATTATCGATATAATTTTGATTTGCAGGTTGACAAATGTTTTATGTTTTCTCCGGAAAACTCATTTTTATTATATTGTTTCGATACGTGAAGTTTTTCATTGAAAACTTATTTTCATTATAATGTTTTACTGTTTTCCGTTTTTACTATTTTTCCTATAGTAGTAATTACAGTTTTAAAATCATGTTATACGGCTGGGAGAACGTTGGCGTTGCTCCCCACTGATTGTGACTGTGATGTTTTTAACATGGCAGGTGTATGTGTTTCCCTTCGGGTGGGCTAGCGAGCAGTTATGGATCCTGCTTGTTTTAATAAGATCACTATACTATGGATTGTTAAAAACCCTTTTATGGATTTTATTTTATTTACTTTATTTTGTAGCCATTTTTATTTTATGGCTTATCTATTGACTTACCATTTTTATTTAATCAAGACATAGCTACAGTGTGTTATAATCCCACTTCTACAGTGTTTCCGCCACTGTATTGCGTTAGAATTCCTAGGGGATTACAGTTGGTATCAGAGCATCACTGCTCCCAACGCTTACACCTGAAATTTGAGAAAATACCAGTAAATTATTTAAACAGTAAATAAAAATATTATTAGAGATGGGTAGAAACAAGTAAGGACTTATTTGTTTAGCTTTCATGTTCCTGAAACTCAATGATTAGCATTGAATATTTGTTTTATATGTCCAAGAAGAAGATGATGAGTGGACAAGATGTTGACATGATGCTGCTCCAAATTGGGACGGGACCTACATAGCACTCTCAACGCCTGCTGACTCAAGTGGACAACTTGGTGCTCCAAGAAAGATGCCGATGGTGACTTTTAGCTCCGATTCAGTTTGCTCAAGATACAATTAGATGATCAAGAGTAGATTCCAGTTCCATCACGGTGCAGCAGACTCAGATGTGAAATCACTTTGGATTCAAATGGAGCGACCCAATACTAGTGTGATTGTTCCTCTACTTGAAGTTGAAGAAATCCAGCTAGATTCCTTTGTGATCTACGAAGGTCCGAAGATTCTCTTCTTGTTTAAGATCTTAATTATCTAGGATCATTGATTCTTTTCTTTCATCGTTCACCCTCTGATTCTTTCAATTCTTCTCTTATATTCTCATCTTCATTCTTATGGTGAGTCCTTCTTCTATTATTCTACCTTACCATCTTTCTCTTGAGATTCTTTGCTTAGACCGTATTCTGTCTTAATGAACCCTTTTTAGAAGTTAAATATTTTGGAGGTTTAGTTAACTCCTTATTACCAACGATTTGAGGATTGAGAGTTGTGCTCTGTTATTTAATCTAGTGAGCTTTTAAGGAATTGATTTGAATGGTATTAGTTGATTAACAGAATTAAGATTGTACCATAGAGATTGATCAAGCAAGGGTTATGAATTACTTGATCGTATAGAGGACTTAGAGTTGAGTAAATTTCTGGATAGTGAGAATTATATCATATTTTGACGGATACCTAATACCCAACATAGATCCTAGTCAAGTGTAAATAATAATATTACTTGGGATTCCTACCTAATGTTGACTTAATGGACTAATTGTGGAATTTTGGGATCATAAATCACTGTTTAAGATGTTAGCCTGAGTGTTGTGGTACCATTTCAGGTCCTCATTAATGCTTAGTAAATTTTGGTTGACATAGATTACCCGTATTTCTTAAGGATTAGATCGTTGATCGTTGTTTAAGGTTGTAACCTATGAACTTTGGAGTTGAGTGATCTAACTTGGATTTGTTGTTGTCCCTGGAGAAGAGAACTATCTTGCACAATCACAGTTTGGTTTTATTGTGCTGTTTTGAGAAATACTATTATACGGATCATCTTATTGGGAATGTTATAACTTTAGACCAACGAAATTGTGGCTTCGTTGAGTTAATAAATATTTTGGTGGTTTCACTGATACAATGTGAAATTTGGTGGAATTTTTAGAAACCTTAGCCCAATGACGTGTTTGAAGATGTGAGTGTTTGCACCATTACCAATAGGTTTGAGCGTGTTTGAGGACTTGTTATACTTTCCCCAACTTCTTTACTTGTGGCATTATAACATGTTGGTAATCTGAGGATTCTGTGCCCAAACATTGTTAATAGGTGGATTTTATTTACTGTTCTTTACTCGAGAAATTTGAAGTATACCTCGAGTTCAGACCTTATGAGTTTTGAATTACGAGCCTTAGTGATTACAAGTTTGAGTATGTTTTGATGACTGTTGGAATCTTAATTAATGGATTATTCTAAATCATTTGTGGATTCTTACCATACTAATTGAAAGATTATATAAGTATGTAAGGCTTAATTTTGGAGGCTATAGCAGTTGATGATTTTGGAGGTTTTAGATTGAGTAGGACCACCCTGTACCGATATTGGATTTAGCGTTATTTGATGGACCAATTAGGAACCCGTGTTTTTGAGAGTCGTGCTAGGAATCTCGAGATGGTTAATTTCTTCTATAATCCTTGAGAGCTCTTTTCTACTCTCAACTCCGTCTTCCTTTCTACTTCTCTTGAATTCTGTTACCACATCTGCTGCTAATCCCTTCGACCTTTATCGATTTTGAAATCTTTTATTGTAATTTATTTATTTATCCTTGTTCTATTTACCCGTTAACCATTTTTCGAACTCCCTATTTTTATAAAAAGTTTGACTAGCATAAAATATTAACGTTTTGAGTTAATAATTTCTAATTGTGAAATTGCCTGTTTTGTAAAAAGTTTGACTAACTTAAACTTTTCGGATATCGTTAAATTTAACATTTTTGAATTATAATTTCAGAACTTTATACTTCACTTTTGATTTATCTTTGGTTGATATTTATTTTTAGATATGTTTAGAAATGCCCTAATAATTTATTTTAAATTATTTCGAAATTAATTTAATTTTTGATTTAAGCAATCAAAATTTTATAAAGACTTTCATATTTCCAAATATTTCAATTTCTATAGGATTATTATGTAAAACATTTTAACATTGTCGAAATAATTTTGTATGTGCAAGTTTGATAATATTTTTGAAAACTTTAATGATTACTTTGATAACATTTTCGAAGTTTTAACGTTTTGAAATTATTGTTTTTGTTTTTTTTTTGTTGGTGGACTTTTGAATCTGTTATTGAAAATCTTTGACAACTGGTTCGATATTTACTAACTACAAAATTTGATTTCTCCAAACTAAATTTTGTTTCTTCAGAAAAAGAAACATTATCGAATTTCTTAATCAAATTGTTTTACTTTTAGTTTAAAAAGTTTTGGCTACCCCATTTACTTCGAGTTTGTTTACAAATGTTATTTGACGTCGTTATTTTATCAAATAAACTTTACTTTACGATTTCTTTAATTAAGAGATTTTAAACTTCGGGTAGCTTAGCCCTATTTCCTCTTGGAATAAATATTTTAATTCAATTTCGTGTCACTTTGGAAGTTGTAAAATTTTCTTTTAGAGCGAAATTTTTATTCGAAATTGGTATCCTCATGTTTTCGAGTGGGGTAATCTTGAGTCCTTTTTGCTTATTCTCAGTTTCGAGGACGAAACTTTCTTTTAGTGGGGAGGATTGTAACACCCGCTATTTTTCTAGCATTTTTATCATTTCCGTTATGACTTCGTCATAACTCTGTCACATTTCGACCTTATATATGTTTCATCATTATTCCAAGCTCTATTTTCATTTTTGAGTCTAATGGTATTTATTTTTATTTTGAAAGATTTTAATTCTTTTAAATCTATTTATTTGATTTTCTTTGTAAACTAATTATTTTTCTGCGAGGAATTCTACTTCTCTACGAATTAACGTTTTTAAACTCTGATTTAAGCTATTCCTTTTCCTACAAATGTCTAAATATATTTATATAATATTTTCAACTAAGAAATATTTGAGTTACGAAAATTTAGCCTTTAATGATTTTATTACGAAGTTTCGTAAATAATTATTTTCGAACGCGCGGTTTACTCGAATTGCTTTGAAATGCTTTTAATAATTTTATGATCCTTATTTTTATCAACCTACAACTAAAAAGAGACCTTTTTGGACCGTGACACCATGTAGTAAAACATTTGATTACAACTTTTATTTACATAACACTTTATGTTTAAACTTTAAGTAAAAAGATATTTTTCTCTTTAATTGATTTACATGCTTAAATTACAAACCTTTCATTCTACCATCACATTCATTTTGGCTGAAATTTTAAGACTACATTCACATTGTTTTTATCAATTTTAATGCTTCATTCATCTACCATTCTTTCATATTTTTCTTATTCATTTTTACATCAATTTTATTTTAACAAAAACCTCTTCTTTCTCCCTCTTTTTGGCTGGTTTTCCTGCCCATTTTCAGCAGCCATTTTCATCCATAATCAAGCTTTGATCGTCGTATTTTCATCTTCTAAATTATCGATTTTCTTTTCCCTTCGTTAAGGTAATAATTGATGTTATTTCCGATCGTTATTTACCTTGATTCTTTTAGTTTTCTCATGGTATTTTTGTACCATGTATGTCATGTGAATTAGGATTCTTGGTTGATCCCGAAGCCGACGAATTTATAATCAACTCGGATTTGGGTTAGAGGTAACGTCGATGTTACTCGGTATTGCATGATTTTATTTGTGTAATTGGATGTATATTTTTATATTTTTGTTTTTGATGATATATGTATGTCATATAATCTGGAAAAAATTTAAAAGTTGGAATTTGCATGTTTCGGTATTTTTTATCGCTTTTACGAGATTAACGATTAAATCGTCATATTAATTTGTAAAATCGTAATATTCGGCCTAAATATGTAATATATGTTTATATTCTGTAAAAATGATGTTTTTGATAATTTTTAATAATTTAGTATTTTTCTGATATTTTAGTTATCGATTATTGAATTATTACCGTTTACGGACAAAAACGATTAAAAACCGATTTTTAGTTCTAGTACTTAAACATTTTATTTTAATCGGATTTTTGACGTGGTGAAATGTTCTGATGAAATAGAAGTTTCTGAATTTTTTCATAATTTTTCGGAATTGTTAAGTGGATGAATTAATTAATCACTTTAAATCATCGTTTATCGTTAAAACCGTGTTTGTTGTTTAAATTCTCAATTTTTGGTCTTTGGATTAAATCTGGAAAAAAAAATATGGTTTTGATGATTTCATAATAAAATATAATTTTATGATTTTTAGTGCTTTAATAAAATGTTAGGACGATAAGTTTATTAATGTAATCGTTAATTGTGAAAACGGGTTTTAAATGACGGTTTTATTGGAATTTGGTAAATCTGGAACTTTGGAAAATCTGGAAAATTAGTATATTCTGGAAAATGATGATTTTTAAGTTTAATAATAATTTTTGGACATTAATACTTAAATCGTTTTGTAATTACTATTTTTATTAATCGTTATTGTCAAGATTAGACGATTAACGAGAAAACCCTTTAAAAAACGAGACTAAGCATTCTGGAAAATTTTCTTTTCTGGACAGAATGTCCATAAATATATTTTAGCTATTTTACGTAATTTTTGTACTATTTATTAAAGTCTTTAATTAATAAGTATTGGTTTTTGACAAATTATGATTTATCGTTAAAATGCTTCATCTTACCCAAAAGAATTATTTTTCCAGCCATTTTGAAAGTATTTAAATCTGAAACTTTGTGAGTTAAATCATCCCTTAACATAATCTTAATGTATTCAATGGTTTAATTAAATAAAAGACGTTAAAAGATTTAATTTGGCATTTGCCGTAAAATCCTATTTATGTTCGTTTTGTCGAAAGTATTAATAATTAGGGAATTTTAATTTTATAAACTTTAAAAACACCCTGATTAGTAGTATTAAAATGTTTAAGACATTTTTTATTCATTTTATAAACACTTGGAAGATATTTTAATAATTTCATAAACCTAAATGCTCTCACTTTGATAATTAATATCGTTAAGGCCGAAAGTACTAGTTTTGTAAATCTATATCGTTTACTAAAAATGTTTTATTAGTATAAATTAATATTTTTGATAATTTGATATAATGCTATTTTTGTAAAGTTTCTAAATATAGAAGTTTCCTAAAATAGAAAGTTCTCTCTTTCAGAAGGCGCTCCTTTTTTCCCCTTTGTTCTCTTATTATTATTATAATGATTATATCTCTTAAATATATCGATAATGGCTTTGTTTTGGAGTTATGGAATAAGGACAAGTGTGAGGTTAGAGTAATATATTCTGGGGTTTACGTTTTTGCCATCAACTATAAGGCTTGTGTGTCTTTATGGGGCACACTGGTTGTTGAACCGAGCATATATGGTGTTCGGGAGTGTGTGTACATTTTGACCTTAAACTCGTGCCTCGCAGTGTAAGACGCCGTCGGGTTGAACTGAGTATTTATGGTGCTCGGGAGGGGTGTGCATATCATCTTAAACTAGGGCCACGCATTTATAAGTCGCCGTCCTATTATGGTTGAGTAGCCTAGTTAGAGATCGAAGTTTGATTTGTTTGAACTAAGTTCTTGAAGCTAGTTTTTAGTATTCTCCTAGTGAAAGTCTAGCATTCATCACTACTCCTATCCATAACGCCATTTTGAATATTTTTATTATTATCGATATAATTTTGATTTGCAGGTTGGCAAATGTTTTATGTTTTCTCCGGAAAACTCATTTTTATTATATTGTTTCGATACGTGAAGTTTTTCATTGAAAACTTATTTTCATTATAATGTTTTACTGTTTTCCGTTTTTACTATTTTTCCTATAGTAGTAATTACAGTTTTAAAATCATGTTATACGGCTGGGAGAACGTTGGCGTTGCTCCCCACTGATTGTGGCTGTGATGTTTTTAACATGGCAGGTGTATGTGTTTCCCTTCGGGTGGGCTAGCGAGCAGTTATGGATCCTGCTTGTTTTAATAAGATCACTATATTATAGATTGTTAAAACCCCTTTTATGGATTTTATTTTATTTACTTTATTTTGTAGCCATTTTTATTTTATGGCTTATCTATTGACTTACCATTTTTATTTAATCAAGACATAGTTACAGTGTGTTATAATCCCACTTCTACAGTATTTCCGCCACTGTATTGCGTTAGAATTCCTAGGGGATTACACTTAATGCCCATGGCAGCTAGACCATGAGCCTCAAGGTTAAGGCCCCTCGGAATAAAAGAAACATCCACACAATGAAAAAACGAAAAGACTTCAAACAGATAACTTCAAATTTTACAAGTGTAAGGGGAGAAGTCGTCGAGGCCTCCAAGTTGCTGAACAAGGTCAATGCAATTCGTGGAAGGTGGATATGGAGAAGGCTCTGAGAGCGCGCCCATAAGGTTGCATGAAGAAGGGCCAGAGCCTCAACTTGAAGCGGAGTCGCGGCTTTGAACGTCATGAAAACCTTAGCGAGACAAATCCTAGAGGGTGAGAAAGCAATCCAACTACAAGCTTCATGCTACGATTCTTGATGGCCGTTACTACAATATTTGGTACAGAGGAATGCTGCGCGCAATGAAGATCAGCTGATACGATCGGAAGTTGTAGCACAACAAGTTGTCAACAATGATAGGGGTAGAATCAAAGTTAAAGATACAGATAAGATGACCTCTGCGGATATTGTATATCTTAGGAGGGTTGGATATAATTGCTATCTTGTAACTATTAGATTGAAATGCATCATAGTTTGGTTCTTATATGGTTCTTGTGTAAAGCATATGGTCAGTAAAGTTTAATTTTTGGATGAATAAAACTCACATTTCACAAAAAAATCCAACCACCCACCGCCAAAGTCAAACCCTTCCACGGTGCATCTGTGTTGATATGAGTCGTAGAGCAAGTGCTGGGCATTCCAATAATCCTAATAGGTAGGCCAAGACAAAATCTTGAAGGCTGGTCACGATCAAGTGAGGAGCCCCGTAAATTGCTTTTGGATGGGATAACGGTTAGGTGCCCCTTCAAAAGGGCCATAGCCCTAGGGGCATTGCAAAAGAGGTGTTGAAATTTGGCTCTGTTTCGAATAATCCAAATAGTCCAGAGGATTGCCACGAAATGTGATGCTCGAGGGTCACGCGAGGGATCTCGGTACAATTTAGTAAGGTACATAATCTAGTCAACGATCCAGTGCCGTAAATCAAGCTGGGAGGTGTTAGGTCGAATGCCGAGATCCAACCCCAACCAGAGACGGGAGGAGAAAGGGTAATCTTGGAAAAGATGCTCAAGAGATTCGATTGCCTCCGAGGTACATAAGGAACATGCATAATTGTAGACACCCGCATTTTGCCTGCTCGTGTCTGTAGCAGTCTCCAACAAACTACCCAATGATGATCGGACGCTAACATGCATTAATATGCTCGAATACGGGACTCAGAATAAAAATTATCCGACGTGGACACTTAGCGGAGTACAAATCTCCCAAAACCAACCTCAAATTCATACTCAGTGGGTCGTTCTCAACAAAATAAAGCTAATTTAAGCCAAAACTGCCACTGGGGGAAAAACTGTCTTTTACGATCGAGACAAAACCCAGTCAAAGTCGAAACCCAAAAATGAAGTAAGCCACAACGACATTCAGATACAAAATGAATCAAGTCAAAATCCAAAGTCAAAGCCAAATCCAAACTTCGCTTAGTTTGCTCCCTCGCCTAACAGCACTCGATCGAGTGCCTGGGCCACTTGATCGAGTGACCCCTAAAAAATCGACCAGGGCCCTTTTATTAAGGCACTTAATCGAGTCCAGCATGGGGTAGTCGATCGAGTGACCCTAAGTCGGGGGGGTAAAATCTATAAATACCCCCCTTGCTCCTCCATTCAAATGACTTTTCCTTCTTCACATTTTGGCTTTTTAAGAGTTCTCCATACACTCTTGCCATTCCCGAGACCCTACCTCACAAAAAAAACCGAGAACACTTTCTCCCTAATCACACACCCTAACTCACCCTACATACTCGAACCGCTCGCGTGCCTACGAGGACACTTTACGAGCCCGTATTCCGAGACTATTAACATGTAGGTTGAGGGTGTACCAATCCCATTTTCTAATCTCTAACTCTTTTTAATATTTGTATACTAACATCACTAACATTTTATTTATCGCTACTAACTTTTAATTTCTGTTCTACTAACATTTATATTATCGCATCTAACATTTAATTATCGTTCCTAACCTCTAACATTTATTTATCGCTCTTTTACATTTCGTCATACTAAATACCATGTATATTACTATATAACAAAAACTATTTTCAAAATCGATTCGAGCAAACGTCCGATGACGCTAAATCGAGCGTTGTAGGCTTTAAAAGCTAAATTACGACATCGAAACGCAAATGACCTAATGTTTGTGACGACAAATCGAATTTTCTGATTGAATACATTCAACAATTAATGTCACCTAAAGTCCGTATAATCCCCGAATAGGCCGCATCGGAGGTGGCGCCCCATTACCGAGGCGCGCCGCCCCAAGCACCTAAGGGTCAGGGCGCCTTATGGCGTGCGCATGACGCGTCGAATTATAACGTGATCGCGGTAATTCGTTATCGAGCGTATTTGATGTAATTTTCAAAATGTCACTCTAAAAGCCTGATATCGATTCCGTAATCGAATGTCATGTGTAGAGAGCTATCAATAATCGAGTTAACATGAAACCCGATAACATGAAAACGATCGTCATATGGTCCATAAGACCCGACAACGGCATCCTGACACGAAGGGGTTTTATATTCACGTTTTGTTCAATCATTCTCGATCCCATAAACATCGCTCTAAAAAGCTCGATACCGATTTCGTAATCGAGTGTTGTGCATAAAAGAGCTATCGAGAATCATACTAATACAAAACCTAGTGACGTCGAACTGACCGTCGTATGGTCCATAATACCTGTCAACGACAACGTGACACGGAAGGGCCCGATATTTGTATTAGCTCGATCATTACTCGATTCGAATCATAAGTTCATAAATTGGGTTGTTTTGGAACAACATGTCACCTGAAATAGAGGGCACTTCATCGAGTGCCTTGGTCACTTGATCGAGTGACCTCCCTAAAAAGTGGCAGGGATTTTTCGTCATAGGGCACTCAACCGAGTCCACCAAAATAAGTCGGATCGAGTGACCCCTTACAAACCTCCAACGAGGGTCGAAAGACGATATTAAGTTCCGTCGAGTTATATTTACGACACTAAGTCGATACGTGCTAAATCAATCACGTATTCCTCTTCTAAAACCCACACATTATATCGTTTCTAGTTTATCATTATCCCGTTTCTTCACGACTTTGAGTGACGTCTCGTACTAATAATCTTATATCAACGACTCTTTAGTCGTATCCGATATTCGATAAGTCGAGGCAATTTCATTTCACTAGGATAAGTCGGGAATAGACCTCGAGGCCCGAGGATCAAGCTAGCATTACGCTTTCGTCTCGTGCGCTAACGCGTACATTGCCTTCGTCCTCCGGTCAATACACAACACAATGTGTAAGTGATCGGAGTTCGTCCAATCATTTTATTTACGGTTTCAATTTACGTTTTTTATTTACGGGTCCGTTTATAGTTTACATTTACCGTTGCTAATTCGTTTATTATTATTGCAATTTGTCCAAGTATTGTGAATTCCGGGTTGTATTTCGTCCGTGTAATTTGTAATTTAATTTTAAGTTGTTTATTTTTGTTGTGTGGCATTTACCGTTTTCTAAATGAACCCACATGCTAAAACAATTTCGACATATTTAAGATGCATTAAACGACGTTGCTAAACACGTATTTCACATGTGTAGCTCAAAACAATGTTTGCATATCATTTCACCATCTTACTAACGCGCGTACACGAACACCGATCGATATCCTAGTAGAGGCCTCTATGTGCAAGCGGGGTTGGGTGTCCTTCGTGAGCTTCCCAACACGTACCTTCACCCCTTACTCAGAACCTTCGGCTTCCGAATACCCGAAACCATTGGCGAAAGAGAGTCATTCGATATATTATATTTGGTAATTCGACATCAATATCGTTATGCAAAGGATGTTTTAGTATAGAGTGGGTTCGAACGGGTTTGAACTCCCACAAAGTTCAGTCTTTGATTTAATTTCAATCCGAGAACAATCTTACCACGAGATTCATTCGCCTACCCAAACCCGCGCGTGGCCATGTCGGGGTGGACCTATGTCAGGTCCACAATAATGGACCTGTAGGTTACGACGTTGGAATTAAAGTCCAATTGGGAGGGAATTATTAATAATTTTCCATAAGAAAGTTCTCCATTTGGCGGGACCAATGATGATTTTTGATGGTGCGGATTGTCGCGAGTCCTACCGATCAAATATATAACCAACCACTCCTAACGGTAGCTAGGGTAAGTCGGGTCGTGTCCACGGAGACGGTATTATAAAGTCTAGACTAGGTCTACTCACAAACAAGGCTAAGTCACACAAACAAACACAAAGAAACGATAATTGATTAATTATGATGGGAGAAGAGGTGTGAACAAGATTAACAATGGATAAGCTATAACAAAAACTAATGAACGACTAAAGATTAACTAAGGAAATAAACTAGATAATATGATCGACTAAAGAGATAGAGAATTCAAATATGGAAAAGAGTAGGGTTAGGTCGGGTTCATAAGCGTAGTAGGATGATTGGGTAATCAAGGGTGTAGGTGTCACTTGGTCACTAGGGTCGGTTTGCGCTCTCGCGCCAAAGCCAAAGTCCGCACTCTCGTGTCTAAGACTAGACCCGAACATTCATGCAAGATGCTACTCAAAACACAAACATTCAATCACAAGTTGGATACACAATGAGAAGGAGAGAACAAGAATGAGAAGCATTGGCCACTACTACCCATACAAGCAATACAACAAACACATAGTGTGCCCAATAAGTGACTAGCAACAAATGAATCACCTTTACCCACAATCAAGCCCCACCCATAATCCACACTTAATCCCCCTAATAACCCCACAATAAATCTACTCACTCATTATCAAACTAACAATAACATAAACAAGAGGAAACATCATAAACATCAAAAAATTCATTATGAACAATCAAGAACAATAAACAATAATCAAAGATTAAAACTTAAGAAATTAACAAAGATTAAGAGAAGAGAAATTATACCCAACACAAGAGGATGGAAAAGATATGAACTTGAATTAATAAGAAACCCAAATTAAACTCCAAGGTTGTCAAGCTTGGAAATAATCTTCAAGAATCTCCTTAATACAAGACTAATCACTTGAATTAAACTAGGATTAACTAAAGATTAACTAGAGATGAAAAGAGGCTAATTAGGCTTTTGAATGCTTAAGAGAGGGCTAAAATAATCTAGGGTAAAGTATGGTGCTTAAACAATACAAAGGAGGAGTATTTATAGGGTTGCAAGAATGAAGGAGGAAGACAAAAGAGTCACACGGCTTCAGCTCGTTCATCCCGCCCGGGACGGATTGGTCCCGCCCGGGACGGATTGGTCCCGCCCGGGACGGACCCAAAACAGAACGACTGCTTTTTGCGAACTTCATCCCGGACGGGATGAGTTCCTTCCCATCGGGGATGGGTCTTGTAGGCCTCCAATATGATCTTTAAGGTCCCTCCTTGCTTCTTATGGGCTCCTCATCGACTCTCGGGTCTCGGGATCGGGTCTCAAGGTCTCGGGGTCGAATCCAAGGCATCGAGTGATCGTTCCTTCTCTTCGTTGGCTCCAAAAAGTGTATGTATTGAGTCGGAATCGCTCCAACTCTTCATGAATGGTCTCGGGAACCTGAAACGAACTAGAGGAAGCATAAGTAACCCATAAACCGCTCCCAAGGAGCGATTCCACAAGGAAAATGGGACCAAAACACAGCAAATTAGGCACTACAAACTACACTTATCAACTCCCCCACACTTAACCCTTACTCGCCCTCAAGTAAGCACAAACTAACTACTAACCTAGCCGAGCGGGTATTAGCGCACCCTACGCCCTTTCAACTCACGCGAGAACACCTAGAGGATAAGTGCTCTCCGCAAGGCAAGTGGGGTCTTGCGACAAAACCGTGGATGCAACCGGACACAAAAACACATAAACAAACAAACATACACACAAACAAACAAAAGGTTGCATCCAAAAGGAAATAAATACCGCTTCCCTCTAAAAAGCGGTGAAAGAAGCACCGGTTTAGGACTCAAGGCAAGTGACAACGTTCCCAAGCTAGCAATACAAACCAAAATGGACCAAACCCTAATAGTATGACGACAAAGCAATAAAAACGTTGGTAACTTACCTAGGTTCCTCTTAACCTTCTAAGAACGTACTACGGGACGATCGGCGAGATGGAAAAAGGATGAACCACGGTGTTAGTCGACACTATAGGTAAGTGAGACCCCGCCCCCTTTAGCAATGAGCCAAGAGGGTCGTCCCATGCCTAAAACCGCCCAACCAGTCCAAGTAAAAAGGTGGATATGATTGCAAAATGAGGGAAGACCGATCATTACCGCTATCATCCTTCCTAGGGACTCGGACCTTTTGTAGGCTCTTCACGGTAACGATCGGAAAACGGCTTATTTTGAGATGTGGGGATTATTTTTGCGAGACGGTTTTCTTTTGGCATTTTTCTTTCTTTTGCATCTTTTGCTTTGTGTTGCTATGCCATTTCTTTTTCATCTTTTGTATTTTCTTTTTGGCTTTTTGTGCCTTTTCTTTTTCTTCAATCTTTTCTTTCTTTCATTTTATTTCATTTTCTTTTCTTTGCCCTTTTTTTTGTAGGCATTTCTTTTTGCAACTAAGAAAGAGATTTCAACAAATTGCATCTTATTTTGTGGATATGTGTAGGAGGTAGGGGAATGGGAGAGTCGGGAGCGCGCTTTCCCTTCAAACCCACAAAAAGGGGAGAACTTGGACTAATAAAACAATTCCAAACACGGTCATCTAGGGGACGGGACTCGGCAACCAAGGCCTTTTCACACCATGGGTGGTCATAATGGTCAAAATGCAAATCCCATAGTAAATCCCTAGTAAGCTAGGTGGACTCAAGGTAGGAAACCAATGAAATCATTGATTTAGGGTCATTCTACTAGACTAAAGTCCAAGACTCGATTCATGCTACTAGAGAGGGAAAGTAGACACTTGCACACTTGTCACTAAACCGGGTTTTCTAAAACCGTTTACGCACTAGACACAAGTACACACCACAAAACAAGGACTCAACAAAGAACGAAAGAAAAAGAAGCTAAAGCAACAAAACAAAAACAAAACAAAACGAACACATAAACAACACAAACACCACCCCGAGCTTCCAAACAAGTCACCAAATCAACCACAAGTATGCACAAAGCTCCACCCGAGCACACCACATCACAATCTCCTCCAAACTCCTCAAGAGACAAAGGGGAAAAAGGGATAAAAGATGTTACCGGATGTCTTGAAAGCTCGCCAAAGCTATCGGTTATTCAAGCAACCTATAAGGAAAAAGGGAGGGAAAACACGCACAACACAACAAATATACGACATAACGACACAAAAGGAAAACACACAAAAGAAAATCTTTTTGATTTTTGCGAAAAATTTTCAAATTTTTAGGGTTTTTACGGATTTTTTGAAAAACTAAGAAAATAAAACTAACTATAATAGAATATCCCTCCCCCACACTTAAGCCGAGCAATGTCCTCATGCTCGACCATAGTGTATGGAGTCGAAGAAAAGAAAAGAAAAGAAACTACGAAAATAAAGCTAAAAATCAAAAAGAAAAGTGGAGAAAGGGGTAGAAAGTGTCCGGCAGGGGTGTAGTCAAGTCACCATGGGCCGAGACGAGAAAAGATATGGATGGGGAAGAAATAAAAAGAAAGAAAGAAAAAGGAAATGGGAGGGGAGGACTAGGTGTGATCAAGTCACCTAGCCCGGATTCCGCCCATATCCGACTAAATCCTACAAAAAGAGCGAAAATCTTGTAAATTTTTGATTTTGAAATGACTCTCGATGTAGTCACGTCATCGAGAGTCGGGAGTAACAAATACCAAGGCCCCGAGGGCCACCATGACACAAATGATATAAGGGAAAGGGAATAAACAAATGAAGACAAGCTATAAAAGACGGAAAAGAAAGGATAGTTGCTGTACCATGCGGTTAGCAACTCACTCGCCCATCGTCTCATAAGTCAATATCGGCACGTAGCTAGTCGTCGTCGTTGCTATTCCCCTCCAATCACGATACGGTTCCATGGTTGGAGCACAAAGGTATAAGGAGGTGGGTTTTGATGTGAAAGTCGGTGTAAAGGGAAGAGAAAAATGAGGTAAAAATGTGTATATGAGGTGTAGGGGTCATATGATGAGAGCAAGGATAGGTAGGGAGGTTGGGAGGGGGTATAAAGTGGTAGGGTGGACTCAAACGACGAAGAAAAGGCCAAAGGAAGAACAGGGGTCCATCCCGGTCGGGATGGATGGTCCCGGTCGGGATGACCTGCCCGTCCCGGTCGGGAAGACCTCGTCCCGGTCGGGATGACACTCCACTAGACCCAATTTTTTGCACACCCATCCCGAACGGGATGACATCCTTCCCGGTCGGGAGGGATCATCCTTCCCGGTCGGGATGCACTCTTCTCGGTCGGGAAGAGTCTTCTAACCCTAATAGCTCCCAAAGCTCGTTCCAAGCTTCAAAAACCGACTCCCCTTCGCACGATCCAAGCTCTAACAATAAACCTTCCTCTCTAGGATTCGTCTTCACTTTGCACCTACCAAACAAGCTCAAACACAATCATCAAAGTCCCTCCCTCACATCACTCAACAAAATTCCAAATCACAAGAATTTCACAAAATCTAAAAGAGTAAGAAAGAAATATATACAATAAGACGGTTCTTTTGGAACTCCGTCAAACCAAGGATGGTGCACTCTTCAATTCTTTTTCAACAACACTATAAACAATTCCATCGCCATCAAGGGCACGAAGAAACAAATCGAAGGCTCTTGCGCGAAGAAACAATTCCTACCTAAATGTTATTTGATGGATGCATCGCGATTATTTGGGATCATAGAGTATTGTTTAAGGTGTTAGACTGAGTGTTGTGATACCATTGAAAGTTTTCATTAATGTCGTTAGAAATTTTGGTTGACATAGATTACCCGTATTTCTTAAGGATTAGATCGTTGATCGTCGTTTAAGGTTGTAACCTATGAACTTTGGAGTTGAGTGATCTAACTTGGGATAAATTGTTGTTGTCCCTAGAGAAGAGAACTATCTTGCACAATCACAGTTTGGTTTTATTGTGCTGTTTTGAGGAATATTATAATACGGATCATCTTAGTGGGACTGTTATAGCCTTAGACCAACGAGATTGTGGCTTCGTTGAGTTAATAAATATTTTGGTGATTTCACTGATACAATATGAAATTTGGTGGAATTTTTGGAAACTTTAGCCCAATGACGTGTTTGAAGATGTGAGTGTTTGCGCCATTACCAATAGGTTTGAGCGTGTTTGAGGATTTGTTATACTTTCCCCAACTTCTTTACTAGTGGCATTATAAAAATGTTGGTAATTTGAGGATTCTGTGCCCGAGCATTGTTATATTGGTGGACCTTGTTTAGTGATCCTTACTCGAGAAATTTGAAGCATACCTCGAGTTCAAACCTTATGAATCTTGAAATTAGGAGCCTTATCGATCAAGGGTTTGGGTATGTTTTGTTAACCGTTGGAATCTTAATTATGGATTTGATTCTAAAGCATTTGTGGATTAGTATCGTGTCGCTTGAACGATTGGATAGTCACATAAGACTTAATTTTGGAGGCTATGGCAGTTGATAATTTTGGAGGTTGTAGATTGAGTAGGACCACCCTGTACCGATATTGGACTTAGCGTTATTTGATGGGCCAATTAGGAACCCGTGTTTGTGAGAGTCGTGTTAGGAATCTCGAGATGGTTAATTTCTTCTATAATCCTCGAGAGGTCTGTTTGACTCTCAACTTCGTCCTTCTTTCTGCTTCTCTTGAACTCTGTTACCGTAACTGCTGCCAATCCCTTTGACCTTTATCGATTTTGAAAACTCTTATTTTAATTTATTGTTTACCCTTGTTCTATTTATCCGTTAACCGTTTTTCGAACTTCCTATTTTATAAAAAGTTTGACTAGTTTTAAAAAAATGGATTATCGTAAAATTTTAACATTTTGAGTTATAATTTCTAGTTGTGAAAATCCCCATTGTGTAAAAAGTTTGACTTACTTAAACTTTTCGGATATCGTGAAAAATATATTTGAATTATAATTTAAGAACTTTATACTTCACTTTTGTTTTATCTTTGGTTGATATTTATATTTAGATCTGTTTCAAAATGCCTTAATAATTTATTTTAAATTATTACGAACTTATTTCAATTTTTGATTTTTCAAGCGAACGGAATTTTATGAAGACTTTCACATTTCCAAAAACTTTGATTTCTATATGATTATTACATAAAAGGTTTTAACATTGTCGAAATTATTTTATGGTTTGATAACGTTTTTGAAAACTTTCTCAATTATTTTGATAACCTTTCCGAAATTTTAACTTTTTGAAATTAGTTTCTGTTTTATTGTTGATGGACTTTTGAATCTGTTATTGAAATTTTTTGACGATTGGTTCGATTTTTTCCGACTACTTTTGATTTCTCATAACTAAATTTTGTTTCATCAGAAAAGGAATATTATCGAATTTCTTAATCAAAATATTTTACTTTTGTTTTGAAAATATTTTGGTTATCCTATTTCCTTCGAGTTTGTTTACAAATGTTATTTGACGTCATTATTTTATCAAATAACTTTACTTTACGATTTTATTAATTAAAAAAAAAAAACTTTAAACTCCGAGTAGCTTAGCCCAATTCCTCTTGGAAAAAAATATTTGCATTCGATTTCGTATCACTTTGAAAGTTGTAAAATTTTCTTTTACAGCAAAATTTTTATGCGAATTTGTATCCTCATGTTTTCGAGTGAGGTAATCTTGATTCCTTTCTGCTTATCCTTAGTTTCGAGGACGAAACTTTCTTTTAGTGGGGAGGATTGTAACACCCGCTATTTTTCCTAAGCATTTTTATTCTTTTCGTTAGGACTCCGTCTTAACTCTGTCACTTTTCGGCCTCATATTTCATCATTTTACTAAGCTCTATTTTAATTTTTGAGTTCAATAATTTTTATTTTTAATTTCAAAGATTTAAATCCTTTTAAATCCATTTATGTGGTTTCTTCGTAAACTAATTAATTTTTCCGCAAGGAATTCTATTTCTCTTCGGATTGACATTTTTAAGCTTGGATTTAAGTTATTCCTTTTTCCTAAAAAGGTTTGAATACGTTTCTATAATATTTTCAACTAGTAAATATTTTTATTTACAAAAATTAGTTGTTAATGATTTTTATTACGAAGCTTCGCGAATAATTATTTTCTTACGCGAGGTTTACTCGAATTACTTTGAAATGCCTTTAACTATTTTACGATTATACTTTTTATCAACTTATAAACTATTTGAGACCATTTTCTCACATTTTGGACCGACTAAGCTCTTGGTCACAAGTTTTATTACGTTTTATTTAAACGTTTCATTTTATCACGTTAAAACGTAAACATAAGATAATTTTTATTTCATTTAATTGTAGCATTTGTGTCAAAACTTTTCATGCTCCCTTTCCTATCCATTTGGCCGGCCACTTTGACTATTCCCACCTAGTTTTCATCAAACTTTAAATCCCATTTTTAATTAGAAAACCATCCATTTCCTTACTACATTTCATTCATTCATCAAAAGTAAAAAAAAAAATCTATCTCCATCCTCATTTGGCCGTGGCACTCACCTCTATTCTAGGATTATTTTTGCTTCAATTCTAGTCTTAATCGACTCAAATTCATCGTCAAATAATCCTCTTTCCGTTCTCTTCGTTAAGGTATTAACCCACGTCGTTTTCGATCAATTCTTACCTTGTTTTTTATTAGTTTTCTCATGGTATTTTTCTGCCATGATTTTCGTGTTTGGTAGGATTTTTGGATGATCCCGAAGCCGACGAATATATCGTTGATTCAGACTTGGAGTAGAGGTAACGTCGATGTTACTCGGTATTTCATGATTTTAATTGAGTATTTGCATGTATATATTTTTTAAATTTTATTTTGGCAATATATGTATGTCACGGATTCTGGAAAATTTTTAAAAGTTGAAAATTTGCATGTTTCGATATTTTTATCGTTTTTACGAGATTAACGATTAAATTGTTATATTAATTTGTAAAATCGTAATAATCGGCCTAAACATGTAATATATGTTTATATTCTGGAAAAATGTTGTTTTTGATGATTTTTAATAATTTAGTATTTTTCTGATATTTTTGATATCGATTATTGAATTATTACCGTTTTCGGACAACAACGATTAAAAGCCGATTTTTAGTTCTAGTACTTAAACATTTTATTTTAATCTGATTTTTTGACGTGGTGAAACTTTCTGGTGAAATAGAATGTTCTGAATTTTTTCATAATTTTTCGGAATTGTTAAGTGGATGAATTAATTAATCACTTTAAATCATCGTTTATCGTTAAAACCGTGTTTGTTGTTTAAATTCTCGATTTCTGGTCTTTGGTTTAAATCTGGAAAAAATTTTGATTCTGATGATTTCATATTAAAATGTATTTTTATGATTTTTAGTGCCTTAATAAAATGTTAGGAACGATAGGTTTATTAATGAAATCGTTAATTGCGAAAAACGGGTTTAAATGACGGTTTTGTTGAAATTTGTTGAATCTGGAGTTTTGGAAAAATATGAAAAAAATTTATATTCTGTAAAATCAGGATTTTAAAGTGTAATAATAATTTTTGGATATAAATACTTAAATCGTTTTGTAATTACTATTTTTATTAATCGTTATTGCCGAGATTGGACGATTAACGAGAAAATGCTTTAAAAACCGAGTTTTTAGAATTCTGGAAATTTTCTTTTCTGGACAGAATGTTCATAAATATATTTTAACTATTTTACGTAATTTTTGTACTATTTATTAAAGTCTCTAATTAATAAATATTGATTTTCGGACAAATTGTGATTTATTGTTAAATGCTTCGTAGTAACTAAAAGAATTATTTTTCCAGCAATTTTGAAAGTATTTAAATCTGAAACTTTAGGAGTTAAGTCATCCCTTAACATACTCTAAATATATTTGTTGGTTTAATTCAATAAAGACGTTCAAATATTTAATTTGATATTTGCCGTAAAATCCTATTTATAGTTTTATCGTCGAAACTAATAATAATTAGGAAATTTTAGCTTTATAACTTTTGAAAACACCCTAATTAGTAATATTAAAATGTTTAAGATGTTTCTAATCATTTTATAACACATATACGATATTTTAATAATTTCATAAAATCAAATGTTCTTACTTTAGTAATTAATATCGTTAAGGCCGAAAGTATTAGTTTTATAAATCTATATCGTTTACTAAAAATGTGGTACTAATATGAACTAATATTTTCACTATTTTGATATAATGCTATTTTTAGTAAAGTTTCTAAAAATAGAAGTTTCCTAAAATAGAAAGTTTCCTCTTTTAGAATATAAATGTTTACTTCTTTTATCCTCTTGTTAATTATATTGTTTACAAATTTTGAGTATCGATAATGGCTTTGTTTTGGAGTTATGGAATAAGGACAAGTGTGAGGTTAGAGTAATATATTCTGGGGTTTACGTTTTTGCCATCAACTATAAGGCTAGTGTGTCTTTATGGGGCACACTGGTTGTTGAACCGAGCATATATGGTGTTCGGGAGTGTGTGTACATTTTGACCTTAAACTCGTGCCTCGCAGTGTAATACGCCGTCGGGTTGAACTGAGTATTTATGGTGCTCGGGAGGGGTGTGCATATTATCTTAAACTAGGGCCACGCATTTATAAGTCGCCGTCCTATTATGGTTGAGTAGCCTAGTTAGAGACCGAAGTTTGATTTGTTTGAACTAAGTTCTCGAAGCTAGTTTTTAGTATTCTCCTAGTGAAAGTCTAGTCTTCATCACTAATCCTATCCATAACGCCATTTTGATTATTTTATTTGTTATCGATATAAATTGGTGCAGGTTGGCAAATATCTTTATGTTTCTTCGGAAACCCTTTTGAATCATTTGTTTTACGCTAAAGCTTATTTTAATATGCTGTTTTACTGTTTTCCATTTTTACTAGTTTTCCTATATTAGTAATTACTGTTTTAAAATCCTGTTATACGGCTGGGAGAACGTTGACGTTGCTCCCCACTGATTGTGGCTGTTATGTTTTAACATGGCAGGTATACGTGTTTATTTTCCGGTGGGTGTGGGCTAACGAGCAGTCTTGGATCCTACTGATCTTTTAATAATCATGTCTTAAGGATTGTTTAACCTCTTTATGGATTGTTTTAAATTTTAGCCATTTTTATGCATGGCGCATGTTTGACTTTACCAATTTAATTTATTAAGACATAGTTCTGTGTGTTTTAATCCCAACTCTACAGTGTTTCCGCCACTGTATAGCGCTAGAATTTTTAGGGGATTACAATTTCATAACCGGGAATAACCCAAGACCAAATCCGGTGGGTACTATTTCCTTTCTCATTAATCGGTAAAGCAAAGCAATAGTTCAAGGAGTTGGACAAGGCGACTCTTGGTATTAATACTTGGAAGAAGCTAGCATTGGCTTTTTACCAACAATTCTATCCCCCGGAGAAGACAAATCTATTGAGAGCTTCTATCACGGGATTTCAACAACGTGATGAAGAAAGCCTCTATGAAGCTTGGGAAAGATTCAAAGCCTTGATCCGCTCTTGCCCTCACCATGGTCTATCACAATGGTTCCTTGTTCAACAATTTTGGAACGGATTATATGAAGACTCAAGGGCCATACTCAATATGGGATCTAACGGAAGGTTTACCGAGGTGGATGATGACCAAACTTGGTCAAGAATTGAAGAGATGGCGGTCCACAATTCCCAATACTCAAGACCTAGGAAAGCGAATCGAGGAGGTAGGCACGAGGTCGATGCTATCACACAACTAAGCATTGACCTTGGAGCTCAACTAAAAACTCACATGGAGACCATTGACAAGAAGCTCCAAAGCCACCTCAATCAAGTTCAAAGCGTTAGTTCCTCCAACCAACACTCAATTTGTGAAGTTAATGCTTTAGGAATTGTGCCTCATACACCTTATTATGGGATGTGTGACACTTGTGGGATAGTTGGACATGAGCCTATGCATTGTAGGGGAAGTATTGAGCAAGTGAACGCCTTTCAAGCGTTCAAACAAGGTGCCCCTTATCCTAATATGTACCAAGCTTCCCATCAAGCCTCTCAACAACAAGCTCTACAACACCGTCCTTATGTTCCACCTCCCTTAAGGGACAACAATCAAGGATACCAAGGTTATCAAGGCAACCCAAGGCCATTCAACAACTTCAAGCAAAATAACCAAGGTACATTCAACAACAATCAAGGGTTCCAACAAGGGAATTTCAATCAAGGACATCAAAATTACAACCATGGCAACAATCAAGGCCTTAATCAAGGCAACTCTCATGGGTTCCAAGGGAACCATCAAAAACAACAAGCAACTCAAGGTAATCGACAAGAAAGCAAGCCAAGGAGTCGGTCTCCTACTCATGATTATGGCATTCCTCTAGCCATCACAAATACTCCTCATAACCAACAATCTCCTCCTCGGGATTTTGACATGCAAAAGTCAATGTTGGACATGCAAAGGAGTCAATTGGAGACACAAAGAACTCAACAAGAAATCATTACTCAACTTCAAAGGGATAACTTGGCAAGAGATGCTCATGTGAAGATGCTCGAGACCCAAATAGCTCAACTTGCTTCGGGTAGCTCTTCAAGGCAAAAGGGGCAATTACCTCCTCAAGGTAAAATAGCGAAATTTGAGCATGTGAATGCTATTACCTTGAGGAGTGGTTCATCATATATCTCTCCCCCACCCCCTAATGAGCATGTACCAATGAGAGAAGTTGTGCCTCCAATTCAAGAAGATCAAAGCTTGGGAAATCCAATAGAAGAGCAAGTCTTATGGGAGATTGAGAAACCCCAAGAAGACAAGCTTCCCCCACTTCAAGGAAAAGACAAGGGTAAAAGGAAAGTGTCATTTGAAGAGTCCACCCCTATTGAGCAAAACAAAGTTCAAATCAAGTTGCCTTTCCCAACAAGCTAAGGCAAATGAAGACCAAGGTGGATAGCCAATATGACAAGTTCCTTAATATTGTGAAGAAGTTGGATGTGAGTGTCCCATTTACCGAGCTACTTACCCAAATCCCGGCATATGGAAGATTCATGAAAGAAATATTGGCTAGGAAGATATCCTTCAACAAGGAAGAGACTATAGCGTTCACAAGAGTGGTGAGCGAGCTTATACAAGGTTCTACACTTCCCAAGTTGAAGGATCCGGGTAGTTTCTCGATCCCTTGCACCATAGGCAACTTCAAGATTGAGAGAGCATTATGTGATTTGGGTGCGAGTGTAAGCATCATTCCCTATTCCATTTGTGAGCGACTCGGGATGAAGGAGCTCAAGAGTACTTCCATTACACTCCAAATGGCCGATAGCTCTCTCAACCGACCTTTGGGGATGTTGGAAGATGTGCCAATTAGAATCGGGAAGTTCTTCATTCCGGTCGACTTTCTTGTACTGGACATGTGGGAAGATGCTATCACTCCCATTATCCTTGGGCGCCCATTTCTACACACCGCCGATGCTATGATCGATGTGAAGAACGGTAGGATCACATTTGAGCTAGGCGACGAGAAGCTCGTGTTTGACCTCCAAGGCAACACTTCGCCTACTAATGATGAGTCTTGTAAAATGATCACCGCCATGAAGAACATCGGTCTAGGGGATGGGACAAGTAAAAACTTGAAGAACGACTTCTATGCGATTGAGGATGATGATTCCGAGATTGGGGCGGATGAGTGCCCATATCATGACTTTGAAGACAAGTGCAATGAAAAGAAGAAAGATGAGCCTCCCTTGGGGCCACATGAGGATAGATGGACGTTTGGGTATATACCGAAGGATCGAAAGTACAAGTTCAAGCCATTGAACTTAGTAGATCGGGATGCCCCGGGAACGTCGAGACTAAGCCATGATGATCTTTGGAGTGGAGGTTGGTATTCCACTAGCTTAATTGAAGACTTTGCAAGAGCCTTCGATTTGTTTCTTCGTGCCCTTGATGGCGATGGAATTGTTTATAGTGTTGTTGAAAAAGAATTGAAGAGTGCACCATCCTTGGTTTGACGGAGTTCCAAAAGAACCGTCTTATTGTATATATTTCTTTCTTACTCTTTTAGATTTTGTGAAATTCTTGTGATTTGGAATTTTGTTGAGTGATGTGAGGGAGGGACTTTGATGATTGTGTTTGAGCTTGTTTGGTAGGTGCAAAGTGAAGACGAATCCTAGAGAGGAAGGTTTATTGTTAGAGTTTGGATCGTGCGAAGGGGAGTCGGTTTTTGAAGCTTGGAACGAGCTTTGGGAGCTATATAGGGTTAGAAGACTCTTCCCGGCCGAGAAGAGTGCATCCCGACCGGGAAGGATGATCCCTCCCGACCGGGAAGGATGTCATCCCGTTCGGGATGGGTGTGCAAAAAATTGGGTCTAGTGGAGTGTCATCCCGACCGGGACGAGGTCTTCCCGACCGGGACGGGCAGGTCATCCCGACCGGGACCATCCATCCCGACCGGGATGGACCCCTGTTCTTCCTTTGGCCTTTTCTTCGTCGTTTGAGTCCACCCTACCACTTTATACCCCCTCCCAACCTCCCTACCTATCCTTGCTCTCATCATATGACCCCTACACCTCATATACACATTTTTACCTCATTTTTCTCTTCCCTTTACACCGACTTTCACATCAAAACCCACCTCCTTATACCTTTGTGCTCCAACCATGGAACCGTATCGTGATTGGAGGGGAATAGCAACGACGACGACTAGCTACGTGCCGATATTGACTTATGAGACGATGGGCGAGTGAGTTGCTAACCGCATGGTACAGCAACTATCCTTTCTTTTCCGTCTTTTATAGCTTGTCTTCATTTGTTTATTCCCTTTCCCTTATATCATTTGTGTCATGGTGGCCCTCGGGGCCTTGGTATTTGTTACTCCCGACTCTCGATGACGTGACTACATCGAGAGTCATTTCAAAATCAAAAATTTACAAGATTTTCGCTCTTTTTGTAGGATTTAGTCGGATATGGGCGGAATCCGGGCTAGGTGACTTGATCACACCTAGTCCTCCCCTCCCATTTCCTTTTTCTTTCTTTCTTTTTATTTCTTCCCCATCCATATCTTTTCTCGTCTCGGCCCATGGTGACTTGACTACACCCCTGCCGGACACTTTCTACCCCTTTCTCCACTTTTCTTTTTGATTTTTAGCTTTATTTTCGTAGTTTCTTTTCTTTTCTTTTCTTCGACTCCATACACTATGGTCGAGCATGAGGACATTGCTCGGCTTAAGTGTGGGGGAGGGATATTCTATTATAGTTAGTTTTATTTTCTTAGTTTTTCAAAAAATCCGTAAAAACCCTAAAAATTTGAAAAATTTTCGCAAAAATCAAAAAGATTTTCTTTTGTGTGTTTTCCTTTTGTGTCGTTATGTCGTATATTTGTTGTGTTGTGCGTGTTTTCCCTCCCTTTTTCCTTATAGGTTGCTTGAATAACCGATAGCTTTGGCGAGCTTTCAAGACATCCGGTAACATCTTTTATCCCTTTTTCCCCTTTGTCTCTTGAGGAGTTTGGAGGAGATTGTGATGTGGTGTGCTCGGGTGGAGCTTTGTGCATACTTGTGGTTGATTTGGTGACTTGTTTGGAAGCTCGGGGTGGTGTTTGTGTTGTTTATGTGTTCGTTTTGTTTTGTTTTTGTTTTGTTGCTTTAGCTTCTTTTTCTTTCGTTCTTTGTTGAGTCCTTGTTTTGTGGTGTGTACTTGTGTCTAGTGCGTAAACGGTTTTAGAAAACCCGGTTTAGTGACAAGTGTGCAAGTGTCTACTTTCCCTCTCTAGTAGCATGAATCGAGTCTTGGACTTTAGTCTAGTAGAATGACCCTAAATCAATGATTTCATTGGTTTCCTACCTTGAGTCCACCTAGCTTACTAGGGATTTACTATGGGATTTGCATTTTGACCATTATGACCACCCATGGTGTGAAAAGGCCTTGGTTGCCGAGTCCCGTCCCCTAGATGACCGTGTTCGGAATTGTTTTATTAGTCCAAGTTCTCCCCTTTTTGTGGGTTTGAAGGGAAAGCGCGCTCCCGACTCTCCCATTCCCCTACCTCCTACACATATCCACAAAATAAGATGCAATTTGTTGAAATCTCTTTCTTAGTTGCAAAAAGAAATGCCTACAACAAAAAGGGCAAAGAAAAGAAAATGAAATAAAATGAAAGAAAGAAAAGATTGAAGAAAAAGAAAAGGCACAAAAAGCCAAAAAGAAAATACAAAAGATGAAAAAGAAATGGCATAGCAACACAAAGCAAAAGATGCAAAAGAAAGAAAAATGCCAAAAGAAAACCGTCTCGCAAAAATAATCCCCACATCTCAAAATAAGCCGTTTTCCGATCGTTACCGTGAAGAGCCTACAAAAGGTCCGAGTCCCTAGGAAGGATGATAGCGGTAATGATCGGTCTTCCCTCATTTTGCAATCATATCCACCTTTTTACTTGGACTGGTTGGGCGGTTTTAGGCATGGGACGACCCTCTTGGCTCATTGCTAAAGGGGGCGGGGTCTCACTTACCTATAGTGTCGACTAACACCGTGGTTCATCCTTTTTTCCATCTCGCCGATCGTCCCGTAGTACGTTCTTAGAAGGTTAAGAGGAACCTAGGTAAGTTACCAACGTTTTTATTGCTTTGTCGTCATACTATTAGGGTTTGGTCCATTTTGGTTTGTATTGCTAGCTTGGGAACGTTGTCACTTGCCTTGAGTCCTAAACCGGTGCTTCTTTCACCGCTTTTTAGAGGGAAGCGGTATTTATTTCCTTTTGGATGCAACCTTTTGTTTGTTTGTGTGTATGTTTGTTTGTTTATGTGTTTTTGTGTCCGGTTGCATCCACGGTTTTGTCGCAAGACCCCACTTGCCTTGCGGAGAGCACTTATCCTCTAGGTGTTCTCGCGTGAGTTGAAAGGGCGTAGGGTGCGCTAATACCCGCTCGGCTAGGTTAGTAGTTAGTTTGTGCTTACTTGAGGGCGAGTAAGGGTTAAGTGTGGGGGAGTTGATAAGTGTAGTTTGTAGTGCCTAATTTGCTGTGTTTTGGTCCCATTTTCCTTGTAGAATCGCTCCTTGGGAGCGGTTTATGGGTTACTTATGCTTCCTCTAGTTCGTTTCAGGTTCCCGAGACCATTCATGAAGAGTTGGAGCGATTCCGACTCAATACATACACTTTTCGGAGCCAACGAAGAGAAGGAACGATCACTCGATGCCTTGGATTCGACCCCGAGACCTTGAGACCCGATCCCGAGACCCGAGAGTCGATGAGGAGCCCATAAGAAGCAAGGAGGGACCTTAAAGATCATATTGGAGGCCTACAAGACCCATCCCCGATGGGAAGGAACTCATCCCGTCCGGGATGAAGTTCGCAAAAAGCAGTGGTTCTGTTTTGGGTCCGTCCCGGGCGGGACCAATCCGTCCCGGGCGGGACCGAACCGTCCCGGGCGGGATGAACGAGCTGAAGCCGCGTGACTCTTTTGTCTTCCTCCTTCATTCTTGCAACCCTATAAATACTCCTCCTTTGTATTGTTTAAGCACCATACTTTACCCTAGATTATTTTAGCCCTCTCTTAAGCATTCAAAAGCCTAATTAGCCTCTTTTCATCTCTAGTTAATCTTTAGTTAATCCTAGTTTAATTCAAGTGATTAGTCTTGTATTAAGGAGATTCTTGAAGATTATTTCCAAGCTTGACAACCTTGGAGTTTAATTTGGGTTTCTTATTAATTCAAGTTCATATCTTTTCCATCCTCTTGTGTTGGGTATAATTTCTCTTCTCTTAATCTTTGTTAATTTCTTAAGTTTTAATCTTTGATTATTGTTTATTGTTCTTGATTGTTCATAATGAATTTTTTGATGTTTATGATGTTTCCTCTTGTTTATGTTATTGTTAGTTTGATAATGAGTGAGTAGATTTATTGTGGGGTTATTAGGGGGATTAAGTGTGGATTATGGGTGGGGCTTGATTGTGGGTAAAGGTGATTCATTTGTTGCTAGTCACTTATTGGGCACACTATGTGTTTGTTGTATTGCTTGTATGGGTAGTAGTGGCCAATGCTTCTCATTCTTGTTCTCTCCTTCTCATTGTGTATCCAACTTGTGATTGAATGTTTGTGTTTTGAGTAGCATCTTGCATGAATGTTCGGATCTAGTCTTAGACACGAGAGTGCGGACTTTGGCTTTGGCGCGAGAGCGCAAACCGACCCTAGTGACCAAGTGACACCTACACCCTTGATTACCCAATCATCCTACTACGCTTATGAACCCGACCTAACCCTACTCTTTTCCATATTTGAATTCTCTATCTCTTTAGTCGATCATATTATCTAGTTTATTTCCTTAGTTAATCTTTAGTCGTTCATTAGTTTTTGTTATAGCTTATCCATTGTTAATCTTGTTCACACCTCTTCTCCCATCATAATTAATCAATTATCGTTTCTTTGTGTTTGTTTGTGTGACTTAGCCTTGTTTGTGAGTAGACCTAGTCTAGACTTTATAATACCGTCTCCGTGGACACGACCCGACTTACCCTAGCTACCGTTAGGAGTGGTTGGTTATATATTTGATCGGTAGGACTCGCGACAATCCGCACCATCAAAAATCATCATTGGTCCCGCCAAATGGAGAACTTTCTTATGGAAAATTATTAATAATTCCCTCCCAATTGGACTTTAATTCCAACGTCGTAACCTACAGGTTCATTATTGTGGACCTGACATAGGTCCACCCCGACGTGGCCACGCGCGGGTTTGGGTAGGCGAATGAATCTCGTGGTAAGATTGTTCTCGGATTGAAATTAAATCAAAGACTGAACTTTGTGGGAGTTCAAACCCGTTCGAACCCACTCTATACTAAAACATCCTTTGCATAACGATATTGATGTCGAATTACCAAATATAATATATCGAATGACTCTCTTTCGCCAATGGTTTCGGGTATTCGGAAGCCGAAGGTTCTGAGTAAGGGGTGAAGGTACGTGTTGGGAAGCTCACGAAGGACACCCAACCCCGCCTGCACATAGAGGCCTCTACTAGGATATCGATCGGTGTTCGTGTACGCGCGTTAGTAAGATGGTGAAATGATATGCAAACATTGTTTTGAGCTACACATGTGAAATACGTGTTTAGCAACGTCGTTTAATGCATCTTAAATATGTCGAAATTGTTTTAGCATGTGGGTTCATTTAGAAAACGGTAAATGCCACACAACAAAAATAAACAACTTAAAATTAAATTACAAATTACACGGACGAAATACAACCCGGAATTCACAATACTTGGACAAATTGCAATAATAATAAACGAATTAGCAACGGTAAATGTAAACTATAAACGGACCCGTAAATAAAAAACGTAAATTGAAACCGTAAATAAAATGATTGGACGAACTCCGATCACTTACACATTGTGTTGTGTATTGACCGGAGGACGAAGGCAATGTACGCGTTAGCGCACGAGACGAAAGCGTAATGCTAGCTTGATCCTCGGGCCTCGAGGTCTATTCCCGACTTATCCTAGTGAAATGAAATTGCCTCGACTTATCGAATATCGGATACGACTAAAGAGTCGTTGATATAAGATTATTAGTACGAGACGTCACTCAAAGTCGTGAAGAAACGGGATAATGATAAACTAGAAACGATATAATGTGTGGGTTTTAGAAGAGGAATACGTGATTGATTTAGCACGTATCGACTTAGTGTCGTAAATATAACTCGACGGAACTTAATATCGTCTTTCGACCCTCGTTGGAGGTTTGTAAGGGGTCACTCGATCCGACTTATTTTGGTGGACTCGGTTGAGTGCCCTATGACGAAAAATCCCTGCCACTTTTTAGGGAGGTCACTCGATCAAGTGACCAAGGCACTCGATGAAGTGCCCTCTATTTCAGGTGACATGTTGTTCCAAAACAACCCAATTTATGAACTTATGATTCGAATCGAGTAATGATCGAGCTAATACAAATATCGGGCCCTTCCGTGTCACGTTGTCGTTGACAGGTATTATGGACCATACGACGGTCAGTTCGACGTCACTAGGTTTTGTATTAGTATGATTCTCGATAGCTCTTTTATGCACAACACTCGATTACGAAATCGGTATCGAGCTTTTTAGAGCGATGTTTATGGGATCGAGAATGATTGAACAAAACGTGAATATAAAACCCCTTCGTGTCAGGATGCCGTTGTCGGGTCTTATGGACCATATGACGATCGTTTTCATGTTATCGGGTTTCATGTTAACTCGATTATTGATAGCTCTCTACACATGACATTCGATTACGGAATCGATATCAGGCTTTTAGAGTGACATTTTGAAAATTACATCAAATACGCTCGATAACGAATTACCGCGATCACGTTATAATTCGACGCGTCATGCGCACGCCATAAGGCGCCCTGACCCTTAGGTGCTTGGGGCGGCGCGCCTCGGTAATGGGGCGCCACCTCCGATGCGGCCTATTCGGGGATTATACGGACTTTAGGCGACATTAATTGTTGAATGTATTCAATCAGAAAATTCGATTTGTCGTCACAAACATTAGGTCATTTGCGTTTCGATGTCGTAATTTAGCTTTTAAAGCCTACAACGCTCGATTTAGCGTCATCGGACGTTTGCTCGAATCGATTTTGAAAATAGTTTTTGTTATATAGTAATATACATGGTATTTAGTATGACGAAATGTAAAAGAGCGATAAATAAATGTTAGAGGTTAGGAACGATAATTAAATGTTAGATGCGATAATATAAATGTTAGTAGAACAGAAATTAAAAGATAGTAGCGATAAATAAAATGTTAGTGATGTTAGTATACAAATATTAAAAAGAGTTAGAGATTAGAAAATGGGATTGGTACACCCTCAACCTACATGTTAATAGTCTCGGAATACGGGCTCGTAAAGTGTCCTCGTAGGCACGCGAGCGGTTCGAGTATGTAGGGTGAGTTAGGGTGCGTGATTAGGGAGAAAGTGTTCTCGGTTTTTTTTGTGAGGTAGGGTCTCGGGAATGGCAAGAGTGTATGGAGAACTCTTAAAAAGCCAAAATGTGAAGAAGGAAAAGTCATTTGAATGGAGGAGCAAGGGGGGTATTTATAGATTTTACCCCCCCGACTTAGGGTCACTCGATCGACTACCCCATGCTGGACTCGATTAAGTGCCTTAATAAAAGGGCCCTGGTCGATTTTTTAGGGGTCACTCGATCAAGTGGCCCAGGCACTCGATCGAGTGCTGTTAGGCGAGGGAGCAAACTAAGCGAAGTTTGGATTTGGCTTTGACTTTGGATTTTGACTTGATTCATTTTGTATCTGAATGTCGTTGTGGCTTACTTCATTTTTGGGTTTCGACTTTGACTGGGTTTTGTCTCGATCGTAAAAGACAGTTTTTCCCCCAGTGGCAGTTTTGGCTTAAATTAGCTTTATTTTGTTGAGAACGACCCACTGAGTATGAATTTGAGGTTGGTTTTGGGAGATTTGTACTCCGCTAAGTGTCCACGTCGGATAATTTTTATTCTGAGTCCCGTATTCGAGCATATTAATGCATGTTAGCGTCCGATCATCATTGGGTGGTTTGTTGGAGACTGCTACAGACACGAGCAGGCAAAATGCGGGTGTCTACAATTATGCATGTTCCTTATGTACCTCGGAGGCAATCGAATCTCTTGAGCATCTTTTCCAAGATTACCCTTTCTCCTCCCGTCTCTGGTTGGGGTTGGATCTCGGCATTCGACCTAACACCTCCCAGCTTGATTTACGGCACTGGATCGTTGACTAGATTATGAACCTTACTAAATTGTACCGAGATCCCTCGCGTGACCCTCGAGCATCACATTTCGTGGCAATCCTCTGGACTATTTGGATTATTCGAAACAGAGCCAAATTTCAACACCTCTTTTGCAATGCCCCTAGGGCTATGGCCCTTTTGAAGGGGCACCTAACCGTTATCCCATCCAAAAGCAATTTACGGGGCTCCTCACTTGATCGTGACCAGCCTTCAAGATTTCGTCTTGGCCTACCTATTAGGATTATTGGAATGCCCAGCACTTGCTCTACGACTCATATCAACACAGATGCACCGTGGAAGGGTTTGACTTTGGCGGTGGGTGGTTGGATTTTTTTGGTGAAATGTGAGTTTTATTCATCCAAAAATTAAACTTTACTGACCATATGCTTTACACAAGAACCATATAAGAACCAAACTATGATGCATTTCAATCTAATAGTTACAAGATAGCAATTATATCCAACCCTCCTAAGATATACAATATCCGCAGAGGTCATCTTATCTGTATCTTTAACTTTGATTCTACCCCTATCATTGTTGAAACTTGTTGTGCTACAACTTCCGATCGTATCAGCTGATCTTCATTGCGCGCAACATTCCTCTGTACCAAATATTGTAGTAACGGCCATCAAGAATCGTAGCATGAAGCTTGTAGTTGGATTGCTTTCTCACCCTCTAGGATTTGTCTCGCTAAGGTTTTCATGACGTTCAAAGCCGCGACTCCGCTTCAAGTTGAGGCTCTGGCCCTTCTTCATGCAACCTTATGGGCGCGCTCTCAGAGCCTTCTCCATATCCACCTTCCACGAATTGCATTGACCTTGTTCAGCAACTTGGAGGCCTCGACGACTTCTCCCCTTACACTTGTAAAATTTGAAGTTATCTGTTCGAAGTCTTTTCGTTTTTTCATTGTGTGGATGTTCCTTTTATTCCGAGGGGCATTAACCTTGAGGCTCATGGTCTAGCTGCCATGGGCATTAAGTGTAATCCCCTAGGAATTCTAACGCAATACAGTGGCGGAAATACTGTAGAAGTGGGATTATAACACACTGTAGCTAAGTCAATAGATAAGCCATAAAATAAAAATGGCTACAAAATAAAGTAAATAAAATAAAATCCATAAAAGGGTTTTTAACAATCTATAATATAGTGATCTTATTAAAACAAGCAGGATCCATAACTGCTCGCTAGCCCACCCGAAGGGAAACACATACACCTGCCATGTTAAAAACATCACAGCCACAATCAGTGGGGAGCAACGCCAACGTTCTCCCAGCCGTATAACATGATTTTAAAACTGTAATTACTACTATAGGAAAAATAGTAAAAACGGAAAACAGTAAAACATTATAATGAAAATAAGTTTTCAATGAAAAACTTCACGTATCGAAACAATATAATAAAAATGAGTTTTCCGGAGAAAACATAAAACATTTGCCAACCTGCAAATCAAAATTATATCGATAATAATAAAAATATTCAAAATGGCGTTATGGATAGGAGTAGTGATGAATGCTAGAATTTCACTAGGAGAATACTAAAAACTAGCTTCGAGAACTTAGTTCAAACAAATCAAACTTCGATCTCTAACTAGGCTACTCAACCATAATAGGACGACGACTTATAAATGCGTGGCCCTAGTTTAAGATGATATGCACACCCCTCCCGAGCACCATAAATACTCAGTTTAACCCGACGGCGTCTTACACTGCGAGGCCCGAGTTTAAGGTCAAAATGTACACACACTCCCGAACACCATATATGCTCGGTTCAACAACCAGTGTGCCCCATAAAGACACACAAGCCTTATAGTTGATGGCAAAAACGTAAACCCCAGAATATATTACTCTAACCTCACACTTGTCCTTATTCCATAACTCCAAAACAAAGCCATTATCGATATATTTAAGAGATATAATCATTATAATAATAATAAGAGAACAAAAGGGAAAAAAAGGAGCGCCTTCTGAAAGAGGGAACTTTCTATTTTAGGAAACTTCTATATTTAGAAACTTTACAAAAATAGCATTATATCAAATTATCAAAAATATTAATTTATACTAATAAAACATTTTTAGTAAACGATATAGATTTACAAAACTAGTACTTTCGGCCTTAACGATATTAATTATCAAAGTGAGAGCATTTAGGTTTATGAAATTATTAAAATATCTTCCAAGTGTTTATAAAATGAATAAAAAATGTCTTAAACATTTTAATACTACTAATCAGGGTGTTTTTAAAGTTTATAAAATTAAAATTCCCTAATTATTAATACTTTCGACAAAACGAACATAAATAGGATTTTACGGCAAATGCCAAATTAAATCTTTTAACGTCTTTTATTTAATTAAACCATTGAATACATTAAGATTATGTTAAGGGATGATTTAACTCACAAAGTTTCAGATTTAAATACTTTCAAAATGGCTGGAAAAATAATTCTTTTGGGTAAGATGAAGCATTTTAACGATAAATCATAATTTGTCAAAAACCAATACTTATTGATTAAAGACTTTAATAAATAGTACAAAAATTACGTAAAATAGCTAAAATATATTTATGGACATTCTGTCCAGAAAAGAAAATTTTCCAGAATGCTTAGTCTCGGTTTTTAAAGGGTTTTCTCGTTAATCGTCTAATCTCGACAATAACGATTAATAAAAATAGTAATTACAAAACGATTTAAGTATTAATGTCCAAAAATTATTATTAAACTTAAAAATCATCATTTTCCAGAATATACTAATTTTCCAGATTTTCCAAAGTTCCAGATTTACCAAATTCCAATAAAACCGTCATTTAAAACCCGTTTTCACAATTAACGATTACATTAATAAACTTATCGTCCTAACATTTTATTAAAGCACTAAAAATCATAAAATTATATTTTATTATGAAATCATCAAAACCATATTTTTTTTTCCAGATTTAATCCAAAGACCAAAAATTGAGAATTTAAACAACAAACACGGTTTTAACGATAAACGATGATTTAAAGTGATTAATTAATTCATCCACTTAACAATTCCGAAAAATTATGAAAAAATTCAGAAAATTCTATTTCATCAGAACATTTCACCACGTCAAAAATCCGATTAAAATAAAATGTTTAAGTACTAGAACTAAAAATTGGTTTTTAATCGTTTTTGTCCGTAAACGGTAATAATTCAATAATCGATAACTAAAATATCAGAAAAATACTAAATTATTAAAAATCATCAAAAACATCATTTTTACAGAATATAAACATATATTACATATTTAGGCCGAATATTACGATTTTACAAATTAATATGACGATTTAATCGTTAATATCGTAAAAGCGATAAAAATTACCGAAACATGCAAATTCCAACTTTTAAATTTTTTCCAGATTATATGACATACATATATCATCAAAAACAAAAATATAAAAATATACATCCAATTACACAAATAAAATCATGCAATACCGAGTAACATCGACGTTACCTCTAACCCAAATCCGAGTTGATTATAAATTCGTCGGCTTCGGGATCAACCAAGAATCCTAATTCACATGACATACATGGTACAAAAATACCATGAGAAAACTAAAAGAATCAAGGTAAATAACGATCGGAAATAACATCAATTATTACCTTAACGAAGGGAAAAGAAAATCGATAATTTAGAAGATGAAAATACGACGATCAAAGCTTGATTATGGATGAAAATAGCTGCTGAAAATGGGCAGGAAAACCAGCCCAAAAGAGGGAGAAAGAAGAGGTTTTTGTTAAAATAAAATTGATGTAAAAATGAATAAGAAAAATATGAAAGAATGGTAGATGAATGAAGCATTAAAATTGATAAAAACAATGTGAATGTAGTCTTAAAATTTCAGCCAAAATGAATGTGATGGTAGAATGAAAGGTTTGTAATTTAAGCATGTAAATCAATTAAAGAGAAAAATATCTTTTTACTTAAAGTTTAAACATAAAGTGTTATGTAAATAAAAGTTGTAATCAAATGTTTTACTACATGGTGTCACGGTCCAAAAAGGTCTCTTTTTAGTTGTAGGTTGATAAAAATAAGGATCATAAAATTATTAAAAGCATTTCAAAGCAATTCGAGTAAACCGCGCGTTCGAAAATAATTATTTACGAAACTTCGTAATAAAATCATTAAAGGCTAAATTTTCGTAACTAAAATATTTCTTAGTTGAAAATATTATATAAATATATTTAGACATTTGTAGGAAAAGGAATAGCTTAAATCAGAGTTTAAAAACGTTAATTCGTAGAGAAGTAGAATTCCTCGCAGAAAAATAATTAGTTTACGAAGAAAATCAAATAAATAGATTTAAAAGAATTAAAATCTTTCAAAATAAAAATAAATACCATTAGACTCAAAAATGAAAATAGAGCTTGGAATAATGATGAAACATATATAAGGCCGAAATGTGACAGAGTTATGACGAAGTCATAACGGAAATGATAAAAATGCTAGAAAAATAGCGGGTGTTACAATCCTCCCCACTAAAAGAAAGTTTCGTCCTCGAAACTGAGAATAAGCAAAAAGGACTCAAGATTACCCCACTCGAAAACATGAGGATACCAATTTCGAATAAAAATTTCGCTCTAAAAGAAAATTTTACAACTTCCAAAGTGACACGAAATTGAATTAAAATATTTATTCCAAGAGGAAATAGGGCTAAGCTACCCGAAGTTTAAAATCTCTTAATTAAAGAAATCGTAAAGTAAAGTTTATTTGATAAAATAACGACGTCAAATAACATTTGTAAACAAACTCGAAGTAAATGGGGTAGCCAAAACTTTTTAAACTAAAAGTAAAACAATTTGATTAAGAAATTCGATAATGTTTCTTTTTCTGAAGAAACAAAATTTAGTTTGGAGAAATCAAATTTTGTAGTTAGTAAATATCGAACCAGTTGTCAAACATTTTCAATAACAGATTCAAAAGTCCACCAACAAAAAAAAACAAAAACAATAATTTCAAAACGTTAAAACTTCGAAAATGTTATCAAAGTAATCATTAAAGTTCTCAAAAATATTATCAAACTTGCACATACAAAATTATTTCGACAATGTTAAAATGTTTTACATAATAATCCTATAGAAATTGAAATATTTGGAAATATGAAAGTCTTCATAAAATTTCGATTGCTTAAATAAAAAATTAAATTAATTTCGAAATAATTTAAAATAAATTATTAGGGCATTTCTAAACATATCTAAAAATAAATATCAACCAAAGATAAAACAAAAGTGAAGTATAAAGTTCTGAAATTATAATTCAAAAATGTTAAATTTAACGATATCCGAAAAGTTTAAGTTAGTCAAACTTTTTACAAAACAGGCAATTTCACAATTAGAAATTATTAACTCAAAACGTTAATATTTTACGCTAGTCAAACTTTTTATAAAAATAGGGAGTTCGAAAAATGGTTAACGGGTAAATAGAACAAGGATAAATAAATAAATTACAATAAAAGATTTCAAAATCGATAAAGGTCGAAGGGATTAGCAGCAGATGCGGTAACAGAATTCAAGAGAAGTAGAAAGGAAGACGGAGTTGAGAGTAGAAAAGAGCTCTCAAGGATTATAGAAGAAATTAACCATCTCGAGATTCCTAGCACGACTCTCAAAAACACGGGTTCCTAATTGGTCCATCAAATAACGCTAAATCCAATATCGGTACAGGGTGGTCCTACTCAATCTAAAACCTCCAATATCATCAACTGCTATAGCCTCCAAAATTAAGCCTTACATACTTATATAATCTTTCAATTAGTATGGTAAGAATCCACAAATGATTTAGAATAATCCATTAATTAAGATTCCAACAGTCATCAAAACATACTCAAACTTCTAATCACTAAGGCTCGTAATTCAAAACTCATAAGGTCTGAACTCGAGGTATACTTCAAATTTCTCGAGTAAAGAACACTAAATAAAATCCACCTATTAACAATGTTTGGGCACAGAATCCTCAGATTACCAACATGTTATATTGCCACAAGTAAAGAAGTTGGGGAAAGTATAACAAGTCCTCAAACACGCTCAAACCTATTGGTAATGGTGCAAACACTCACATCTTCAAACACGTCATTGGGCTAAGGTTTCTAAAAATTCCACCAAATTTCACATTGTATCAGTGAAACCACCAAAATATTTATTAACTCAACGAAGCCACAATTTCGTTGGTCTAAAGTTATAACATTCCCAATAAGATGATCCGTATAATAGTATTTCTCAAAACAGCACAATAAAACCAAACTGTGATTGTGCAAGATAGTTCTCTTCTCCAGGGACAACAACAAATCCAAGTTAGATCACTCAACTCCAAAGTTCATAAGTTACAACCTTAAACAACGATCAACGATCTAATCCTTAAGAAATACGGGTAATCTATGTCAACCAAAATTTACTAAGCATTAATGAGGACCTGAAATGGTACCACAACACTCAGGCTAACATCTTAAACAGTGATTTATGATCCCAAAATTCCACAATTAGTCCATTAAGTCAACATTAGGTAGGAATCCCAAGTAATATTATTATTTACACTTGACTAGGTTCTATGTTGGGTATTAGGTATCCGTCAAAATATGATATAATTCTCACTATCCAGAAATTTACTCAACTCTAAGTCCTCTATATGATCAAGTAATTCATAACCCATGCTTGATCAATCTCTATGGTACAATCTTAATTCTGTTAATCAACTAATACCATTCAAATCAATTCCTTAAAAGCTCACTAGATTAGATAACAGAGCACAACTCTCAATCCTCAAACCGTTGGTAATAAGGAGTTAACTAAACCTCCAAAATATTTAACTTCTAAAAAGAGTTCATTAAGACAGAATACGGTCTAAGCAAAGAATCTCAAGAGAAAGATGGTAAGGTAGAATAATAGAAGAAGGACTCACCATAAGAATGAAGATGAGAATATAAGAGAAGAATTGAAAGAATCAGAGGGTGAACGATGAAAGAAAATAATCAATGATCCTAGATAATTAAGATCTTAAACAAGAAGAGAATCTTCGGACCTTCGTAGATCACAAAGGAATCTAGCTGGATTTCTTCAACTTCAAGTAGAGGAACAATCACACTAGTATTGGGTCGCTCCATTTGAATCCAAAGTGATTTCACATCTGAGTCTGCTGCACCGTGATGGAACTGGAATCTACTCTTGATCATCTAATTGTATCTTGAGCAAACTGAATCGGAGCTAAAAGTCACCATCGGCATCTTTCTTGGAGCACCAAGTTGTCCACTTGAGTCAGCAGGCGTTGAGAGTGCTATGTAGGTCCCGTCCCAATTTGGAGCAGCATCATGTCAACATCTTGTCCACTCATCATCTTCTTCTTGGACATATAAAACAAATATTCAATGCTAATCATTGAGTTTCAGGAACATGAAAGCTAAACAAATAAGTCCTTACTTGTTTCTACCCATCTCTAATAATATTTTTATTTACTGTTTAAATAATTTACTGGTATTTTCTCAAATTTCAGGTGTAAGCGTTGGGAGCAGTGATGCTCTGATACCAACTGTAATCCCCTAGGAATTCTAACGCAATACAGTGGCGGAAACACTGTAGAAGTGGGATTATAACACACTGTAGCTATGTCTTGATTAAATAAAAATGGTAAGTCAATAGATAAGCCATAAAATAAAAATGGCTACAAAATAAAGTAAATAAAATAAAATCCATAAAAGGGTTTTTAACAATCCATAGTATAGTGATCTTATTAAAACAAGCAGGATCCATAACTGCTCGCTAGCCCACCCGAAGGAAAACACATATACCTGCCATGTTAAAAACATCACAGCCACAATCAGTGGGGAGCAACGCCAACGTTCTCCCAGCCGTATAACATGATTTTAAAACTGTAATTACTACTATAGGAAAAATAGTAAAAACGGAAAACAGTAAAACATTATAATGAAAATAAGTTTTCAATGAAAAACTTCACGTATCGAAACAATATAATAAAAATGAGTTTTCCGGAGAAAACATAAAACATTTGCCAACCTGCAAATCAAAATTATATCGATAATAATAAAAATATTCAAAATGGCGTTATGGATAGGATTAGTGTTGAAGACTAGACTTTCACTAGGAGAATACTAAAAACTAGCTTCGAGAACTTAGTTCAAACAAATCAAACTTCGGTCTCTAACTAGGCTACTCAACCATAATAGGACGGCGACTTATAAATGCGTGGCCCTAGTTTAAGATAATATGCACACCCCTCCCGAGCACCATAAATACTCAGTTCAACCCGACGGCATCTTACACTGCGAGGCACGAGTTTAAGGTCAAAATGTACACACACTCCCGAACACCATATATGTTCGGTTCAACAACCAGTGTGCCCCATAAAGACACACTAGCCTTATAGTTGATGGCAAAAACGTAAACCCCAGAATATATTACTCTAACCTCACACTTGTCCTTATTCCATAACTCCAAAACAAAGCCATTATCGATACTCAAAATTTGTAAACAATATAATTAACAAGAGGATAAAAGAAGTAAACATTTATATTCTAAAAGAGGAAACTTTCTATTTTAGGAAACTTCTATTTTTAGAAACTTTACTAAAAATAGCATTATATCAAAATAGTGAAAATATTAGTTCATATTAGTACCACATTTTTAGTAAACGATATAGATTTATAAAACTAATACTTTCGGCCTTAACGATATTAATTACTAAAGTAAGAACATTTGATTTTATGAAATTATTAAAATATCGTATATGTGTTATAAAATGATTAGAAACATCTTAAACATTTTAATATTACTAATTAGGGTGTTTTCAAAAGTTATAAAGCTAAAATTCCCTAATTATTATTAGTTTCGACGATAAAACTATAAATAGGATTTTACGGCAAATATCAAATTAAATATTTGAACGTCTTTATTGAATTAAACCAACAAATATATTTAGAGTATGTTAAGGGATGACTTAACTCCTAAAGTTTCAGATTTAAATACTTTCAAAATTGCTGGAAAAATAATTCTTTTAGTTACTACGAAGCATTTAACGATAAATCACAATTTGTCCGAAAATCAATATTTATTAATTAGAGACTTTAATAAATAGTACAAAAATTACGTAAAATAGTTAAAATATATTTATGGACATTCTGTCCAGAAAAGAAAATTTCCAGAATTCTAAAAACTCGGTTTTTAAAGCGTTTTCTCGTTAATCGTCCAATCTCGGCAATAACGATTAATAAAAATAGTAATTACAAAACGATTTAAGTATTTATATCCAAAAATTATTATTACACTTTAAAATCCTGATTTTACAGAATATAAATTTTTTCCAGATTTTTCCAAAACTCCAGATTCAACAAATTTCAACAAAACCGTCATTTAAACCCGTTTTTCGCAATTAACGATTTCATAAATAAACCTATCGTTCCTAACATTTTATTAAGGCACTAAAAATCATAAAAATACATTTTAATATGAAATCATCAGAATCAAAATTTTTTCCAGATTTAAACCAAAGACCAGAAATCGAGAATTTAAACAACAAACACGGTTTTAACGATAAACGATGATTTAAAGTGATTAATTAATTCATCCACTTAAAAATTCCGAACAATTATGAAAAAATTCAGAAAATTCTATTTCACCAGAAAGTTTCACCACGTCAAAAAATCAGATTAAAATAAAATGTTTAAGTACTAGAACTAAAAATCGGCTTTTAATCATTTTTGTCCGAAAACGGTAATAATTCAATAATCGATATCAAAAATATCAGAAAAATACTAAATTATTAAAAATCATCAAAAACAACTTTTTTCCAGAATATAAACATATATTACATGTTTAGGCCGATTATTACGATTTTACAAATTAATATAACAATTTAATCGTTAATCTCGTAAAAACGATAAAAATATCGAAACATGCAAATTTTAAACTTTTAAAAATTTTCCAGAATCCGTGACATACATATATTGCCAAAATAAAATATAAAAAATATATACATGCAAATACTCAATTAAAATCATGAAATACCGAGTAACATCGACGTTACCTCTACTCCAAGTCTGAATGAACGATATATTCGTCGGCTTCGGGATCGTCCAAAAATCCTACCAAACACGAAAATCATGGCAGAAAAATACCATGAGAAAACTAATAAAAAACAAGGTAAGAATTGATCGAAAACGACGTGGGTTAATACCTTAACGAAGAGAACGGAAAGAGGATTATTTGACGATGAATTTGAGTCGATTAAGACTAGAATTGAAGCAAAAATAATCCTAGAATAGAGGTGAGTGCCACGGCCAAATGAGGATGGAGATAGATTTTTTTTTACTTTTGATGAATGAATGAAATGTAGTAAGGAAATGGATGGTTTTCTAATTAAAAATGGGATTTAAAGTTTGATGAAAACTAGGTGGGAATAGTCAAAGTGGCCGGCCAAATGGATAGGAAAGGGAGCATGAAAAGTTTTGACACAAATGCTACAATTGAATGAAATAAAAATTATCTTATGTTTACATTTTAACGTGATAAAATGAAACGTTTAAATAAAACGTAATAAAACTTGTGACCAAGAGCTTAGCCGGTCCAAAATGTGAGAAAATGGTCTCAAATAGTTTATAAGTTGATAAAAAGTATAATCGTAAAATAGTTAAAGGCATTTCAAAGTAATTCGAGTAAACCTCGCGTAAGAAAATAATTATTCGCGAAGCTTCGTAATAAAAATCATTAACAACTAATTTTCGTAAATAAAAATATTTACTAGTTGAAAATATTATAGAAACGTATTCAAACCTTTTTAGGAAAAAGGAATAACTTAAATCCAAGCTTAAAAATGTCAATCCGAAAAGAAATAAAATTCCTTGGGGAAAAATTAATTAGTTTACGAAGAAACCACATAAATGGATTTAAAAGGATTTAAATCTTTGAAATTAAAAATAAAAATTATTGAACTCAAAAATTAAAATAGAGCTTAGTAAAATGATGAAATATGAGGCCGAAAAGTGACAGAGTTAAGACGGAGTCCTAACGAAAAGAATAAAAATGCTTAGGAAAAATAGCGGGTGTTACAGAAATAGCGTCGCAATAATCCGAAAAGGTTTCCATGTGTTGATGGGGATCTTCGGTTGGTAACCCATTAAATTGACTTCGCTCGACCAATTGAATAAATTGTGTCTTTGCCACAAAATCGCCGGTATATGCCTCCGGTAAAGCGGTTGGACCGGGCAAGACATCCTCCGTAAACGTCGAGTGAGAAGAAAATTTAGGCATTATTGGATATGCGGGAGAGGACGGTGTAGACGGTGTTGATGTAGAAGTAGAGGGGGAACTAGGTTGAGAAGTACCGAAAGGATTTATGAAGATCCCTTCGGTATTGCCTTGAGGTTGCTCAATAAAGTCGGATCCTTGAGCTTGTTCTTCGGTGGTATTGCTAGCACTTGGTTGAGAGATTCTAACCCGGCCAATCGTCCTTTGGTGAAAGGCTCTAAAGAGTCTTTCCGGAACTGGATTGAAGAGAAAGAATTCGCCTCCCCCCTAGGCATACACTACACACTAGAGCAAACGTGACAACACCTTGATAAGTGTAGTTTGTAGTGCCTAAATTGCTGTGTTTTGGTCCCTTTTTCCTTGTGGAATCGCTCCATGGGAGCGGTTCATGAGCTACTTATGCCTCCTCTAGCTCGTTTCAGGTTCCCGAGACCATTCATGACGAGTTGGAGCGATTCAGACTCAATACATACACTTTTCGGAGCCAACGAAGCGGAGGAACGATCACTCGATGCCTTGGATTCGACCCCGAGACCTTGGGACCCAATCCCGAGCCTCCGAGACCCGATCCCGAGTCCCGAGAATCGATGAGAAGTCCATGTGAAGCAAGGGGGAACCTTAAAGATCATATTGGAGGCCTACAAGACTCATCCCCGACGGGTATGGCCTCCTCCCGTCCGGAAAAGTGCACTCCGCAAGGCAAGTGGGGTCTTGCGACAAAACCGTGGATGCAACCGGACACAAAACACATAAACAACAAACACACAAACAAAGGAACAAAAAATCGGTTGCACCCAAAAGAAAACAAATACTGCTTCCCTCAAACAAGCGGTGAAAGAAGCACCGGTTTAGGACTCAAGGCAAGCGACTACGTTTCCAAGCTAGCAATACAAACCAAAATGGACAAAACCCTAATAGTATGACGACAAAGCAATAAAAACGTTGGTAACTTACCTCGGTTCCTCCTAACCTTCTAAAAACGTACTACGGGACGATCGGCGGGATGGAAAAAGGATGAACCACGGTGTTAGTCGACACTGTAAGTAACTGAGACCCCGCCCCCTTTAGCAAAGAGCCAAGAGGGTCGTCCCATGTCTAAAACCGCCTAACTAGTCCAAGTAAAAAGATGGAAATATGCAAAATGAGGGAAGACCGACTAATGCCGCTATCATCCTTCCTAGGGACTCGGTCCTTTGGAAGGCTCTTCACGGCAATAGTCGGAAAAAGGCTTATTTTGAGAGGTAGGGGTTATTTTTGTGAATCGGGTTTTCTTTTGGCATTTTCTCTTTTCTTTTGCATTTTTGCCTTGTTTGGCCATGCCATTCTTTTTCTTCTTTTCTATTTTCTTTTTGGCTTTTGTGCCTTTTCTTTTTCTTCATTCTTTTCTTTTTCTTCATTCTTTTCTTTCTTTCATTTTCTTTCTTTTTCTTTTCTTTGCCCTTTTGGCTTGATTTGGCTTTTTGGCATTTCTTTGTATGACAAGAAAGGGAGAATTCAACAAATTGCAACTTATTGTGTGGATATGTGTGGGAGGTAGGTAAATGGGTAAGTCGGGGGTCGCGATCCCTCTTCAAACCCACAAAAAAGGGGAAAACTTGGACTAGTCGAGCAATCCTAAACACGGTCACCTAAGGGACGAGACTCGGTAACCAAGGCCTTTTCACACCGTGGGTGGTCATAATGGTCAAAATGCAAATCCCGTAGTAAATCCAAGGTAAACTAGGTGGACTCAAGGTAAAGGACCAACGAAATCATTGATTTAGGGTCATTCTACTAGACTAAAGTCCAAGACTCGATTTATACAACTAGGAAGGGAAAGTAAACACTCGCACACTAGCCTCTAAACCGGGTTTTCGAAAACTGTTTACACACGCGACACACAACAAAGCACAAAACAAAGACACAACGAAAATGAAAGAAAAAGAGACAAAACAAAACAAAACAAAACAAGGAGAAACAACACATAAACAAAACAAACACCACCCCGATCTTCAAACAAGTCTCCAAATCCACCACAATCTTTACAAAGCTCCTCCCGAGCACACATCATCACAAATCTCCTCCAAACTCACAAGAAGCAAAGAGGGAAAAAAAAGGGATGAAGAGATGTTACCGGAAGTCTTGAAAGCTCACCAAAGCTAACGGCGATTAGGCAAGCTATAAGGAAAAAAAGGGGCAAAACACACACCACAAAACAAAAATACGACATATCGACACAAAAAGGAAAAGACACAAAAGAAAATCTTTTTGATTTTTGTGAAATTTTTCAAATTTTTAGGGTTTTTTGAAGAATTTTTCGAAAAACTAAGAAAACAAAACTCAAGAAATGACTAGGAGTCGATGGGTTCCAAGGGAAATTCTCATGGGTTCCAAGGGAACCGTCAACAACAAGCAACTCAAAGTCAACAACAACAAAGCAAGCCTAGGAGTCGATCTCCTACTCATGACTATGGCATTCCTCTAGCCATCACCGATACTCCGCATAATCCACAATCTCCACCTCGGGATTTCAACATGCAAAAGCAAATGATGGATATGCAAAGGAGTACTCAAGAAATGCAAAGGAGTTAATTGGAGACGAAAAGATCACAACAAGTGATCATAGCCCAAATCCTAAATGAAAACAAGGAGACAAGAACTCATTTGAAGATGCTTGAGACTCAAATATCTCAACTCGCTTTGGGAAGCTCCTCGAGACAAAGGGGGCAACTACCTCCTCAAGGCGAAATGGCGAAATTCGAGCATGTGAATGTTATTGCCACTAGAAGAGGTACTTCTTATAACCCTCCCCCACACCCGAATGAGCAAGAGCCAACAAGAGAAGCTATGTCTCCAATTCAAGAAGACCAAAGCTTGGGAAATCCAATAGAGGAGCAAGTCTTACGGGAGGTTGAGAAACCCCAAGAAGACAAGCTTCCCCCACTTCAAGAAAAAGACAAGGGCAAAAGGAAAGTGTCATTTGAGGAGTCTACCCCGATTGAGCCAAATAAGTTCCATATCAATTTGCCTTTCCCAACAAGGCAAATGAAGACCAAGGTAGATTCTCAATATGAAAGGTTCCTTAACATTGTGAAGAAATTGGATGTTAGTGTCCCATTCACCGAGCTACTTACCCAAATCCCGGCATATGGAAAATTTATGAAAGAAATCTTGGCTAGGAAGAGATCCATCGACAAGGAAGAGACCATTGCGTTCACAAGGGTGGTGAGCGAGCTCATTCAAGGTTCTACGCTTCCAAAGTTGAAGGATCCGGGTAGATTCTCGATCTCTTGCACCATAGGCCACTACAAGATCGAAAGAACATTATGTGTTTGGGTGCGAGTATGAGCATCATTCCTTATTCTATTTGTTGCCGACTTGGGATGAAGGAGCTTAAAAGTACTTCCATTACACTCCAAATGGCCGATAGTTCATTCAACCGACCATTGGGGATGCTAGAGGATGTGTCGGTGAGAATCGGAAAGTTCTTCATTCCGGTTGATTTCATCGTGCTCAATATGCCGGAAGATGTTATCACTCCCATTATCCTTGGGCGCCCATTTCTACACACCGCCGGTGCTATGATCGATGTGGAGAATGGTAGGATCACCTTCGAGCTAGGCGAAGAGAAGTTAGTGTTTAACCTCCAAGGCAACACTTCGCCTACTAATGATGAGTCTTGAAAAATGATCCACGCCACGAAAGACATTGATCTAGGGGGAGAGTCGGGACAAAGCTTGAAGAAGAACTCTTGTGAACTTGAGGATGATGACTCTGAGATTGGAGAGGATGAGTGCCCATTTCATGGGTTAGATGACAAGTTGAAAGGCAAGATGGAAGATGAGCCTCCCTTGGGGCCACACGAGGATAGATGGACGTTTGGGTACATCCCGAAGGACCAAAAGTATAAGTTCAAGCAATTGAACTTACAAGATCGAGATGCCCCGGGAACGTCGAGGCAAGGTCATGGAGAACCTTGGTATGTGGATGCTTATATCTCAAGCTTGATTGAAGACTTTGCTAGAGCCTTCGATTTATTTCTTCATGCCCTTGATGGAGATGGAGTAGGTCATAGTTTTGTTGAAAAAGATTGAAGAATGCACTACCCTTGGTTTGACGGAGTTCCACAAGAACCGTCTCTTTGTATATATCTCTTTCCCTTGTAGTTTGTTTGGTTTTGTGAATTTCTTGATTATTTGGATTATTGATGAGCGATGTGAGGGAGGGAATTTGATGTGTATTTGAGTTTATTGTGATAGGTGTGAAGTGAAAGTGTCTCCTAGGAAGGAAGGGTTAAAGTTGGAGCTTGGATCGTGTGAAGGGAAGTCGGTTTTTGAAGCTTGGAACGAGCTTTTGGGAACTATAGAGGGTTAGGAGACTCTTCCCGGCCAAGAAGAGGCCATCCCGCTCGGGATGGAAGGCCCATCCCGACCGGGAAGGATGTCATCCCGTCCGGGATGAGTGTGAAAAAAGATGGGTCTACTGGCAGGTCATCCCGACCGGGACGAAGCCTTCCCGACCGGGACAAGCCGGTCATCCCGACCGGGACCACCCATCCCGACCGGGATGGACCCCCTGTCCTCCTTGGGCCTTTTCCTCGTCGTTTGAGCCCACCCAACCACTTTATACCCCCTCCCAACCTCCCTACATGCCCTTACTCTCATTATATGACCCCTACACCTCGCATAAACATTTTCACCTCACTTTCACTTCACTTTAAACCGACTTTCACAACAAAACCCACCTCATTATACCTTTGTGCTCCAACCATGGCTCCGTATCGCGTTTGGAGAGGAAGAACAATGACGACGACTAGCTACATGCCGCTATTGATTTATGAGACGATGGAGCGAGTGAGTTGCTAACCGTACGGTACGGCAACTATCCTCTCTTTTCCGTTTCTATAGCTTGTCTTCATTTGTTTTTTCCCTTTCCCTTATATCATTTGTGTCATGGTGGCCCTCGGGGCCTTGGTATTTGTTGCTCCCGACTCTCGATGACGTGACTACATCGAGAGTCATTTCAAAATCCAAATTTTCAAGATTTTCGCCCTTTTGGTAGGTATTAGTCGGATTTGGGCGGAATCCGGGCTAGGTGACTTGATTAAACCTAGTCCTCCCCTCCCATTTCCTTCTATTCCTTCTTTTTATTTCTTCCCCCATCCATATCTTTTCTTGTCTCGGCCCATGGTGACTTGACTACACCCCGGCCGGACACACTCTACCATTTTCTCCACTTTATTTTTGTTTCTTAGCTTTATTTTCGTAGTTTCTTTTCTTTTCTCTTGTGATCCCATGCACTACGGTCGAGCATGAGGACATTGCTCGGCTTAAGTGTGGGGGAGCGATATTCTATCGTAGTTAGTTTTATTTTCGTAGTTTTTCGAAAAATCTTTAAAAAGCCTAAAAATTTGAAAAAATTTCATAAAAATCAAAAAGATTTTCTTTTGTGTGTTTTGCTTTTATGTCATTGTATCGTGTATTTGTTGTGTTGTGCTTGTTTTGCCTCCCTTTTTCCTTATAGGTTACTTGAATCACCGATAGCTTTGGAGAGCTTTCAAGACTTCCGGTAACATCTTTATCCCTTTTTCTTCTTTATCTCTTGTGGAGTTTGGAGGAGATTGTGATGTTGTGTGCTCGGGAGGAGCTTTGCAATGCTTGTGGTTGATTTGGTGACTTGTTTGGAAGCTCGGGGTGGTGTTTGTGTTGTTTGTTTGTTTGTTTTGTTTGTTTGCCTTTTATCTTTTTTTCTTTCGTTTTTCGTCGTGTCTTCGTTTTGTGTTGTGTTATTGTGTCTTGTGTGTTTAAAAAGGTTTTCGAAAACCCGGTTTAGAGGCTAGTGTGCGAGTGTTTACTTTCCCTTCCTAGTAGTATAAATCGAGTCTTGGACTTTAGTCTAGTAGAATGACCCTAAATCAATGATTTCGTTGGTTTCTTACCTTGAGTCGACCTAGCTTACTAGGGATTTACTACGGGATTTGCATTTTGACCATTTTGACCACCCACGGTGTGAAAAGGCCTTGGTTACCGAGTCTCGTCCCTTAGGTGACCGTGTCTAGGATCGTTTGATTAGTCCAAGTTCTCCACCTTTTTGTGGGTTTGAAAGGGGTTGCGCAACCCCGACATACCCATTACCTTACCTCCTACACATATCCACACAATAATTTGCAACTTGTTGATTTCTCCCTTTCTAAATTGTCAAGAAATGCCAAAAAGCCAAATCAAACCAAAAGGGCAAAGAAAGGAAAAAGAAAGAAAAAGAAAGAAAGAAAAGAATGAAGAAAAAGAAAAAGGCACAAAAGCCAAAAAGAAAATAGAAAAGAAGAAAAAGAAATGGCATGGCAAAACAAAGCAAAAATGCAAAAGAAGAAGAAAATGCCAAAAGAAAATCGTCTCACAAAAATAGAAACCTCACCCCTCAAAAAATAAGCCTTTTACCGACTATTACCGTGAAGAGACTACCAAAGGACCGAGTCCCTAGGAAGGATGATAGCGGTAATGGTCGGTCTTCCCTCATTTTGCAATTATTTCCACCTCTTTACTTGGACTAGTTAGTTCCACCCTCTTGGCTCTTTGCTAAAGGGGGCGGGGTCTCACTTACCTACAGTGTGGACTAACACCGTGGTTCATCCTTTTTCCATCCCACCGATCGTCCCGTAGTACGTTCTTAGAAGGTTAGGAGGAACCTAGGTAAGTTACCAACGTTTTTGTTGCTTTGTCGTCATACTATTAGGGTTTAGTCCATTTTGGTTTGTATTGCTAGCTCGGGAACGTTGTCACTTGCCTCGAGTCCTAAACCGGTGCTTCTTTCACCGCTTGTTTGAGAGAAGCGGTATTTCCTTTCTTTTGGGTGCAACCTTTTGTTTGTTTGTTTGTATGTTTGTTGTTTATGTGTTTTTGTGTCCGGTTGCATCCACAGTTTTGTCCCAAGACCCCACTTGCCTTGCGGAGTGCACTTTTCCTCTAAGTGCACTCGCGTGAGTTGAAAGGGCGTAGGGTGCGCTAATACCCGCTCGGCTAGTTTAGTAGTTAGTTTGTGCTTACTCGAGGGCGAGTAAGGGTTAAGTGTGAGGGAGTTGATAAGTGTAGTTTGTAGTGCCTAAATTGCTGTGTTTTGGTCCCTTTTTCCTTGTGGAATCGCTCCTTGGGAGCGGTTCATGAGCTACTTATGCCTCCTCTAGTTCGTTTCAGGTTCCCGAGACCATTCATGACGAGTTGGAGCGATTCCGACTCAATACATACACTTTTCGGAGCCAACGAAGCGGAGGAACGATCACTCGATGCCTTGGATTCGACCCTGAGACCTTGGGACCCAATCCCGAGCCTCCGAGACCCGAGAATCGATGAGAAGTCCATGTGAAGCAAGGGGGAACCTTAAATATCATATTGGAGGCCTACAAGACTCATCCCCGACGGGTATGGCCTCATCCCGTCCGGGATGAAGTGCACAAATGAGGGGTCTCCTGTTTTGGGTCCGTCCCGGTCGGGACCACTCCCTTTCCGGTCGGGACCGGTGTGCTGTAGCCGGAACTCTTCTTTCCTTCCTCCTTCATTCTTGTAACCCTATAAATACTTCCCTCTTGTATTGTTTATGCATCTTACCTTACTCTACCTTACCCTAGATTGTTTTTAAGCATCTCTTAAGATTTGTAAACCCTAATTAATCTCTCTTAATCTTTAGTTAATCCTTAGTTAATCCTAGTTTAATCTAGTTGTAATTAGTTCTTGTATTGAGAAGATTCTTGAAGACTCATCCAAGATTGACAACCTTGGAGATTATTTAGGTTTCTTATTAATGCAAGTTTACATCTTTTTCTTCCTCTTCTTGTTGGTATAATCTTCTTTACTCTTGTTCTTGTTTATTTATTCAAGTTTGAATCTTTACTTAGTGTTCCTTGTTATTGTTCATATTGTTCTTGGTAATGGATGTTAGGGTTATGATGTTGTTTCTTCTTATTGTTGTTGGTTTATCATTGATAATGAGTTAGTAGTCTTCTTGTGGGTTAGTAGGGGGATTAAGGGCAGATTATGGGTGATTAGGGTTTGATTAGGGGTAAAGGGTGAATCTTTGTTGTTAGTCACATAATGGGCACTCCATGTGTTTGTTGATTTGCTTGTGTGAGTAGTAGTGGCCAATGCTCCCCATACTTGTGTTCATCTTCTCATTGTGTGTCTATTTTGTGGTTGTGTTGAGAATGGTCTAAGTAGCGAGAGCCCGGACCTATCTCGACATCGGTCTAAGTAGCGAGAGCCCGGACCTACCTCGACATCGGCCTAAGTAGCGAGAGCCCGGACCGATTCTAGCAATTAGGAGACACCTACACCCTTGACTACCCCAATTACCCTACTACACTTATGAACCCGACCTAATCCACTTCGTTTCATATTTGGTTTCATCTTATTGTTTAGTAATCGTTTATTCTAGTTTACTTGTTATTCTAATCATTAGCATTGTTTAGCATTGTTTTAGCCTAGTTCATCATTTGTGTAGTTCTTACCTCTCCTCCACCATAGTTTACCATTTATCGCTTCTTTGTGTTTGTTTGTGTGACCTTGTCTTGTTTGTGAGTGGACTTAGTCTAGACTCTACCAAACCGTCTCCGTGGACACGACCCGACTTACCCTAACTACCGTTAGTTTAGTTGGTTATATTATTTGATTGGCGGGATCCACGACAAATCCCACCATCACACCTAGTGCTTTATGGGCACTAGGCAAAGACAATAAACAAGCACTTCCCAAGACAAAGAGAAAAAGAAGCTAAAGAAACTAAGAAAAACTACACAATATGCACAAAGTCTAAACATGCACCGTCCCCGGCAACGGCGCCAAATTGATGGTGCAGATTGTCGCGGGTCCTACCGATCAAATATATAACCAACTACTCCTAACGGTAGCTAGGGTAAGTTGGGTCGTGTCCACGGAGACGGTATTATAAAGTCTAGACTAGGTCTACTCACAAACAAGGCTAAGTCACACAAACAAACACAAAGAAACGATAATTGATGAATTATGATGGGAGAAGAGGTGTGAACTAGATTAACAATGGATAAGCTATAACAAAAACTAATGAACGACTAAAGATTAACTAAGGAAATAAACTAGATAATATGATCGGCTAAAGAGATAGAGAATTCAAATATGGAAAAGAGTAGGGTTAGGTCGGGTTCATAAGCGTAGTAGGATGATTGGGTAATCAAGGGTGTGGGTGTCACTTGGTCACTAGGGTCGGTTTGCGCTCTCGCGCCAAAGCCAAAGTCCGCACTCTCGTGTCTAAGACTAGACCCGGACATTCATGCAAGATGCTACTCAAAACACAAACATTCAATCACAAGTTGGATACACAATGAGAAGGAGAGAACAAGCATGAGTAGCATTGGCCACTACTACCCATACAAGCAATACAACAAACACATAGTGTGCCCAATAAGTGACTAGCAACAAATGAATCACCTTTACCCACAATCAATCCCTAATCACCCATAATCCACACTTAATCCCCCTAATAACCCCACAATGAATCTATTCACTCATTATGAAACTAACAATAATATAAACAAGAGGAAACATCATAAACATCAAAACATTCATTATGAACAATCAAGAACAATAAACAATAATCAAAATTAAAACTTAAGAAATTAACAAAGATTAAGAGAAGAGAAATTATACCCAACACAAGAGGATGAAAAAGATATGAACTTGAATTAATAAGAAACCCAAATCAAACTCCAAGGTTGTCAAGCTTGGAAATAATCTTCAAGAATCTCCTTAATACAAGACTAATCACTTGAATTAAACTAGGATTAACTAAAGTTTAACTAGAGATGAAAAGAGGCTAATTAGGGTTTTGAATGCTTAAGAGAGGCCTAAAATAATCTAGGGTAAAGTATGGTGCTTAAACAATACAAAGGAGGAGTATTTAAAGGGTTACAAGAATGAAGGAGGAAGACAAAAGAGTCACGCGGCTTCAGCTCGTTCATCTCGCCCGGGACGGTTCGGTCCCGCCCGGGACGGTTCGGTCCCGCCCGGGACGGATTGGTCCCGCCCGGGACGGACCCAAAACAGAACCACTGCTTTTTGCGCACTTCATCCCAGACGGGATGAGTTCCTTCCCATCGGGGATGGGTCTTGTAGGCCTCCAATATGATCTTTAAGGTCCCTCTTTGCTTCTTATGGGGTCCTCATCGACTCTCGGGTCTCGGGATCGGGTCCCAAGGTCTCGGGGTCGAATCCAACGCATCGAGTGATCGTTCCTTCTCTTTGTTGGCTCCGAAAAGTGTATGTATTGAGTCGGAATCGCTCCAACTCTTCATGAATGGTCTCGGGAACTTGAAACGAACTAGAGGAAGCATAAGTAACCCATAAACCGCTCCCAAGCAGCGATTCCACAAGGAAAATGGGACCAAAACACAGCAAATTAGGCACTACAAACTACACTTATCAATTTTCCAAAGATACTTACCGCAGAAGGACCGAAGCTTATCATCAAGACCAAAAGAAAAGGATTGTGATCAAAGGTAAGCATCCAGAGCAAGTCTATAAGCACTTTTAGTAGAGAACTAACCAGACGCAGAGTGGTACCAATAAAAATCATCCCAACAATCGGAGAAGGGAAGGCAACAGGAGAGGATTTTGTCAATCCAGTGATCCCCATAGTAATGTTTTAATTTTTCAATGCACTGACTGCCAGAGTCATCAATGAGGTCATCGATATTGGAAGGACCACCCGAAGAGCAGTCGGGTTTAAGGCGTGGGCATTCACCATAAACCCACCTCACAGTCGATGGGTCGATAGTGCTTGGACATCTAGGCAACCAAACCAAACCACATTTAGCCCAAATCGAGACCCTATTTAATCCTTTCCCAGTCCCAGGAACTAAAATCCGAAGGGGTGGTGGAAAGATGGTCAAGGTTCTGAACATGACAGTGGTACTTTAGGGCCAGGAGCTTGCCACTACTAAAATAAGGCCCTGTTCTTTTCGGCTGAAACAGAGCTGAGCTGGTCTGATAAGAGCTGAGCTGGTCTGATAGGAGCTGAGATGGTCTGATAGAAGCTGAGCTGAGCTGAGCTGAATTAAAAGAAGCTGAAACTAATAATTGCTTATATAAATTATCTAATAATATTTTAAAAAATGAGAAAAAATATTAAAAAAATTAAAACACTAAATAATAATAATAATAATAATAATAATAATAATAATTAATAAAAAATAATAATAATTAATAAATTAATAATAATAATTATTATTATAATTATTATAATTATTATTATAATAATTAATTAATTAATTAATAGTAATAATAGTAATGATAACAAAAACAAGAACAACATAGTACTCATTCCAATTCATTTGATTTCTACTTTTGTTTTTTTAGTACTTGGTAATAGAAAATGTTATGCATATATCTTTGATTACGTAATATACAAAATTTTAAAATTTCATATTCTTAAATCTTAATACAATACAAATAATACTCGTATGTTATATTGTGTGTGTGAGTTGTAATATTTGAGTGTAACATCTATTTCAAGACCTCAAAATATTATGGAGTGCATAATAATATTAATAATTTTTATAATAACAATAATGATAAAAGAATAGAAAATAATAATAATAATAATAATAATAATAATAATAATAATAATAATAATAATAATAATAATAATAACAACAACAACAATAACAATAATAATAACAATGACGATGATGATGACGATGATAATAATAATTTGTTATTATCATTAACATTAAGAGATACAAGTAATAAAAATAACAACAACAATAACAATATTATTATTATCATCATTATTATTTTTTATGAAAAGAAACTTGCATTAATATAGAAATGCAATAATAACACCACCACCAATAATAATAATCATAATAATAATAACTTATTGTAATTTGTTTCGATCTTAATGCAACTTCCGTTTCATATAAATAAATAAATAATAATAATATTATTATTATATATTATTATTTATTTATTTTAAAAGCTGAAAATATTGGAGCTGGACTGAAAATATAAGAGGTGAGCTGAGCTGAACTTATACGAGCTGGGCTGAGCTGATACGAGCTGGGCTGAGCTGGTCTGAAACGGGCTGAAAATAAGTTGAAAAGAACAGAGCCTAAGTGGAAAAAACATCATTGATAAGAAACCAATTAAATAACCAAATGGTCTCTTTTATGTAAGAAATCTTTTCTCATAAATAAATGGTTTCTTATGTATTCTTAAGAAATCATTAAAATAACATTTGATTTCTTTAAATATATAAGAGAGCATTTATTAATATCAATGATCTCTCATGTTACATCATAGATACATAAGAAACCATTTATTGATTTCAATGATCTCTTATATTAGGGACTAGGTGTACCAAAGACACCATTTATTAAATTAATGATTTCTATAAACTTGCAACTCAATAAATTAAATAAGTATTCTACTAACTAGTATAGGACCCGTGCAATTATGCACGGTATTAATAATAAATTTATTCTATACTGTAATATTTCTCTTTAGATTTAAAATAAAAAAATTCAATATTTTAATTTTAAATGTGTCTATTAATTGACAACTGTGTATTTCAGATATTAGAATTTTTTTTTAAATTGTAAAATTAATAATGATAATTGAAGGCTTGAAATGTCATTAAATGATATTTTAGTAAATATATTGTTGATAATGTATATACTTCATATATGTCAGCTCGTAACTCCACATCTTCACTTTTGCTTCAATATACCGTAAAATATATTAAACATTTATAAAGGAATGTATAATAATGATTTTTTTAGTACTTCACATGTCGTGAAACACCATTTAATATCACGTGAAAGATCATTATAAAATGTATTGTCTCATGTGTATTTTTTGTGTGAAACTATGTGTCCTCCTGTATCGTTGTGAAACTTTTTCATATATAAAGAGTTTAATGATATACTTTGTATTTTGAGTATTGTTTTAAAATTAAATTAAAAACACTCATTTTGAAAATAAAATTTCAACTATGAATAATCAATTAATTTGTACGTTTGTAAGTATGGTAATACTCCCTCTGTTTCATTGATATCTTACACGTTTCCTTTTTCAACCATTTCTTTGATTTCTTCCATTTTCTTTTTTTCTATCACACTTCTTTCTTACCTAGGTGACCCACTTAATTTACTTCCTCTCTACTTTTACTTATTTTATTGTTTTTCTTAATAAATGTGTCAGTTTTAAGGTGGAAGAAATCATTGAAACGGAGGGAGTAGTAATTTGTACAATATATATTACATACATACGATAAGTAGGTATATGGTAATATAAATATGAGTGTATATATATATATATATATATATTATCTGTACAATAGTATATATGGTAACACTATTATTTTGTACAAATTAATTATGGTATTATTTAATATACTTACCATATATTAATGGGAAAATGTATTTGTGGACATGACGTAGGTCCACCCCGACGCGGCCACGCGCGGGTTTTGGTAGGCGAATGAATCTCCATATGACAATGGATCGAATTGAAATTTAGGTCTATGTGGAGTCGCCACCGAATTTTGTGGTTATTCGGAATCATTCGAGCCCACTCTATGTCGTAGTGGTTCGTATACAAAATACGGTCCATTTCCGATGTCAGAGTTTATTGGGCTCGTCCCTTTGCATTTGATACCAATACCGACATTATCGGATATTGTGTATTGAATGACTCTCGTGTGCCAACGGTTTCGGGCATCCGGAAACCGAGGTTCTGAGTAAGGGGTGAGGGTACATGTTGGGAAGCCCACAAAGGACACCCAACCCCGCCCGCACATTAGCGGCCTCTACTAAGAATTCGAATGACTTTCCAATACGCGCGTTAGTTGAACGGGAAAATGATATGCAAAGATTATTTTTCCTAAACATGTGAATGGAATTGAAAAGGGTTCCTAAGTCAGTTTAATGCAATTAATTCTAACGTTGAAGTTGAATTTTAGCATGTGGGTTCATTTTAGTAAAATAAAATAAACGACAAAAATTGACAAAAGAAACAAGCAAACTGTTAGTAACGATATAACGAATAATAACGGTTTGTGCAAATATTGAATTGAATTGAATGATGTAAACGAGATGATGCATGGTTTGAAGAGATAGTAATACACGTGATTATTTAGGCACGTGTTGAACTAAGTCATAAAAATACTATCGAATTTAGAAAGAAGAAGAATGTTCGGCTCACGGTTTTGGTCGTGATGAGGCCACTCGATCGAGTGGTCGATGGACTCGATCAAGTGAACCTCTAGAAAAGGTTTCTGTTTTGCGTTTCTGACCATACTCGGCCGAATTATTGGCCAACTCGGTCGAGTACATGGCCACTCGACCGAGTCACTGTGAGACTCGACCGAGTGGGGGTCGTAATAAGCATTCTTATCCGATTTTGGGTGCCACTCGACCGAGTGGTCTAGGCACTCGGTCGAGTGCCCCCTGTACGAATTATAATTCGTTCGCAATTTTGTATTGATTTAGAAATTGCTTTTTGATTTTTTGATAATTCGACGGTTTTACCGAATTGAGCATAAATATTGTACGACTTATGCTCGATTCGGGTTTTTTATAAATCATCAACTTGATTGAACCAAATTTAAATATTATTGAATTTATACCCGACTCTAAATTTAAATGCTCGTTATATCCCGTATTCGATTATTGAATCGATACGGAATACTAGAGAGAAAAAAATAAAGAAAATTGATTTGAGTCGTTTTAAGTCAATCAAAACGATATGAATTTCTCTCCGCGTTTGTAGCGTCATAATTGCAACGTGACATCTACGTTAGCATCAACGAGAAATCGAATTAATTGAATTAAATTGACTAGATTGTTAGATTCGACATCCAACTATGAAATTGGTATCGGATCTAACGAATCGACACTTTGCTTAAACTAGAGGACTTGATTCCCTCGGCTTCTCCGACATCGTAATAAATCCCTAAGGATTGTGATGTCGGATCCACGTCAACGGGTTTCGACCCTTATTAAAAATACGTGTCTTGAAAAAGGTTTTAAAATTGATGAATGCCAGATTAATGATGATGCCGACAAAAATAATAACGAATTATTGTTTAAGTTAACTTATCTCAATAATCAAATAGTCGGGATACCGGAATAAGCGACCGTCAACACTGTGTGCAGTACACTTGTATATTCGTGTTTTCTTATTCCGATATCCCTCTTATTCTGATCAACGCATTTTATATCGTATTTTATTGTCCCCCGACAACCGTTTTTGAGCTTTTCTTCTTCCATATTTATTTGATTAATGTCGATTTCTATTAGAAAGTCGATACTGTCGGTCCTCGTGCTATTTTGTAGGTTAAGTGCAATTTTGAGCATATTTTGGAGTAATAACCCGGATAGCCGAGACGAGGACGGAAGACAAGGAAGAAAACGAAAAGCCGAGAAGTAAAGGAATAACTCGATCAAGAGCTCAGCAGCATCCACTCGATCGAGTGGCGTAGAGAACTCGATCGAGTGCCATTCATCCAGACTTAATGTGAAGCTTTCACGCATCCACTCGATCGAGTGCACGCATGTACTCGATCGAGTGCACGCATGTACTCGATCGAGTGCCTTGCATTCAGGCCGCGGATTGGATTTCTCTTTTAATTAGAATTGGGCCTGTTTGTAAGTCCAACTGATTTCTTTTAAATCAGTTGGAGGAGGATTGTCAGACCACTTTTTTTTCATTCGATCTTTTGGGAGACTTTACGTTACATTAGTTAGCATAGAAGCCACGTTCATTCTGTCCTTCTTAGCGAGATTCATCATACTCCGTTCTTCCTTTTTTTTCCAGATCTGAATTTGTTCGGTATCGCCACTTTAATTTTAATTTTAATTTCAATTTCAATTCCCTAGTTTTATAATTCTTGTCTTAATCTCTAGTTTAATTTCTGTCTGAATTCGTTCTTAATTTTCATAGTTATCTGATTTCAGTCTCGTAGTTTAATTCAATTCACATTCATCATGTTTAATTGCAATTCATGTTTTGTTAGTTTATTTACGATCGTCATGAGTAGTTAATTTTTATCTAGGGTTTAAGGGGATCGATGGGTGTTAATTGGGTTATAGAAAATTGACCTCTGATCATATGAACTGTCTCCTGAATGTTGTTTTTAATTCTGATTGATTAATTACTGGCCAGGATTAATTAATTAGTATCACAATTAGGACTTTCCACCGACCGGGTTAAGGACTAATTAGGTCACGGCATTTTGGGTAGACTAGCTTAATTCTAGCGACCGCAGGTTAAGTTTAGTTCTATAGTCTGTAGTAGTACCGACCGGACCTACACCTTAGACAGTTCGATTAGTGACTTGTTAGTTGACTCCCTGACCCAATCGACATTCATTGTGAACCTGAGACCCTAGACCCTTTTTATTATTGATTTACCTTATAGCAATTAGTTATTAGTCCACTCAAACAAACCGGAAAATAGTGACCCGCAATCTTTAGTCTAGACCTTAGAGCAAGTAATTGAGTCCCGTCTCCTTGTGGTTCGACCCCTACTTCACTATCTGCATTAGTTAGTGGACCTTAGGGTATTTTTGATTAGGGATACGACTGCCCCTGTCAAATTTTGGCGCCGTTGCCGGGGAGACGGTGTTATTTATTTACTTGTTTTGTGTTTTAGCCTTTTGATTGTTTGTCTAGAGGAACTTCAGTTCCTTGAGACCGTTTCTCACATTTCTCCTGTAGCTTCCTCGTATGCCCAGGTCCTCTCGAATTTCAGGCTACATACCACCATTCGATCCTGAACCAGAGAGAACTCTCCGCAGGTCTAGGAAATTCTACAAGGAAATTGCTGAGACAGAAAGATCAGAATCAGTGGAACATTCGGACGACGAGCATATATCCGAAGCACTGTCCTTTGAAGAGGATAATCCCACTACTATTCCCGAGACACCGCTAGTCAAGATGCCTCCTAAACTTGCTGGCCATTCCGAGCCGGAGCAAAGTGCCCTACCGAAACCGTTGAAGAGGCCCACCGCCACTACGGGTACGTTCGAGATTCGCCCCGCCTTTATTACATTGGTGGAGCGAAATCAATTCGGTGGAGGCCCCGATGAAGACCCGGCGAAGCACATGAAGCTCTTCACCGATTATTGCTCAACTATACCACTCCCCGCGGGAGTGACTCAAGAAGAGGTGATGGAGATGCTATTCATGTTCTCCCTACGCGATAACGCAAGAGACTGGATCACGGATTTAGACCGCGTTTCTGAGGGAATCACAGATTGGAACTCCCTAGCCTTAGCTTTTTATAAGCACTACTACACGCCGCAGAAGACCAACATGCTGAGGAGTCAGATTACTAACTTCCGACAGACATCTCACGAGAATATCTACGAGGCGTGGGTAAGGTTTAAAAAGCTAGTTAAGGAGTGCCCACATCACGGATTCGAGGTATGGTTTTTGTGCAATCAATTCTATAATGGTTTATATGACGATTGCCGAGCTACGCTCGATTCTGCAGCTAATGGCAGGTTCCAAAACAACGTCGATGATGATAAAGCATGGAAATTGATTGAAGACATGGCTACTCATCACTCACGTTGGGCAAATCCACGAGGTAATACCCGGGGAAATAGTGGTGACTCCGAGTCATCGAATGCCATAGTTAGCCACCTAGCCGCTTTAACTAAGCGGATCGACTCCATGGAGCTAGCTAGAACCCAAAACCACCAACAACAAGGCGGTATGTACCAAGTCAATGCCATGTCTGAGGTTGTTTGCGAGAGTTGTGGGGATGTGGGTCATTATACCCAAGAGTGTGTGAGAGTAGAAACGGCGAATGCATTTCAATCCATGAGACCACACCAACCCTACATGAACCAACCGGGCTATGACAAGTCCTTGTTATCTTATAGGAGTCAAAATGTGCTTAACCCACCACCACCCGGCGGTAACAAGACCGTCCCATACGTAGCACCCCATAACCGACCCTCCCAAAGCCATAGCAATAACCGTCAACAATTCCAAGGAGGGCAACAAAATTGGGGTAACCAACAAGGGTGGGGTAACCAACAACAAGGGTGGGGTAACCAACCACAGTGGGGTAATAACCAACCTTGGGGTAACCAACAAGGGTGGGGGAACCAACAACAATTCCAACCGATCCCACAAAACCAAAACCAAGCTCAAGCTCAAGCTCAAGCTCCAACCAACACCGAGTTTGCAGAGATTAAAGCATTGTTGATGCAAGGTATCCAAAGTCATAACAAGCTAGAGACTCAGGTCAACCAGATACTTGCCCATAACAAGATGCTAGATACCCAAGTAGCACAACTTGCCGCCCAAAAGCAAGCTAGGCCACCGGGTACTTTACCTCCTCAAGGCGAACAATCACACGAGCAAGCCAATGCGATCACATTGAGAAGCGGAACCCATTATGACGGTCCGAAGATGCCCGAGGAGTATGTTGTGGTTGATGAGACCGAGTTGGAGAAGCAAGAGCTAGCCGAGGAAGTGTTGAGTAGGCCACGAATTGAGGCTACTCGATCGAGTAACACCACCTCACTCGATCGAGTAGACCCTCTAAAACCTGGCAGAGAGCAGTCAAGTGTACCACTCGACCGAGTCACGCCTGACTCGATCGAGTTGGAGCTCACTCGACCGAGTGGTATCAGCCCACTCGATCGAGTAATACCTCCAAAAAGAGTCAGTAGCTCCCCAGTGATGCCACTCGATCGAGTGCCTTCAGGTGACTCGACCGAGTGTGATGATACTCGACCGAGTCAGCCTGAACTCGATCGAGTGGAAACCGTAACGCCTAATTCTGCTACTTTTCATTCCCAGGTTGCAATCAAGGATGCTAATTCGTCTCAAGCGTCCCCGTCTCAAGCAAAGGAGCCTGCAATTCCGATCATACTTCCATTTCCCCACCGACAGCGTAAGACAAAGCTCGATCAACAGTTCGGTAAGTTTATGGAAGTCGTTAAGAATCTGCAGGTAAGTGTTCCTTTTACTGATTTGATCACTCAAGTTCCTGCTTACGCGAAGTTTATGAAAGAAATACTAACTCGTAAGCGGTCTTTTAGTGAAACTGAGACAGTTGCTTTCACAGAGGAATGCAGCGCGTTACTACAGAGTCGTACTCCGCCAAAGCTCAAGGATCCAGGGAGTTTTTCTATCCCTTGTACTATAGGGAAGTTAGCTATCGATAAGGCCCTGTGTGATTTAGGAGCTAGCGTCAGCGTCATGCCGTATTCTATTTGTCAGAAATTGAATATGGGTGTTTTGAAATGTACTAATATGACTCTGCAGATGGCTGATCGATCGGTCAAATATCCTTTAGGTGTCTTAGAGGATGTTCCGGTCCAAGTAGGGAAATTCTTTATTCCCGTAGACTTTGTTGTCTTAGACATGGCTGAGGATGCCATAATACCCATTATCCTCGGTCGCCCTTTCCTACACACGGCGGGGGCGATCATCGATGTCAAGAATGGGAAGCTCACACTCTCCGTAGGAGATGATACCGTGACTTTTAGTCTCGATCAAGCTCTTAGGAAGCCCATGATAGAAGAGTCTTGCTATAGCATAGACGTCATTGATTTAGAAATAGAAAATTATATTGACGACTATTTTGGCAGAGACCCTTTGGAGAAATTGCTTACATCCGGCGATGCTGATGCCGAGAAAAGATCATGGAGCGCGGAAGTGGATGAGCTGGAACGAATGCTGAACGGAAAGGAGGGCACTATCGAGAAGGTATACTGTCTCGGCACCCCTAAAAAGGAGGTCGAGGTAAGTAAACCTGAACTAAAACCCCTCCCCTCTAATTTGAAATATGCATTTCTAGATGATAAGGGTCTAAACCCCGTAATTGTCAACGCTGCACTCACAGATAGCCAACTTTCGGAGTTGTTAGTCATCTTACGACGACATAAGAAGGCTATTGGGTACAGTATTGATGACCTACGGGGTATTAGTCCCGAGTTTTGCATGCATCGCATTCACTTAGAGGGAGACCATAGACCATCCATTCAGGGACAACGTAGGTTGAACCCGAACATGCAGGATGTGGTTAGGAAGGAGGTTATGAAACTCCTAGATGCCGGCATCATCTACCCCATTTCCGACTCTAAATGGGTCAGTCCAGTCCAAGTGGTCCCTAAGAAGGGTGGGACCACGGTTATTACGAACGAGAGGAATGAACTTATTCCTACTCGATTAGTGACTGGATGGAGGATGTGCATTGACTATCGTCAGCTGAACGTAGCTACGAGGAAAGACCATTTCCCCCTCCCCTTCATTGACCAGATGCTAGAGCGTCTTGCTTGCCATAAGTACTTCTGCTACTTAGATGGCTACTCGGGATTTTTCCAAATCCCAATTCACCCAGACGACCAGGAGAAAACAACTTTCACCTGTCCCTACGGCACCTTCGCATACCGAAGGATGCCTTTTGGCCTTTGTAATGCCCCGGCCACTTTCCAACGTTGTATGATGTCCATATTTTCGGACCTTATCGAGTCTGTCATGGAAGTCTTCATGGATGATTTCAGTGTATATGGCACTGATTATGATGCATGCTTACTTAATCTTACACGGGTCTTGCAACGTTGTGAGGAGACCAATTTGGTCTTAAACTGGGAGAAATGTCACTTCATGGTGACCGAGGGAGTCGTTTTGGGTCATTTAGTGTCCGAACGCGGCATCCAAGTGGATAAAGCGAAGGTCGAGGTAATTGAGCAATTACCATACCCCGTTAATGTTAAGGGTGTGCGGAGTTTTCTTGGTCACGCGGGTTTTTACCGCCGTTTCATCCAAGATTTCTCCAAGATTGCCAAACCCTTGACTCAGCTGCTCCTCAAGGATGCCCCGTTCGTTTTTACTGACGAGTGTGCTCGAGCTTTTGACAGGATTAAGCAGGCTCTCATTTCCGCACCTATTATCCGAGCTCCCGATTGGGATTTGCCTTTCGAAGTTATGTGCGATGCTAGCGATTATGCTGTAGGAGCCGTGCTCGGGCAAAGGAAAGACAAGGCTTTACATGCGATCTACTATGCTAGTCGGACGTTAGATATGGCGCAGATCAATTATGCTACCACGGAAAAGGAGTTATTGGCCATCATCTATGCTCTAGACAAGTTTCGGGCCTATCTCATTGGCTCGAAGGTGATAGTATATACAGATCATGCGGCCTTGAAGTACCTTCTAGCGAAGAAGGAGGCCAAACCGAGACTTATTAGATGGATCCTATTACTGCAGGAGTTTGACTTAGAGATCCGTGATAAGTCCGGGGCCGAGAATGTCGTAGCCGATCACCTATCTCGGCTAAGATATGATGGTGGGGATCTCGCTCCAATTGACGATTCATTCCCCGACGACCATTTGCTCGCTATCACCATGGACACTCCATGGTTTGCTGATTATGCCAACTTCCTAGTTGGAGGTACTCTACCTCCCGACCTTCAGTATCAGCAGAAGAAGCGATTTCTACATGACGTGAAGAGGTATTTCTGGGACGACCCGTATCTCTTCCGAGAATGTGCAGATGGTTTATTTAGGAGATGTATTCCCGAGAGTGAGGTACATTCTATCCTCACTAGATGCCATTCCTCTCCTTATGGTGGACATCATGGTCCTTCGAAGACCTTCGCAAAGGTAATGCAATCGGGTTTTTATTGGCCTACTATTCTCAAGGATGCCACCACCTTTATCCGTTCTTGCGACGCATGCCAACGAACGGGAAATATTTCTCGGCGACACGAAATGCCTCAAACCGGGATTCTTGAAGTAGAACTATTTGATGTTTGGGGTATAGACTATCAAGGACCGTTCCCTTCTTCTTATGGGAATCGGTATATTTTGGTCGCCGTGGATTATGTTTCTAAGTGGGTGGAAGCCATCGCTTCACCTACTAACGATGCCAACGTGGTGATCCGGCTCTTTAAGAAGACAATATTCCCGCGTTTTGGGGTCCCACGGGCTATTATTAGTGATGGCGGTTCACATTTTCATGAACGCCAACTCACTAAGCTACTGCAGAAATACGGTGTTCACCACCGTACCGGGCTAGCTTACCATCCACAAACTAGTGGACAAGTCGAGATCTCGAACCGTGAGATCAAGTCTATTCTCGAGAAGGTTGTCCATACTTCAAGGAAAGATTGGAGTTCGAAGCTCGACGATTCTCTTTGGGCTTACCGGACCGCATTCAAGACTCCTATCGGGACATCCCCGTATAGGCTTGTTTATGGCAAGGCTTGCCATCTACCCGTCGAGCTCGAGTTTAAGGCTATGTGGGCCTTAAGGGAGCTCAATCTCGATCCGAAGCTAGCCGGAGAGAAGCGCCTTATGCAATTGAACGAATTAGATGAATTCCGTCTCCATGCTTATGATAACGCGAGAATTTATAAGGAGCGGACCAAAAGATGGCATGATAAGCGCATTATCCCCCGAGAGTTCCAAGTCGGCGATAAGGTACTTTTATTCAATTCCCGACTTCGACTCTTTCCCGGGAAACTTAAATCCCGATGGTCTGGACCGTTCACGGTCACTGAAGTGAATAAATTCGGGTCGGTTACACTCACTACCGACAAAGGCGAAATATTCAAGGTGAACGGTCAACGCCTCAAGCTCTATCACGAAGGTGCGTACGTCGGTGTTGTAGAGGCCATGGACCTCAACGACACTCTCGATTCCACCTAATCAAATTGAGGTAAACCGGTCGAGCGGGACCGTAAAAACTAGCGCTAACCGGGAGGCAACCCGGCACCACTTGTATAAATTTGTAATTTCCCCTTCCGCATTTTTTTTATTTTTATTTTTAATTTTTTTAGCTTGGTAGCTCTAATTGGGAGTTAGTATTATTTATCGAGTGAGGACGAGGGAATTTTACGGTTTAATTGATTTAATTTCAGGATTTAGACACAATTTAAAGGAAAAAAAAATGAAGAAGTAGCAGGTGCAGTGGTCACTCGACCGAGTGGCCCATGCACTCGGTCGAGTGCTCTGACGGAGGAGCTACTGTCCACTTTTCATGGGCTCACTCGACCGAGTGGTACATGCACTCGGTCGAGTGCCCTTACGGAGCAGCCACTGCCAACTTTTCAGGGGTTAACTCGATCGAGTGGCTTATGCACTCGGTCGAGTGCCCCTGAACCGGGTCCAGCTTCGGTTTTTCCGTCTCCTTTAATTGCTTCTTACTCTTTTTTTTTTAAATCAGTTTTCTGAATTACATCCCCTCCCCCTCACATTACATAAGAACCCTAACCCCCAATTCACCCAAATCACTCTTATTTCATCAATTCCTCACCAAATCTCACGATTTTTGCTTCTAAATTGCAATTAGGAGTGTTTCTTTGTGTTTCTTGGTGTCGATTTCTGAAATTTTCGTCCCTTTCTCCCCTATTTTCGTCCAAACCGTCACCCTTGAGGTATACTACGAGATTTTTGATTTCCTTGCTTCTTTTCTTGATTTTATAGCTTAATTTCATCCTTAGTTATATACTAATCCCATTGCATGCTTGATTTTGTGTTGATTTCACCACTTTGTGCTCAAAATTCGATTTTTGTGTATAGGGTCTGATTTTGGCCGAGATAATGTGTTTTTTTTTTTGTGGGATTTTTGTATAATTTTGCTTTGTTATTATGCTATAGTCATGGCAGGAAGAAGGAATCCGCCCCGAAACAACAACAGAAACAGGAACGCAAGGCAGCCGACTGTTCAGCCTGTGCCAGGCTATGAAGAAATTGTTTGCAGGGACGAGGCCATGAGAGCTCGTTTAGTTACCTTGATACCCAGGGCGATGGAGGCTACCCGGTGCTGCTCATCACAGTTCGCAATCGAGCTCGGGTTGAACGAGCAATTATCACATCTCTTGTCCATGACCGGATTCGGTGGCTTATGGACACTACGTGAGTTATCTTACCGAGTACTCACTTTAGAGTTTTTAAGTTCATTTGAATTTGATAGAGAGGAGAGCATGATTAACTTTCGGTTGAACAATGAGGAGCAATCAATCTACCTTAGTAACTTGTCCGAGTGTCTAAGGCTTACTTCTGACCAGGCCGATGACATACTAGACATACCCGAGAGCTCGAGAGCACCTTCCTACTTTAAGTTATTTTCGGGTCGTAGTGCACTTGTCACCGCTATGGCGCTCAACGCCATCCCACACCCTACTATCCGCCTCTTCTTGCGGATTTTGAGTCATGTGGTTTTTCCACGCTCCGACATGAGTAAACTTCACTCATTGGAGGTGTTGATTCTAGGACACTACCTAAACCCCTTTAGGCGATCCCTGAAGGCGTTTAGTGCACCGGGTATGATCTGTATCGGAATCGAGCGCCAGATCAGGGGGTCTGGACCGATTGGTTGTGGAGCCATTGTCACCGCGCTAGCGAAGCGCTACATTATGGGTTTTGGGGATACAGTCACTTTTCAGAGCCTTACCGACCACGTCCCGTTGCTAGACCGCAACTATCTCTTCTCCACTTTGAAGTGGGTTCGAGGCAATCCCCCAGAATTTTTGTGGCGCGTCCGGGACAAGGTTTGGATGAAGCTCCCGGTTGTCGAAGGGACGATCCGACCCCCACTACTTGCCTTACCACCCACCCCCGAGGGTGCTCCCACACCCGACCCACTGCGCTACCTCATTCCCGAGGCGCTATTCATCAACGAGGGTGGTGCTCAACCCCCTCGACGTAGGGTTCGTGTAGAGACCGTACCCGATGAGACCGAGCCCCCCAGGGCCGTACACACACCCACCCCAACCTTCCCGTTCCAGACTCCGGGTGCCGAGTTTCCGCACCCGTACCCGTTTATGTATGATCCAGTTTATGAGCACCAGAGACGGGTACACGAGGGGATTAACCAGAGCATCGTCAACCGCGAGATCCACGAGTACTTGCTTACTCAAGGCGTCTCGGCACCTCAGCACCCGTCCTACTGGAGAGGTCCGGGTGACACCAGTGGTATATTCCACGACTACGGGGTTGATCCAGCTGCTTGGGGTCCGGACTACGGGCACACCTACGGCGGCCTAGGAGCACAGTGGCTGAGAGGCTTGCGACAGTCGGGTCAGCAGGGTGGTGCTAGCGGCTCTGGCCAGGGCGATTCTGGAGCCGGTCCATCTGGGACCGGTGGAGGCGACGATATGGCTGATTAGCCGGTTTGGGGGAGCTACCATTGTATATACGGTACTTTCTTTCCTTTTTATTTTTGTTTTTATTGCTTTCTTAGATTTTTTTTTTCTTCCCCTTAGGTCGAGTTGTCCTTAGGATTGGCTGTGGATTTGTTTGTCATATATGCTGTAGAGTCACATTGAGGACACTGTGACATTTAGGTTTGGGGGAGAATTTGTGTGTTTTTTGTGTGCTTTTATTTTTTGTTGTGTGCTTTCAAAAATAATAAAATAAAAAAAATAAAAATAAAAAAATAAAAATAAAAAAATCCAAAAAAATTGAAAAATCAGAAAAATACAAAAAGATTTTATTTTTGTGTGCTTTGTGTCTGTGTTGTGTCCGGTGTGAAACATGCAAAACGACGATGATGACATTGCATTTTACATGACTTCTCCTAATTGATAGCTAAATTCGTACCTGAATGCATGTAATATTTGAGATGAGATGACTTTGATATGATTGCCTATTGGACCGTTAACTGCCAAATGAGTAAATTTGACCATTTTGTTGGCAAACCACAAAAATTCTGAGGATTTAGAGCTTCCTAGGCCAGTAACATCTATAACTGGTCTCATTTATATTTAGGAATTGAGTGGTTTTTCCTTTTGGAATGTGTACATCAATTTGCATAAATATGACGTCCGTCTCTTGACATTGAATGCGTGTTTGGTTTGAGGAGGAGGTACATGAGGAAAGGCATTTCTGTTTTTGACGAGCTCCACATAGCCAAAATGACCCATTTTTACTACCCTGTAGATTTAGGTTATTTTTTTTTCTCTGTTTAGCCCGTTTCAGCTGTTGTAAGCCAGTTTTCATGATATTTATATCATTTAGCTACAACCCAGAACAGCCTACCTTACCAGGACAGTCGCAGTGAACTTAATTGGGAACTATTTCACTAAGCGGTCATAATTTGGATTTTTACATCATTTGGATCTTAGTGGATGATACTGTTATGTGACTTTGTATTCGCCTTCCCCTTGTCTGAATTGAGAAAAATATGGAAGCATGAAAAAGAAGGAAAAGAAAGAAAATGGAATTGAAAAAAAAAAAAAAAAAAAAAAAATTGCTTCTTGTAATTTTCGGGGAACGGTGGATAAGTTATAACTAGAATTGAACTGTAATTTAGAGGATGACAGAATTTCCTCTTATGCTCTTTTGAGTTGTTATTTCTAGCTAGTGGCCGGAATTTATAGATGAGGTTTTTGGATGGATAGTTTTTATTGTGTAGCTGCGACTACTGGTCTTAGCCCCACATTTCCATACGTGCTTTAGGCACAATCCATTTTATTCCCTCACATATAAGCCACCCCTTGTAAGTCCTTGGCATGTACTATGGTCCTGATTGGTGGAACACGTGTTTAATTGGGGAGATTGATTTCATATTCGATTGCATGCATATTTCATAAGTCGAGTGAGTGTCTTTATTCCTTCCTATCTTCACATATACACTTACCCGTACTTATGAGTGTCGAGCGACAACCGAAAGGAAGTCCGACATTATTGGTCTCGCAAGATTGAAAGTTTGGCAGGCAATTGTTTGATTATGGCATGATTATTGATCTCGTTGCATTCTTGAGCATTACGTGTTTTCTCGTCGGTCTTAGTTGATTTTAGGAGAATGATTGTAATTCAGCACTGAGTCGTGTTTCACATCACTTGTCCTCATTTGTATATATTTTAGTTGTTTGCTTGAGGACAAGCAAAGGTTTGGTTTGGGGGAGTTTGATCAACGCATTTTATATCGTATTTTATTGTCCCCCGACAACCGTTTTTGAGCTTTTCTTCTTCCATATTTATTTGATTAATGTCGATTTCTATTAGAAAGTCGATACTGTCGGTCCTCGTGCTATTTTGTAGGTTAAGTGCAATTTTGAGCATATTTCGGAGTAATAACCCGGATAGCCGAGACGAGGACGGAAGACAAGGAAGAAAACGAAAAGCCGAGAAGTAAAGGAATAACTCGATCAAGAGCTCAGCAGCATCCACTCGATCGAGTGGCGTAGAGTACTCGATCGAGTGCCATTCATCCAGACTTAATGTGAAGCTTTCACGCATCCACTCGATCGAGTGCACGCATGTACTCGATCGAGTGCCTTGCATTCAGGCCGCGGATTGGATTTCTCTTTTAATTAGAATTGGGCCTGTTTGTAAGTCCAACTGATTTCTTTTAAATCAGTTGGAGGAGGATTGTCAGACCACTTTTTTTTCATTCGATCTTTTGGGAGACTTTACGTTACATTAGTTAGCATAGAAGCCACGTTCATTTCGTCCTTCTTAGCGAGATTCATCATACTCCGTTCTTCCTTTTTTTTCCAGATCTGAATTTGTTCGGTATCGCCACTTTAATTTTAATTTTAATTTCAATTTCAATTCCCTAGTTTTATAATTCTTGTCTTAATCTCTAGTTTAATTTCTGTCTGAATTCGTTCTTAATTTTCATAGTTATCTGATTTCAGTCTCGTAGTTTAATTCAATTCACATTCATCATGTTTAATTGCAATTCATGTTTTGTTAGTTTATTTACGATCGTCATGAGTAGCTAATTTTTATCTAGGGTTTAAGGGGATCGATGGGTGTTAATTGGGTTATAGAAAATTGACCTGTCTCTGATCATATGAACTGTCTCCTGAATGTTGTTTTTAATTCTGATTGATTAATTACTGGCCAGGATTAATTAATTAGTATCACAATTAGGACTTTCCACCGACCGGGTTAAGGACTAATTAGGTCACGGCATTTTGGGTAGACTAGCTTAATTCTAGCGACCGCAGGTTAAGTTTAGTTCTATAGTCTGTAGTAGTACCGACCGGACCTACACCTTAGACAGTTCGATTAGTGACTTGTTAGTTGACTCCCTGACCCAATCGACATTCATTGTGAACCTGAGACCCTAGACCCTTTTTATTATTGATTTACCTTATAGCAATTAGTTATTAGTCCACTCAAACAAACCGGAAAATAGTGACCCGCAATCTTTAGTCTAGACCTTAGAGCAAGTAATTGAGTCCCGTCTCCTTGTGGTTCGACCCCTACTTCACTATCTGCATTAGTTAGTGGACCTTAGGGTATTTTTGATTAGGGATACGACTGCCCCTGTCATATTCAACACAAATCGATAAGTATTTTAATGCTTTTATAGTATTACCGATATTATGACACAATGAATAAAATAAAAAAAACGAAAATAAGGACGCGAAAAAAAAAAGAGGAGGACGACGAGTAGAGAAGGAGAAGAGAAAGGTTTTTGACACCCTCAACCTACATGTTCTTGTCTCGGATCGGACTCGTAATCGTGGCTTTAACACAAGAGATTCGAGGTGTTATGAAGGTTGAGTTATGGTGGCTCGGGTTTTGATTCCTAGTACTAGGGCTAGGGTTTGATTGTAGAATTGCTTAGTGTAGAGTTAGGGTTGAGTTTTAGGGTTGCAAGGGTGCTAAAGTTAGGGTTCGAAAAAAGTGTCTTGAAGGGTGTGCAAGGGGTTGCTTATATAGGCAAAGCTAGGTCACCCGGTTAGGGCTACTCGACCAAGTAGGTGGCTAACTCGGTCGAGTGGCCCGTTACGCCTGCAGCCGGGCTCGAAACAGGCCCACTCGATCGAGTGGGTCGGGCACTCGATCGAGTGGCCCAAATGGGTTGCACGGGTCCATTGACTTGGACCTTGACTTTGGATGCTTAATGAGTTGTTTTGTGTATCTCGGAAACGACAGGGGTTGACCCAATCGCAAAAAAGTCAGTTTTAATTCCGGTGTCGGTTTTGGCCCAAATTAGTCCTGTTTGACTCGGAATGATCCACTGGGCCTGGATTCAAGGTTGGTTTTGTGAGATTTGTACTTTGTAAGTGTGTTAGCCAGCAATTAATGGATTTGAGCCCGTATCCGAGCGCATAGAAGCACGTTAGCGTCCAATCATCATCGGGTGTTCTTTTGGGAAACTACCATAGACACCTGGCAGTCAAAATGCGGGTGTCTACAGAGCCCCCACTCTAACTGAGGTTTGGACAAGGCGAAAGTCAGAGTAGCCACCAGGCCAATCGAGGATTGAAACCTGGCGGACTTCCGGTCGGCTCGTTTATAGTCCATTAGACTCGCGTGAAGGGCTCGCCAGCCATAAGCTAGAAGTCATACCCGAGCTGATGACGATAACTCCGTGGGGAATTGGACTTGTCGCATAAGTCCTGCACTAGTAGAGAAATGACATTTGACAAATATATTACACAACGGTCGTTGTAAATAACCGTAGCGTATTATAAAAGGCGACGCTCATTAGGCAGTGACCGATGCGAAATGTTTATACCAAATATAACCGCATCAATAAAAATATACGACCGATGCGAAATATATATGTAAAACAAAATCACATCAGTCAAAATATACGACCGATGCGAAATATATATGTAAAACAAAACCGCATCAGTCAAACTTCACGGCCGATGCAAAAGAGTTTTTTATAACATACATGACGGTCATCATAACCGTTGCATAATATAACCACAACTTTTTAATATTCAATTCAATACAACATTTTTTATCATTTAATGATAAAATAATCATTAAGATAATTTTTAAAATAGATTTTTATATTTTTAAAATATAAACATTATAATTCAAAACTATATTAATAATAATAATAATAAAGTAATTAAAAATTTAATATTAAAAATAATTTATAACACAATTTCTCACCCGAGTCACAAATACAAGCCCATAACTACTCGGACTAATAAAAGTCCATGTGTGTGTATGTAAAGTTAGGGTTTCACTATCTATAACCATACACACAATTTTTCACTACAATTTTCGCCGCCGCACTTATCCCCTCTTCCGTTCAATCGATTATCAAATTAGGGTTTCCATCATTCATCCTTTCTTCAATTCACACCATGAGAGCTAAGGTTCAATTTCTTCCTCAAGATCAGTTAATTATTTACTGATTTTTCTTGATTTTTGCGTGTTTTTTTATATATCTGATGACCATTTTTGTATTAGTTTTCGTAGTGGAAGAAGAAGTGTATGAGGAGATTGAAGAGGAAGCGCCGAAAGATGAGGCAGAGATCTAAGTAGAAGATGAAGAAGATGAAGATGAAAGTGTTCCTCTCGCGATTCTTCGACGTAATCTTCTAGTTTTTTTTTAATTTTGATTTCAATTTCCTTTTTCTGCTTGATTCAGTCTTTCTGGCGTTTTTCTACGACTTCTTATCCTGATCTTGAAGAACCTCTTCTTTCTGGAGTTTTAAACCACGCATCCGTTGTTAGATCGTCATATTTCTCCGCGGAGGTACATTTTCTAAATAATTTACACATTGCTTGTCAAATAAAAATTCATCATCTTCACAGTCGAGCTGCCGTTATTCGCAATTTGGGCATAGTGGCATCAATTCCTAATCCCAAATGAGCTATTGGCTGTACTTTCGACTTTTGAGATTAGTGAAGTTTGTATGGCGTTCTAATTTCAATGCATGCCATCCTTTTTCTGTTTTCCAGATAATAGTTAAAAAAATTGTTACTTATCCTGACAAAGGAGCTTGAAGAACATTGCAATTTGCAAGTTGCTTCAATGCCAACCTGGAATGCTTTATTCGGTAGTTGTTTAAAAATGTAATATTTCGCAATTGTGCTGAACTCCCAACACAACTGGCCATTGTGGATCGTATGGTCAATGCTTCATTCTACTATCAATATATCGTATTTCATGGCACTTTATTTTTTTAGCTTTATTGCACTTCAATATGTTGTTCTTGATCTTTCCATTTCTTATCTAGGGAGATGTGTATCCCATGGAACCATTTGATGGCCCCCCCATTTATAAGTCCTCGATACCCATTGGGGTGTCCTTAATGATGAAGATGTAAGTGACATCTTACACCTTACTTACAACATAATATAACTTGTCTAACAAATGTTAGTGATCAAAGATTGAAATTTTACGATGTTTATATTCAAAACGGAAACATCCGTGACTCAGTCACAATCATATAAAACTCTATCCTTGAAGGATCTCTATTCTGGACTAGTTAGGAAAATGACAATTGAAATGCTATGAGTTACTCTCCTAGAAGTAATTGGAGTTTCTTAGAGTTCCTAAGATATAGCCGTAGAATGCTCTATATAAGATATATGTGATATTGGAAATCAGTTGGTTTTTGAGGTACTGAACTCAGAAATTGTCAATTTAAAAAGAATCCACAGTCTGAAATGCTTGTATATTGTATTGCGTTGGAAACTCCCAGTCTTTCGACTTCATGACAGTAACAGGAACCTGAGAAAGATCTCAAACATTGACAGATTGTTCTGTTAAAGTTCTTGTTGCTAGGAATCCTAGTCTAGAAGTTTCTATTGCCACAAGTAGATCTACAAACAGTCTAAGAAAAGGTTCGAATATGATGTTATTTTCAAGGAAAGAGCACAAAAGGCCATGGTCACCCTTCCGGTAACAGATATGATCCTTTTTTAAGGCTTTTATTATTTTTATGTTATCTTACCGTCATTTAATGATGTTTTGAGTACAGTTTAGTTGTCTTTTTTGTTTGTTATATAAACAAGTATGGATATTATGATTTGGAGTTTTATGCACTTTTGATCGTACATAGCTTGGAGAACCTAACTTACCTAAGTATCGAAAGGCATTGGACTCAAATTTGTGAAATTAATCGTATGGAATTTAAAAAAATTATAACATCTCAAGGTTCACACATAGAAAGAAGTGATACTTTTGAGGTATGTGCATGTTATTACATACTCCATTTTATTCATTAGCTTTGTAGTGTATTATTAATTTATTATAGTTTTAGTTTTTATACTCACCCTTGGCTATCATTATCTGTAAGACTATAGCCATTGGAATTTTTTTCCTTATTTTCCTTATAATTCTAAATTACTTCTTCTCATCAAACAAAACCTTACATGGTCTCACTTTTCGTCGGAATGTAATGGTATAATATTATTTGTATGTATGTATTTTAACTGATCCACGTAACATCCGTGAAGTATTTCATGACTTATTAGGATTTATTTGTCAATGTTAGTGGTTTCGTTGTAGCTCTAAGCCTCTAATACTCTCATGATCAACTTTTTACATTTCCAGCTAATACCTTTATTTATATTTTAATGTGATATTTGACTAAAGTATTCTAATTTTGAATTTCTTTTACAGAGTTTTGTTTTAATCGGTATCGGAGTAGAGCAAGTAGAGTACAATGAGTTCAGTTGATATGCTAATGTACCATTGTTGAAAAACTTAGTGAGTAATGTAATTTCTTTTGTTGGAGACTAGTCACCGAAAATCTCTCAAATGTTACTTTATGAGAATTAAGCTATGTGTTGTAAGTTTAGCTATTTGTACTTTCATTGGAGTGATGCTTGAGAGTTATAATCCATGTAATTGTGTAGTATACTAGTATTTGTATTATTATTCAGATTAATGCTAAATGTTTGTGTTGCGATGGAGACATTTGATTGGTAATGAATTGTATTCGAGCTAGAAAGGATAATACGTATTTGAATTTTTTTAATAAAAAACAGGGAAAAGGCAACGGTTGTGAAAAAAAGACAGTCGCCTAAAATCTTCTTTCAGCGATGGTTATAAAAAAAACGTCGTCTAAAATCTACTTTTCGCAACGGTTATTAAAAAAACCGTCGTCAAAAATCTACTTTTCGCAACGATTATAAAAAAAGACCGTCGTCTAAAATCTACTTTTTGCAACGGTTATAAAAACGTCATCGCCTAAAATCTACTTTTCGCAACGGTTACATGTTTTAACCGATGCAAAATGTCTTTTAGGCTACGGCCACGCGATCGTTGCGAAAAGTAATGGATCTATAGCAACGCCCAGGAATACAACGGTTAATGACCATTGCGATATGTGGTTTTTAACCGTTGCGATATGCAGTTTTTGTACTAGTGCTGGGTGCGCCTGTATGTAGGTCCATCCCGTTAAATGCCACCGTTGGCTTCCGCTGGGGAGGTATAGTGGGTTGCACGTCCCTGTTTGAGTCGTACCTGTATAAGTCACATAAAATGCATGCAACACGTAGGTAGCAAAATGACTCGCGCTGGGGAAAATGATTTTTTGAAAACTTGAATTTTGAAATCTTAAAAATTTGAGATTTTTTGAATTTTGGAAACTTTGAGATTTTTGACTCCTAACAAAGATTAGGAAAGTTCGGGATGGAGATTTCCGTGCTAGTGTCGAGACTAGGCTTGCGGTTTGATTCCAATTAGGATTAGGAAATTTTCCTAAACGGTTTGCAAGTCTAATGCTATATATAGCCCTCTCTTGCTCTTGATTTCTCCATAATTCTCATCACAAATCAATCCCTTCTTTAAATAAAGTCTCTTTATTTCACTTAAGGCAAAAAGAAAATCTCTTTATTTTCTTAAGGAATTATCCATGGGAATCGATAGATTGACCGTTATGCTGCAGGAGTGGTCCCGTCGCTTTAGGGACACAGATAGGGTGGCTTTGAATCAAACAGGTATAACTCAGCTGTACCCGTTCCGTCAGATGGTGGTTGATCGTTATTTCCTGGATGCATGCTTGGCTTACTCGGATGACATATATCATGTCTTTGCTTTTCCTCGGGGCGAAGTTTGCCCTTTACCTGAGGAGATTCCAGCTATAGGAGTATGGAACCCGGTACTTGGTCCAGCCGTCCCGTACTCGATCTATGACCCGAGGAGGAAGCTTCGAGAATTTCTAGGGCTTTCTCACAACGAGGTATCCCGCATGATGGAAGGTGATAAAATTTCTATGATCGACTTGGCTGAGAAATTTATGAATTCTCTTGATGTTTGGGTCAGACCGGCTTACAACCGTAGGGCTTTTTCTTTCTGTATGCTCCACGTATATGCTTTCGAGGGTCACATGGATTTGTTGTCCTGCATGGGAAATACCCATCTTCTGACCGTAGTAGATTTGATGGAGACTGAACACAGCCCGGCTTGGCTGATCACGGGCGAGATTATCCAAGGATTGACAGCCGCAAGAGAGACTCATCAATTCGTCTTACCGGGAACACCAGATTGCTGCAAGTATGTTACTTTGCAATTTATTTTTTGATTTTTGATTTTTTGATTTTTTTTCGCAGATGGTTTGCTGCAGCGGGCACTCGATCGAGTCACCCTGGCACTCGACCGAGTGCCCTCGAAAAAAGCTCCCTGTTTGTGTTCAGGGGCACCACTCGATCGAGTGTCCTAGGCACTCGACCGAGTGGCCTTAGGCGGACGCCTATTTCTCCTCGGGAACTCATGTTTTTGTTTCCTTTTTGCAGATTTGGCTATATGAGAGGCTATCAGTGATATATCCTCCTCTTGATGCGAGCAAATATCATCATAACCAGGTGATGACGAGGAGGCGGGCCATCGACTTTTCTCGTCAGATCACGCAAAAGTATTGGGACGAGGTTTTGTCATTCCATGGTGGCCCGTTAATTCGATGGGTAGTCCCGTGGTGGCCCATCTACCTTTGGAGTGGCTTGGACCCGAGGGACAGAGCCCGCTATTAGGTGATCCTATCTTTCAGGCAGACGGTTCATCTATACCCAGATCGCAAACTAAGGCAGTATGGATGGACCCAGCGAATCCCTGAAGTTGAAGCAGTTGTGAGTGACCCCACCCAACTGACTGATGTAATGTGTGATACCTGTATGCAAAGATGGTACACACGGCATACTTGGCCCGTTGTCAAATCTCGCCACTCGATCTGGGTTTCAGACTCTTACACGAAGTGGACCAAAGCAGAGGATGCTAAAGCCCGAGCTGCTCTAAAGGTTGATGAAGCTTTCGACCTGCTGCAAAGGGAGCAAGCTAAGGACAACAGGGGCTTTTTTGATGAAGGAGACACTCCTGCTACCCTAGTCCGTCTCATGTCAGGACAAAAGAAGACCAAGACTCAAGCTGGAGGGTCTAGCGCTAAAGGTACTTGGGGAAGGTGAGCCCCCAGACTGACTTGGGAAGGAGACTAGGCCCAAAGCTACCCGTGTAGGACCGACTTGGCCCACAGGATAGACTACCCGAGCACGTACGGGCTCGACTTGGACCGAATACCATTATGGAAGACCCGTCGTCAAAGAAACGGGTTCGAGCTAAAGAGGTTCCTCTCGTAATTAGGGAATGCTCGCCTCCACCTCGGCGACCTCGGGCTCCGCGCGACCCGAAGGACAAGGGAAAGGGGAAGATGCCCGGATATTAGCCTTCTTATTTTATTATTTGAATATTACTATTATTATTTTTTGTATGTATGCCGTGTCCGGCATTTTTTTTTTTTTGTAATCGAGATAAAAAGACATATTATTGAACACCGTTCCCGTCTTTCGTTTATTGCAGTGATTGTACCCTTTTGAGGGGTTGCCTACGTATCCACAAATAGCGGAATCAAACCAAACGTAGTTCAAAATATCGAGTTGATTGATTTTTGCAATTTTTCGAAATACATCAAGATTATTAATTCGATGTGCGCCAGTAGAATAATTAACTCTAGCTTATTGACTTGTCCATAATTTTTTGAAAATTTATAAAAAGACAAATTTTTATAAAATTTTGCAAATAACATTGAGATGGGTTTTAGGGGTAATAGCGCTTCAGCTGGTCTAAGTTGTTTGGGTTGACAAATTCGTTCCCGTCCAAGTCTGTCACCATCACCGCTCCTCCTGATAGGACCTTCTTGACTAAGTATGGCACAGCCCAATTGGGTTTGAATTTACCCCTTGGCTCAACTGGTAGTAAGGCACGAACCGATTTCAGGACCAAATCCCCTTCTTTGATGTTTTGTTGAAAGTCCGTTGGATCCTCTTTTGATATATTTGGATGTTGTTGAGGGCCCGTGATCTAGCGAATCATATCGGGCTTGGACCCAATCTGCTTCAGGTACTTGGCTTTCAAGTAAAATCCTGAGGGATGGTACTTCTAGCTCGACCGGTTGGACCGCTTCCATTCCGTTTGTCAAGTAATACGGGGTTGCTCTAGTTGCGGTGTGGATCGAGGTTCGATATCCTCATAGGGCAAAGCGTATCTTGTCGGGCCAGTCCCGGTAATTCTCAGCCATCTTTTTAAGTATGGTGACAATTGTTTTATTGGCCGCTTCTACCGCTCCATTTGTTTGAGGTCGGTAAGGCGAAGATGTATGCCTTTGAATTTTTATTTTGCCAGCAATGCGGCAGTTTCAGCTTGGAAGTGGGTCCCGTGATCACTGATGAATTCGTGAGGGATCCCATACCAGCATATGATCTTGTTCTGGATAAATTTGGCCACATGCTTGGCGTTCAAGACACGGTATGACTCGGCTTCGACCCGTTTGGTGAAGTAATCGATGGCCACCATAATGAAACAATGACCTCTCGTCCCGGAAGGGTGTACCTTTCCAAATATGTCTATGCCCCATGTCGAAAATGGCCATGGTGATGTCATGATATATAAGAGGGAAAACGGCATATGCTGTACATTGGCAAAGATCTGACAGTTATGGCAGTGTTTGACATACAACTGACAGTCTGTTTCCATGGTGTTCCAATAGTACCCGAGCCTTATGATTTTGCGGGCTAGCATATGGGTGTTCATATGCGGGCCGTTTTCACCGTCGTGTACTTCGGCCATTACCTTTTCGGCCTGTATTTTATCGATGCATAGGAGAAGAGCCCCTTGTGCCGTCTTTTTGTACAATTGCCCGTCGTCCGTGCGAACGAATTGGGTTGCCAATCTCCGCAGGGCCTTCTTGGCCCGGTTTTCAGTTCCCGGGGGATATTCTCCCGTTGCCAAGTAAGTTAGGACTGACTGATACCAAGGTTCTGGGTAAGCTAACTCGATGTCCTGGATGGCGTGTACATACGCCGGCTCGGACCGTCTTTCGACACAGATTGACATGCTGGTCAGGTGATCCAGGATGTTCAGTAGAGATGCTAATTTGGAAAGTGCATCTGCAAATTGATTTGCTTCCCGGGGCAGATAAATGTATTCTACCTTTTGGAATTGTTTCTCTAGAAACCTTACCCGTGCTTGGTAAGCCACGAGATTGGCGTTCCGAGTTTTTCATTTTTGGAGAGCCTGATTGATGACCAATGATGAATCACCGTGGACCCGGAGGTTTGTTACCCCTAAATCAGCGGCGGCCTGCAACCCGTGAATGCATGCTTCGTATTCGGCTGCGTTATTGGTCACGTCAAAGTCCAATTTGATGGACAAGGGAGTGTGTTCCCCTTGTAGTGAGATCAGCAGAATCCCGACCCCGAATCCTTGAAAGTTGGATGCTCCATCAAAATACAAATCCCATGTGTCGGTGTCAGTATGTTATATGTCTTCATCAGTCAAGGCCCAAGTGTCGGTGCGGTCCTCTTCAGATATTGGGCTATCGGCAAGGAACTCGGCCACCACCCGGCCTTTGATGGCTTTTAATGGTACGAACTTGAGGTCAAACTCAAATAACATTAAAGTCCACCTGGACATCCTGCCGTTGAGGATGAGCTTCTCGAACAAGTACTTGATAGGATCCATTTTGGATAATACATGTACCTCGTGGCTCAGCATGTAATGTCGGAGCTTTTTAGTGGCCCAAACAAACGCTAGGCACGTCTTTTCGAGCATTATGTATTTGCATTCATATTCGAGGAACTTTTTACTGATGTAGTAAATAGCCCGTTCTTCTGAATCAACTGTCTGGGCCAGCATAGCCCCCATGGCCGTCTCGGTCGTTGTTAGGTATAACGACAAAGGCAAGCCGGGTTGAGGTGGCATTAATACTGGCGGAGCAGACAGTATCTCCTTGATTTTATCAAATGTCATTTGACATTTGTCGTCCCACAGTACTCGCTCCCCTATCTTCAGTTTCTTGAAAATGGGCTCACATACCATGGTTAATTTTGAGATGAACCGGCTGATGTATTGGACTTTCCCGAGAAACCCCCGTATTTCTTTTTCGGTTTTGGGTGGTTGCATCTCGGTGATGGCTTTGATTTTAGCTGGGTCGACCTCGATGCTGCGTTGGCTAACGATATGGCCCAAAAATTTGCCCGATGTTACCCCGAAGCTGCATTTTTGAGGATTTAGCCTCATGTTGTATTTGCGCAGTCGGGTGAAAATTTTTCTTAGGGCCGCAATGTTCCCACTCCGGTCCTAGGACTTAACGATCATGTCGTCCACGTAGACTTCCACTTCTTTGTGCATCATGTCATGTAGTAAAGTAGTGATGGTCCGTTAATAAGTGAGCCCGGCATTGATAAGCCCAAATGGCATAACAGTGTAACAGTAAGTACCCCAAGGTAATGAAGGTGGTCTTACTCATATCCTCTTCTGCCATTTTAATCTGATTGTATCCGGCATACCCGTCCATGAACGATAGAAGGGCATGATCGGCGGTGTTATCCACTAGTATGTCGATGTGTGGTAACGGAAAATCATCTTTTGGGCTAGCCTTGTCAAGGTCCCGAAAGTCTACACATACCCGTACCTTGCCGTCCTTCTTGGGTACTGGCACGATGTTGGCGACCCAGTCTGGATATTCAGACACTTGTATAAAGCCCGCTTTGAATTCCTTGTCAACTTCCTCTTTGACTTTGAGGGACCATTCGGGCTTCATTCTTCGGAGTTTTTGCTTTACCGGTTTGCACCCATCTTTGATGGGTATTCGGTGTTCGGCTATTTCCCGGTCTATACCCGGCATGTCCTTGTAGGACTATGCAAAAACATCCTTGAACTCTTGGAGGAGGTCTGTGAATTGTCTTCTCTCCTCTGGATCTAAGGATAGGCCCAACTTAAGTATCTGGTGCTCTAAAGTGGTTCCCACGTTGATGGACTCGGTTTCTTCGATTACCGGATCCCGGGACTCCCTTTGTTCGAGCTGCTCGATCATATGTGGAGGTAGAGGTACCTGTTCGTCGGGTTTCTCAATGTCATTGCATATAAAATCTTTGAAATTGAGAAAATTTTGGAAATAAGACAAGTCGTAAGCAGAACGGTTTTCGTTATTATTATTAATAGTAAATTTTGTGAAAAGCTCAAAAAGAGCGGCCATCTGATCGTTGGTCAGTGGCGGGATAGGGAGAGGTCTTGGGACAGGCTCCGAGACCTCAGTGGATAAGGGAAGAGGGGTTACAGACTCGACTCTAGCGCCAGACCCTCTAGACTCGGACTCAGACTCCAACACTAACTCTGACTCTGACTCGGTATCCGGCATGTCTTTCTCGCCGGTGGTCAGCTTGTAGACCCGTCCTTGACTGTCGATCCACTTGATGGTCTTTCTCCAGGCCCGCTTCCCTGTATCTGCACCAACTTCGGTGATCAGCTTCGTTGGCTCAAACCGATCGCTGCGAAGGATTAGGTTGACCAAGTCGTCTTTCGGAGCGGGGACGGCCTTGTCTTCTCCAAATAAGAGCCCCAGCACGGGCTCAGAATTGTTTTCATCCTCCTGGGATTCAGCCTGGACGATGGTGAATATATCGTCAGGGATGTAATTGCATTCCCGAACCGTTTTGATCTCGGGATATGTGATTGTGGGTTGGTAGAGGCCCACCTGGATCGCCCCAAACACGGAAGTGACGAACTTGATTGCGTATGCCCGGCCCACGTTTTCCGAGCTCATAGTATATCCCAAACCGAGCCGAGACTCTCCGTTGTCCAGGACCTCGATGATCTTCCCTGCCGGAAGGTACGGCCTTGAGGTGGCTCCGGGTAGGTAACCCAGATTTTGTAGCATCGTGTCGATGCTAACGGTGAAGTAAGGCTTGAATAGATATGCCTCATCAATCATGCCCACGAAGTAGAATCCCCGTGGTTCGGCCCGGTTTGTGGCATTACAGCTAGCCACGGTGATAGGAGTAGCCTCTAGTGTGATGATGCCATCCCGAAGTGGCATCTTGACTTTTCTATGTAAGGTAGAGGACACGACCTTGACTGCATGGATCCACGGCCTCCCTAGTAGTAGATTAAAGGATGAGGTGACATCAATCACCTGGAACTCTAACTCTTTTTCGATTGGGCCCGTTATGATCTTTAGTTTAACGGCCCCGGCAACAGGTTTCGGGCTTCTGTTGAAAGCCTGGATGGTCTGCGCCGTCGGAAGGTAATCGGCATCGGTGATGCCGAGGGCTTTTGCGGTCCTTAGAGGAAGGACATTTACGGCGGATCTGTCATCGATAAGCGTCATCGGAAGGTATTTGCCTCGACAAATGACGGTAATGTATAGGGCCAGATTATGATTGGGCCCAAATACCGGTAGGTCAGACTCGGAGAAGGTGATGAGTGGGCCCTCTTCCCTGGATTTGCCTTTGAGATAAGGCATGATAGTGGCTACCATTTCAGATGGGGTAGCCTGTGAGTCGACCTTGATTTCATCAAGAGCCTTAGTCAGTGCTTCCCGATGAGCTTGCGAGCTAACTAAGAGTTGCCATACAGTTAAGTTAGCTCGAACCCTCTTCAATTGCTGGACCAGAGCCGTGTCCGGGCTTGGTTCTTCGAGGGTAGGCTCCGTCCTGGCAGGTTCAGTGACGGATATAGGAGTAGAGCGCCCGGCTGCGGCGAGGTGGTTGGTGGCTAAGGCTTTAGATTTAGCCTTTCGGACCTCTTCGAGAGTGATGGGGATAGCTTCCCCTTTGGCTAAGTAGACATCGTCCTCATCATCGAACCATATCCCATTGTTTGTGGGATAAAAGGAGAAATGAGGTGAGCACAATCTATTACCTCTCCGGAGAATATAGCATGGGCGCTGAACGGGTTTTCTTTGTTGCTCGGCTTGTCTCCGGGCAACGGGATTTTCCCGCTCTCGATAAGATCTTGGATCAGGTGCTTTAACCTCCAACATTTATCAGTATCATGCCCGTTACCCCGGTGATACTGACAGTAGGCTTGGGCATTATAAGTTTTGGGCCTCTTCTCTACTGGAGGTTCTGCAGTTGGGCCTATCGGCTGGATCAGACCCTTTGAAGATAGCCTTTGTAAGGCATAAGTATAGGTAGTCCCTATATCTGTGAATACCCGATTTGGTGTATTCTTTTTAGATGAGGTGTCAAGCAGGTTTACCTCGTCAAAGATGCTGCGAGTTGCAGCTGCAGGTGTGGGCTTGATCGTAGATGAACTTGCCCCTTGATAGCCTTTGGTAGAGGCCTTAGTCAGGCTCTCTAGCCTTACGTCGTCCTCGATCCTGGTACCCATTTCAGTTAGGGTAGCAAAATTAGGAATAACAGCATACCGGAGGTGGACCCGGTAGAATGGGAGGAGGTTCTTGACAAAAGCCTCCACTAAGACCTCACTGGGCTTGTCGACCAGTTTTACACTCTCGGCCCGCCATCGTTGTAGGTATTTGGTGAACCCTTCTTTGGGCTCTTGGGCCATCACCTCCAGAGTACGCATTGTAGTCTGGATTTCAGTATTGTCGGCGTAGTTCCGAGCAAATTCGGTCGCCACATCATCCCAAGTTTTATATTTCTTGGAATCGAGCCTGTAGTACCAGGCCTTAGGATGTTTCTCCAGAGAGGAGGAGAATAGGTGGGTAAACATGGTGGACTTTACCCCCTTGACCGCCATAAAGTCTTTGAAAGCCCGGATATGATGGACCGGGTCTTCGGTACCCTCAAACATAGGAATTCCCGTAAGGTTGAGGTTAGTAGGTAGCTCGTTATTCAAAGGCGAATAGGTACGAGCAATTTCGGAGTGGATTGAGTTGCTTGTTGACAGGTGAACTTGTTCTTCGAGCCTGCGAACAACGCTGATGAGTTCAGCTATGGGCCCGGTGGTCCCGGACCCGTCAATAGGGGCCGTCTTTTCTACGGCGGTCAAACGGGTGTCTAACGTTGCTTGGCTAGCCTGGATGGAGGTCATTTGATTCTCGATCTTGGTTAGGGCATCCTTCAACTCTTCCATTTTGCGTTGATGTTGGGTTGCGGGTGGCCTGTCTGTAAGAACACCGCGTAATAAGAAGCTAGCCCAAATCCCAGAATAGCAAGTACATCTCGAACAAGACTAAAAGAGGAAACGACGCGAGAAAAGACGCCTAGACGGGTGACTTGTGAAGTGTGGGCCTTCCCTAGGATTCGGCGAGTGGGCCTAGTCCTGTTCGAAGGAAGGTTCACGTGAGACATCCCCAGACTTTTGACTCGATTGTGTGGACGGGCTCTCCTTCGTAAGAGTATGTCCAACTTAGGTGGGCCTTGCCTTAGTCTAATAAGGCAGACTGGGATAGGGAAGAAACCCGTGATGTAAGATCGACAGAGCTTCGACGCTAGAGACCTCGACGACTTATGACATGACCCGACACTGCTAAATACGGGAAGTCCTAAGAAGAGGGAAGTTTTGAAAATTGATTGTTTTTGAAGAAGTCTGAGAAAACTCGGTTGAGGGCCCAATTTTCGAGAAAAATGAAAAGGGTATCGGGCCACGGGTTTTGAAAGTTCGAAATGATTTTCGAGTTTTGAATTGGGCAGCATACCGTCTAGAAAATAGCCTATTTTGAGTAAAATCATACGTCCTAAATTCGACATGTCCCGGGTTTTGAAATCGAATGTCTTGAAAAAGATGCAATTTTTGAAAAGTTGACATTTTTGAAAACGACTCGGAAACCAAGTAGCACGTGGTCACACAAGCATTATAACGACGCAATGTATGTTCTACACTGAGTCTCGGTCGGTCTGAGAGGGTCTATACCAGTGTACATAGTCTAGACGTTGATCGGGACGGACTCTCTAAGTCGAATTGAGCTTAGAACATGCCGCAAAAACGACTCAAATCGACTATGGACACCTTTTGACATATCCATTTTGGAGTACATCAATGGTATAGTGGGACGTCGGTCACCAGTACCGGCCTGGGAAAATATGGGTTATGCATGAACCGTAGAACTAAAACGCGTATTGTACTTGTCAAACGATTTCTATTCGAGTCTCACCCTGAGGATGCCGATGGTAAGTCACGCATCAGTTAATCCCCAGCGGAGTCGCCAAATTGTGGACATGACATAGGTCCACCCCGACGCGGCCACGCGCGGGTTTGGGTAGGCGAATGAATCTCCATATGAGAATGGATCGAATTGAAATTTAGGTCTATGTGGAGTCGCCACCGAATTTTGTGGTTATTCGGAACCATTCGAGCCCACTCTATGTCGTAGTGGTCCGTATACAAAATACGGTCCATTTCCGATGTCAGAGTTTATTGGGCTCGTCCCTTTGCATTTGATACCAATACCGACATTATCGGATATTGTGTATTGAATGACTCTCGTGTGCCAATGTTTTTGGGCATCCGGAAACCGAGGTTCTGAGTAAGGGGTGAGGGTACGTGTTGGGAAGCCCACAAAGGACACCCAACCCCGCCCGCACATTAGCGGCCTCTACTAAGAATTCAAATGACTTTCCAATACGCGCGTTAGTTGAACGGGAAAATGATATGCAAAGATCATTTTCCCTAAACATGTGAATGGAATTGAAAAGGGTTCCTAAGTCAGTTTAATGCAATTAATTCTAACGTCGAAGTTGAATTTTAGCATGTGGGTTCATTTTATTAAAATAAAATAAACGACAAAAATTGACAAAAGAAACAAGCAAACTGTTAGTAACGATATACCGAATAATAACGGTTTGTGCAAATATTGAATTGAATTAAATGATGTAAACGAGATGATGCATGGTTTGAAGAGATAGTAATACACGTGATTAATTAGGCACGTGTTGACCTAAGTCGTAAAAATACTATCGAATTTAGAAAGAAGAAGAATGTTCGGCTCACGGTTTTGGTCGTGATGAGGCCACTCGATCGAGTGGTCGATGGACTCGATCAAGTGAACCTCTAGAAAAGGTTTTTGTTTTGCGTTTCTAACCATACTCGGCCGAATTATTGGCCAACTCGGTCGAGTACATGGCCACTCGACCGAGTCACTGTGAGACTCGACCGAGTGGGGGTCGTAATAAGCATTCTGATCCGATTTTGGGTGCCACTCGACCGAGTGGTCTAGGCACTCGGTCGAGTGCCCCCTGTACGAATTATAATTCGTTCGCAATTTTGTATTGATTTAGAAATTGCTTTTTGATTTTTTGATAATTCGACGGTTTTACCGAATTGAGCATAAATATTGTACGACTTATGCTCGATTCGGGTTTTTTATAAATCATCAACTTGATTGAACCGAATATAAATATTATTGAATTTATACCCGACTCTAAATTTAAATGCTCGTTATATCCCATATTCGATTATTGAATCGATACGGAATACTAGAGCGAAAAAAATAAAGAAAATTGATTTGAGTCGTTTTAAGTCAATCAAAACGATATGAATTTCTCTCCGTGTTTGTAGCGTCATAATTACAACGTGACATCTACGTTAGCATCAACGAGAAATCGAATTAATTGAATTAAATTGACTAGATTGTTAGATTCGACATCCAACTATGAAATTGGTATCGGATCTAACGAATCGACACTTTGCTTAAACTAGAGGACTTGATTCCCTCGGCTTCTCCGACTTCGAATAAATCCCTAAGGATTGTGATGTCGGATCCACGTCAACGGGTTTCGACCCTTATTAAAAATACCTGTCTTGAAAAAGGTTTTAAAATTGATGAATGCCAGATTAATGATGATGCCGACAAAAATAATAACGAATTATTGTTTAAGTTAACTTATCTCAATAATCAAATAGTCGGGATACCGGAATAAGCGACCGTCAGCGCTGTGTGCAGTACACTTGTATATTCGTGTTTTCTTATTCCGATATCCCTCTTATTCAACACAAATCGATAAGTATTTTAATGCTTTTATAGTATTACCGATATTATGACACAATGAATAAAATAAAAAAAACGAAAATAAGGACGCGAAAAAAAAGAGGAGGACGACGAGTAGAGAAGGAGAAGAGAAAGGGTTTTGACACCCTCAACCTACATGTTCTTTTCTCGGATCGGACTCGTAATCGTGGCTTTAACACAAGAGCTTCGAGGTGTTATGAAGGTTGAGTTATGGTGGCTCGGGTTTTGATTCCTAGTACTAGGGCTAGGGTTTGATTGTAGAATTGCTTAGTGTAGAGTTAGGGTTGAGTTTTAGGGTTGCAAGGGTGCTAAAGTTAGGGTTCGAAAAAAGTGTCTTGAAGGGTGTGCAAGGGGTTGCTTATATAGGCAAAGCTAGGGCACCCGGTTAGGGTTACTCGACCGAGTAGGTGGCTAACTCGGTCGAGTGGCCCGTTACGCCTGCAGCCGGGCTCGAAACAGGCCCACTCGATCGAGTGGGTCGGGCACTCGATCGAGTGGCCCAAATGGGTTGCGCGGGTCCATTGACTTGGAACTTGACTTTGGATGGTTGATGGGTTGTTTTGTGGATCTCGGAAACGACTTTGACCGGGGTTGACCCAATCGCAAAAAAGTCGATTTTAATTCCGATGTCGGTTTTGGCCCAAATTAGTCATGTTTGACTCGGAATGATCCACTGGGCCTGGATTCAAGGATGGTTTTGTGAGATTTGTACTCTGTAAGTGTGTTAGCCAGCAATTAATGGATTTGAGCCCGTATCCGAGCGCATAGAAGCACGTTAGCGTCCAATCATCATCGGGTGTTCTTTTGGGAAACTACCATAGACACCTGGCAGTCAAAATACGGGTGTCTACAATATTGGACGGGAAAACTTTTAATGTGATGTTGACACGTAGGCATATTTTTAGGTTTTCCTATTCTTTTAGTAGAAAAGGGATTTACTCTCCTTTTTATTTTATTTTACTTAACATTACTCACTACTCCTATTTTTTAAACAAATCATTCTTATTTCTTTTTTACTTTACTCACTCACTCCCAGAAATCTTCCACATCAATCGTTTGACCATGGCCCCGCTGTGAAAGTTATCGTCACCGTCCATCTCCACCGTCGTTTAAGTCATCGTCGCCGACCATCTCCGCCGATGTGTATGTCATCGTCTTGAAACAATTGTGTGTGATTGTGGCTGACTTCAATTTGATTCTCTCCCTGATTCAACTCGTCTCTAATTTGATTTGTATATAGATATCGTTTGATGCATCACGGCAATTTCTTTGTTGATCTGTGCTCGAATTTGATTCTACTCGTCTCTAATTAGAAATCTTTAGAAGATTTTGATTCCAGTTTTCGAAAGAGTGAAGGTAAATTTAGATTCCTACACTTAACCTAATTTTTCTAATAGTGTATAAGGAGTGCAGGTAAATTTAGTCCCTAATTTGAAAGAGTGAAGGAGAATTGATAGGGAGTGAAGATAAATTGATTGATAAGGTGAGTAGTTTGTTCTAGATTTTCGCTTTTTCTCCTATTGTCTAGACTCTCATTGTTTTTTCTGTATCTTGATCTATTCCATGGTCTGTTACTCTGTTAGAATTCCTTTTTTAAGCCTTTTCACGTGTGTCTTGTTGTTAGCAGGGTATTGTTAGGGTTGAGACTTGAGATGATACAGGAGGATGAATAATGAACACATTGAGATGTGTCGAGCTATTTGGTTTTAGATGTTAAGTTGAACATTTCAAAAGCAAATTCAATTTTATTATAATCTGATGATGATAATGGTCGAAAATTGGAAAGTTGTAAAACATTACACTTCTGAGCTCTGTCCTTGGATGTATGTGAACTTGTGAGAATTGAGAGGAGTTTAGTTTAGTTATGAGATTACGCAAGGCATTACAGTCTAGTTTAGTTATGAGATTATGTGAAGATTCTACAGGATGATTCCCCCGCCTTCGTTTTTAGGGATTTACTTAATTTAATTTGTTAGTAATAGTGAGTTCGATTATTGTATGTATAATATTTTTTTTGTGTTGTTATGGTTGAGATGATATTAAGAACTAATTAAAAGATCTCTATTTTCATGTCAAGTTGTTTGTTTGAATGATGCTATTGAGATTCCTACTAGGTTCTGTACATGTGTGCTTGAGTAGCTGCGTGTGTATGATTAGCCATAATCATTATGAAGAAAACTTGCATTGAAACAACATCTAACTCAAATGTTGAATTCTGCATCAGGAACTTCATCTGAACCAAATTCAATCGTCATACAAGTCTATGGTATCTGCTTTAGTTTTCCAACTCAATGAGTTTGCTAGTTTACTGATATGAAAAGACCTGACTTGGGGTAACAATGTAACATCTCTTCTTATTCCTTTCTATTTTTGCTGCATATTCCTCTTATTTTCATTCATCTTCTTATGGCTATTATTCATGCCTCCCTTTCACCCTATACCATACTTCACCCTATATTTGTTAACTTTGTTTTCCATCATAACGTTTGTGCCTTGATTTGAATCTACTTGTTGCTACAACTACTTTTGCATTAACACCAGAGTATGGGGCATATATTGTATTAAACAGGTCTGAAAAAAGTTTGAAGCCATGGTGTTTGTTCAAATCCCAAGTGTTATCCTATAGACTCTGTCACCTTGCTCGTTTGCATAACGACATAACCTGTCTATGTCATTCTTTTTCTAATTCTAAACAGCTCCCTCTAAGTAGAAGTGCTGGGTACTTATTATGAGGAAGTTAGTTTTTATTCAAGATGTATAGCTAAATGTCCTGTAATATAAATAAGGCATTGGATACTTCCCATTTAGATTCATAGTACACTTTACTGTTTCAATAGCTAGCACAATCATTTGGCATCATTAAAAACTTACGTATGGGCACGTGCCTAATTTTTGTGGTTGGAAATTTTGGTTAATGTAAAGCCACATTAAGTTTGACTTGTTCACATTTCAATGGAGTAGTGGTCTATTTGTTTTTTGTTCATGTATATTGTGGCTTATTTTGGAGTGTTGCGCACTTGCGCCACATACAGGTCGGGGTTTGTATGTGTTAATGAATCTAAGCTAGTATATATGACCTGATCTATTCATATGTTTTAATTCGGATTCGTATCATGTGCGAGATTAATAACTGTTAGTTTTCCACCATGTTGGTGTAGTATACAACAGTTTTGATACTAAACACTTATGAAAGCTTTGTTTGATGTGATTTGTAGACTGTTGATTATCCTCAGGGAAGATAAAATACTCAGTTCTCAGGAAGTCACGAGCACAATGGAGCCAATTGATCTCTAGTCAGGTAGGCTTATCCATTAAGTATGCTCTATCATCTCAAGGATATTTACTCATTCTCATGTATATATTTGTTGTTCAATTATGAGACGCTCTCCTGTATATATAGATCATATAACATACAATTAATAAGGGCTATATTATAACTCGCTTTGAGGCCATATTTTAATTTATTTTGCAAATTTGTGTTTTGAAGAATTATACAACTGACTACTGCTCTATAAATGAAGATTTGACATTCTCTAAGTTTTTTTTGTTTAAAAGTCAAAACAAGGATTACCATTCGTGCTTTCAAGTTTGTTGGAATTTCCTTGACGTAAACGGTTAATATTATACATGCACAAGGAAAATATGGGTTGTATGGTAGCTAACTCATGTCAATTTGTTGTTTCGTCCAGAACGATGCAGATCGGTGGTTGCTGTCTGACGCAACAGATGTTAGCATCACTGATATGTGATATGTGGATAAATATGGATTACAGCGTCATTGTATCAATGAAGTGGGTATTTAGATTCATTTGTACTATTTTTTTTGGAAAACATATTTTTTTAGAAGATATTGATGTTACAAGACATTATTATTGTGTGTTTCCAGTGTAAATTTTCCTTCCAATGTAGTATACATTTGGAATCAATATACGGAGTATATATTTATGATCTTTTCTTGAATATTGTGTACACGTATTTAATTTTGAGCTATGAGAAATATTAAATAAAAAATAAAACGTAAAACAAGGAATCATTTTTCTCAATTTGATGGTTACTATTCTAGGAAGCAAAGAAACCATCTAATTCTCTTGTACGGTTTATTAAGTTTGGGCAAAGAAACCATTTAACCTTGTAACATGGTTTATTAAGTTGGGACAAAGAAATCATTTATCTTTCCAACAAGGTGTCTATTTCATAGACCAAAGAAACCATATTTCTCACAAAAGTGGTTTCTAAATGTTGCTCAAAGAAACCATTTTTTGCATATGATTTCTTACCCTAAGACACCTTTGACCTGAAGATCATCTCCATATTGGTGTCTTAGGCCATTTTAAGATGGTTTCTTTGCCCTCTTTTCTAGTAGTGTGCTGAATATTGTGTCAGTGTTGTTGATAGCCCTCAAGTCGAGTTTGGCAAGCAGTGCCTGATTTAAACTTAGGATATGTCGAATACCTAAATCCCCTTCCGATCTTGGAAGAGACAGGTGCAAAGAGCTTCGTCAGTGGATAGTCCTACTAATCTTATTACCGGCCCACCAGAAATGGGCAAACAGTTTAATAATCCTATTTGCCATACTTGCCGGTATTTTAAATACCGATAGGAGGTGAACAGAGAGGGAGGCTACAAAATTGATAAGAGTAAGGCAGCCAGCTGGAGAAAGGAATGACCCATTCCAGGAAGAAATTCGATGCACCACGCAATCAAAGATGTTGTTAAAGAAAGACTTACTGTTCCGGGAAACTTCAAGAGGAACACCAAGATATTTGCTCACAGCAGTGGACGACTAGATACCAAAAACCTTGTAGCTGAAGCGGGCCACATCAGGAGTGGTGTTTGGGCTGAAAGATAGTGATGATTTCCCTTTTTTGATAACTTGGCCCGAAGCTTCGCAATATTCTGCAATTGCAAAATGTAGGTTTTCAATGCCAGTTTTGTTACCTTTCATAAAAAAGATTGCATCATCCACAAAGAAGAGATGTGAAATAGAGGGGCACCCCTATCTCAATACGGATACCCTAGAAGGCATTCATCTCCTGCATCTTTCGCAAGTTGGCGGAAAGAATCTTAGTGGAGAGGACAAATAAAAACGGGGAGAGGAGGTCCCCTTGCCTAAGACCACGCTTAGGACTGATTCGAACTTTAGGAGAGCCATTAATAAGGAGGTCATAAGAGATTGAAGTGATGCAGTTCATAACGAGATTGACGATTTTGATCGGAAAAGCCATAGATTCCAGCATGAGATGAACAAAATTCCAGTTAACCTTATCAAAGGCTTTGCTAAAATCAATCTTTAAAGCTAATTTACTCTTTCTCCCCGATACGGAACAATGGTTGATATGATGGAAGAGTTCATGGGAAATGGCAATTTTATCGTTCATCGAACGTCTTGGAATGAACGCATTCTGGAAATCACCCACAAGCGAACCCAATAGGCTCTTAAAACGGTTTGCAATACATTTATTTGTTATTCTCATTATGACGTTGCAGAGGCTAATAGGTATGAATTGATCTGCACTAGTAGGGCTAGTTACTTTTGGAATGAAAGCGATGAAAGGTCTATTTAACTCCCGGAGAACCCGACCAGAGTTAAGGGTAGAGCAAACCGCCTTGGTAAGATCATGTTTAACTACAGCCCAATGCTTTTGGAAAAAGACGGCCGGGAAGCCATCGGGGCCAGGCGAATTTCATACCACCCATTTGGAAGACAACAGCACGCACCTCACGTGCAGTAAAGGGTTACTCTAGAAGGTGTTGATCAGAAGATGAAAGTTTTTTGACATTGCTAAAGAGGATGCCAAAAGTCTCCATGTACGTATGATAGGATCCACTACAACAAAAAAGCCTTTTCGCGGCGATTATTTCGTGACGATTGAAAAATCGACATAACTAATATACTTAAATTCCTTGTGAATGACCCCTTATTGTAACAAATATCAATCGATGCTAATAAACCCGACAAATCGACAGGTTACGTCCTCAAAACCCTAATATCCTAATACACCCAATTGAAACCTACCTTCCTTATTACTGAAATCACATTCACTCATCTCCTGTTCGTCCTTTACTTTCTCTTTCATGTTCTTCCCCCAATTCAGACTTCACTACTGTCAATAGAAAGGGAAAAAAAACAACCCCCCAACATTCCCTCACCCGCGCGACCCAATACCCGCGAATCCCCATGTCGGCCGCCAACCGATCCTCGTCCGTCGGACCCGATACCTGACGACCGTCGTCCTCCTCCGCCGGTGCCGCCGCTCTTATTCCCCTCTTTTGATTTTTTTCTTAAAATCCCCAAATTGATTAAGGTTTGATTTATAGTTGTTGTTTTATTTTGTTTATATTTCCTTTATTATTGTTGTATACACATCAATTGCTGTTGTATTTGATGAAGTCATGTTAGGTTAGGTTAGGTTAATTTACTTAAATTGTTAGTTTTAGATGAAATTTGTTGATTATTTTGTTTAAGTTAGGGTTAAATTAATTTTATTGTTGTTGTTATTCATATACTAATTCATGTTGCAGCTGATAAATTGATATAATTAGATGTTAAGTTAACTTACTTACCATTTAAGGTAGTTGGTGGTTTATGATGAAAGGATAAACAATTGTGATTTTGTTCTCTGAAATAATAATATGAGTGTCTTGTATGTAGTAGACTACAGTAGGAAAAATAACTACAGGAAGAGGAAAAGTGTTACATTTAACACAAGCTAAGCATAAGTTAGGGATATGAGCAGATGGTAACATGCTTAGAGTAGGGAGTTCGCTTTTACAGCGTGCTTTTGTCTTGTGCTTAGAATCATACAAGTACTATTTGCTGAAGGATACAATCTACAGACTATAGAGTCCCCAAACATATGTCCACCTTTCATAAGAAATATCCAATCTATATCCATTAGTTTCCCTAATTAATTGGGTTTTTTTTGTTATTTGACTGTTATGAGGTATTATTTTTCTGGAAAACTTCTACTGTAAACCTCATTGTCATCATATTATCTGAATTAATCCTTCAATTATGTTTTTCAACATCATGAATAAACTCATTAATGTCAAAGTGTCGAACAAATAAGAGCGAAGATAAACATATTTTGTGAGTGAATGAAGTAAATACTCCAGCTGTTAGGATGCAATGATGGTGTTGTTTGTCTCCTTGAGTGTGGTTTCAAGTTAAATATGTTGTCCTTGCTCACTCAAATTTTGTCCTTTTTTTTACCTTCTCAAGGTTCTAGGGTGTGTTCGTTAGTTGGGTATATGGTGTGTTGTGAATTGTTAGTAAAAATTTTGAAGTGCATTTTTCATTTATTTTTTTTAATGAATTGGACATGACTTAAGTCCGGATGATTTTTGGTGTGATTTAGTTACTTGATTGTAGAAAGATATTGACTTTAGGGATAATTATGCTTGTTTGATCCATGATTGCTTTTTTGTATGCCTTTCCAAACATTGGACATTGTTTTCTCTTCTTGTATGATGCAGATACTTCAAGCTTCAAGGCTTGATTGTGTGTCAATTACTGGAGTTTTTGAAATCGTACACAAATATTTCTGTAAAACGGGTTTTTGGTAACTTTTTTTTTGTTTTTGTAACTGTCTTTTTGTTTGTTAATTGGTTTTACATTACATGAGTGAAAAACATATAACGAGTAATTGAGTTTGATTTTTCTGTAAGACGGTTTTATCTTCAATGTTGTTCTTATTTTGCTTACGAACAATTTTTTTTTCAGGTTTCTATAACACCGGAAGTTAATTCAAGCAAACTGAACAAAGCGATAATGGCTCAGCTCGTGAAGCTTTATAGGGAAAGTGACTTGGGAACAAGGCTGCCTATTTACGATGGAAAGAAGAATCTGTAAACTGCTAGATTACTACCATTTACAACTAAAGAATTCAAAGTTACATTGGTCGACGATTGTGAAGGATTTGAATCAACAAAGTACAAAGTACGATCCTTTATCAGATTCCTTTTTCTTGGATCTTTGTTGGTTGATATTCTGTCTTTATAAAGTGTTTGACATGGAAATATTTTCAGAATGAATTCAAGGTAAGAATCGAGTTTGTCGGGTTTACTAGAATGGACATGTTACACGAGTTGCTTGCTGGTAAACAGGTTAAGGCACCTCAAGAGGCACTCACTGTCATTGACACCGTCTTGAGGGAGCTTGCATCGAAGAGGTGTGTGATACTTAGTTTTTTTAGTAGGATGTTTATCATGTTTTTTATCCGACTCTTTTTCATTAAGATACGATACATCCCATGGACGCTTCATTAAGGCAAAATCACATTGCCTTCATCTCACATTCACTTCCCAAAATGCGAAAAATTACACGATTATTCTATTCTCCAAACATCCAAAAGCCTCATCAACTTGGTGGCGGTTTACACTCATGGCGCGACTTCTATCAAAGTATCAAGCCCACACAAATGGGACTGGCCTTGAACATCAGTGTGAGCATCTTTAATCGTTTCTTATGACGGATAATTATAATATTATATTGCGATTTGGTGATGCCAAGCTAAGACCCGGTTTTTGTTTAATCGATTAGATATATCTGCAAGTGCTTTCATTGAACCACTCCCAGTCATCGAGTTTGTGGCCCAAGTGTTAGGAAAAGATGTAAGGACTCGTTCGTTGTCTGATGTTGATTCAGTCAAGGTACTTTTAAATACCGACTTTGCTATAGTATCATCCTTATTACACGAGTTCATTGGCAGACGAGCGTTCATGGAAAAACACTTCAACATATTTTGATGGAGCCTATATCGTTATACACCTTTTTTCATTAGTAATCTTAACACCATCACACCATTCTTGTCGTTCTATGACTATACAGAAGCTCATGTGAGTACTTGTGCAGATTAAGAAAGCACTTAGAGGTATCAAAGTCGAAGTTACTCACAAAGGAAACGTATGTAGAAAGTATCGAATTTCACGGCTCTCATCACGGCCTACAAGAGAGCTAATATACTATTTTTTCCTCATCTCGCTTCATCCTCTTTTTTCTTTGTGCATTCGTCCTCATCACTGCCTACGAGACTAGGGAGTCGGATAAGTTGCATTGAGATTAGTTTTGGGCTTCACTATAACCGAATATCAAGGACGGTACATTCTGAATAATGCAACGAGAATGCAGTCCTTCCTTATAATATTGCTGGTTGACCGCCTTTTGATTCAACACGAGATGCACTTTAGGCGCGGAATCAGCCGGAGGTTTTTTTAGGCGCGATTACTTTACAATATAATACCGAATACATGGGTAGAATGAAGCTCTTCTTTGGTGGCCGAAGACATAGTAATTTTTTTAGGTTGTCAAAAGATCGTTTGCAGTTTTGCACATACTTATATTAATTTAATTTTAGTTATGTTGGATATATATAATTTTTGGAATGTATGAGTAATATAAAAGTTACATATTTTTTCACTTGTTTTTTTTTTCGCACCACATTTGAGAGATAAATGTGATATATTTCGTATCGAATTAAATTGATACCAAATCTATATCCTTTTTCCACTAACCAAATAACACTACTCATGTATTTTCCCGCCTACTTTGTTGGGCTACTTATTGGACTTATCTTCATTGGATCATTTAATTATTGAGGGGATTGTGCTGATCCATATATCAATATATCAATCTACATTTTAGAATTTCCATATATGTGTTTGACTTAATCATGCATATATGTATTTAGCGTGATATGAGGTGATATAATATAGTATGATTACCTAATATAACGTTCCATTTTGTAAAAATATTATTTATTTACGACATATTAAAGAGAGTTTCACAACATGTTAACTACTAAAAAAATTCATTATTATACATTTTTTTAAATAAATATTTACAATGTATATTGAAGATAAAAGTGATGTGTATCTCAAATTACGAGATAACATATATGAAGTATAAAAATATTTACATTATGTTCAATAAAATATACTAATGACATTTCAAGCACTAAATTATCTTGATTAATTTTGCAGTTTCAAAAATATTTTCTTATATTGGAAATATACGATCGGCGGTTTGTTGATACACGTAAAATTAAAATATTGCATTCTCAGTTTTAAATCCTCTATATACTACGGAGTAATACAATAATGATATCTTGAAAATAGATGATGGGTCAACACCTCCTCTCACTTTCCCGCTCAATCCATAACCCTAACTCAGAGTGGGTCAATACATATTTCTTCATTATTTTCACAGTGACAAATAAAAAAATTTGTTCCATGCACATCTATAATTATAAAAAGTTACTCTATATCACATAAAAAGTTATAAAATTATACCATTAAAATTCTTTTAAAAATAACATTCATATAATTATAAGTTTAACAAAAATTAGTCATATATTTTGATAAATATTGAAGAGGAGTGAACATGAATGACATATTAAAAAACAGTGGAGTAATATACAAATATTAATGTTAGAATACACATTTTATGGTACTATTATTTAGACTCTTATTTTAATTAGTTTATTTTCAATTTATTTTCTCAAAACAAAATATTAAAATGAAAAATATGAGAAATAATGAATTGCTAATCAAAATTTATTTCGTATGAATAATCAACTAAAAATTAAACTCCTATATATACCGTGCTGGGTACGGGGTCTATACTAGTCCCCTATATACTAAAAGGATAGGAGAAGCTAGGAGTACGATGACGTGTCGTAACCTCCTTCATCCGTTTTCCCGCCTAATGTTATTTCTACTGCATAATGGACTACCTAAACAATGAATGAAACTGTAAATTTCATAAATCTCGTATAAGGCCCAATGTAAATCTCTAATCAACTTTAACTTACGTTATAGAAAAAAATACGTAAATTAAATTAAAAACATAAACTCAATGTACAAATTGTATAATAATTTTATTTTAAAGACAAAAACGAAGTGACTAAATTAAATTAAATTAAATTGAGATGTAATAAAAAATATCCATCATCATTCGGAGAGTTCAATTGAAAATTTATTTCAAAATGATATTATTGTAGACACCAAAATTTTATCTGATAACTATAAAATATTTTAACATAAATTGACATATCAATTTAAATAAAATTTATTATTAATTTATTTATTGATAAATTTATTTCTAGTGTAAGCCGTGCATTTTGTACGGGACCTGAACTGGTATACTATTAAACCTTTAACAAAATCATCACATTTCTTCATTTCAATTTCAAAGCATTTGAGGAAGTCATGTCACCCTCTTCTCATTAATTGATTTCTTCTCTTTTTGAAAAAAAATAAAAATAAATTAGTGTATTGAATACGTAGTATTAAATGCAAATAATTAATATTAAAAATTACATTTATTCTTTTTATAAAAAGATTTATGCATTTTTTTTCAAAGTTAGAATTAGTATTATAACTATAATTTTTATTATAATATTTTCTTCGTTGTTGTCGTCGCCGTCAATAGCATTATTTTTAGCCGATAAATTTTGGTAATATTGATAATCATTTTATTATATGTCTTCTGTGATACAATTTTTTTTATTATAGGACGTTAATTATAAGACTTATTTAAAAGTAATCATTTCAACTTACGATAAAGCTTTTTTGTTCTTCTAAAGTTAATATCCAATATTGTTCAATTATAAACGTAGATAACGACACATGTAATACGAGTTTAATGTTAAATATATTTATGTCAAACAAAATAAAATAGACGCGAAGAAAAAAATATTCCGCAACTTTCACGAGACAGAACCATTGTATATATATAAACTCACTTTGTATATATAAACTCACTTTAACAAATCATCCTCGCTCATCCATAAATTAGCTAAACTCACATCCACATTCTAATGAACGAAATGTATAGATGTCAAAACATAATTGAATCTCATCTCCAAAATAAAATTTCAATCAAAAGAAAATTGGAGTCATCCACATTTTTTTAGTATGACACTTCATCCCCTTCAACTAGTATTTTCCTTTTAACTTTCCTGTCCTGACATAAAGTTCTAGTACATGAGAAAATATTGCCAAATTTTCATATATTTAACGGTGTAGACACCCACATTTTGATCGCCAGGTGTCTATAGCAGTTTCCAAAAAATACCCGATGATGATCGGACGCAAACGTGTTTCTACGCGCTCGGATATGGGCTCGAAACCATTGATTGTTGGCTAAGGCCCTTTACGGAGTACAAATCTCACAAAACCAACCTCAAATCCAGGCTCAGTGGGCTGTTTCCAATAGAATAAGACTAATTTGGGTCAAAACCGACACCGGAATAAAACCGACTTTTAGCGATTGGGTCAAACCCCGGTCAAAGACGCTCCGAGACACAAAAAACAATCACTCAAACATCAAAAGTCCAATCCAAATACAAAAACCACAAAATGCCTAACCCGAGGTCCAAAGGCCCGGACCTCTCGCCCCAGCTGACCCACTCAATCGAGTGTCAGCCCACTCGATCGAGTGGGCCCTCAAGTAAGCCCGACTGTAGTCGCACTAGGCCACTCGACCGAGTTAGCCCGTTACTCGGTCGAGTAACCCTAGTGTAGACACCCACATTTTGACCGCCAGGTGTCTATAGTAGTTCCCGCCAAACACCCGATGATGATTGGACGTAAACGTGCTTTGATAGACTCGGATATGGGCTTGTAATCATGGACATTTGGTTTAGACTTTTTAAGGAGTACAAATTTCATAAAACCAACCTCAAATCCAGGCCCAGTGGGTCGTTTTGAGTCAAATAACACTAATTTGGGTCGAAACCGACACCAGGGGTAAAACCGTCTTTTAGCGACCGAGTCAAAACCCGGTCAAAGACTTTCCCGAGACATGTGAGTCAGCCGTGACACTCAAACGGTTGATTCCAACCCAAATTCCTACAAAATTTCAGACTCATTAAAAGCATTAAACAATTCCGTTAAAGGTAGAATTCGACCTCAAGTAGGAATTCTATCCGGAAACCGATTCAGACATTGACCGAGTACCAAATACCCGGCCAAACACTCCTCAATCAACCGAGAATTCCTTTCTTCTTGGCCAAGAAAGCGGAATTCTTATGCTCCTTAAACTCCTACGTTTCCTATCCTAAGCGGTATTCAAACTCTCCTAAACCAAGGTCGGAAACTCCCTATAAATAGGACCTCCCATCCAACACTTTCAAGGACGAAAAATCACAACACAGTATCACATTACACCGAGCAAAAAACGTCCGAAACACCCTCCACACACGGTTTACACACAAACTCGATAGTTAGCAAATCCCGACACTTTTCCCGAAGCCTCGAAGCCTTGACCGCACGTCAAACCCGGCGTCCCAAATCACCCAAACCGATACACCTTAACTCATCCTCATCATCTCGACGCTCCCAAGTCTAAGCCACTTCCCGAAGAGCCTTATCCCGAGAAAACAAAGCATGTAGGTTGAGGGTGTAAATCAAACCCGACTCTTCTCTTTTCTCTTCCCTTCTCCTCGTTTTTTTATTATGGGTCTCTCGTCGGTCTTTTTTTTATTTTCTAATATCGATACTACTAAAAACTATTTTTATATATCGAGTATTCTTAAAAATATGATATCGATTCTATATAATCGAACATCGTATCAAAAAGAATTATATTAAGTTTTCGACGATATCGTTACATTTTTTTATTCAAAACCCTTTTTTACAACTCTTCTTTCAAAATTCTTTTCTTTTTACTTTTCGTTCAAAAAAACAATTTTTTTAAAACCTTTTCTAAAATCATTCCGACTATTCGATATCGATTTCATAATCGAATATCGAATATGACGAATATCGAAAATATAAACCGAGTATAAATTAATCCATATTTGTACGCGATTTATAAGATTTTTCGACAAAAAAATAAAAAGCGGACAGACCCGCACGCGAGTCGAGCCCGGTCCAGGCGACTCGCGCCCGAGTCTGTGACCCGGCCCTTTTTTTAGTTCTTCGATCGTTTTATTTTTATTATTTTACGAAACGATTTCTAAATTTATATCTTTTCCAAAATTATTCCAAATATTTGATATTGATTTCGTAGTCAACTATCGAATATAACGAATATCGAGAATATTAAGTCGAGTACGAATTATGCGATATTTGTACGCGATTTAATCAAAAATTTTCCGAAAACCGTCGTCGAAATCAGGCCGCCACGCGACCCGCCTGAGTCCCGGGCGAGTCGCGCGGCAGACTGTCCAAGCGCGCCCCTTTTCGTTCTTTTTTATTATTTTTCGAACTTCGTTTTTTATACAAAACAGCGTTTTAGTAATATTTTTCAGATTTCGATTAATATTTATTTTCTCGATCTCGTATATTTATTTGCTATATTATTCAATCGTTACTAACTCGTTTTCTCGTATTTGTAGCAATTTATTTTTCTCATATTCTTTTTATCGTTTTATTAGACTAAAACGAACTCACATGCAAAAATAACTTTGACGTTAGTAGTTTAACGTGCATTAAACGACTTAGCAACCCATTTATTTATTTTCCTCACATGTCTTAGGAAAATAATCTCTGCATATCATTCAATCGTCGAACTAACGCGTGTACACAAAACCGAACGATATCTTAGTAAAGGCCGCTAAGTGCGGGCGGGGTTGGGTGTTCTCACTGAACTTCCCAACACGTACCCTCACCCCTTACTCAGAACCATGGTTTCCGGATGTCCGAATCCATTGGCAACGAGAGTCATTCAATATACGATTAACCGCTCAAGTCTACATCGGTATCGTAATGCTAAGGGACGAACCCAATAAACTCTGACATCGGAAATGGGCCAGGCTTTAAGTATGGCCCACTACGACATAGAGTGGGTTCGAATGGTTCCGAATAACCATAAAATTCGGTGGCGACTCCTACTTTGATTTAAAATTCTATTCGATCCATCTCATATGGAAATTCTATCGCCTCCCCAAAACCCGCGCTTCGCCGCGTCGGGGTGGACCTATGTCATGTCCACAATTTGGCGACTCCGCTGGGGATCAACTGATGTGTCACTTACCATCGGCATCTTCAGAGTGAGACTCGAAAAGAAATCGTTCGATTAGTAATGTACACGTTTTAGTTCAATGGTTCATGCATAACCCCGTTCTATCCCGGGCCGGTTACTTGTGACCGGCGTCCCACTATACCACGGTGCATTTCTACTTGGATGCACTAAAGACTTCGATCGCGGAACTCGCATAGGTTTTACGGCAGATTCTAAGACCAACTCGGCTTAGGAGGTCCGTCCTGATTTGCGAGAATGCGATCGTTGTTGGTATAGACCTTATTTGACCGACCAAGACTTAGACTAAGAGCATACATGGCGTCGTTATACCGTTTCCGTGACTACATGCTACTTGATCTTCTTTGGTCTTTTTCAAAAACCCTCATTTTCAAAAAATTTACATCTTTTTCAAACCCATCTTTTTTTCAAAACCCGGAAAGCTGCCGAATTTAGGACTTATGATTTTGACTCAAAATAGCCTATTTTTAGCCGGTATGCTGTCCAAACCTTTTCAAAAAAAAAAGCCCGAAATCTCGGCCCGATAACCCCTCTCTCGATCTTCAAAAAAAATCGGGTCTTCCAATCCGACTTTGCTCGGTTTTCAAATTCAAATTCATTTTTCAAAACTCTTTTCTTCTTAGGACTTCCCCGTATTTAGCAGTGTCGGGTCTTGTCATAAGTTAGAATCTATAGCGTCGAAACTCCGTCGATCTTATCTCACGGGTTTCTACCCATCCTAGTCCGCCTTACTTGTCAAGGCACGGCCCACCTTTGTAGGACAGACTCCTACAAAGGGAAGCCCGTTTATACACTCGAGTCCAAAGTCTGGGGAATTCTCACGTAGACCTTGCTTCGAACAGGACTAGGCCCACTTTGCCGAATCCTAAGGAAGGCCCACCATTCACGCATCATCCGTCTAGAAGTCGGTTTTCAGTCTTTTCCTAGTCTAGTCTTTTCCTTGCTCGGGATGTACTTTTGATTCTAAGATCTGGGTCAGTTACTGATTACGCGGTGCCCTTACAGACAGGCCACCCCACACTCGAGCCATGACGCAACAAGCCGTAGACGAATTGAAGTCCTCATTGACCAAGCTAGAGAACATGATCACGTCAATGAGAGGGGACCAGATCTCCATCCTCACCCGAGTAAGCGCCATAGAACAGGGAACTCCTAGTGGCAGTGTCGATACTACTGGGCCTTTAGCTGAATTGGCCAGCGCAGTCCCCAAACTGCAGGAACAGGTCCATCTGACAACCCAAAGCTCCATCCATACGGAGAATGCTAGGACCTACACCCCACTGACCGATGAACTACCCGCCAATCTCAACCTGACGGGTCTATCAATGTTCGAGGGTACTGAAGACCCGGTCCACCACATCCGGGCTTTCAAGGAGTTTATGGCCCTTAAAGGGGTTAAGTCCAGCATGTTCAAGCACCTATTCGCTTCATCTCTCGAGAAGCACCCAAGGGCCTGGTACTACCGGCTCGATTCCAAGAAATACAAAACTTGGGATGACGTGGCAACGGAATTCACTCGGAACTACGCCGACAACACGGAGATCCAGACCACTATGCGCACCCTGGAGGTAATGGCCCAGGAACCTAAGGAAGGATTTACAAAGTACCTTCAACGCTGGAGGGCTGAAAGCGTCAAACTGGTCGATAAGCCCAGTGAAAAAGTGCTGGTTGAAGCCTTCGTCAAGAACCTCCTTCCAGCTTACCGGGTCCATCTCCGGTATGCCATCGTACCTAGCTTCGCGATCCTAACTGAAATGGGAACGAGAATCGAGGATGATTTAAGATTGGAAAGCCTCACTAAGGCCTCCACTAAGGGATACCAAGGGGCTAGCTCATCAACAAGCAAGCCCACTATTACTGCTGCCACTCGTAGCATTTTTGATGAGGTAAATGCACTCGATACCTCATCCCAGAAGACTAGCACTCCCCAGGTATTCACCGACATAGGCACTACCTATGAAAACGCCCTTCAGAGACTATCATCGAAAGGCCTGATCACCCTGATAGGCCCAACACCTGATATCCCGGTTGAACGTCGCTCCAAGGTCTACAACCTCCAGGCCTACTGTCACTATCATCGTGGTAAGGTTCACGATACCGAGAAATGTTGGAAGCTAAAACACCTTATCCAAGATCTCATTGAGAGCGGGAAAATTCCTTTGCCCGGGGGTAAACCCAACAACAAGGATAACCCGTTGGCCACTCACGCCATCTTTTCCGGGGAAATAATGGATTGCTCACACCTCATTTCTCCATTTATCCCGCAAACAAACGGGATCTGGTGCGATGACGAAGACGATGTCTACCTCACCAAAGGGGAAGCTGTCCCCATCACGCCTGAGGAGATTCAGAAGGTTAAGTCCAAGGCCTTAGCCACTAGTCAAGCCCTCATCATCGCCGAACCGCTTAAGGTGGAGCCCGCCCCAGAAGAGCCGACTGCTGAAAAGGCTCTTGTGAAGCAGCTAAGCAAGACTCGAGTTGACCTCTCTATATGGCAACTCCTAGTTAGTTCTCAGGAACATCGAGAGGCACTCACTAAGGCCCTCGATCAAGTCAAAATTGACTCCATGGCTACACCAGCTGAAATGGTAGCCACAGTCATACCTCACCTAAAAGGGAGATCCATAGAGGAAGGCCCACTGATTACCTTCTCCAATGCTGATCTACCGCCCTTCGGGCCAGCTCACAACATGGCCCTCTACATCACGGTTATCTGCTGTGGAAAGTACCTACCCATGACCCTAATTGACGACGGGTCAGCAGTCAATGTCCTCCCCTTGAGGACCGCCAAAGCCCTCGGCATCACCGAGGCCGACTACATTCCAACAGCTCAAACCATACAGGCTTTTGACGGAAGCCCAAAGTCAGTAGCCGGAGCTACAAAACTCACTATCATAACGGGCCCGATAAAGAAAGAGCTGGAGTTCCAAGTGATCGACGTAACCTCTTCCTTTAACCTTCTTTTGGGAAGACCTTGGATCCATGCGACCAGGGCTGTGTCCTCCACCTTGTATCGGAAAATCAAGCTGCCTTTGCATGACACCGTCATCACTATAGAAGCCACACCTATGACTGTGGCTAACTGCAACACCTCGGGCCGCACCGATCTCTGGGGGTTCAACTTCGTAGGGGCCATCGAAGAAGACCAGCTCTTCCGTCCTTACTTCACGGTCCACCTTGACCGGATGTTGCAGAATCTGGGCTTTCTACCAGGGGTTACATCAAGGCCCGATCTCCCTGCAGGAAAAATTCTCGAAGTTCTTGACAATGGAAGGACTCAAACCGGCTTGGGCTACACCCCAACTCCGGAAAACATAGGCCAAACTGAAACCGGTAAGGTTACCTTTGTCACTCCAGTGTTCGAGACTGTCCAAACTGGCCTATATCGGCCTGCCACCGCACGCCTTGGGACCCACTTGGCCCAGGACTGCAACTACATACCGGACGACATCTTTGCTCTCATCCAGGCCGAAGATGCTAAGAATGCCGAGCCCGCGCTAGGGCTACTTTTTGGAGAAGAACTTGCGGTCCCAACACCGAAGGAAGAGCTAGTCAGCCTCATTCTCCGCAGTCGCACCTTTGACCCGTCTAAGCTAATCTCAGAAGTCGGGTCCGGGACCAGAGCTTGGAAGAAAACTGTCAAGTGGACTGACAGTCAAGGAAGAACTTACAAGCTGATCACAGGGAAAGGAGAGATGCCAGAATCTGAGTCTGAGTCTGAGTCGGAGTCCGAGTCAGAGTCTAAGATTGAGTCTAGTGAGTCTGGTGCTAAGGTCAATCCTGTAACTCCCCCTCTCCCTTTAGCCATTCCTGGTGCCTCGGGGTCTGTCCCGGGCACCCTACCTATCCCGCCATTGACTAGTGATCAGATGGCAGCTCTCTTCGAGCTTTTTTCCCAATTTATGATCAATAATAACAACCGTTCTGCTTACGACTTGTCTCATTTTCAAAACTTTCTCAATTTCAAAAAATTTATGTGCAATGACATTGAGAAGCCCGACGAACAGGTATCCTTGCCTCCACATCTGATCGAGCAACTAGAGCAAAGGGAATCCCGCAATCCGGTAATCGAAGAAACCGAATCCATCAACGTGGGAACAACCTTAGAGCCTCAGATGCTTAAGATAGGATTATCATTAGATCCCGAGGAGAAACAACAATTCATAGTTCTCTTTCAAGAATTCAAAGACGTCTTCGCATGGTCCTATAAGGACATGCCGGGAATCGATCGCGAAATAGCCGAACATCATATACCGATCAAGGAAGGGTTCAAGCCGGTTAAACAAAAACTCCGACGCATGAGGCCCGAATGGTCCCTCAAGGTCAAGGAGGAAGTCGATAAACAATTCAAGGCTGGGTTCATACGAGTCTCCGAGTATCCAGATTGGGTTGCAAACATAGTACCAGTCCCTAAAAAGGATGGTAAGGTTCGTGTCTGTGTAGACTTTCGGGATCTTAACAAAGCGAGCCAAAAAGACGATTTCCCATTACCACACATCGATATACTGGTAGATAACACAGCAGATCATGCCCTTCTATCATTTATGGACGGGTACGTGGGGTATAATCAGATAAAAATGGCAGAAGAAGATATGGATAAGACCACCTTCATTACACCTTGGGGTACTTATTGCTATACAGTAATGTCGTTTGGTCTCATCAATGCCGGGGCCACTTACCAACGAACTGCCACAACTTTATTGCATGACATGATGCATAAGGAAGTGGAAGTCTACGTGGACGACATGATCGTCAAATCCAAAGACAGGGATGGTCACATCACCGCCCTGAGAAAGTTCTTCACTCGATTACGCAAATACAACATGAGGCTAAACCCTCAGAAAGGCAGTTTCGGGGTAACATCTGGCAAATTATTGGGTCATATCGTTAGCCAACGAGGTATCGAGGTCGATCCAGCCAAGATCAAAGCCATCGCCGAGATGCAGCCTCCTAAAACCAAAAAGGAGATAAGAGGGTTTCTCGGAAAAGTCCAATACATCAGTAGGTTCATTTCAAAGCTAACCATGGTGTGTGAACCAATCTTTAAGAAGCTGAAAATAGGAGAACGGTTACTATGGGACGATAAATGTCAAGCAGCCTTTGATAGAATCAAGGAAATTTTGGCCTCACCACCGGTCCTAATGCCACCTCAGCACGATTTGCCTTTGTCACTATACCTAACCACGACAGAGACAGCCATGGGGGCTATGCTAGCTCAAACGGTCAATTCCGAAGAACGAGCCATATACTACATCAGCAAGAAGTTTTTAGAGTACGAGTGTAAGTACACCATGCTCGAAAAGACATGCTTAGCTTTGGTCTGGGTTACTAAAAAGCTCCGGCATTACATGCTCAGTTACGAGGTACAAGTGTTGTCCAGAATGGATCCAATCAAGTACCTTTCCGAAAAGCCCATCCTCAACGGCAGGATATCAAGATGGACCCTCATGTTGGCAGAATTCGACCTAAATTTCGTACCACTGAAAGCCATCAAAGAACGAGTAGTAGCCGAATTTCTCGCTGACAGTCCCATAACCGAAGAAGGACACACCGACACTTGGTCCTTCCCGGATGAAGACATTTTCCACACTGACACCGAAGCGTGGGACTTATACTTCGACGGAGCATCCAATTTTCGAGGATTTGGAGTCGGGATCCTCCTAATCTCACCAAGAGGAGAGCATACTCCCGTATCCATCAAATTGGACTTCGACGTCACCAACAACGCCGCTGAGTATGAAGCATGTATCCACGGGCTACAAGCCGCCGCCGACTTAGGGGTCACGAACCTCCGAGTACACGGTGATTCATCTCTGGTCATTAATCAAGCACTCCAAAAATGGAAAACTCAAAATGCTAATCTCGTGGCCTACCAGGCACGAGTACGGGATCTCGAAAAACAATTCCACAAGGTAGAATATATATACCTACCTCGGGAAGAAAATCAATTCGCAGATGCACTCTCAAAACTGGCATCTCTGCTAAATATTCCCGACCATATGACCAGTATGCCAATCTGTGTCGAAAGACGCTCCGAGCCTGCATATATCCACGACATCGAAGAAATAGAGATACCTGATCCCGAGCCGTGGTATCAAGCCGTATCGACATACCTAGCAACCGGGGAATATCCACCCGGAGCTGACAACCGAGCCAAAAAGGCCCTGCGAAGACTGGCAACCCAGTTCATCCGCACCGACGATGGGCAACTTTACAAAAAGACAGCACAGGGGGCTCTCCTTCGATGTGTCGATAAAACCAATGCCGAAAAAGTTATGGCTGAGGTACATGACGGCGAATGCGGCCCACACATGAACGCCCAGATGCTGGTCCGGAAAATCATGAGGCTCGGTTACTACTGGAATAGCATGGAAACCGACTGCCAGCAATATGTTAGACATTGCCATAATTGTCAAATTTTTGCCAATGTACAGCATATGCCACCATCCTTGCTATACACCATGACGTCACCATGGCCATTTTCAACATGGGGAATCGACATAATTGGGAAAATAAACCCCTCGGGAACCGGAGGACACTGCTTCATTTTGGTAGCGATCGACTATTTCACCAAATGGGTCGAAGCTGAATCCTATCGTATTCTCAACGCCAGCCATGTTGCCAAATTCATTCAAAACAAAATAATATGCCGGTATGGGATCCCTCATGAATTCATTAGTGACCACGGGACCTATTTTCAAGCCGAAACAGCAGCCTTGCTGACCAAGTACAAAATTCAAAGGCATACGTCTTCACCCTACCGACCCCAAACCAATGGAGCGGTAGAAGCGGCTAATAAAACAATTATCACCATACTCAAAAAGATGGCTGATAATTACCAAGACTGGCCCGACAAAATACCATATGCACTTTGGGGATATCGGACCTCGATTCGTACTGCGACCGGGGCAACAACGTATTACCTTACATACGGCATGGAAGCAGTCCAACCTGTTGAGTTAGAAATGCCATCACTCAGAATCCTACTCGAAAGTCAAGTACCTGAAGCTGATTGGGTTCGAGCACGATATGACTCGCTAGTCCTTTTAGACGAACGACGATCTCGTGCCCTCAATAATATTCAAATCTATCAGAAGAGAATCCAACGGGCTTTCAACAAAAGGGTAAGGCCCAGAAACATCAAAGAAGGAGATTTGGTTCTCAAGTCTGTTTGAGCTTTATTACCAGTAGGCCCAAGGGGAAAATTCAAACCTAACTGGGCTGGGCCATATCTGGTAAAGAAGATTCTATCAGGTGGAGCGGTAATGCTAACGGATCTGGACGGGAACGAGTTTGTCAACCCAACTAACCTGGACCAGCTGAAGCGCTACTACCCTTAACCCACCTCTCTCAATGTCATTTGCAAAAGTTTATTAAAAAAAACATCTTTTTTTCAAACTTTTAAAGACAAGTCAAAAGCTAGAATTATTTATTCTACTGTTACAAACATCTTGAACCAATAGTCTCGATGTGTTTCGAAATTGCAAAATAATTCAGTCTGAACTACGTTTGGTTTGATTCCATTTATTGTGGATACGTAGGCAGCCCTTCAAAAGGGCACAACCACTGCAATCGAGAAAAAAAAACAGGAACGATTCTTTAATAAATCTTTTCTTATTTATTTCAAAAAATCTCTCTCCGATAAAATCAAAAAAAAAATCAGCACAAAATAAATAATACTAATACTTAAATAATAAAAACTAGGGCATTTTTCCCTTTCCTTTGCCCTTAGCCTCCTTTTCGATCCATCGGCGTCGAGGTGGAGGTGAACGCTCCCTGATCACCAAGGGAACCTCCTTAACCCGGGCTCGTTTTTTCAAACTCGATTCCCCGGGCACCTCGTTATCACGCCGGCCTAGCTTGTCTTGGATCGCTAGCCTCGGTCCAAGTCTTTTCTCCAAATCACTAGCACCGGTCTCATTAGCCTGAGTCTTAGTTTTTGACTTAGAACCTGACCCTGGCTCAGCAAAGGAAGTTGGAGTCTCTTCAAAGAACCGCCTGTTGTCTTTGGCCAATTCTCGGCGGGCCAAGTCAAGAGCTTCTTCAGTCTTCAGAATTCTACGGGCCTCCTGGGATTCTTCAGAAGTCCATTTTCGGTAGGATTCAGAAACCCAAGTGGTTTGACAAGGGTGAGGTATAGTCCACATGACACGGGTAAACCAGCGCTGAAGCCACGTGTCACACATAGCGTCCGTCAATTGGATCGAAACGCTGATAATTGCCTCAGTCTCGGGGATCTCCTGAAACGACCCGAACTGTCTTAGAATACGGTCCGGATAGATATGGACGGTCCAGTCCAAAGACAAGATCACCAGATAGCGGGCCTTGTCCCTCCTAGCTAGCCCCGTCAGCCTCGAAAGAACCACCAGATGACATTCCATCTAATCAAAGGCCCACCATGGAACGTTAGCTCTTCGTCCCAGTATTTTTGAGTTATGTGATGACTTGATCTTATTCGGCGAGACCTTGAACCGATCTGACAGCTACGATATCTGGATAAGTTCACTGGGGGCTCTATGATCGACAGACGCTCGGATAACCAGATCTGCAAAATTTTCGAAAAGTAAAAAACTTTCGAGAAATCAAAAAATCCGGGAAAAAAAAAAAAAAATCGAAAAATTCGAAAAAATCTAAAAAATCGAAAAATCAAAAATTTTCGTAAAAAATTGGAAATATTCAAAAATTTCGGCAAAAACAAAAATTTTCGAAAATTTCGAAAATCCGGAAAAATTGGAAATTCCGGAAAACTCCGGAAAAATTCAAAATTACCGCAAAAATCGAGAAATCGGGCAATTGTTCAAAAAAGAAAAGGTTAAATACCTGCAGAAGATGGATACTCCCTGTCAATTGCCGATCTGGGTCGAGTCTTCTAGCGTCAAGGCCTATAATAATCTCCCCAGTTATCAGCCAAGCCGGGCTGTGACCTGTCTCCATTTGGTCAACTATGCTGATTAGCCTGATCTCACCTAAGCATGAGTCAGCATCCATCCGACCTTCGAAGGCATATCTATGCAGCATACAAAAGGCAAAGGCCCTACGCCTATGGGTAGAAGTAATTCTTTCACCAACTGGGTCCATGAATTTGTCAGCCAAGTCAAATAGGGAAACTGAATCTCCCTTCACCATCCCCTGTTTCATCTAGGCATACAGGCCTAACCAGGAAATTCCAGGAATCCGTGTCAGAATCCGATTAGGAATCAAAGTCATCCCAAGCATCCTTATTTCCAAACCATTTCAGCATTTTCCTTTTGAAAATTTTCAAAAAAAATCATCATTTCTTCCCCAGCATGAGTCAGTGTTTCACCTAAATGTTACATACAAATTATGTCAGCATTCAGGTACACCCAAGACTCCCAGAAATTCTAAGTTCCCCAGTGGAAAAGTTCGAGCAACATCTTTCAGGATATATCTGCAAACAGATATGCCCATAGCTTCCAAGGCAAGCTCCCGCGCAATTCTAAGACAGGATATATCTGCAAACAGGTATACCCATAGCTTCCTAGGCAAGCTCCCGCGACATTATTAACATCAACCCAGGTATGATTTCTATCCTATGGCTGGCGAGCCCTTCACGCAGGTCTAATGGACTCTAAACGACCCGATCGGAAGTCTGCCAGGTTTTAATCCTCGATTGACCTGGTAGCTACTTTGACTTTTGCCTTGTCCAAGCCTCAGTCAGAGTGGGGGCTCTGTAGACACCCACATTTTGACCGCCAGGTGTCTATAGTAGTTCCCGCCAAACACCCGATGATGATTGGACGTAAACGTGCTTTGATAGACTCGGATATGGGCTTGTAATCATGGACACGCTAAACGAGACACAATGCATAGATAGTTGAGAACGGATCTCGGAACTACTCGGGTCTATTTAGAGTATTTTAATTTATGGTTGAAGTTAGGACGTTACGTGTCTTAGTAGGTGTGACGGACCTAGTGTCCACGTTTGACATTATCATAGTGCATAATAAAAGTGCAAGAATGTAAAGTTTTGTTTAGATGACAACCTAATGACGATTCAACTTCAAAGGCGGATCCTCCTAGCTTCTCTGGTGATTTCGGCAGAGTTCCGTTACCGTTGGACCCTCCCGCGGCTAATCCGGCAGAGCTCCGCTACTATTTGCTAGTTCTGCGGCTAATCCGGCAGAACTCTGTTTAGACTTGGGGTAGCTAGTCGAACACAGGCACCTCGGGATCGAGTGGGGTGCTCGAAGGTGAGGAGTAGCGTCGATTTCGCTTATCGAAACTACGATCGAGTGGATCGTTTGCCTCAGGTGTCGGAGTGCAAGCCCTTAGTGAGAAAAGAGAGGGAAGAGCGAGTTGTGTAGAAGTAGGCACGAACTCGTGATTGTGTCGAATGAATGAGGGTATTTATAGGTGTTTTCAGTCCTCAACACCCATGTGGACGCCCGGTGTCCAGCGGCTCGGACTTCAGACGCCTGGTGTGAGGTTGTTCAGTCTTCAGGCGGCAGAGCTCAAGCTGTCGAGGTTTTGAAGATCCGATATCAAAACTTTCCAAAACGGAGAAGATGCATATCTTAGTCTTTCTTGGAGGTTAAGGCTTCCCTTTAACCCTAGCGCATCAAGCACCGGGTGGGCTTCAGGTGCATGTCCCGAGGTTCGCTCGACCCGACGCGTTGACTCGGGTTTGACTTTGCATATTTCGGGACCGATTCGGGGCCCCGGTGTCGGAATTGACTCTAATTAGTGTTGACGCGACCGTAATGACACGACTAAGGCTACCTTGATGTTAATTTAATTTTTCCGAGTAGTTATTTGATCCGTTCTATAGAAAAACTATCTAAAACATCGCGAACCCGCGTCGCGTTGCAGTCTGATCGTCAACGGGTGTTTGTTGGGCACTCCTGCATCCACCAGGTCCAAATCTGGGTGTCTACAAGGACTCAATCCAAGAGCTCAGTTGATCGAGGACAGATTGCCTTTGATGAACATTTGGGTGGCCATAAACACAACACAAAAACAAACCGCGCCATATGAGGTGACTTTCATTATGATAAAGTTACTACACGAGAAAAAACATTCAAAAGAGGCCATAGAATTCAAGCCAAGCCAGAGACCGCCACTACTACCCACCGAATCGACACCTACACCATTATTAAAGTCAAGGGAACGACCCAGGGAAAACGCTACATTCGTGCTAGACTTAGTTTCCATAAGAAAGATAAAGTTATAATTCTTAGTTCTACTACTGAAAACCGCTCTAAGTTTTTCAATTGTAGGGGCGAGCGGGTCATTAATACCCTACAATTCCATGCAAGGCCAATCATGGTTCCCTTGGAGGTTGTTTAAGGCCAACCTCCTTAGCCTCCTCAACATTATCAACAACATCATTATCAGATTCAACGTGTGTTTCATCCACACGCATACAGGAAGAGCCAGAAGCGGATGACTCGACACGCATACGGAAAAATCACCTCTCTTATCCTAATAACTCCACCATCTTTGCAATACCACTATACCAGTATACCTTTCACCATCTCCATTAACATTAATTTACCATTCCATCTTTTATAATCACCATTCTAATTCACCCATCTACCCGACCCACTCAAATTTGATTATGGCTCGATTTCCCGGCCACCACAGCAAACACCAACACCAGCTCAGTCATGGCCACTACTCTATCGCGCGCTTACAATCGAGCCCAAATTTCACTTTCGGTGAACCAGCTCGCCATTGGCGAGTGGCAGCTCCATGACAGAGCTACTGCTACTCTGAATGCTATTACCGGAAGGAATGCTAATTCTGCTATTACAGGAAGGACACATCAGACAAGCACGCATCACTCAAGGACATCATGACATCACAGAAGAAGGGGAAGTCCACCCAATGACAGCTAGCAAGGATAGTACAACGTGCATTGAATCAGGAGCATTGGATGAGGAATGTTAAATCTAGCCGTCTATTTACCTTGTCTTAGTAAGCTTAGCTAATATAAATAATAGAGGTGGAATGTAGTAAAGGTTATGCTATTATTCACACAAATTCCTGATATTTATTCAGTAGAAATCCATAGAACCTAGATGTCGTTTGTCATCACAGTTCTACCTTGGCAATCTATCTAATACAATTGGAACAATTGCTACTCTATCCTTATTCTTCCATCTATATATCAATTCCACCTTTTCAGTATTAACTCATATCAAATTGGTATCAGAGCATTCCTTCCTCTCGACCTGTGTTGATCAGCCACCATTAGAGAAAACAACCGGCTTTATAATCCGTTTTTCTATATTTAAAAAACAAGGCAATTTAAGCGAGTTACCAGGCCTAGGAGTATCATTATTACCAGAATGGCTAACGAAGAATTGAAAGCCGAGATGGAACGGATGAAGAGCCAATTGGATACCATCACACAAAGCCTAGCAACCTTGGCTTTACAGTTCGGTAATGCTAATAACACTATAAATTCTGCTAGTAATTTCATTAGATCTCCTACCATTAGGTTTCCTGTATTTAATGGGGAAGAAATTGATAGTTGGTTATTTAAAAGTGAGCAATTTTTCTCAGTTACTGATGTTGACGATGTCAAGAAAGTGATGTATGTGTCTATGCACTTAGAAGATAAGGCATTAGCATGGCATCAGGCTTATACTATGAACAGAACTTCTAACATACCTCTGGGTTGGGGGAAGTATAAGCTAGCCATTAAGGCTCGGTTTGGTAATAGTTACGAAGACCCCATGGCTGATCTACTGATCAAAAACAAATACATACAGTCCAAGATTATCATGATAAATTTGACACTATAATCAGTAAACTCAACCTCTTACCCACCTATGCTTTAAGTTGCTTCTTGAGTGGTTTAGATGAGAAAATTGCAGTTATGGTCAGGATGCTCAAACCAAAGACCATTTCCGATGCATATGGCCTAGCTAAATTGCAGGAATCAGCCCTCCAACTAACCACAAAAACCCACTAATTCTGCCCCTACTACCTCCAAATTTTCTTATCCCCACAATCACAAAACAACCACCTTCCACAAGAATAGCCCTACTACCACTTCCTCTAAACTCACCAACTTAGCAACCCCTTCTTCCAACTACAAACTTGTTGATTCTGTGGTACAAGAAAGGAGAGCCAAAGGACTATGTTTTTATTGTGATGAGAAATATGTTCCTGGTCATGTTTGTAAGAACAAAAAGAGACATTTGTTTTCCATTGAGCTAGATGAGGAAAAAGGTGATACAGGGGAAGAAGGTCCTGAAACTGAGGATGAACAGGCTGAAGTGGCCCTTATCTCTGCCTATGCATTGGCTGGCCAACAACACTGCCAGACAATGAGAATACCGGGTCAGGTGGGAAAGAAAACACTAAGTATCCTCATTGATAGTGGGAGCTCACACAAATTCATTGATACTAATATGATTAGAAAAATGGGATTGATCCGGAATCTATCACTCCTGTCCATATCTCAGTAGCCAATGGAGGGAGGTTAGCCTGCTCTCAAGTCCTCAAACAGCTGACTTGGAGAATCAGGAACACTGATTTCACAGCAGATTTCTATGCCTTACCACTTGGTAGTTGTGATACCGTATTGGGTATACAGTGGCTGGAAACACTAGGGCCGATAACGTGGGACTTCAAACAGCTGACTATGAAGTTCAACTTTGAGGGAAAACATAGGTACTGAAGGGTACCCAAAACCCCTCTACTAAGGTTAAAGAAATGAGGAACCTGGAGAAAACCCTGGAGAATGGTGCACAAGTAGTGATGATACATCCTATAAGCACACAAGTTGAATTCTTTGCTATACAAGTGAGTAAGCAGGAGCAGGTACCTGATGAGATGCAAGGGTTGCTAGCAGGATTCAGTGAGGTCTTTGAAGAGCCTATAGGCCTACCACCATTTAGGGAGGGTCATAACCATCACATTAACCTGAAGAGTGGGGTTGAACCAATCAATAAGAGACCTTATAGGTATCCTATGCTGCAAAAGGATACAATAAAATCAATGACTGAGGAACTACTAAAAAATGGAGTCATACAGCATAGTACCAGTCCATGTGCATCTCCTGTAGTCTTAGTAAAAAAGAAAGATGGTACTTGTAGGTTATGTGTGGATTATAGAGAACTGAAAGCAAACAATCAAGAATAAATTTCCCATACCTTTAATTTAGGAGTTACTAGATGAATTGCAAGGATCACAGTTCTTCACCAAGATCGATCTCAGATCGGGATTCCACCAGATCCGAATGACTCCTGAGGATGTCTATAAGACTGCCTTCAGGACACACAGTGGTCACTATGAGTACTTGGTTATGCCCTTTGGGTTGACTAATGCTTCTTCTACCTTTCAGAGTCTCATGAATCAAGTCTTTGAACCCTTTCTAAGGAAATTCGTGTTAGTTTTTTTTATGATATCCTCATTTACAACCCTAGTTGGAATGATCATTTGACACATTTACAACAAGTATTACAAGTAATGAGAGACCATCGTCTTTATGCTAAACCATCTAAATGCTCATTTGGGGCAGCCAAATTAGAATACTTAGGCCACATTATCTCCAGAGAGGGTGTATCTATAGAGCCATCAAAAATTACTGCAGTTCAACATTGGCCTGTTCCTAAGAATATCAAACAATTAAGAGGCTTCTTGGGTTTAACAGGTTACTATAGGAGGTTCATTCAAGGGTATGGACTCCTCAGTAAACTCCTCACCACTCTTCTCAAGAAGAATGCATTTGGGTGGGATGAAGAAGCACAAAGGGCCTTTGAGCAACTTAAGGAAGCAATGGTAGCTGCTCCAGTTTTGGCTTTACCAAACCTCAACAAGTCTTTTGTTATCGAAACAGATGCTTCGGGTGAGGGTATTGGTGTTGTACTTATGCAGGAGGGACACCCCATAGCTTACATTAGTAAGGCTTTGTCACTCCGGCATCAGGCCCTTTCCGTGTATGAGAGGGAGCTACTAGCCCTCATACATGTCGTCAGCAAGTGGGGGCAGTATCTGAGCAGTAAGAGGTTCATTGTGAAGACTGATCACCAAAGCCTGAAATATTTACTGGAGCAGAGGATAACTACCCCCTTAAAACAAAAGTGGTTAGCTAAGCTATTGGGGTATGACTATGAGATAATCTACAAGAAAGGAAAGAACAATGCAGCCGCAGATGCACTATCAAGGATACAGAGTTCGGAATTGTATCAATTAAACATCAGTGCCATAAATACTGATCTTTATTCAAGGATACAAGAGGCTTGGGAAAAAGATACCAACTTATCATCCCTTATTCAAAATCTGATTAAGAACCCCTCTTCACATAAGGAGTACAGTTGGTCTAGGAATCAATTGAAAAGAAAAGGGAAACTGGTGGTAGGCAACAACAATGAGTTACAGCAAAGCATTATTTCAGTGATGCACGATACCTTGCAATCTGGCCATTCAGGCATTGAGGCGACGTACCAAAGAATCAAACTTAAATTCTTTTGGAAGGGCATGAGGAATGACATTAAAGAATACATAAATAAGTGCCAAATTTGCCAACAGTGCAAGTATGACAATTTAGCTTATCCGGGAAAACTCCAACCCCTCAATATACCGTCTATTGTGCGGGAAGAAATCAGTATGGATTTCATCAACGGCCTCCCTATGTCCATGGGTAAGGATTCCATACTAGTGGTGGTTGACAGATTAAGTAAAGCCGCACATTTTATTCCACTCAAACATCCTTATTCTGCCTCTGAAGTGGCTCAAACATACTTCGATAATGTCTACAAATTACATGGAATGCCATCGGGTATAGTCTCAGACAGAGATACCATCTTCCTTAGTACTTTTTGGCAAGAATTATTCAACATACATGGGGTAGCGCTCCACCTATCCTCTGCCTATCACCCTCAAAGTGATGGTCAGACTGAGGTCCTGAATCGATGCCTAGAGACTTATCTCAGGTGCTTCTATAACGAAACTCCTACAGATTGGTGCAAATGGCTTCCCTCTGCAGAATTTTGGTACAACACTACGTATCACTCATCTTTAAAGACCTCCCCTTATGAGGTGCTCTATGGTCAACCTCCACCCATTCACTTACCATATCTCACTGGAGAGAGCAAGGTAGAGGCTGTGGATAGATCCCTAACTGCCAGAGAAGAGGCCCTGGACAGAATCAAGCTTCATCTAGCTCGTGCTCGCAATAGAATGAAGCAACAAGCAGACAATGGCAGAAGTGATATTGAGTTCCAAGTGGGAGAATATGTCTATCTCAAACTGCAACCTTACCGGCAACAGTCTATTGCAGAAAGAAGCAATCAGAAATTAGCCAAGAAGTACAATGGGCCCTATCAAATTGTTGTAACGGAGGCGTCCCGTTACCAACGGTTTGTTAATTACGCGAGAAGAACAAAACAAATAGCAAACAATAATAAACTGACACACAGATTTACGTGGTTCACCAGCAAAATCACTGGCTACGTCCACACCGACAAGGAGACCAAATTCACTATTGTGGAGATAATAGTACAACAGTAGACCGTAATACACGTGCTTAATAGCCCACAGCTAAAGCCAAAAGTACTACCAATTCCACCAACCAGATAGTAATCTCAAACTGGAAAGAGACTACCCAGACTGAGTTGACCTGCAACGAACTCACCAACGATACGAAGGACAAACGATCTTGCGGCCAACCAAGATCCGAACAAACTCCAACGGTCTCCAACGAAGACGAGATCAATAGAACCACCAAATAATAGAGACTCGAAACAAACTGAGTTTTGTCTCAAGAAAACCTCACATATCAGCCATCTATATTGTGCTCTCAAATCATCTCTCTGTCCTGATTAACCTAGAAACTAGTCAGGTCTTTATATAATATTATTCCACCTAAACTAGTTACCTAAACTAATTAGGAAACAAAGGCTAATCTTTCCTAAAACCAAACAATCTTATGTTACCAAAACAAGATCAACTTTAGAAAAGATATCAGGAACAAATCAATTCAAGGTCCAAAAGGACAATTGCTAGGCACTTATTTCCTAACACAAATCTCTAAGAAGATTGGTTCAGTAGCATACAAGCTGATGTTACCTCCTAATACAAAGATCCACCATACTTTCCACGTCTCTTTACTAAAGAAATGCTACCAAACCCCTGATACTCCCGCAGACTTCCCTGACATTCAATCTAACCCAAAATTTCCTGAGTTGATAATGGCAAAAAAGTTAGTCAAAAGAGGAAGGATCCAAGCTACCAAAGTACTGGTAAAGTGGTCCAATGTCCCAATAGAAGACGCCACTTGGGAGTTCCTATATGACATCACAATGAACTACCCAACATTTGATCCTTGGGGTCAAGGATCTTCAGAAGCATTGGGGAATGATACAGCTACTGCTACTCTGAATGTTATTACAGGAAGGAATGCTAATTCTGCTTGTGAGGTGCACGTGATTGAGGAAGGACACATCAATCAAGCACGCATCACTCAAGGACATCATGACATCACAGAAGAAGGGGAAGTCCACCCAATGACAACTAACAAGGATAGTACAATGTGCATTGAATCAGGAGCATTGGATTAGGAATGTTAAATCTAGCCGTCTATTTACCTTGTCTTAGTAAGCTTAGCTAATATAAATAATAGAGGTGGAATGTAGTAAAGGTTATGCTATTATTCACACAAATTCCTGATATTTATTCAATAGAAATCCTTAGAACCTAGATGTCGTTTGTCATCACAGTTCTACTTTGGCAATCTATCTAATACAATTGGAACAATTGCTACTCTATCCTTATTCTTCCATCTATATATCAATTCCACCTTTTCAGTATTAACTCATATCACTCCATCGTGCAACCTTCATCAGCGTCTCCTCCGTGCTCCGTTCAGCCACCAACCATGATCGTTCTCCCCTGCACTTCCACACAAACTCTGGCGTCACAACTCTGCTCTCGCTCCGTGCGCAAACACCTACCAGTTTCGTCCTTTTAATCAACCTAGATCCGAGTACCGATATTCAAGCTCGAGTTCTGCAATCGAGTTTTCAATCGGGCGAAATGGTCAAAACTGCAGGGCAAAACTCTGCCCGTTGAAAAGCATTGGGCCAAACTGCAAAGTCGTTAGTGATTTATTGCCCGATTGAGCTGGAATGTATGTCAAGGGGCGATACTCTACCCGTTGAAGAAGCATCGGGTGAAGTAGATTTTGTTGAGTGCATGTTACTGTGTTGTGTGCTGCAAACGTCTACACTACCTTGGCTTGTTTTGTTTGTTTCTTTTCTTAATTTTCCTTATTACCTTAATGAGACCTACTATATAATGTAAGCCCTCATTTGAGAAGACTACCTTACTCCACCTTACATTAGAAACATCACATTATTATGAGGCTTTTAGAGATTAAAGGAAGACATTTGGAGGTGACAATCCAAAGTCCTCTCTTACTCTACATCTAATTAATTTTCTTCAATTAGTATTCAAGAATCCTCCTTTATTATAATCAAATTCTTATTTCCGCTTCCTATTGCAATTTCCTTTATGTTGGTATAATCTTCCCTTCATTTTATTGTTTTTATCTTAAGTTCTTAGTTTATTTTAGTTATTGCTTAATTAGTATATTTAAGTTATTATTGTTTCTATCTTATTAGTTTCATGATTAGTGTTGTTTTAATTACGTTTATCATGTTGTTATCATGAGTGAATTATCTAATTATTTTGAGTTCTAATATGATTAGTTAGTAGTTTAGTAGTTAGGGGTGAAGAGAATGAATGTTTGGGTATTAATTGTTTATGAGTAATTTGCAAGAATTGATTTAGGAGTCGTTCCTTAGTCTAATTGAGGGTTTTGTTTATTTATCGATTTTGGTGACGATTAAGTTTGACCTTTAATAGCTTGTGCCGACGTGAGAAATATGGGGTGCATTGCTACCCCACTTAGAAACCTCTTCTCTTTTTCACAGCGAAAGCGGGTTGAGAGGTGGTTGGTGGTGAACAAGGTCGAAAGATCGTTCACCACCGGATTCACCCACTTTACCGACTTTAGTAGACTACCGCCTTAGACGACCTTACCTATGCCCGATTCTCCAGACTCTTCCTAATGCCTTTCCTCTTATTGAATTCCATTTTAGTTATCGACTATCCTAAATTAGTTCTAATCCTACTAAAATCCCCCTTAAATCTCAAATATACTTTGACGTAGACTCAACAGACTTTACATAGACCATTCCTTGGATTGATCTCGACTTCTGCTACTACATTAATTTGTGTCGTGTGTGTCGAATATAAATATTGTTTGTTTGTGGGTGTACGACAACCCGCATCAACTACCTCCTGAATAGAAGGCAGAGTAATTGGCAACGCGGCGTTCTGTTTCCGAGATTAACAGGCATTGGGGCTCCTCTTCTTGGAGAAGTGCTCAACACCTCAAAGACTCCTCCAGCGTTGTCAATTGTCCGCCGAGCTAGCCTGGTATCGCCTCGTGGCCCTGGAGTTTCAAGAATGAAACACGATCGATCCGCAACAAGTAAATCAACTGGTTTTCCTTGGCAATAGCATTATCAAATATACCAGCTAAACTAAATTCCTCCAAAAGTTGCAATCCCATCACACCTTACTCCACTATAACAACAACCAATAATTCTGAATTAACCCTCGTCAATTTAAACCAGGAATAACAAAAACAAAATAAAAGGTAAAACAAAGAACATCATAACAAAAGCAAATATAAAACTCAATCAAGGTACAAAGAACGTCATTACAAAGCGAATTGCATCACGAAACAAAATAAGAAAACACAACAAAACTCTAATTTATATCCGTCAATAGTGGATACAATCAAACACACAACCTAAATGCATCCGAGAACCACATATGGATCAGAAAGATACTTGCAGATGACAACACCCTTCCGAGGTATAGGTGTTCAAGCTACATGTTGTCCGTCATCAAGAATACATACAAAACATTACTTTTAAAGACAAATGAAAGCCATCGGATAACAGATTATAGATACATACCATACGAATGATGATGAGATGATATACCTTCTTATTTTCAGCAATAACACCCAAATGAAAGACAAGAAACCGAAAAACAACATAAGTAGAGCCATTTGGCTCATATTCAACTTCATCTCTCAAACAGTTATGCCACCTACAAACCGGAATATATAAGGGGTATCAACTAACAATCTCAATTCCCTTTTCATAATTAAAATGACTATTAAGTTACAGATTTTTCAAAATCTTCCTTATGCTTGGGAGGTTAATTGTATATATAGCAATAAATATTATATCACCTAATTACTACAGAAGATAAACCGTAGATATTACGGTTTGAGTTGCTTCTTTCTCTCATCTTATGATCTAAGATGCAAACTAAAGAACAAAGGGGTTTTACCTCACTGCATAATCTTTTGCATGCGGCAGAAGATCAACAGTATCATAGTGCACCTCAAACAACAACAAAAATCACACCAACAAAAACAAATTAAATTAAAAAAACGATTATATCAAACAAATAACTGGTTAAAAATAAACCCACAAAAATGCCTTAAAAAACTTAAAAGATTCTAAAACAACACTAATCACACTAACAAAAACAAACTAAATTAAACAAATTAATTAACAATATCACTATTCACTATCAACCACTTTCCTATCTCCTGCAGTGTTAGTAATCTGCACTACTCTATGTTTGCGGCTCACCTATCTCGTACTTTTCCCTTTTCTTTCCTTCTTATCCACTCATTTGATGCATATTTAATTTCACTTTATGCTGCATACACATTAAAAAGTATCAAAATATCAGTGAACTAACGATGAATATACACAAATTCGTGTTTCAGATGAACCTATCACTCGAAAAATCAGTGAATTAACAATGAACATTAATAAAATCTTGAGTATAAATGACATATCCATCTTAAATGACATAAAACTACAGAAATCAACAATTCAACCTACGATGAAACTTGAACCACATAACTACCTCATAAGAAAATTGATTCATGTCCTAATGGATGCATGTTGTTTTGGAAGGCAGACTCCGACCTCGACAACTGTACGAAGTGTGGTACCGAGAGATACAAGAGTGCAACGACTAATAAGAGGGGAAAGAGAGTAGCAAGTAAGATGTTGACCTATTTTCCGCTAAGCCCAGACTACAACGACTATATGTAACAAAGAAAATAGCGGAACAGATGAGTTGGCACCACAAAAACTCTAGAGTAAGAGCAAGTGGTACCATGGCACACCCAAGCGACGGTGAGGCTTGGAAATCGTTCGACCGTAAACATCCGGAGTTCTCTAAAGAGCCGCGCAACGTTAGACTGGGTTTGTCCACCGACGGGCTTTCCTTGTACGGGCAGTTTGGCAATCTTACTCATGTTGGCCAATGATCGTGACCTGCTACAACCTTCCACCGTGGTTGTGCAATAAGAGACAGTTCATGTTGTCGTCTCTGATCGTACCTAGACCTAAGAATCCAAAGTCTAATATGGACATGTACCTCCAAGCATTGATTGAGGAATTAAGAAGTCTGTGGGACACAAGTGTTTACACGTACGACGTGTCAAAGAAGAACAGCTTCAATCTAAGGGCAGCATTAATGTGGACCATCAATGACTTCCTTGCTTATGGGATGCTCTCGGGTTGGAGTACAACTGGTTACCGTGCTTGCCCGTACTGTCGTTCAAAGGACACATGTTCTTTTTGGTTGACCAATAGTGGTAAGGTGTGTTGGTTTGACTGTCACAGACAATTTCTACCTTCCGATCATCAACTCAGAAGCAATTGTAGAAGTTTTGTAAAGAAGACACTCAATGTGACCAGGATTGCATCCAACCGGTTATCCGGGGATGAGGTATGGGAAGAAGTATAAAAATTTCCTACAATCGTGAACGCTAGCCTCTACAAGTTGAAGAAACTGAAAGATAAGAAAGAGGGTTAGTTGGTGGAAACAAAGTATATTTTGGGAACTTCCATACTGGAAAACATTGCTAATTAGACACAATCTCGATGTCATGCACATTGAGAAGAATTTTTTTGAGCAGCTTATAAACACTATCATGGATGTACCTAACAAGACATCCTTCGGGCCCAAAGGCAAAGCTGACGTCAAACAACTGTGTTTTAGTCGACCTAAATCATTGGAGTTCGTTCTAGATAAATCAAAGAAGAAGGCTTTATGTGACTGGGTATCTGGTTTGAAATTTCCGGATGGTTATGCATTCGACTTGTCTAGGTGTGTTGGCCACTCCAAAATGATATTGCATGGCATGAAAAGTCATGACTGTCATGTGTTCATGGAGCGGTTGTTGCCAATAGCATTAAAGGAGCTTGTCCCTACGAACACATGGAATGCAATTATGGAGATTAGCCAGTTTTTCCGCGACTTGTGTTCGTATACCATTTCGGTTGACTCCATGAACCGTCTGGAAAATAACATCGCTGAAATCATTTGCAAGTTGGAGAGAATATTTCCTCCGTCATTCTTCAATTCAATGGAACATTTACCAGTGCATCTGCCTTATGAAGCAAAGGTTGGGGGTCCCGTTCAATATCGTTGGATGTACCCATTTGAGAGGTACAATCACAACTCTCGTGAATTATCAAACTTAAATAGTAGACATAATTACCTGAACTCATACTGTTTTGCAGGTTCCTTAATCATTTGAAGAAAAAAATTGGGAATAAAGCCAGGGTTGAAGGATCAATATGCAATGCGTACTTGTTAGAGAAGAAACTTCTGCTCCTTCTACTTTGAGGATCATATCGACACTAAAACCAAAGATCTTGATGTAGCTGCGTCTGAAAATCAAGAAAGTAATAAGAATATAGAACCTTTTTAAAATGACCTAGGCAGTACCACAGGTAAATGCAAGGAGAGATGGCTAACTGAGCTTGAGTACAATCAAGCACACACCTACGTTATTAGAAACTGTGGCGATATCATCAAGCCATACGAGGAGTAAGTGATTGACAGTCCCTCAAGTTGTTGAAATTCTATTTCTCAAGGATAATGCTATATAACTAAAACTCGATACTAATTCAGTAAATTCGAGGCACACATCATGAGGGAACACGCAGAAGTAAACACAAGTGACGCCGTATGAAGCAAATATGAGTCCCTGTTCTGCATTTGGCTTCGGGATCAAGTACGGTGAATTTTCTTTTTCTTGTATAAAAAGACTGACGTTTTCTTCCATTAATATTTATTTGTGTTAATTTGTTCTATTAATATGTAAGCCTGAAGCGTTGGTAGATCCCCTCGTCAAAACTCTAGTGACTGGCCCTTCCTCACGAGTGAGGACTTGGACGCGATATTTAGTTAGTGGGTACACGTTTCGAGTTTTCAAGGAGACCGTCGACGTTCAGAAGTCAATAATAAGTAATGGCATCTGCGTGAGTTTTATTGATGGGTCTAATTATTATGGGACCCTAGATGAGGTGATAGAGCTGAACTACTTTGACAGCGACACTTGTTGTAAGGCCATATTATTTAAATGTGATTGGATTGACGACTCCGCAGCTGCTGTCAATGTTCATAAGTTATACAAACTAGTGAATGTGGATTGGTCAAAAAAATTGCGAGGTCATAATCCTTTTATGCTTGCATACCAAGTGGATCAAGTATGCTACGCCCCTTACCCAAATGGAAAAAAGGGTATGAACCGGTCGGTGGTGTTTAAGATCAAAGCAATGTCAATGGTTGACGCTCCAATCAACGAAGAAACTGTGTACCAAGAAGACACAGCTACTAATAGTCAACCAATCTCATCTTGTGTTGTGATTGAAGACAATAATGTCGGTGGAGAAGAACCAGGAGTGAACGTTGGTGTCGACGATGAGGACTTGGAATTTAAGGATTGGATTGCCTCTGAAGGAGATGTCGCTGAAGAAGCGGGCTGAGAAGAGGTTGATATTGACTCAGATGACGACGATGAGGAGGAGGAGGGCTTCATTAAGGAAGACACAAATGGAGAAGATGATACTGATGATGATTAGTTACGTAGTACATTTTATTTTCTTTGTAGTTTAAAACAATTTATGTAATCATGGAATTATTCAATTTAATTTTAATGTACGGATTCCAGTTGCAGACAATTTATACTACTTGTCCTTTTGTTTCTCGTAGAACACTTTTAATGGCAGGTAACCAAGAACAGGTAGAGGAGATTAACGAAGAGATGAAGATCGAAGGAAACAACGTTGTTGGAAACGTTCATGGAAACGTTGGTGGAAACCCTCCTGGAAACGTTGGCAGAAACGTTGGTGCGGACGGATCGCAGAAGATATACTTGTCGCGACTTGACGGAGGAGTATGGTAAGTGATTTTGGTAAATAAATAATAGTATCCAACTTTAAGATATATACATTTGCTGAGTTGTGAGATTGTTAATACAGGTATATTGTTTCCATTTTTCCTTAAGGATGGAGCTAAGAGATGGTTGCACTCACACCCTCCTGTAGATTGTTAATACAGGTAGGAGGATAAGTAAATTTCCGAGGCGTTACGAGAATCAGTGGTTGGCACTTACATGGCCACCACAGGCACCTACAGGAGTTGGACCTAGCTGCCCCAACGGAACAGGGACGCTATGTACGCCCACTTTAAGGTAAAGGGTAAATCCAACTCCCAAATCTACAATTTTACTATTTACTTTGAAATTTCTAACTAAATGATTTCTCTGTGTCAGGATAAAGTCATGATTGACGCCAGGTATGATCTACAGACTCAGTACGAGAAGAGGATCAAAAAACGTGTGTCCGATATCTTCTACAATGCCTTGAGAGCAAGTAACAGGTCTTTGTGGATACCGGTGGGTAAGTGGACGGAGTTACACAGGAGGAGATCAGAACCGGAGTTCAAGAAGAAGTCAGAAGTGAAGAAAGCGAACTGTCGATGCGGAAATAAGAACGGTATCGCAAAACCGACGAGCTGCCTCGGTAGTCAGAGCGCAGCGGCAGCTTACAGAGCGATGGTATCTCTTTGAAAGTTCAATTATTAAATGGTCATTTGTTTGAATAAATTAATTCACTCAACTAATGACGTTTTACTTTTCTAAGTGACTGGACGCTACCCCAATCTAGGTGTTGGAAAAAAATAAGAAGACCAAGAAGGGAACCTGGATTGAACCGAGGGCGGAGGTGGTGCATGTGAGTCCTCTTACCATATATTCATACTATTACGTTATGGTTGTTATCTAAGTACATTTCTGAACTTTGTTGTTTCCCTAATAATATTTTTTCTTATTGTAGGAGAAGTATGACAAAGCAAAGGAGGCGGCGTTGGCGTCAAATCCAGAGGAAGTTGATGAGGCTCAGTTGTACCACCAGGCCACAGGCGGGTACGACGCGAAGAAACGGGTTTACGGAATAGGCAACCTAGCTAGGCAGTTGTTCCGCCCCTGCACCGGCAAGAGCAGTGCCGCCGTCGAGGAGGACTCGTACATGCATACTCTCGCCACACAGCAGCATGTGAGGACTGACCATCTGACCAAGAAGCTGGAGACATTAGCGAAACGTCAGCAGTTGGCGGAGAAGAAAATTGAGGATCAACAGAAGACGATAGAGCTGCTGCAGGAGAGGTTGGCCATGTCAGATGAAGGCTGTAACATGGGGCAACATTCACAGCGTTGGGATGACAATGCTGATGACGGTCATGGGTTCGGCTCTAGAACTATTGAGCCATTGTCTTAGGTAGATTTCTGTTGTCTTAACAATCTTAACTCCCTACTCATCCAACTACTAAACCAAACAAATTACTCTCTTCTTGTAATATAATCTTAACTCCCTACTGATCCAACTTCTAAAACAAATTAGTCTCTTCTTGTAATATAATTTTATTTTCTCTTAAAATCATGTTGTTTGTCTTCTACGGGATGCGGAAATGGGATGCGGAGTATGTTGTACGTTGTCTTGCACGGGATGTGCTTTTGTAATGTTGTTGGTTTGTTTGTTTGTGCGATGATATGCGACGTTGTTGTGTTTGTTTAAGCATATTTAGGGAAGTTGTGAAATAGGCGGCTGTTGGAAAAATGCAGCGACAATTGCGTCGGAAAGTCCGTCGCTGAGGGAAAACATCCGTCAGAATTTTACGATCCATGCGACGGACTATCTATCGCAATGTCTGTCGCATGGCTGTCACCTGCGTCAAGTCCCGCAACGCTTTGTCTGACGCAAAAATTTGTAATTGCGACGGATAGTCCGACGCAGACCTACATTGACTCAGGTCTTAACCGCCTGCTTGGACGTCGGAGTATCCGATGTAAATAAACTTGCGTCAGATTCTCCGCTACACCTGGTATGAACCATTTACGACGAATTATTGCGGCGGACACTGTACGTCGGTTTGTCGACACAAATAGCAATTTGCGTCGAAATTTAAGGTATTTGCAGCGGATATGTCCGCCGCAATTCGACCTGCTTTTTTGTAGTGTAATAGGTACTACTTACACATAAAAAAGTGATCAAAAAATCTGTGAACTAACGATGAATATACACAAATAATTGTGTGAGGCAAAACTGTCACACGAAAAAACAGTGAATTAATAATGAATATACACAAATTTCTTTCTTTTTTTTTGGTAAAAGGTAAGTATGTATCAATCAAAAATTGATGTACATCAGCTCGTTACTCTAGTTACAAAGTTAACATCTCTCGTAGACATTTTCCCTTTCTTAATGCTATCATAATACATTATGAGTTCTTTCTTAGTTAATTTCTCTACTACTTTGGGCCTTGTGATAAAATTCTCACTCCTGCTTTGGTTCCGTTATCTCCACACATGATATATGACCGCGTTAATCATGCTCTTAATGACCGACTTCCTCAAATTACTACCTCTAATCTTCGATCTCCACTGTCTGCTCAAGTCGTTAGGAATTTTATATCCCAACCAGTCCTCTAACCATCTCAAAACTTGCTGGCTATATTCACATCTGCAAAAATGATGTTGCACATCTTCTTCCTCCTGTCCACATATGCAGCAGTCAGCATCATCTGCCACGCTCAGTTGATACAATTTCTTATTGTTATTCATCGCTTGGTGTTGAAACAACCATGCTACCAGTCTTTGTTTATGAACAACATATCCGTTTCAATTCACAATATAATTAGAAAATATACAAAAATCAACACTTCAATCTATAATGTAACTTAAACTACACTACTAATAGCTGCTACTTACACATCAAAAACGATTAAAAAAAATATCAGTGAATCAACCATGAATATGCGCAAATTCATGTTTCAGAAGAACCTAGAACAAAAGTATGACCTAAAGACTAATACCATGATTAAGATAAGAACCACTAACCGGTTACTATCTAACTCTTACTTTTCCAATTACCGAACTCAAACTCAGACTCAAATTCTAAGAGCAAAGAAGCTGAAGAGGATCAAAAGATCAGAGAACTCCTAGAATCCTGCAAAAACAGCAACCTAAAACCAAATAATAAAACGAAAAAAACACACAAAAACCTAGAAAAATGAAGCCAACAATCACAAAACACGAATTTCTTATGACAGTGAATCCAAACACAAATAAAACCCTAGATAAGAAGGGGAAGGTTAGGACTTGCTCTCCATTCTTAACAATCTGCTCTCACATCAACTGTGAAGGAGCTACACCACCAGTTCTGGGCCACCGTTCAATGTTTCGGCTCCACCGCACCCTAAACATATCAAAAAAACCACAGTTCAGTTCATTAAGCTCAATCAATCAAGTAACTCAACTCACAAATACATAAAATAACATGATAGCGATCAATGATCTGGGATCAAGTGGAAACACGATGAAAACACAATGATGAGAACAAAATAAGCACACCTATAACAACAAATTAAATCAGGATGGAAAAGAGGAAAGGAAATGAGAAGGGAAGAGGCAGCTGGAGCAGAGGAAAGGAAATGAGAAAGGCGGAGGAAGCAGTTGAGGAAAGAAAAGGAGAGGGGCAAAAATGCATAGGTTACTGTTATTAGATTAGGTCACTATTCAAGCAAAAACATTAGACTAACTTTGCTATTTTTAAGAGTAAAGGATTATGTTTCTCTGTTTTCTTATTTCCTTTTTCTTTCTTTTTCTCATCCAGCTTGGTTTTTTTTGGTAAAATGTGAAATGGTATATAAATCAAAATAATTTACAACAGATCACGTCTGACTGATCAAATACAAACATGAATATATCATAAATGAAACATCTAAAAAAGCTCCTTCATATGTCCCATATTCTTCTCCAGCGCATATCCTCTTGATTCATGGTAGGGCGTTTTGCCGCGATTCTCTTCTTCACCTGTTGGATGATCAAATTAGCCACCAGTTTAGGCATCTGTAGAACATAATTCATCCTTGCATTATTCCTCTGCATCCAGACCTGATAATGTGTAGTAGTCCACAGGATCGTATGTAGTTTATATTTCAAGGTAAGACATCCTGAACCTGCCATGGTAACATTCAATCTAAATCCACACCAGTCCTCAACATGCTTAATCACCATGGAACTGTAAAAGCAATCTAAAAATAAATGCTCAATTGTTTTTGTTCCACTTTCACAAAGACAACATTCCTTGTCCTGACAAAATCCCAGGTCATACATTTTTCCCCTGCAATTCAGGCCCCTCTGCTTCACAAACCAAGTGACAAAAGCTTGCTTAGGGTCATTTCAACCATTCCAGACAATTGAATGCCATTCCACGGTAGGATGGAGCCCCCTAAGCCACTTATAACCATCTTTTATCAAATACTCATCAGTATCACCTTGCCACATTCCATTAGGAAATCCATGCTTGACCTTTTCCTTTATCTTACAAATGCGTTTCCACGCCCAAGACGCAGTATTAGGAGCCTGATATATCTCCCATTCTTGTCCTATTGGGTAGATGCTATTAATCCACTTAACCCATAATCGCTCCTCATTCTGATAGATCCAATGAACCAGCTTGGTGATAGCAGCTAAGTTCATAATCTCTGCTTTTTTAACTCCAAGGCCACCCTCTTGCTTATCCAATGTGACAGTCTCCCAAGAAACAAGGGGGACCCTTATATACTCAGAAGATCCGTCCCAAAAGAAGTTCCTGCATATGCCTTCAATCCTCCTAATGATCGCCTTTGGAAGGACAAAAATGCTAGCCCAATACGACTGTAAGGTGTTCAAAATGGAATTAACAATGTGGACATGACGTAGGTCCACCTCGATGCGGCCACACGCGGGTTTGGGTAGGCGAATGAATCTCGTGGTGAGATTGTTCTCGGGTTCGAAATTTAAGTCAAAGTTAGAGTCGCCACCGAATTTTGTGGTTATTCGGAACCGTTCGAGCCCACTCTATGTCGTCGTGGGCCATACACAAAGTACGGCCCATTTTGAATTCAGAGTGTATGGAGCTCGTCCCTTTGCATTACGATACCGATACTGTTTACATCGGCTTTCGTGTATAGAATGACTCTCGTGCGCCAACGGTTTCGGGCATCCGGAAACCGAGGTTCTCAGTAAGGGGTGAGGGTACGTGTTGGGAAGCCCACTAAGGACGCCCAACCCCGCCCGCACTTAGCGGCCTCTACTAAGACATCGTTCGTGTTCGTGTACGCGCGCTAGTAAAATGACTAAATGATATGCAAACAACGTTTTTAGCTAAACATGCGAATTATTGGTTAGCTACGTCATTTAATGCATCTAAATCCGAGTCAAATTGTTTAGCATGCTAGGTTCATTTATAAAGCGATAAGCATCAAAATAAATAAAGCTCGTAAATATGTACAAAATACACGGGCGGAAATACAACCCGGCCAATACAAAATAACAAACAATATAAAAAAAGGATAAACGAGATATAAAGAGCGATAAATAGTAACTTGAAACGGACCCGTATATATAAATACAAACTAGACCGTAAGTTGTGCAAATGGACGAACTTCGATTAAATACACATTATATTGTGTATTAAGCGAAGGACGGAGATAGGGGACCTAGACGTGATGCTAGCCTGATCCCGAATCTCGGTGCCTTGTCCCGACTTATCACATTGACAAATTGATGTCTAGCCTAACCATGAGTTGGATGCGACTAAGCAGTCGCCGACACAAGGTTAATAGTGAGAGACCGTCAATCAAAGTCGTGAGAATGAAATAACAATGTGTGAGTTTTGAAAATGTAAACGCGTGATTGACTTTACACGCGGCGACCGAAGTCGTAAAAAAATGACGAGGCTCGAATGATGATTGAAAGCTCTCGGTTTTTTCTGGGCTACAGGACCCACTCGATCAAGTCATGACATGGACTCGATCGAGTGCACCTTCGAAGTAGCTACTGCCCAGTTTTTGGGGTGCTACTCGGTCGAGTGGCACCTGTACGGGGCGTAACTCGCTTTGAAAAAGTTGGCAATTTCGTTTTATTTACTTTTATATCGATAGTTGGCCGAGTTAAATAGAAATATGGCATGATTAAAATCTAACTCGGTTTTTCGGTGCTAAAATCGTGTAATATACGATTATAATACCGTCATCGGAAGTTTGTGAAAAATTTCATTATGGGATTGAAAAATTTGACTAGTGACGAAATGTAGTCCTCCGCGTCACGACACCGATACTAATCCTAATGGGTTATGTGATGTCGGTTTTCGCATCAATGGATTTCCCACTAATCGTAGAAATGGAGTCAAACGCGTTCAACTATGATCGACCACGATCACGTTATACCCTTGAGTACATTGGGGCGACGCTCCTCGAAAGGGTGCCACCTCCGTCGTTGCTCGTAAAGGGATTAAACGGACTTTTGATGGTCGTCATAATCAAGCGGGTTCGGATCCGATTTTATTATTATGCATATATATACACGGTAAATAAGAACAAAAAGTGAATAACGATAAATAAATGTTAGATTGGTTAGTAACGAAAATTAAAGAGTTAGTATACGATAATTAAAATGTTAGTGTTAGTGTACTAGTATAATTATAATATAGAGCGTAAAGAAAATGTACATAAATCGAGATAGCAAAGATAGAAACGGGGTTGATGACACCCTCAACATACATGCTTAGAATGACCTTGGCAATGGACTCGTAATAGCGACGGGAACGCGGGAGTATCGAGGATGTAGTTGAGTTATGGTGTGTGTGTGTGTGTGTGGTGGCTTTGTCGGTTTTTTGAGGGACAAATGGCTCGGTTTTTGTGTAGTATGGCTTAGGGTTGTAGGGTGGAGAAGATGCTAGACTTAGGTTGAAAATGTAGGTTTTTTTTATGCATGAAAACTCTGCTCAAATGAAGAGCACAAGAGGGATATTTATAGAGTTTACTCCCCGACCTAGGGTCACTCGATCGAGTGGCCCTAGTGCACTCGGTCGACTGCCCTTAGAAACGGGTCTGTTTCGGATTTTTTGGCTGCACTCGATCGAGTGAGGTCAATGCACTCGATCGAGTGGATAGGGTTGACGAGCCATTTTAGGAAATGGTTGACCGTTTTTGATTTTTTAAGGATTGTGTTCAGACGCAAGTTTCTAGAAGCGAACTTGGTCGATTTTTGTGTCGGATTCGTCTTTGATCCGGTTTTGACCCGGTCGCCAAAAGACGGGTTTTATTTTTGGTGTCAGTTTCGGCCCAAATTAGTCTCATTTTACTCGGAACGACCCACTGGGCCGGAATTTGAGATTGGTTTTGAAAGATTTGTTCTCCGCTAAAAGTCCACGTCGGATATTATTGACTCCGAGCCCATATTCAAGTGTACTAAGTCACGTTTGCGTCCGATCATCATCGGGTGTTTTGTCGGGAACTGCTATAGACACTAGCAGGCAAAATGCGGGTGTCTATAGAGCCCCCACTCTGACTGAGGCTTGGACAAGGCGAAAGTCAGAGTAGCTAACAGGCCAATCAAGGATTACGACCTGACAGCCTTCCGGTCGGGTCGTTTATAGTCCGTTAGACTTGCGTGAAGGGCTCGCCAGCCATAAGAAGAGGGTCATACCTGTCCTGATGATGATAGCTCCGTGGGGAGTCGGACTTGCCTTTGAAGTCCTAGGTGTACCCGTATGCCGGTACATCATATCTTGGATGTAGCTTTCTGGGAGAAACACTGACTCACGTTGGGGAGTAAAGTAGTTGCGCGAAGACTTGCTTCTGAAGTCTGGGGTGTACCTGTATGCTGACACATAACAACTTGCATGTAACACATAGGCAAAACACCGACTCGTGCTGGGGAAGTAAAATATTGATTGATTTTTTTTTGAAAAGCGGAATTTTTTGAAATATTTTTAGAAATTTTTCAGGAATGCTCGGGACGACTTGATTCCTATTCTAGGTTCTGAACTGCAATCAGGCCTGAGTAAGGCCTAAATCTGCTGAGGAGGCATGGCAGTTAGGGTTTAGTTAGGTTTTAGTTAGGTTTCCTCATTATAAATATAGGAATCCCTGCTTCAGTTCACTGCATCCCAAATCACAAACCCCTTCTTCTCCTCAAAATCTTTTAGACTTTCAAGAAGATTCAAATTTCTGTCATGGGTATCGATCACCTGACTGCGCTGCTTTTTGCTTGGTCCCAACACTTTCGAGACGAGGAAAAGGTTCATCTGACTCGGATGGGAATCGTCAATTTACTCCCATTTCAACGTCTGATAATCGACTCGCACTTTCTGGATGCCTGTTTAATGTTTTGGGATACTACCCATCACGTTTTTGCGTTCCCGCGAGGAGAAATATGCCCTCTACCTGAGGAAATCGCAACTATAGGTGGTTGGAGCCCTATTGCTCATCCTGCTATCCCTCCATTCTATCCTGATCCAAGGAGGAGGATAAGGGATTTCTTGGGTTTGTCTCATGCTGAGACAGATCGAATGGTGCGGGGAAATTCTGTCTCCCTTTTCGACCTGGCTGACAAGTTCATGAATAATTGAGACGTGAGGATTACTGCTGCTCATAGGCGTAGCGCTTTTGCCTTTTGTATGCTGCACCGCTACGTTTTCGAAGGGATGATGGAGGCTGACTCGTGCTTGGGTCAGATCAGGCTGATTGGTGTGGTTGACCAGATGGAGACTGGTCATAGCCCTGCTTGGCTAGCCACTGGGGAGATCATTATGGGTCTCGACGCTAGGAGGCTTGACCCAAACCGACAGTTGACGGGGAGTGTCCGTCTTTTGCAGGTACATACCTCACGTTTTTTTTTCACGCGAATTTTCTGATGTCCGTAAGTCACTCGATCGAGTGGACCTGTCACTCGACCGAGTGACATCTTCGAAGAGCTTCTGCCTGTTTTCAGAGGGCTTACTCGATCGAGTCAGCTGCGACACTCGATCGAGTGACACTCTCGACGAGCTTCTGTCTTCTTTCAGAGGGCTTACTCGATCGAGTCAGACGTCGTACTCGATCAAGTGGGCTGTAGCGAACCTTCATTTTGCTTACGGAACTTGTGTATCCCTTTTCAGAAATGGCTGTCTGAACGTCTGTCGATCATAGAGTCCCCTCCGAGTATTCCCAACTACCGTAGCAACCAAATTAGCTCAAGGAGGTGTCGGATAAGCTCGAGTCACCATATAAACCGAGCCTACTGGGATGAGGAGCTGGTGTTTCATGGTGGTCCCTTAATTAGGTGGACCGTCGCCTGGTGGTTTCTTTCCAAACCGACGGGTTTGGCCAAGAGAGACCAAGCTCGCTACTTGGTGATTTTGTCTCTCGACTGGACAGTTCACATCTACCCGGACCGCCTCCTGAGGCAGTTCGGTTTGTCTCAGCGTATTCCTGAAACTGAGGCAATCATTAGCGTCTCGCTACAACTGACGGACGCTATGTGTGACACATGGCTGTAGAGATGGTTCACCCGTCCTACATGGACTATACCCAACCCTTGCCAATCCGCTTGGGTTTCACGTGCATACGAGAAGTGGACTTCCGAGGAATCCGAGGAAGCTCGTATGGCTTTGAAGGTTGATGAGGCCTTCGAATTGGTTCGCCGAGAGACGGCGAAAGACAACAGGGGTTTATTCGACGAGGGGGACACTCCTGCTACTTTAGTCCGATTAGAATCGGGTCTTAAGTCACATACTAAGACCCGATATAAGGATGCTGGTGCTAGCAGCACTCGGGGGCAGCCAAGCCCCCAGATTGACTTAGAGAGACGACTTGGGCCAAGATTGGCGGTCAGAGACCGACTAGGCCCACGTGACCGGCTTCCTGAGCCTGTGAGGGCCCGACTTGGGCCCATTGATGTGATTGAGGACTCGCGTTCAGAGAGGCGAGTCCGGGCTAAGGAGGTTTCCGTGGTGATTCGGGAACGCTCTCCTCCGCGTCGTCGTCAGTGGACGGCCAAGGAGGCCAAGGACAAGGGAAAGGGCAAGATGCCTTAAACGCCAAGTCCTTAGCTTTATTATTATTTAAATATTATTACTAATTTTTGTTGTGTGCTTTTTTGTTGTTTTTTTTTTTTGAATTCCTGCATTTGTAATTTCCCGAGTTTATCGGGGTTTTTATTAATTAATAAAGGAAGTTTATTATTAAACCGTTCCTGTCTTTCTCGATTGCACTGGTTGTGCCCTTTTGAGGGGCTGCCTACGTATCCGCGATTAACGGAATCAAACCAAACGTAGTTCAAGCTCAGTAAATTTGCAATCTCGAATTACACCAAGACTATTGGTTCAAGATGCTTGTTACAGTAGAATAAATAATTTGATGGGAGGGATTTGTCGTGGATCCCCACCGATCAATAAAAAACCAACTAATCCTAACTGGGTAGATAGGGCAAGTCGGGTCGAATCCACGGGGACGGTATGAGGTGTCTAGACTAAGGTCACCCAAATACAAGACTAGGTCATCTAAGGAACAATGACTAACTAAGATGACGAATAAATCAAATAAGGAAAGAATAGGGTTAGGTCGGGTTCATAAGTGTAGTAGGATAGTTAGGAGATCGATGGTGCAAGGTTCACTTAGTTACTAAGGTTGGTCCGCGCTCTCGCGCCAAAGCCTATGTCCGCACTCTCGTGTCAAAGACAAAACCCGAATACTTATGCAAGATGTTACCCAATACACAAGGATTCAACCACAAATCAATCACACAATGAGAAGAGGAAGACAAGCAAGAGGAGCATTTGCAACTACTACTTTAATCAGCATTTCAACAAACACATAGTGTGCATAATATGTGACTAGTAACAAAGAATCCACCTTTACCCTCAATCAAGCCCTAATCATCCATAATAAACACTTAATCACCCTACTAACCCCACAAAAAGTCTACTCACACATATCTAAACAAACATTAACATAAACAAGAGAAATCCACACAAACAACAAAACATACATAATGAAACTTGTGAAAACTATGAACAATGAACAAAACAATGAACAAAGATTAAAACTTGAATGAATAAACAAAGATAATAGTAAAGAAGAAGGAAGATTATACCTACTAACAAGAGGATGAAAGATTGAAACTTGTATTAATAAGAAAAACCCAAAACAATCTCCCAAGGTTGTCAATCTTGGTTGGATTCTTCAAGAATTCCGTTAATACAAGACTAATTACTAAGATTAACGATAAACTAAAGACTAATCTACACTAATCTAAGCTAATCTAGTCTAAAGTAGTATAGGGTTTAGTGGGTAATCCTGAACATAACCTAAGATTACAAGAGGGGGGGTATTTATAGGGTTACAAGAGTGAAGGAGGAGAAAAGAAGTAGGCGCGGGCATCAACTGAAGCTTCCCGACCGAGATGGGATTCATCCCGTCCGGGACGGTGGTCCCGACCGAGACGGCCCATGGTTTCGGCCGGGAAGGCTCAAAACAGACCCCTTCTCAATTGTGCACTCCTTCCCGACCGGGAAGGCACTTGATCTCGGTCGGGAAGGCTTTGTAGGCCTCCAATAGGAGCTCTAAGGTCCCTCCTTGCTTCTCATGTGCTTCTCATCGATTCTCGGGGCTCGGGATCGAGTCTAAGGGCCGGGGCTCGGGAATGGGTCCCAAGGTCTCGGGATCGAATCCAAGGCATCGAGTGATCGTTCCTTCACTTCGTTGGCTCCAAAAAGTGTATAAAATGAATCGGAATCGTTCCAATTCTTCATGAATGGTCTCGGGAACCTGAAACGAACTAGAGGAAGCATAAGTAGCCCATAAACCGCTCCCAAGGAGCGATTCCGCAAGGAAAATGGGACCAAAACATAACAAATTAGGCACTATAAACTACACTTATCAACTCCACCACACTTAACCCTTACTCGCCCTCGAGTAAGCACAAACTAACTACTAAACTAGCCGAGCGGGTATAGCGCACCCTACGCCCTTTTGACGTAGGAATTTGTCGCGGATCCCCACAAACAAACAAGAACCTAACTCTACTAACTAGGTAGCTAGGGTAAGTCGGGTATCGAATCCACATGGATGGTGAGCTAAATGAAATGTCTCGGTCTAGTTAAAGTATTAGTTGGAGAAAATTGGTTTGGTTAAATAAGTCTTAACTAAAGAACTAAACTAACAAAAATGGAAAACGATAACAAATATAATAAAAGGGACTAGGTTCAAGGTTAACAGGGTAGTCTCAAGGGAGTTGTCGGAGTTATAAAATAGTTGATTAAGGTCAGTAATAGGCAAAAGATAGGCTCTCTCGAGTCTCTATCTACCATAGGACGGTCCTAGCGGGCTCTCGCTACTTACTAGGTCGACCTACCCCAATGAATGTAAGTCTAACCTAAACTCGCCTCTCGATCTTAAGTCTAGGTCAACTAAATTGATTAACTAATCTGGCCAAGACAAGTGAATCATACAGATATAACGTTCAAATGGAGATTAATAACGATTAATCAACAATTAAGTCAACTCGAGACAAAACCCCAATTAAGACGAACCGAATTAACCCTAACCCTAGAATTGACTACTCTATCATGATTGAAATTATACTAATAACACTATTATAACATACGTAAATGATAAATATGCAACTTTGGCAAAATCTACAATCAAATAGCTTAAACAATGAACTATTGAACTGCATGTAATAAAAGAAAACAAAGAAAAAGATGAAGTGCCGACGCAAAGTGGAGAATTAACCAAAATCTGCATAAACTCTTCTAATCCTACTGCCGCCCTATTCTAATCCTACATTCCACCCTCTATTTCTTTTGTGCCCTGGTGTGTGTCCATTCTCATGGGTCATGGCTCCATAAACCTGTCATTTTCCCTCTTGCTTAAGGGTTTGGGCCTTCTTCTAGTCATTCAACAGAACCATAATAACTTTAGTCTTTTGCTCGGCTTGTTTTTGACTCATCTTGACTCCTGACTCGTTTCGTCCCTCAATTCTCGTTCTATTTGTACCTGTAAGACAAAATAACGAGAGCAGTACCAAAATCCCTGGCATATAACGATTATTACGACAAACTATAATAAAAAGACAAAGTACTAATTAAATACTAAAACGAGCTATATAATAGTTATAGAACACAAAATCGGACTAAATAACGGGTAAAAGTATGGGTAAATCACTACTAAAATATCACTTATCACCTTTCAACTCACGCGAGTACACTTAGAGGAAAAGTGCACTCCGCAAGGCAAGTGGGGTCTTGCGACAAAACCGTGGATGCAACCGGACACAAAAACACATAAACAAACAAACATACAGACAAACACACAAAAGGTTGCACCCAAAAAGAAACAAATACCGCTTCCCTCTAAAAAATGGTGAAAGAAGCACCGGTTTAGGACTCAAGGCAAGTGACAACGTTCCCAAGCTAGCAATACAAACCAAAATGGATAAAACCCTAATAGTATGACGACAAAGCAACGAAAACGTTGGTAACTTACCTAGGTTCCTCCTAACCTTCTAAGAACGTACTATGGGACGATCGGCGGGATGGAAAAAGGAATGAACCACGGTGTTAGTCGACACTGTAGGTAAGTGAGGACCCGCCCCCTATAGCGATGAGCCAAGAGGGTCGTCCCATTCCCAAAACCGCTTAACTAGTCCAAGTAAAAATGTGGATATGATTGCAAAATGGGGGAAGACCGTCCATTACCGCTATCATCCTTCCTAGGGACTCGGTCCTTTGGTAGGCTCTTCACAGTAATAGTCGGTAAAAGGCTTATTTTTAAGATGTGGGGACTCTTTTTGTGAGACGGGTTTTCTTTTGGCATTTTTCTTTCTTTTGCATTTTTGCTTTGTGTGTTGCTATGCCATTTCTTTTTCATCTTTTGTATTTTCTTTTTGGCTTTTTGTGCCTTTTCTTTTTCTTCAATCTTTTCTTTCTTTCATTTTCTTTCTTTTTCTTCTCTTTGCCCTTTTGATTGTAGGCATTTCTTTTTGCAACTAAGAAAGAGTGATTTCAACAATTTGCATCTTATTTTGTGGATATGTGTATGAGGTAGGGGAATGGGTGAGTAGGGGAGCGTCCTTCCCTTCAAACCCACAAAAAGAGGAGAAACTTGGACTAATCAAACAATTCCGAACACGGTCACCTAGGGGACGGGACTCGGCAACCAAGGCCTTTTCACACCGTGGGTGGTCATAATGGTCAAAATGCAAATCCCGTAGTAAATCCCTAGTAAGCTAGGTGGACTCAAGGTAAGAAACCAACGAAATCATTGATTTAGGGTCATTCTACCAGACTAAAGTCCAAGACTCAATTTATACTACTAGAAAGGGAAAGTAAACACTTGCACACTAGCCTCTAAACCGGGTTTTCGAAAACCTTTTTACACACTAGACACAACTACACATCACAAAACAAGACGCAACAAAAACAAAAGAAAATGAGACAAAGATGACAAAACAAAACAAGACAAACACACAAAGAGAACAAACACCACCCCGAACTTCCAAACAAGCCACCAAATCAATCTCAAACTCTACAAAGCTCCACCCGAGCACACATCATCACAAATTCTCCTCCAAACTCCACAAGAGATAAAGAGGAAAAAGGGATAAAAATATGTTACCGGATGTCTTGAAAGCCCTCCAAAGTTAGCGGTGATTAAGCGACCTACAAGGAGAAAGGGAGGCAAAACACGCACAACACAACACAACGACACAAAAAGAGAAAGACACAAAAGAAAATCTTTTTGATTTTTGTGAAATTTTTTCAAATTTTCAAATTTTTAGGGGTTTTTAAAGATTTTTCAAAAAAACTACGAAAATAAAACTAACTACGATAGAATATCGCTCCCCCACACTTAAACCGAGCAATGTCCTCATGCTCGATCGTAGTGTATGGATCCACTAAAAAAATAAAAGAAACTATGAAGATAAAGCTAAAAATCAAAAATAAAGCGGAGAAAAGGGTAGAATGTGTCCGGTCGGGGTGTAGTCAAGTCACCATGGGCCGAGACGAGAAAGATATGGATGGGGAAAAATGAAAAGAAAATAAAAGGAAATGGGAGGGGAGGACTAGGTGTAATCAAGTCACCTAGCCCGGATTCCGCCCAAATCCGACTAACTCCTACAAAAAGGTGAAAATCTTGTAAAATTTGGATTTTTCAAATGACTCTCGATGTAGTGAAGTCATCGAGAGTCGGGAGCAACCATTACCAAGGCCCTGAGGGCCACCATGACACAAATGATAAGGGGAAGGGGACAAAGAAAAGAAAACAAGCTATAAAAGACGGAAAAGAAAGGATAGTTGTCGTACCATGCGGTTAGCAACTCACTTGCTCCATCGTCTCATAAGTCAATATTGGCACGTAGCTAGTCGTCGTCATTGCTATTCCTCCCCAATCACGATATGGTTCCATGGTTGGAGCACAAAGGTATAAGGAGGTGGGTTTTGATGTGAAGTCAGTGTAAAGTGAAGAGAAAATGAGGTGAATATGTGTATATGAAGTGTAGGGGTCATATGATGAGGGCGAGGATAGGTAGGGAGGTTGGGAGGGGGTATAAAATGGTTGGGTGGACTCGAATGACAAAGAAAAGGCCAAAGGAGAAGCAGGGGGCCATCCCGGTCGGGATGGATGGTCCCGGTCGGGATGACATGCCCGTCCCGGTCGGGAAGCCCTCGTCCCGGTCGGGATGACACTCCAGAGAACCCCAAATTTTGCACACTCATCCCGGTCGGGATGGTTCATTCTTCCCGGTCGGGATGCACTCTTCTCGGTCGGGAAGAGTCTCCTAACCCTCTACAACTCCAAAAGCTCGTTCCAAGCTTCAAAAACCGACTCCCCTTCGCATGATCCAAGCTCTATCAATAACCACTCCTCTCTAGCATTCATCTTCACTTCACACCTATCAAACAAGCTCAAAACATCCATCAATATCCCTCCCTCACATCGCTCATAAAAAATTCCAAGATTACAAGGATCCCACAAAAGAAACAAATCCTAGAAACAAAATTGTAAATAACACAATTACAAATACAAGAACTCTAAAGAAGAAGGAAGAAGAATATACAACATGACGGTTCTTTAGGGACTCCGTCAAACCGAGGATGGTGGACTCTTATTCTTCAACCATAGCCCTCAAGGGCTTGGAGGAGCAAGTCAAACTCACGACCGACATCGTAATGAAGGCCCAAAGAGTGCCCAAGCCAAGCTATCCTCCACGGTCTCCAAGGTGGAGGCAAGAAGTAGTAATCCAACGACCCAACATCATCTTGCATGTTGCCTCCGGGGTCTATCCATCCTACAAGCCTTACCGATCTCTTCCTCCCTAAGCATCGTCTCCTAGCACAACCAAAGCTCAAAATTCTAGCACAAGTGTCGAAAGGGAGCTTAACCCTCTTCTTATCATCAAGCAAACCCAAGTCATCAACAAGTTCCGGCCCAATATCTTCAAATCCTAAAACATCGTTCTTCCCCACATCATCAATAAGAAGAGATTTGAAACTCAAGCAAGCGGTTTCAACCTCCTCTAAACCAAGATCCAAATTACATACAAGGGGTTCACAATGCTTCATTGGATTGTCACATATGGGCGACTTGATTTCTTCATTCATGTCCCATGACTTCACAACACTTATCACCTCACTCAACTCATCCCAAAGTTCAACATCCTCAACAATAGTCTCACAAGAAGCGGCATAAAGCTCAATAGGAGGGCAAGCGGTGGGGATTGAAGGTTCAACAAGTATAGAGAGGGTAGACTCTTGACTTTCCTCTATTATATCGGTGTTTTCATCAATGAAACTCTTCAAACTCCCACTATCCTCACCCAATTCTTCACCAAAAACTCCTCCATCAAGGATTATCTCCTCTTTCGCCTCTTCTAGGGTAGACGATTGAGGTTCATCAAAGGAGATTTCGCTACCAAAAGGACCTTCATCGGCGGCCTCGTGATTAAGTTGCTCCCTTTGCTCAAGTGAGCACCCTTCATCGAGTTGCGATGTTCGGGATAAAAACATTACAGTTTTAACCGATAACGCATTTAATCGAGCATCCATCGCCTCGGATTCCCTTCGGCAATGGGCCAAGAATTCTTGCATTTGAATGGCCATTTCTTGTTGGCTCCTTTGAAATTGAAGAAATGATTGATATAGCTCCAAGTTGGGTATTTGGTGGTTATTGGGGTTTTGGAGTTCTACTTGGTAGTGAGGTTGAGGTGATTGGTGATACGGTGGGTTTTGGGGAAATTGGCTTCCATATCCTTGAAGCTCATACCCACGGGTTTCTCGATTACCAAATGAAGCTTGGTGGTAGTTTGGAGACATCACGGCATAGTCTCGATTCATGGAGGAAGAAGAGTAGCTTGTTGCGGCTTCTATGGGTGGGGAGTTTAGATCAAAACTCATGATATACTCGAAAATCGTGGCTCGTACCCGGTTGAGGACCTCTCAATCTAGCAACCGTCCGTTAAAGCGGCTCTAAGTTGTAAAGAAGAAGATGGTCACCACCTCTAGGCACAAACTGTAGACTAAGAGCAAACGTGAGAAGTCTAGTGCTTTTTGGGCACTAGACAAGAAAGAAATAAACTTCACACACACAAGAAGCAAAAGAAAACAAAAAGAAAAAAGAAAACACAAAAACAAAAGACAAAGTCAAGTAAATAGGAAAACAAAGTCTAAACTAGCACCGTCCCCGGCAACGGCGCCAAATTGATGGGAGGGATTTGTCGTGGATCCCCACCGATCAATAAAAAACCAACTAATCCTAACTGGGTAGATAGGGCAAGTCAGGTCGAATCCACGGGGACGGTATGAGGTGTCTAGACTAAGGTCACCCAAATACAAGACTAGGTCAACTAAGGAACAATGACTAACTAAGATGACGAATAAATCAAATAAGGAAAGAATAGGGTTAGGTCGGGTTCATAATTGTAGTAGGATAGTTAAGAGATCGATGGTGCAAGGTTCACTTAGTCACTAAGGTTGGTCCGCGCTCTCACGCTAAAGCCTATGTCCGCACTCTCGTGTCAAAGACAAAACCCGAATACTTATGCAAGATGTTACCCAATACACAAGGATTCAACCACAAATCAATCACACAATGAGAAGAGGAAGACAAGCAAGAGGAGCATTTGCAACTACTACTCTAACAAGCATTTCAACAAACACATAGTGTGCATAATATGTGACTAGTAACAAAGAATCCACCTTTACCCTCAATCAAGCCCTAATCATCCATAATCAACACTTAATCACCCTAATAACCCCACAAAAAGTCTACTCACACATATCTAAACAAACATTAACATAAACAAGAGAAATCCACACAAACAACAAAACATACATAATGAAACTAGTGAAAACTATGAACAATGAACAAAACAATGAACAGAGATTAAAACTTGAATGAATAAACAAAGATAAGAGTAAAGAAGAAGGAAGATTATACCTACTAACAAGAGGATGAAAGATTGAAACTTGTATTAATAAGAAACACCCAAAACAATCTCCCAAGGTTGTCAATCTTGGTTGGATTCTTCAAGAATTCCCTTAATACAAGACTAATTACTAAGATTAACGATAAACTAAAGACTAATCTACACTAATCTAAGCTAATATAGTCTAAATTAGTCTAGTGTTTAGTGGGTAATCCTGAACATAACCTAAGATTACAAGAGGGGGGGTATTTATAGGGTTACAAGAGTGAAGGAGGAGAAAAGAAGTAGGCGCGGGCATCAACTGGAGCTTCCCGACCGAGATGGGATTCATCCTGTCCGGGACGGTGGTCTCGACCGAGACGGCCCATGGTCTCGGCCGGGAAGGCTCAAAACAGACCCCTCCTCAATTGTGCACTCCTTCCCGACCGGGAAGGCACTTGATCTCGGTCGGGAAGGCTTTGTAGGCCTCCAATAAGAGCTCTAAGGTCCCTCCTTGCTTCTCATGTGCTTCTCATCGATTCTCGGGGCTAGGGATCGAGTCTAAGGGGCTCGGGAATGGGTCTCAAGGTCTCGCGATCGAATCCAAGGCATCGAGTGATCGTTCCTTCACTTCGTTGGCTCCAAAAAGTGTATGAAACGAATCGGAATCGTTCCAATTCTTCATGAATGGTCTCGGGAACCTGAAACGAACTAGAGGAAGCATAAGTGGCCCATAACCGCTCCCAAGGAGTGATTCCGCAAGGAAAATGGGACCAAAACATAACAAATTAGGCACTATAAACTACACTTATCATAATTCTAGCTTATTGACTTGCTTTTTGTAAAAAAAATGATTTTGATAAAATTTGCTAATGACATTGAGAAATGGCTATGGGTAGTAACGCTTCAGCTGGTCCAGGTTGGTCGGGTTGATGAACGCATTCCCGTCCAGGTCCGTTAGCATTACTGCTCCTCCCGATAGGATCTTCTTTACCAAGTATGGCCCAGCCCAATTAGGTTTGAATTTTCCCCTTGGGTCAATTGGTAATAAAGCTCGAACCGATTTAAGGACCAGATACCCTTCTTTAATGTTCCTGGGCCTTACCCTTTTGTTAAAGGCCCGTTGGATCCTTTTCTGGTAGATTTGGATATTGTTGAGGGCACGAGATCGTCGTTCGTCGAGTAGAACCAACGAGTCATACCGTGCTCGAACCCAGTCAGCTTCGGGTACTTGACTTTCTAACAGAATTCTAAGGGACGGTATTTCCAGCTCGACTGGTTGGACTGCCTCCATCCCATAGGTTAGATAATACGGTGTCGCACCGGTTGCGGTACGGATTGACGTCCGATATCCCCATAGGGCAAAGAGTATTTTGTCGGGCCAGTCCCGGTAATTATCAGCCATCTTTTTGAGTATGGTGACAATTGTCTTGTTGGTCGCCTCTACTGCTCCATTCGTCTGGGGACGGTAGGGTGAAGACGTATGCCTTTGAATTTTACATTTGGTCAGTAGGGCCGCAGTTTCGGCCCGAAAATGAGTCCCGTGATCACTGATAAACTCGTGTGGGATACCATACCGGCATATTATCTTGTTTTGGATAAACTTGGCGACATGCTTAGCGTTGAGAATGCGGTATGATTAAGCTTCGACCCATTTGGTGAAATAGTCGATAACTACCAAAATGAAACAGTGTCCACCAGTACCAGAGGGATTTATTTTCCCGATTATGTCGATACCCCAAGTTGAAAATGGCCAGGGTGACGTCATGGTGTAAAGTAAGGATGACGACATATGTTGCACATTAGCGAAGATTTGGCAGTTATGACAATGCTTGACATATAACTGGCAGTCGGCTTCCATTGTATTCCAGTAATACCCGAGCCTCATGATTTTTCGGGCTAACATCTGGGCATTCATATGTGGGCCGCATTCGCCATCATGCACTTCATCCATAACCTTTTCGGCTTTATATTTATCGACACAAAGAAGAAGAGCCCCCTGTGCCGTCTTTTTGTACAGTTGCCCGTCATGGGTACGGATGAACTGAGTGGCTAGCCTTCGTAAGGCTTTCTTGGCTCGGCCTTCGGTCTCATGAGGATATTCTCCGTTTGTCAGGTACGTTAACACAGCCTGATACCATGGTTCAGGGTCAGTTATCTCAATGACTTCAATGTCGTGAATGTATGCCGGCTCGGACTGTCTTTCGACACAAATTGGCATACTGGTCACGTGGTCGGGAATATTCAGCAAAGATGCCAATTTTGAGAGTGCATCTGCAAACTGATTCTCTTCCCGAGGCAAGTATATGTACTCCACCTTTTGGAATTGTTTCTCGAGATCCCTTACTCGTGCCTGGTACGCCTCGAGATTAGCGTTCCGAGTTTTCCATTTTGAAGTGCTTGGTTAATGACCAAGGATGAGTCACCGTGTACCCAGAGATTTCTGATCCCCAGATCGGCGGTGGCTTGTAGCCTGTAAATACATGCTTCGTATTCGGCTGCATTATTGGTTACATCAAAGTCCAGTTTGATGGACACGGGAGTATGCTCCCCTTTTGGTGAGATTTGGAGGATCCCGACTCCGAACCCTCAGAAATTAGATGCCCCATCGAAGTATAAATCCCAAGTTTCAGTATCGGTATGGAAGATATCTTCATCTGGGAAGGACCAGGTGTCGGTGTGTCCTTCCTCGGTTACCGGGCTATCGACGAGAAATTCAGCTACTACTCGCCCCTTAATGGCCTTCAACGGTACAAATTTTTGGTCGAACTCTGCCAGCATTAGAGTCCACCTAGAAATTCGGCCATTGAGAACGGGTTTTTCGAAGAGGTATTTGATTGGGTCCATCTTGGATAACACATGAACCTCGTAGCTGAGCATATAGTGTCGGAGCTTCTTAGTGGCCCAAACCAGAGCCAAGCACGTCTTTTCGAGCATGGTATATTTGCACTCATACTCTAAAAACTTTTTGCTGAGGTAATAAATGGCTCGTTCTTCGGAGTTAACTGTCTGAGCCAGCATGGCCCCCATGGCTGTCTCGGTCGTTGTTAGGTATAACGATAGAGGCAAACCGGGTTGAAGTGGCATTAAGACTGGCGGAGCAGACATGATTTCCTTGATTTTGTCGAAAGCAGCTTGGCACTTGTCATCCCACAATACCCGTTCCCCTACTTTCAGTTTCTTGAAAATTGGTTCACACACCATGGTTAGTTTGGAAATGAACCGACTGATATACTGGACTTTCCCGAGAAATCTCCTAATTTCTTTTTCGGTTTTAGGAGGTTGCATCTTGGTAATGGCTTTAATTTTAGCTGGGTCGACCTCGATGCCTCGTTGGCTAACGATATGGCCCAGTAATTTGCCTGATGTTACCCCGAAGATGCACTTTTGAGGGTTTAGCCTCATGTTGTATTTGCGCAATCGGGTGAAAAATTTTCTTAGGACGGTGTTATGACCGTCCCGTTCTTTGGATTTGACGATCATATCGTCTACATAAACTTCTACCTCTTTATGCATCATGTCATGCAATAAAGTGGTAGCTGTCCCTTGGTGTGTGGCCCCGGCATTAATGAGACCAAAAGGCATGACGGTGTAGCAGTAAGTACCCCAAGGTGTAGTGAAGGTAGTCTTACTCATACCTTCTTCCGCCATCTTGATTTGATTGTACCCGGCATACCCGTCCATAAATGATAGAAGGGCATGATCGGCCGTGTTATCCACCAGTATGTCGATGTGTGGTAACGGAAAATAATCTTTCGGGCTTGCCTTGTTAAGATCCCAAAAATCTACGCATACCCGCACCTTACCGTCCTTTTTAGGAACCGGCACAATGTTGGCAACCTAGTCCGGATATTCGGACACCTGTATGAAGCCGGCTTTGAACTGTTTGTCGACTTCTTCTTTTACTTTGAGAGACCACTCGGGCCTCATTCGGCGGAGCTTCTGCTTAACCGGTTTGCACCCGTCTTTGATCGGTATGTGGTGCTCGGCTATTTCCCGGTCTATCCCCGACATGTCCTTGTAGGACCATGCAAAGACATCTTTGAATTCTTGGAGGAGGTTCGTGAATTGTTATCTCTCCTCGGGATCTAAGGATAACCCTATCTTAAGTATCTGGGGCTCTAAGGTTGTTCCCGCATTAATGGATTCGGTTTCCTCGATTACCGGATTCCGGGATTCCCTTTGCTCTAGTTGCTCGATCAGATGTGGAGGTAAGGGCACCTGTTCGTCGGGTTTTTCAATGTCATTGCATAAAATATTTTTGAAAGTAGAATTTAAAAGAGGCAAGTCGTAAGCAGAACGGTTGTTATTATTGATTGAAAACTTTGAAAACAGCTCGAAAATAGCAGCCATCTGAACATTAGTCAGTGGCGGAATTGGTAAGGCACGCGGGACAAACCCCGAAGTGCCAGCAGCAGGAATGACAAGGGGGAGAGGGGTTACAAGAGTGACTCTAGTACCGGACTCCCTAGACACGACCTCAAACTCTGACTCAGACTCCGACTCCGACTCAGACTCAGGCATGGCTCCCTCTCCAGGGACCAGCTTGTAGATCTTTCCTTGACTGTCAGTCCACTTGACAGTCTTCCTCCAGGCCATGTTTCCCGTCTCGGAGCCAACGTCCGAGATCAGCTTGGTCGGGTCAAACCTGTTGCTGCGGAGAATCAGGTTGACCATGTCTTCCTTTGGATTCGGAGCTATGGTGTCTTCCCCGAAAAGTAGCCCCAGCGCGGGCTCATCGTTGTCATCTCCATCAGAATGGATGAGGGCGAACACATCATCCGGGATGTAGTTGCAGTCCCGGGTCGATTGGGTCCCGAGATGCGTAGCATTGGGTTGGTATAGACCAACCTGAATAGCCCCAAACACCGGTGTGACAAAGTAGTCAGTCAACCGTGGGCTGTAAGGGCTCAAGTGGATACCCTTAATGATGTTGCAGGCCTTTTCGACTCCTGCTCGGACAACGTTCCCAGGGGTGGCGGCATAGCCAAGGCCGAAGTGAGAGTCTTCGTCCTTAAGGACCTCAATGATCTTCCCAGCTGGAAGATCGGGTCGAGAAGTAGCCCCCGGTAAGTACCCTAGGTTTTGTAGCATCGTTTCGATGCGAGTTGTGAAGTAGGGCCTAAAAAGGTACTCTTCCTCGATCATCCCCACAAAGTCGAACCCCCAGAGGTCCGCCTGGCCCGTGGCATTGCAGCTAGCCACAGTCATTAGGGTCGCCTCTAAAGTAATAACATTGTCGAGCAAAGGTATCTTGATCTTTCGGTGGAGGGTGGAGGATACCGCTTTGACTGCGTGAATCCATGGCTTTCCTAGGAGCAAATTGAAAGACGAGGTGACATCGATCACCTGGAATTCAAGCTCCTTTTCAATTGGGCCCGTTATAATGGTCAGCTTTATGGCCCCAGCTACTGACTTTGGACTCCCATCAAAGGCTTGGATGGTTTGAGCCGTCGGAACATAATCGGCCTCGGTAATGCCGAGGGCTTTGGCGGTCCTCAAAGGAAGGACATTCACAGCAGACCCATCATCAACTAGGGTCATTGGGAGGTATTTTCCTCGGCAGATCACCGTAATGTAGATGGCCATATTATGGGAGGCCCCGAACGGCGGTAGGTCGACTTCAGAGAAACTGATCCTCGGGCCTTCTTCCTTGGTTTTACCCTTCAAGTGGGACTGGACCGTGGCTACCATTTCAGCAGGGGTAGCGAAAGAGTCGATCTTAACTTGATCGAGAGCCTTAGTGAGTGTTTCTCGATGTTCTTGTGAGCTAACTAGGAGTTGCCATATAGTGAGGTCAACTCAGGTCTTCTTTAGTTGCTTCACGAGGGCCGTTTCAGCAGTCGGCTCCTCAGGGGCGACTTCCATCCCGAGTGGATCGGTGATGGTTGTCGGGATAGGGATGTCCCTAGAGCTAGTGGCTTGATAGGGGCGACCAAGGTGGTTACTGGCTAAGACTCGGGATTTAGCCTCGCGAATCTGCTCAGGGGTGATGGGGACAGTTTCCCCTTTAACGAGGTAGACATCGTCCTCGTCGTCAAACCAGATCCCGTTCACTTGCGGGATAAATGGAGAGATAAGGTGAGAGCAATCGATCACCTCCCCGACAAAGATGGCATGGGAGCTGAAAGGGTTCTCCTTGTTACTCGGCTTATCTCCAAGCTGCGGGATTTTACCGCTCTCAATCAGGTCCTGGATCAAGTGCTTCAGCTTCCAGCACAAGTCGGTGTTTTGCCTATGTGTTACATGCAAGTTGTTATGTGTTAGCATACAGGTACACCCCAGACTTCAGAAGCAAGTCTCCGCGCAACTACTTTACTCCCAACGTGAGTCAGTGTTTCTTCCGGAAAGCTACATCCAAGATATGATGTACCGGCATACGGGTACACCTAGGACTTCAAAGGCAAGTCCGACTCTCCACGGAGCTATCATCATCAGGACAGGTATGACCCTCTGCTTATGGCTGGCGAGCCCTTCACGCAAGTCTAACGGACTATAAACAACCCGACCGGAAGGCTGCCAGGTCCTAATCCTCGATTGGCCTGGTAGCTACTCTGACTTTCGCCTTGTCCAAACCTCAGTCAGAGTGGGGGCTCTGTAGACACCCGCATTTTGCCTGCTAGTGTCTATAGCAGTTCCGGACAAAACATCCGATGATGATCGGACGCAAACGTGACTTAGTACACTTGAATATGGGCTCGGAGTCAATAATATCCAATGTGGACTTTTAGCGGAGTACAAATCTTTCAAAACCAACCTCAAATTCAGGCCCAGTGGGTCGTTCCGAGTAAAATGAGACTAATTTGGGCCGAAACCGACACCAAAAATAAAACCCGTCTTTTGGCGACCGGGTCAAAACCCGGTCAAAGACGAATCCGACACAAAAATCGATCAAGTTTGCTTCTAGAAACTTGCGTCTGAACACAATCCTTAAAAAATCAAAAAGGTCAACCATTTCCTAAAATGGCTCGTCAACCCTATCCACTCGATCGAGTGGATTGACCTCACTCGATCGAGTGCATTGACCTCACTCGATCGAGTGGAGCCAAAAAATCCGGAACAGACCCGTTTCTAAGGGCACTCGACCAAGTGCACTAGGGCCACTCGATCGAGTGACCCTAAGTCGGGGGGTAAACTCTATAAATACCCCCCTTGTGCTCTTCATTTGAGCAGAGTTTTCATGCATAAAAAAAAAACCTACATTTTCAACCTAAGTCTAGCATCTTCTCCACCCTACAACCCTAAGCCATACTACACAAAAACCGAGCCATTTGTCCCTCAAAAAACCAACAAAGCCACCACACACACACACACACCATAACTCAACTACATCCTCGATACTCCCGCGTTCCCGTCGCTATTACGAGTCCATTGCCGAGGCCATTCTAAGCATGTATGTTGAGGGTGTCATCAACCCCGTTTCTATCTTTGCTATCTCGATTTATGTACATTTTCTTTACGCTCTATATTATAATTATACTAGTACACTAACACTAACATTTTAATTATCGTATACTAACTCTTTAATTTTCGTTACTAACCAATCTAACATTTATTTATCGTTATTCACTTTTCGTTCTTATTTACCGCGTATATATATGCATAATAATAAAATTGGGTCCGAACCCGTTTGACTATGACGACCATCTAAAGTCCGTTTAATCCCTTTACGAGCAACGACGGAGGTGGCACCCTTTCGAGGAGCACCGCCCCAATGTACTCAAGGGTATAACGTGATCGTGATCGATCATAGTTGAACGCGTTTGACACCATTTCTACGATTAGTGGGAAATCCGTTGATGCGAAAACCGACATCACATAACCCATTAGGATTAGTATCGATGTCGTGACGCGGAGGACTACAATTTCGTCACTAGTCAAATTTTTCAATCCCATAATGACATTTTTCACAAACTTCCGATGACGGTATTATAATCGTATATTACACGATTTTAGCACCGAAAAACCGAGTTAGATTTTAATCATGCCATATTTCTATTTAACTTGGCCAACTATCGATTTAAAAGTAAATAAAACGAAATTGCCAACTTTTTCAAAGCGAGTTATGCCTCGTACAGGTGCCACTCGACCGAGTGCCATGGGCCACTCGATCGAGTAGCATCCCAAAAACTGGGCAGTAGCTACTTCGAAGGTGCACTCGATCGAGTCCATGCCATGACTCGATCGAGTGGGTCCAGTAGCCCAGAAAAATCGAGAGCTTTCAATCATCATTCGAGCCTCGTCATTTTTTTACGACTTCGGTCGCCGCGTGTAAAGTCAATCACGCGATTACATTTTCAAAACTCACACATTGTTATTTCACTCTCACGACTTTGATTGACGGTCTCTCACTATTAACCTTGTGTCGGCGACTCCTTAGTCGCATCCGACGCATGGTTAGGCTAGACATCAATTTCTCAATGTGATAAGTCGGGACAAGGCACCGAGATTCGGGATCGGGCTAGCATCACGTCTAGGTCCCCTATCTCCGCCCTTCGCTTAATACACAATATAATGTGTATTTAATCGAAGTTCGTCCATTTGCACAACTTACGGTCTAGTTTGTATTTATATATACGGGTCCGTTTCAAGTTACTATTTATCGCTCTTTATATCTCGTTTATCCTTTTTTATATTGTTCGTTATTTTGTATTGGCCGGGTTGTATTTCCGCCCGTGTATTTTGTACATATTTACGAGCTTTATTTATATTGATGCTTATCGCTTTATAAATGAACCTCGCATGCTAAACAATTTGACTCGGATTTAGATGCATTAAATGACGTAGCTAACCAATAATTCGCATGTTTAGCTAAAAATGCTGTTTGCATATCATTTAGTCATTTTACTAGCGCGCGTACACGAACACGAACGATGTCTTAGTAGAAGCCGCTAAGTGCGTGCGGGGTTGGGTGTCCTTAATGGGCTTCCCAACACGTACCCTCACCCCTTACTCAGAACCTCGGTTTACGGATGCCCGAAACCGTTGGCACACGAGAGTCATTCTATACACGAAAGCCGGTGTAAACGGTATTGGTATCGTAATGCAAAGGGACGAGCCCCATAAACTCTGAAATTGAAATGGGCCGTACCTTGTATATGGCCCACGACGACATAGAGTGGGCTCGAACGGTTCCGAATAACCACAAAATTCGGTGGCGACTCCAACTTTGACTTAAATTTCGAACCCGAGAACTATCTCACCACGAGATTCATTCGCCTACCCAAACCCGCGCGTGGCCGCGTCGGGGTGGACCTACGTCATGTCCACAATTTGGTGACTTCGCTGGGGATACCTGATGTACCACATGTCATCAGGGTTCGTAGGGTGAGACTCGAAGAGAAATCGTTCGTATATTAGTGTGTGCGCATTAGTTTAATGATTCTTGCATAACCCAAATTTTGCCCGGGCCGGTTACTTGTGACCGACGTCCCACTATACCGCGGTGCATTCCTACATGGGTGCACTAAAGACCTACATGGGCTATAACCATTATATCTGCATAAGAGTATTTCCGAGCACCAATGCTTCTAACTCTCTTTACAATTCTTTCAATCAGCGTGTTGCACTCAAGTTTTGTCAGCCTTCCTGCTTGAATTGGCACTCTCAAATATCTAAATGGCCTAGAACCCACGGTGAATCCCACAACTTGTTTAATATCAGATCGGATATTCTCATTGACCCTATTAAAGAATACCTCGGATTTAGAGCCATTCATCGTGAGCCCCGAGGCTTTGGAGAAAGATGAAAAGGCCCTAATCAGGAGCATAATCGAGCTAATATTTCCCTGATAGAACATGAGTAGATCATCTGCAAACATAAGGTGGGTTAGTTTCAACCTTTTACAAAGTGGGTGATACTGAAACGGCCACTTTTCAGTAGCATAAGCCATCATACTTGTCAGATAGTTCATACAAAGGGTGAACAGGAGGGGAGAAATAGGATCCCCTTGTCTCAAGCATCTTTTACCCTTGAAGTATCCAAAACAGCTTCCATTCAGACACAAAGAATAAGAAGGAGAAGTCACACAGGCCATAACTTTGGATCTGAAGCTCGTCGGAATGTTCAAACCCATAAGAATTTGCTCCAAGAACGGTACCATTCAATGGAATCGTAAGCTTTTTGGAGATCGATCTTGAATAAACAATGAGGAGAGGAGGAGGCTCTATTATAGGGCTGAACAATGTCTTGGCAAATAAGGACATTTTCTATAATCGACCTACCCTTCACAAAAGCACTTTGATTTTCACCAATAAGGTCTGGAAGAACAGCAGCCAATCTGTTACAAAGAAGCTTGGAAATAACTTTGTATATTATATTGCAATAGGAAATAGGACGAAACTGTTTAACACTCGTTGGCATGTCGCATTTCGGTATTAGACTGATACTTGTATCATTTAACTGAGATAAGAGAGAATTAGATCCGAAAAATTCATGAATTACATCACAAATATCCGGGCCAATTACCGACCAACTATCTTTGAAGAAAGAACTTGAGAATCCATCGGGTCCGGGTGCTTTTTCAGGTGGAATACTGAAAAAAATTTGCTTAATTTCATCATTCGACACCTCTCTGGTCAATTTTGCAGCCTGAATGGTAGTACACACCCGCCCTTTTGCAATGACCTGTTGTTTAACAGGCTCCGTAGGTGAACAGGTACCAAGGAGTTCTTCGTAGTACTCAAAAAATGCCTTTTGTATCCCTTCGACATCAGTCCTGAGAACCCCATTCTTGTCCTCAATGTGAATAACCTTGTTGCTGCTGTCATTTGATCTTTAAGTGTACTGGCAAGCCTTCTTTCCTTCTCGATCAACAACTCATTCAAAGGATCGGAAATTAGCATGGTTTGAACTTCTGCAAGTTGCTGCTCTGATTGTGTAGTTGACGGAAGGATTTGTCGTGAATCCCACCGATTAAGATAAACCAACTAACCTAGGCTTGGTAGCAAGGGTAAGTCGGGTCGAAATCCTCAGGGACGGTAAGTCGAACTAAGGTGAGCTACGGTTAAAGACTAGGTTCAAACAAAACAAGGGTGATTGACTAAGGTTGACTAACGACTAAACTAGAGTCTATAACACGAATTAAAAAGGCAAAGCAACCGACTAATGATAAATGAAAGCGAGGTAAATCAATAAGAGGGAAACTAGGGCTAGGTCGGGTTCATGGATGCCAAGGAGACCAAAAGGGGAAAACGGGGGTGTTAGCATGTTTTCGTAGCCTAGGTTACGTTCAGGCTCTCGCTACTTAAACGGCCTAGGGGCCTCCTCACCAAGCTCTCGCTACTAGTGGAGGAACCAAACCCAACACCAAACAAGAACATGCAAGAGAAGAAGCAAGAAAACAAGGAATGATCATCTCAAGTCTCACAAGCATTTCATCAAACATATAGAGTGCAAGGCATTAGGAAACAACAAAAACAACAACTAACATCACCAATCTCACCCTAATCATCCCTAATCACACCCAATCCCCTTACTAACCCTAGGAGAAAACTACTCACACATAATTAGGAACACAATAACATAAACCAAAGAAACCAACAAAACAATGAAAGCATTCATAATGGAATCTAAACTAGAAACAACAATAAACATAAACAAAGATTCAAACTTGACTAAAAATGGAAGATTATGAGATTAGAGAGGAGAAGAATTATACCCAACTAAAGGATGAATGGAAAACATGAACACTTGCATAAAAGAAGACCCAGATACATCCACCAAGGTTGTCAATCTTGATAGAATCTTCAAGAATTCCAATAATACAAGAGTAACTAACTAGATTAAGGCTAAATGGAAGAGTAATTAAGGAAGGATTAAGCTAATCTACATTTAATCTAAGCTAATCTAACCTACAGTAGTCTAGGGTTTTGTGGTCTAAGGTAGTGTAAGGTAGAATGTTTAAAACAATACAAGAGGAGGGTACATATAGGGTTCCACGAGTAAGGGAGGCAAAAGAATGAAAATCGGGCAGAGCTGGGTCCTTCCCGGCCGGGAAGGAGGTGATCCCGATCGGGAAGGGATGGTCCCGGTCGGGAAGGTTATGGTCCCGGCCGGGATGGCCCTCTAGTAGCTCCTTTCTTCTCGTCTTCTCATCCCGGCTTGCTAGTTTATATTCCCGGTCGGGAATATGAGTATTCCCGGTCGGGAATACGAGTGACATGGCCATGATGGGTCCTTCTTTGCTCTTCCTAGGCTTCTTATCGACTCTCGGTGCTCGGGATATCGTCAAGTGGGATCCATGGGACTCGGGATCGAGTCTAAGTCACCGAATCATCGTCGCTTCTCTTCATTGGCTCCATATGTATTGGGAACGAGTCGGAATCGTTCCATTTCTCCAAGATAGACCTTAGGAACCTAAAACAAGCTAGAAGAAGCGTAAGCAGCCTCGAAACCTCTCTAAAGAGCGATTCCACAAGAGAAAGCGGGACCAAACACAAGAAATAAGCACTACAAAACACACTTATCAACTCCCCCACACTAAACCCTTACTCGCCCTCGAGTAAGCACAAACTAACTACTAACTAAAAGAAACTAGACTACTAACCGAGAGAGTATTAGTGCACCCTACGCCCTTTCAACTCACGCAAGAACACTTAGAGGAAAAGTGCTCTCCGCAAGGCAAGTGAGGTCTTGCGACAAAACTGTGGATACAACCGAACACGAAACACACACACACACAAACAAACAAACAAACAAACAATCGGTTGCATCCAAAAAGAAACAAAAAAGAGACACCGGTTAAGGACTCGAGGCAAGTGACAACGTTCCCAAGCTAATAACACAAATCGATATGGACAAAACCCTAATAGTATGACAACAAAGCAATAAAAACGTTGGTAACTTACCTAGATCCTCCTAACCTTCTAAAAACGTACCACGGGACGATAGGCGGGATGGAAAAAGGATGAACCACGGAGTTAGTCGACACTGTAGGTAAAGTGAAGCCCCGCCTCCTTTAGAAATAAGCCAAGAGGGTCGTCCCACGCTCAAAAATAGCCTAACTAGTCCAAGTAAAAAGGTGGATATGGTTGCAAAGTGAGGAAATACCGACCATTACCGCTATCATCCTTCCTAGGGACTCGGTCCTTTGGTAGGCTTTTCACGATAACAATCGGTAAAAGGCTTATTTTTGAGGGGTAATATTTTTTGTGAAATGATTTTGTTGACATTTTTCTTCTTTTGCATTTTGCTTTTGATTTGCTGTAACACCCGCAAATTTCCTAGCTTTGCTATTTGTTCCGGTACGATTATATCGTAACTCTGTAATATTTTGTCAATTACATTTTTACTATTTCGAGGTGTCTTTCGTTATCGAGCCTAAAATTATTTATTTTCGTAAAAGGATTTTAATTATTCTATTTTTATTCTAAAACCCATTTAATTCTTTTCATCGCAAGTATGTTTAATTATTTTTGAGGAATCATATTTTCTATAAATAATAGTTTTAAAATCGAGTTTGAACTATTTATTTTTCTAAAATTACTCGATTTCATTTATAATTAATTTCTAGCTCAAAAATATTTTATTTCGAAAAATGGCTATATAATTATTTACTACGCGATTTCATAAATAATTATTTTCTAACTCGTTTTAATCCAATTTCTTCGTAAATGCTTATATTATTTTATGAACCTTCTTTTATCGACTTGAGAAATATTTTCGGACACCTTTTATTATCAACACTACATATTATTTTTATCTTATTTATTTTAATTGGAAACTTATCACATCGATTTGTTGCTTGTTCTTTCCATCTCAACCATATCGTCTCCTAGTTGAGTTAAGAGTCCTTGTGACTTGATTATTCCTATCTTTTAGCTTCTTAATTTCTCTTTATATTCTCATTCATTCTCGTCTATTTTTTCACAACACAAGTCTTCTTTTCTCCTCTATTTCACATTAAACTATCTTCTTTTCGTTCATCATCAATCCGATCCAAATTCGTCTCTAATTCCTTCCGATCTCGAGGGTAAATTAATTACTCTTATTCGTTCTTCATCTCGTTTTCTTCTTTCTATTCTCTTGTAATGTGGTTTTAATACCATAAGTTTAATTATTTCGTAGGCTATCGTGCTAGATCCGACGAAGATGATTATTTAATTGATTCGGATCTCGGTTAAGGTAACATTGACACGTTACTCGGTATTATGTGATATTATTGTTGTAGTTGCATGTATAGAAATTAGATTTTTGTTAGACAATATATTTATGTCTCGTTTTTAATGACAAAGACTTTAAATCGTAAGTTTTCACATGTTTCGTTTTTTTAAATCGTTTTTATGAAATTTGCGAATAAATTATTCTTTTAATTATTAAAAAGTATTATAAGGCCGAGACTAAAACATACCTATAATAATAATTTATCTAACAATTTTCGTGATTTTTGATATAAAGTGTCAAATTGAAAGTTTTATTGTTTTTACTAAAGTTACAGCATGTTTCAGAATCTGATAGTGTTTTTGTGAAAATTAATAATTTATTTTAAACACTTTATTTCCAAAAACTTTGAAAAGAGACTACTATTTATTTTAAGTCTAATATTTATGCCTATTTAATTTCGTAAAATAATTCCAAGTGGTTTGGTCAAAATAAATTGTTTATGAATAGATGTCAAGTTAATCCGCGATTCTGTCAGTTGTGATAAGATCTAAATTGAATTATATGTTAAACTTTTTATTTAATATTAGTAATTTACATACAGAAACTATGAAGAGTCTATTTAATGTTTACAATTGGATTTTATTTCAAATCAATTTACAAATGTCTTTTATTAAAGAAATACGATCGGGTGTCTAATTCTGACAGTTTTTAAATATACGAATAAAAACCCATGTTTTATTTGGAATTTGGATTTTCTCCTGGAATAAAAGTTGTAACTAAGTTTCTAAAGTTTTCAACCCCACTGGTCTTACGTTGTTTTGATATTTAATGATTTAATTACGAATTTTATAGTAAGACAGTGCAGTTCTGTAAAATCGGTCAATTTGTTAAATACTTTTAATTACTTAAACTTCAATCCTTTTTGAAATAATTTGATTTTGACTTTATTTGACTTTACTCATGAATTATACACATATATATAATAAATATAATGTTTACGTCTCGAGGCCTAATATTAACTATTTTATATAATTCCTATTTTAATCGATTTCGATTTATTATAATACCTACTTTTGGAAAGTTATCTTAACAAAAGTTCTATATCTATAAAGTTTTCTCTTTTGAAAAATGAACTATATTTCTATTGAATTACGATAATGACTTTGTTTTGGAGTTACGGAATAAAGGAAGTGTACGGGTAGAGTAATTCAGTCTAGAGTATACGTTTTGTCATCAGCTATAAGGCTAGTGTATCCGAGCGGGATGCATTGGTTGTTGAACTGGGCATGTTCTTGTCCAGGAGTGTATGTTCATTTTGACCTTAAGCTCGTACCTCGCATGTAAGACGTCGTCGGGTTGAACTGGGCACACTTGGTGTTCCAGGAGGGGTGTGCATATTTACTTAAACTAGCTTAGGACCTCGCATTGATAAGTCGCCGTCCTATTATGGTTGAGTAGCCTAGTTAGAGATCGAAGTTTGATTTGTTTGAACTAAGTTCTCGAAGCTAGCTTTTAGTATTCTCCTAGTGAAAGTCTATTCTGTTGCACTAATTCATATCCATAATGCCGTTATTATTATTGGTTGATATTGACTTACAGGTTGGAAATCGTTTTGAATTATTTTACTATATCGTTTTAAACGTTTTTCATTTTGAACTATTTTGATATAATAGTAATTATGCTTTAATGTCATGTAATATGGTTGGGAGAACGTCGCCGTTACTCCCCAATGAATTGTGGCTGTTATGTTTATAACATGACAGGTAATTTGCTGCTGGGTTTGAGTGTGAGCTAGCGAGTACCATGGATCCTACTCTACTTCAATGATATTAATTTTTGGATTGTTAAACCCATTTGGAGAATTTTTATTTTTAGCCCTTTTGTAAAAAGTGGTCTTTGTATTGACTGACCGTTCTTTTTGTAAAATTTAGAACATCAATGTGTTTTAATCCCAAATCTACTGTGTTTCCGCCACTGTATTGCGTTAGAATTTATAGGGGATTACATTTGCTATGTCATTTCTTTTTCTTCTTTTGTATTTCGTTTTTGATTTTGTTGTGCCTTTTCTTTCTATTTCTCTTTCTTTTCTTTCTTTTTCTTTCTCTTTGCCTTGGTTTGCCCTTTTGGCTAAATTTTGTATTGTAGGCAATCATCGCGACCAAGTATAGAAACCTCGACCAAGTATTTTGCCTTGGTTTCACTATTGCATTTGGATGTCGAGGAACAAAGCCCGTATTGAAGGAAAGATAGCTCGCCCGGAGAAAGTCACCAATATTATTAAGCAAGAAATCAAAGACAGGTTGCGTGCTGTGATGCATAACCCACACACAAAAATGTCCGATACTGAGAGCATTAGATCTTTTCTTTATTTGGATTAACATCCTCTACCGGTTGTAAGTCCTTAGTCTGTATATGTCCTTGTAACTACGGTTTTTGTTATATAATACACCTCACATTCCCACCAAAAAAAACCTCGATAAAACGCAACTTATTTGTGAGATATGTATAGAAGGTAGGGAAATGGGTATGTTGGGCGCGCTTTCCCTTCAAACCCACAAAAATGTCGAAACTTGGACTAATCAAAACCATTTCAAACGTGGTCACCTAAGAGACGAGACTCGACAACCAAGGCCTTTTCACTCCGTGGGTGGACAAGGTGGTCAAAATGCAAATCCCGCATTAAATCCCTAGTAGACTAGGTGGACACAAGGTAAAGAACCAACAAAACTATTGATTTAAAGTCATTCTACTAGACTAAAGTCCAAGAATCGATTCATATCACTAGAAAGGGAAAGTAAACACTTGCGCACTAGGCTCAAAACCGGGTTTTCGGAAACCTTTTCTACACTAGACTCATAAACTATACAAGACAAAACAAAGACGAAAGAAAATGAAACGAAACAAGACAAAACAAAACAAAACAAACACACAAAGAAATAAACAAACACCACCCCGAAACTTCCAAACAAGCAACCACGTCAACCACAACCTCCAAAAAGCTCCACCCGAGCATACACCATCACAAAACATCCTCCAAACTCCAAAAAAAGGAAAAAGGAGAAAGAGATAGAAGGATAATACCGGATGTCAAGAGCTTTCCGAAACTTATCGACAATCACGCAACCTACAAGGAAATCGGGGGAGCAAAACACACAACACAACAAATATACGACACAAAGACTCAAAAGAAAAAGACACAAAAGAAAATCTTTTTGGTTTTTTTTACGAAAATTTTCAATTTTTAAGGAATTTTTCAAAAATTTCAAAAAAACTACAAAAATAAAACTAAACTAGACTAAGATATCGCTCCCCCACACTTAAACCGAGCAATGTCCTCATGCTCGATCGGTAGTGTGTGGAATACACTAAAAAGAAAAGAAAAAGGAAAAATAAAGCTAAAAATCAAAAATGAAAGTGAAGAAAGAATAGAAAGTGTCAGGCCGGGGTGTAATCAAGTCACCAAGCGCCGAGACGAGAAAAGATATGGATGGGGGAAGAAATAAAAAGAAGAAAATAAAAGGAAATGGGAGGGAGGGCTAGGTGTAATCAAGTCACCTAGCCCCGATTCCGCTCGATTCCAACTAAATCCTACCAAAAGGAAATAAAAAAAATAAAGAAAAAGTGAAAAGAACTTGTCAATTTGGATTTTTCAAATGATTCTCGATGTAATCACGTCATCGAGAATCGGGAGCAAAGACCACAAAGGCCCCGAGGGCTGCCATGACACCAAATACATAAAAGGGAAGTGGAACATACAAAGAGAGACTAGCAATAAAAGACGGAAAAGAAAGGAGAGTCGCCTACCAAACGGTTAGCAACTCAATCATCTCCATCGTCTCAATGATCGTTATCGGCACCTTGCTTGTCTTCATCATTGATATTCCTCTTCTTCCTAAATGTAATCTCAAGTAACGGGCTTTCAATGGTGTAATGAGGTTGGGATTTGAGGGGGAACTCGGTGTATAGTGATGAGAAGATGAGATGAAGGTGTATAATTGAAGTGTAAGGGTGAAATGATAGTGGCAAAGGTGAGTAGGGAGGTTGGGAGGGGGTATAAAGTGGTGGGGTGGGGCTTAAATGAAGAAGAGAAGGCAAATGAGGCTTGCAGGGGTCCTTCCCGATCGGGATCATGCCTTCCCGGTCGGGACCTTGATCATCCCGGTCGGGATCATGCTCATCCCGGGCGGGATGGCCTGGCAGAGAGCCGTCTGTTGAAGCACAACTCGTCACGGTCGGGATCATGCTCATCCCGGGCGGGATGGCCTCTCTAGTTCTTCATTCCTCCTGATTTTACCAAGTCTTCCACCCAAATAATACCTCGGGATCCAAAATCACATCCTCAAAAGCTTGAACCAAGCTCAAAAACCGACTTCCCTCACCAAGCTTCAAAGCTTCTATCATCCATAACTTTTTCTAATTCTTCATCTTCACTTCAAACCTATCAATCAAACTCAATAACTTCCATCAAAAATCCCTCCCTCACATCACTCAAGAAAACTCCAAAATACAAGAACTCCACAAAAACTTACAAATCCTAGAAGCAAACCAACCAATCACACAAATACAAATACAAAAAAAAAACTCAAAAGAAGAGAAAAGAGATATTTACAACATGATACTCTCACCGTCTACGATCCCATAGCCATCAAGGGCTCGGAGGAGTAAATCAAATGCTCTAGCAACATCTTCATAAAGGCTCATGTGGTCGAGCCAAGGTATCTTCAAAAGCGTCCAAGTCGGAGGTAAGAAGCGATCATCTTCATGCTCGGGTTTCTCGTGATCTCCCGGGTCTTTCCAACCAACAAAGCAACGACTCTTATGACCATCCGGTAGGTATAGTGGTCTAAGGTCACGCTTAGCATTATGGGTTGGGAGATCACACCATAAGGGCGTTGCTTCTTCTACGGGATCAAGAATAAAATTCTTTTTCTCCGCCCGACAAGGATCCAATTCATCAACCATCTTACAAGATAAGGGACTCAAAATTAAGTGCGATAAAGGAGGTGAAGGCATCAAGTTTTCTTCATTAGAGGCTCTAGGGGAGACCTCATCGTTGTCCTTACTAGAATTCTGTCCATGAGGAAATTCAAGGCCTTTGATTGCGGCCTCAATTTCTTCGACGGTTTGGTCTAGCATAGCATCTCCAAATCCCCTAATCGGTTTCTCCAATTTCCCATTCAAGGCAAGTTCTAAGGCATCTATGTCTTTCTCCCAAATATAACCTTCATTTTCACTCACCTTGTCAAGTTGGCCTAGAGGAGGCTTCTCTTCACTTGGCTTTGGATTGTCAAGATCTGGTTCATCACGAAGAAAATCATACAAATCCAATTTAATAGCCAATACATTGGCTTCCCAAGAGTTACTTTGAGAATCATGTTCAATTTCCTCCTCATGATCAACCCTTGAAGCTTCAACTTCCTCCATAATTCCCATAGCTTCACCATCCAAGCAACTCTCAACAATGATCTCTTGGTTGACCTTCCCTTCTTCATTCGTGGCTTCATAATTGGTTTGATTGCCTTGTGGAGACAACCGATCTTCTTGCCCAAATGAACCTTCCTCAACAAGTTGCGGAGCTCGAGTGGTCAACATCGTGTAACGAGCCATGAGTGCATTAATTCGAGCACCTTACACCTATTTTTGGGCCATGAACTCCCCTTGGTCCTTTTTTCATTTGAATCATCATCTTTGGTTGACTCTTTTGCATTTGAATCATCATTTGACAAAGCTCAAAGTTGGGGATTTTTGGTTGTGGGTAATGTGAAGGTATTTGGTAATTGTTAGGATGTTGGAATGATCCATGACAACTTCCATGGTAACCAAATGAAGGGGGTTCATAAGGTTGTTGATCAGATTGATATGGTTGGTAAAATTGTGGATCTTGGTAATTTGCCCCATGATTGTCCCATGACGATTGATGGTAGCTTGGATGCGCCATTTTCATAAAGTTGCCTTGATACATTGAATGAACTAGAAACACTTGAGCAAACGTTAGAAGCCTAGTGCTTTTGAGGCACTAGGAAGAGAGAAATAAGCATACAAGAAGTAAGAACGGAGATACACAAGGAGAAGAAAACACAAAAATCAAGAACCAAGTCTAAAACTAAGCACACAAGAGTCTAAACTACGCCGTCCTCTGCAACGGCGCCAATTTGACGGAAGGATTTGTCGTGAATCTCACAGATCAAGATAAACCAACTAACCTAGGCTTGGTAGCAAGGGTAAGGCGGGTCGAAATCCACAGGGACGGTAAGTCGGACTAAGGTTAGCTACGGTTCTAGACTAGGTTCAAACAAAACAATGGTGATTGACTAAGGTTGACTAACGACTAAACTAGAGTCTATAACACGAATTAAAAAGGCAAAGCAACCGATTAATGATAAATGAAAGCGAGGTAAATCAATAAGAGGGAAACTAGGGCTAGGTCGGGTTCATTGATGCCAAGGAGACCAAAAGGGGAAAACGGGGGTGTTAGCATGTTTTTCGTAGCCTAGGTTACGTTCGGGCTCTCGCAACTTAAACGGCCTAGGGGCCTCCTCACCACGCTCTCGCTACTAGTGGAGGAACCAAACCCAACATCAAACAAGAACATGCAAGAGAAGGAGCAAGAAAAACAAGGAATGATCATCTCAAGTCTCACAAGCATTTCATCAAACATATAGAGTGCAAGGCATTAGGAAACAACAAAAATAACAACTAACATCACCCATCTCACCCTAATCATCCCTAATCACATTCAATCCCCTTACTAACCCTAGGAGAAAACTACTCACACATAATTAGGAACACAATAACATAAACCAAAGAAACCAACAAAACAATGAAAGCATTTATAATGGAATCTAAACTAGAAACAACAATAAACATAAACAAAGATTCAAACTTGACTAAAAATGGAAGATTATGAGATAAGAGAGGAGAAGGATTATACCCAACTAAAGGATGAATGGAAAACATGAACACTTGCATAAAAGAAGACCCAGATACATCCACCAAGGTTCTCAATCTTGATAGAATCTTCAAGAATTCCAATAATACAAGAGTAACTAACTAGATTAAGGCTAAATGGAATAGTAATTAAGGAAGGATTAAGCTAATCTACACTTAATCTAAGCTAATCTAACCTACAGTAGTCTAGGGTTTTGTGGTCTAAGGTAGTGTAAGGTAGAATGTTCAAAACAATACAAGAGGGGGGTATATATATATAGGGTTCCACGAGTAAGGAAGGCGAAAGAATGAAAATCGGGCAGAGCTGGGTCCTTCCCGGCCGGGAAGGAGGTGATCCCGGTCGGGAAGGGATAGTCCCGGTCATGAAGGTTATGGTCCCGGCCGGGATGGCCCTCCAGTAGCTTCTTTCTTCTCGTCTTCTCATCCCGACTTGCTAGTTTATATTCCCGGTCGGGAATATGAGTATTCCCGGTAGGGAATACGAGTGACATGGCCGTGATGGGTCCTTCTTTGCTCTTCCTAGGCTTCTTATCGACTCTCGGTGCTCAGGATATCGTCAAGTGGGATCCATGGGACTCGGGATCGAGTCTAAGTCACTGAATCATCGTCACTTCTCTTCATTGGCTCCATATGCATCGGGAATGAGTCGGAATCGTTCCATTTCTCCAAGATAGGCCTTAGGAACGTAAAACAAGCTAGAAGAAGCGTAAGTAGCCTCGAAACCGCTCTAAAGAGCGATTTCACAAGAGAAACGGGACCAAACACAAGAAATAAGCACTACAAAACTCACTTATCAGCAGTTCGACATTCAAGTCTGAATAACATTCAGTATTCAATTGACGCAAAGGCAACTTCAGGTCTTTAAGCCTTTTCACAACCGAAAATATCTTATATCCCTCATACCTCTTGCTCCAAGATTCAGACACAATTGGCAGAAAAGACGGAGCATTTCCCCACATAGCAAAATACCTGAATCTTCGCCCCCTGCCAGCCTTCATTTTTATATTAGAAATCACACATGGGCAGTGATCGAACAGACCTGGGGGATGGAAATGGGCGTTCATATCAGGAAAAACATCTATCCATTCAGAATTCACCAAAAATCTATCTATTCTTCTAAATATTCTGTCCTGAGGAATCTGTTTGTTTGTCCAGGTATAATATGCACCGGTCGCAAGAAGATTGGTAAGCTCGCATTTGCTCACACACTCAATAAAATCATCCATGTCATTTTGCTTATCATTCCCACCTAGTCGCTCCTGAGGATTTAAAACCGTGTTGAAATAACTAGCAACTGCCCAAGGGCCAGAGATCATCGATGCATAATGAATTAGTCTTTCCCATAAAGGAACTCTTTCTTCACCCTCATTAAAAGCATAAACCATAGACAAGTGAAATACCTTCAAATTTACCCGAACTTTAAATTTGACATGCGCACACATTGAGCATTCATATCCAAAATACTGACATCAAACAGCTGGGGTTTACAAATAATCTAAACCCGATCCCCTTTATGATAGGTCGAATTAGTAGTAACGCTCCACCCCTCTAACATATTATTAGAGCAAACATTATTCAGCTGAAACTTATTAACCTTGGTCTCCAATAAACCGAAGAGGCCAATATCATTATTCTGAGCAAATAATAAAATACTACGCTGTTTATTTACATTTTTCATGCCTCTAACATTCCAAAAACCAATGTTACTCATGATAAATTTGGCGGTGGAGGGGGTTCTACATTACCTACACCCACAATTGGTGTACTGTTTCGCTCTAGGGGGGAAAAGCATCAGTTCCCAGGTTCACAACAGCCTCCTTGTAGGAGTTATTATTGCCTTGCTGTCTTTGCAACCCATGTTAGCCACTAGCATTAGGAGGTCTTGATTGCAAGTTTGTAACAGCGCCTGTCTCTGCTGCAGGCTTTGTCACAGGCCTCCATTTCATCGTGAACTCTTTTTTGTCAGTATTTTGTGCTCTGTAAGTACTGCTATCATGTCCAGCCCCTCTACATTTTGTGCAAATTGAAGGCTTCCACTCATACTCAATCTTATGGGTCAGCTTCTTACCTTTCTTATCCAAGAATTCCACCATTTTCGGAAACTTTTGTCCAACCTGTAATTCAACCTGAACCCTGGCAAAGGCAAGCCTTATTCTGTCTGAAGTAGGTTGGTCCGCCTTCTTAAATGGTCCAATTAACCCAGCAATTTCATTCTTGTTCATTCATGTTTGTTCATTCATCCTGTCAATTTCATTCTTATATTTAGTTAATTCTTTCAACATGTTTGATTATGTCATTATCATCATTATCGAAAATATGAGTAGCTAAATTTCTTGTCACCATAGTGTTAGGTGAATTACAAATTGAACCTTGTATTTATGGGATAACTGAATAATCAGCTTTTATGAGCTAAATCGCTCTTGCAACATTATAACGATAAGTAATTAATTTAAATGCCTTGATTAATTGCTTAGTCCCGTAACTCCCGACCTACGTAGCGAGAGCCCGTTAAGTGATTTTTAGGGTGACTAATGATCTGAGATGACCATGTTGACTCTTTAGCTTGTCTTAACCGATTATTTGGAAGTCACATATATATGCTTGTTTTGATTCGTAATAATCCGACAAACTCTGGTGCCTTTTCTCTTGTTAATTATTCTCAATTTTTAATAACTTTAGATTATTTCTCATCATCCTGTTTTTAGCATTAGTTTTTCTTTGGGAAATTCCCATTTGTACCCTCTAAGTTTTCACTTTTTTCAGTTGTACCTCTGCGTATAAAGAATTCCCAATTGTACCCCTGAACTCTGTTAATTACTCTCAACCGTGACTAAACCAGAATTAGCCGTTAAGTATGGCGGTTAAGTGCCAACTTGCAATCCTAATCTAATGACATGGCGAGTGTGTGGACATGACATAGGTCCACCCCGACGCGGCCACGCGCGGGTTTGGGGATGCGAATGAATCTCCATATGAAAACGGATCGAATGGAAATTTAAATCAAAGTGGAGTCGCCACCGAACTTTGTGGGAATTCGGACCCGTTCGAGCCCACTCTATGTCGTAGTGGGCTGTATACAAAATACAACCCATTTCCGATGTCAGAGTTTATTGGTGTGGACATGACGTAGGTCCACCCCGACGCGGCCACGCGCGGGTTTGGGTAGGCGAATGAATCTCGTGGTGAGATTGTTCTCGGGTTCGAAATTTAAGTCAAAATGGAGTCGCCACCGAATTTTGTGGTTATTCGGAACCATACGAGCCCACTCTATGTCGTCATGGGCTATACACAAAGTAAGCCCACTTCGATTTCAGAGTTTATGGGGCCCGTCCCTTTGCATTGCGATACCGATACCATCTACACCGGTATCGTGTAAAGAATGACTCTCGTGCGCCAAGGGTTTCGGACATCCGGAAACCAAAGGTTCTGAGTAAGGGGTGAGGGTACGTGTTGGGAAGCCCACTAAGGACACCCAACCCCGCCCGCACATGGCGGCCTCTACTAAGACACCGTTCGTGTTCGTGTACGCGCGCTAGTAAAATGATAAAATGATATGCAAACAGCGTTTTCGGGCTAAGCATGTGAGTTATTGGTTAACTACGTCATTTAATGCATCTTGATTCACGTCAAAGTGATTTAGCATGTGATGTTCATTTAAGGCGATAAATGGCAAACATCAAGAATAGAAAACTCGTAAATAAATTACAAATTACACGGGCGGAATACAACCCGGAATTCACAATACAACGAGCAATAAAATAGAGTAATTGAATTAAATAAGAAGAGCGATAAATAAATACACGACTCGACAAAGACCCGTATATAATAAATACTCACTAGATCGTGAATTAGCTAGACGGACCAACCTTAATTAATTACGCATTATATTGCATATTAATCAAAGGACGGAGATTCGAGACCTAGGCGTGAATCTAACCCGATCTCGTACCTCGATGTCTTGTCCCGACTTATCACCTCGAAAAATGAAGTCTAAATTAATTATATGTCGGATACGACTAAAGAGTCGTCGACATAAAAATTAATAGTGTGAGACCGTCGATCAAAGTCGTTTCTTTTAGTGATGTGCATGAGTGTGAATTTTAGAAAAAATGGGTTCACGTGATGGTCTTTACACGCGTTGACTAAAAAAAGTCGTAAAGAAAAGACGAATTTTAAAATATGGTCGTATGTCGCGAAGGTCGCATGTTAATGTAAGTACCGAGTAGGGTAGAAAGTCGGAAGAAAAAAAAGAAAAAGTGGGTTCGGCCAAATAGGCCTGCCCGCGAGTCGCATGGCTGGTCGCGCGACTCGCGTGCGGGTCTGGTCGGGTGCCTTTTTTATTGGAAATCGAGAAAAAGTAGGCTCGGCCAAACAGGCCTGCCCGCGAGTCGCATGGCTGGTCGCGCGACTCGCGTGCGGGTCTGGTCGGGTGCTTTTTTATTTGTCGAAAACTCGTCAATTTTTATAATCACGTGCCAATACGGTTTTATTTACTCGGCTTATGTTTTTTTATAGATTAAGGATTTTGAATTAGTGACGAAATTGTATCCCTCTACGTCACGACATCGAAACTAACCCTTTCGGATTATGTGATGTCGATTTTCGTGTCAACGGGTTTCGTACTAATTGAAATGGGATCGAGTGCGTTCAACTACGACCGATTGCAATCACGTCACGCCCTTGAGAACATTGGGGCGGGGCTCCTCGAAAGGGCTCCACCTCCGTCGTTACTCGTAAAGGGATTAGACGGACTTTAGGCGATCGTCGTAGTCAAACGGATTCGAAACCGAGATACTAGTATTAATGTATACGCGGTATTATAGTGTTAATAACGAGAAAATAAAGTTAGTATGCGAGAAATAAAATGTTAGTATGCGAGAAATAAAAATGTTAGCGATGTTAGTGTTAGTATTACGATATTAGTATAATTATAATATAAATTACACAAAAACGCAAATAGAAACGAAGTAAAAAGGATCAAGATGGGGTTTAGGACACCCTCAACATACATGCTTGGTATAGGCCTCGGAAATAGACTCGTAAATGGCGACGGAACACCGGAGTATCGAGGATGAATGTGAGTTATGGTGTGTATATGTGTGTGTGTGTGTGTCGGTTTGCTTGAGAGCAAAATGGCTCGATTTTTGTATGACTTTTGCTTAGGGTTGTAGTGTGTGATGTTTAGGATGATTAGGGTAGAATTTTGTAGGATGAAAGAGGTTTTTTAAGGCTTATGTTTCAGCTTTTTTAAGGTTTTCTAATGCTGAAAAAGAGTCCCTCAAATGATGGTGATTAGTGGGGTATTTATAGAGTAGGGGTGTGATTAGGGTTAGTTTAGGAAGGGTTGACTTTTGACTTGATTTTGCATTTTGAATTTCTGATTTGGGCGCAATTTTCTAGAAGCTGAACTTGGCTGGTTTGTGTGACGGGTTCGTCCTTGACCGGGTTTTGACCCGGTCGCTAAAAGACGGGATTTATTTTTGGTGTCGGTTTTGGCCCAAATTAGTCTTATTTTGCTCGGAACGACCCACTGGGCCTGGATTTGAGGTCTTTTTTGTGAGATTATTACTCCGTTAAAAGTCCATGTCGGACATTATCGATTCCGAGCCCAAATCCGATTATACCAAGTCACGTTTGCGTCCGATCATCATCGGGTGTTTGTCGGAGACTACCATAGACACCTGGCAGTCAAAATGCGGGTGTCTACAGAGCCCCCACTCTGACTGAGGCTTGGACAGGCGAAAGTCAGAGTAGCTACCAGGCCAATCGAGGATTACGACCTGGCAGCCTTCCGGTCGGGTCGTTTATAGTCCAGTAGACTTGCGTGAAGGGCTCGCCAGCCATAAGCAGAGGATCATACCTGTCCTGATGATGGTAGCTCCGTGGGGAGTCAAAATCGCCTTTGGGGATGTAGGTGTTCCTGTATGCCGACACATCCTGCCTTGGATGTAGCATTTCGGAGGAATCACCGACTATGCTGGGGAGATAAAATAGCTCTGTGGAGACTTGCTTCTGAAGTCTGGAGTGTACCTGTATGCTGACACATAGCAATTTGTATGTAACACATAGGCAAAATATTGACTCGCGCTGGGGAGGAAAGGTACTGAAATTTTGAAAATGCCACGATTTTCGAAAAAGAATATTATCATAATTTTTGACACAGAAAATTTTGAAAAGAATTTTAGGAAAGCTCGGGACGACTTGATTCCTATTCTGGGTTTCTTGTTTGAAACCAGGCCTGCGCGCGCAAAGGGCCCAGGTTAGCTGAGGAGGCACAGCAGTTAGGTTTACAGGTGGGGTTTCCTATTATAAATATAGGTTTCCCTGCTTCAGCTTTTACATCCTGACTCAAATTCTCTTTTAAACTTCTCAAAATCTTTTAGACTTTCAAGAAAGTTAGAAACTTCTGTCATGGGTATCGATCACTTGACCGCCATGCTTCTTGCTTGGTCCCAATACTTTCGGGACGAGGAAAAGATTCGGCTGACCCAGATGGGGATTGTCAGTCTGTTTCCCTTCCAACGACTGATAGTTGACCCATACTTCTTGGACGCCTGTCTGTCGTTTTGGGATACTACCCATCACGTCTTCCCATTCCCACGGGGAGAGATATGCCCTCTTCCCGAGGAAGTTGCAGCCATAGGAGATTGGGGCCTAGCTGTTCAGTCTGCCATTCCCTCGTTCTACCCGGACCCGAGGAGGAGGCTAAGGGAATTCTTGGGTCTGTCTCATGCCGAGACAGATCGGATGGTGCAGGGAGATACCGTTTCCCTATTCGACCTTGCCGACAAGTTCATGAACAGCCGGGATGTGAGGGCCACCCCTACTCACAGGCGTAGGGCGTTCGCTTATTTGCATGCTGCACTGTTACGTTTTTGAAGGGCTGATGGATCTTGACTCATGCAGGGGTCAAATTAGGTTAATTGGAGTGGTTGACCAGATGGAGACTGGTCATAGCCCTGCCTGGCTAGCCACTGGGGAGATTATCATGGGTCTAGATGCTAGGCGACTCGACCACTGACGGGGAGTACCCGTATCCTGCAGGTATACATCTCGCGCGTTTTTTTTTTTTTTTTTTTTTTTGCGCTTCGCGGGATCCTTGAAAGTTATCTGGCGAATTTTTCTGTTGCTTACAACATTCGCGTACTCTTATCAGATATGGCTGTCGGAGCGGCTATCAATCATAGAGCCCCCTCCGAGTATTCCCAACTATCGGAGCGGTCAGCTTAGCTCCCGAAGGCGGCGGATAAGCTCGAGCCATCTAATAAACCGAGCTTACTGGGATGAGGAGCTGGTGTTCCACGGGGGTCCCTTTATAAGGTGGACTGTCGCTTGGTGGTTTCTTTCTAGGCTGACGGGGCTGGCCAAGAGAGACCAAGCTCGCTACTTGGTGATTCTGTCCCTTGACTGGACAGTTCACATTTACCCGGACCGCATCCTGAGGCAGTTCGGTTCGTCTCAGCGCATTCCCGAGACTGAAGCCATCATCAGCGTCTCGCTCCAACTGACGGACGCTATGTGCGACACCTAGTTGCAAAGATGGTTCACTCGTCCCACATGGACTATACCCAGCCCTTGCCAATCCGCTTAGGTTTCAAGGGCTTACCAGAAATGGACTTCTGAGGAGTCCGAGGAAGCTCGCAGGCCTTAAAGCTTGATGAGGCCTTTGAACTGGTTCGCCGCGAGACGGCGAAAGATAACAGGGATCTCTTCGTTGGGGGAGATGTCCCTGAAGCTGTAGCCCGTGAAGAATCGGGTCTTAAGTCACAAACTAAGACTCGATCTAAGGAGGTCGGTTCTAGCAGCAAACGGGGGCGGCCAAGCCCCCAGACGGATTTGGAGAGACGCCTTGGGCCTAGGCTGGCGGCCCGGGACCGACTGGGTCCGCGTGACCGGCTTCCTGCGGCCGTGAGGGCCCGACTTGGGCCTATCGAGGTGATGGAGGATTCTGGCTCAAACGGGCGAGCCAGAGAGGTTCCCGTGGTGATTCGGGAACGCTCCCCTCCGCGTCGTCGCCAATGGACGGCTAAGGAGGCCAAGGACAAGGGGAAGGGCAAGATGCCCTGAATGCCGAGTCCTTCAGCTTTATTACTATTTAAGTATTATTACTATTTTTGGTTGTGTGTTTTTTTGAATTCCTGCATTTTGTAATCTCCCGAGTTTATCGGGGTTTTTTTTTTGAATTAATAAAGAAAGTTTATTATTAAACCGTTCCTGTCTTTTCTCGATTGCATTGGTTGTGCCCTTTTGAGGGGCTGCCTACGTATCCGCAATTAGCAGAATCAAACCAAACGTAGTTCAGGCTTAGTAAATTTGCAATCTCGAATTACACCAAGACTATTGGTTCAAGATGTTTTGTGACAGTAGAATAAATAATTCTAGCTCATTGACTTGCTTTTTCGTAAAATAAAGATTTTGATAAATTTTGCTAATGACATTGAGAAATGGCTAAGGGTAGTAACGCTTCAGCTGGTCCAGGTTGGTTGGGTTGACGAACTCATTCCCGTCCAGGTCCATCAGCATCACTGCTCCCTCTGATAGTATTTTCTTTACCAGATATGGCCCAGCCCAGTTGGGTTTGAATTTTCCCCTTGGGTCAACCGGTAGTAAAGCTCGAATAGACTTAAGGACTAGATCCCCTTCTTTAATGTTTCTGGGCCTTACCCTTTTATTAAAGGCCCGTTGGATCCTCTTCTGGTAGATTTGGATATTGTTGAGGGCATGATTTCGTCGCTCATCTAGTAGAACCAACGAGTCATACCGCGCTCGAGCCCAGTCAGCCTCGGGTACTTGACTTTCTAGCAGAATTCTGAGGGACGGTACCTCCAATTCGACGGGCTGGACTGCTTCCATCCCGTAGGTTAGGTAATATGTTGTTGCCCCGGTTGCGGTGCGAATTGACGTCCGGTACCCCCATAGGGCAAAAGGTATTTTGTCGGGCCAATCCCGGTAATTATCAGCCATCTTTTTGAGTATGGTGACAATTGTTTTATTAGCCGCCTCCACTGCTCCGTTCGTCTGGGGACGATAAGGCGAGGACGTGTGCCTTTGAATTTTATATTTGGTCAGCAAGGTTGCAGTCTCAGCTTGGAAATGAGTCCCGTGATCACTGATGAACTCATGTGGGATCCCATACCGGCATATTATCTTGTTCTGGATGAATTTGGCAACATGTTTAGCATTGAGGATGCGATATGATTCAGCTTCGACCCATTTGGTGAAATATTCGATGGCTACTAAAATAAAACAGTGCCCACCAGTACCAGAGGGATTTACTTTCCCGATTATGTCGATACCCCATGTTGAGAATGGCCAGGGTGACGTCATGGTATAGAGCAAAGATGACGGCATATGTTGCACATTGCCGAAGATTTGACAGTTATGACAATGTTTGACATATAACTGGCAGTCAGCTTCCATAGTATTCCAGTAATAACCGAGCCTCATGATTTTTCGGACCAGCATGTGGGCATTCATATGTGGGCCGTTTTCACCATCATGTACTTCGGCCATGACCTTCTCAGCCTTATACTTATCAACACAAAGGAGAAGAGCCCCTTGTGCCGTCTTTTTGTACAGCTGTCCGTCATCGGTACGGATGAACTGAGTGGCTAGCCTTCGTAAGACTTTCTTGGCTCGACCTTCCGTCCCGGGAGGATACTCTCCGTTTGTCAGGTACTTCAACACAGCCTGGTACCATGGTTCGGGATCAGTTATCTCGATGTCTTCAATATCGTGAACATATGCCGGCTCGGACCGTCTTTCGACGCAAATTGGCATACTGGTCACGTGGTCGGGAATATTTAATAGAGATGCCAATTTTGAAAGTGCATCTGCAAACTGATTCTCTTCCCGAGGTAGGTATATGTATTCTACCTTCTGGAATTGTTTCTCGAGATCCCTTACTCGTGCCTGGTAGGCCACGAGATTAGCATTCTGAGTCTTCCATTTTTGCAGGGCTTGGTTAATGACCAAGGATGAGTCACCATGTACCCGGAGATTTGTGATCCCCAGATTGGCGGCGGCTTGTAGCCCGTAAATGCATGCTTCGTATTCTGCTGCATTATTGGTAACATCGAAGTCCAGTTTGATGGAGACGGGAGTATGCTCCCCTCTTGGTGAGATCAGGAGTATCCCGACTCCGAACCCTCGAAAATTAGATGCTCCATCGAAGGATAAATCCCACGTTTCGGCATCGATATGGAAAATATCTTCGTCTGGGAAGGACCAGGTTTCGGTGTGTCCTTCGGTTACCGGGCTGTCAGCGAGGAATTCAGCTACCACCCGTCCCTTAATGGCCTTTAATGGCACGAATTTTAGGTCGAACTCTGCCAACATTAGAGTCCATCTAGAAATTCGGCCATTGAGGATTGGTTTTTCGAAGAGATATTTGATGGGGTCCATCTTGGATAGGACATGGACCTCGTAGCTAAGCATATAGTGCCGGAGCTTCTTAGTGGCCCAGACTAAAGCCAAACACGTCTTTTCGAGCATGGTATATTTGCATTCATACTCTAAAAACTTCTTGCTGATGTAATAGATGGCCCTTTCTTCGGAGTTAACCGTCTGGGCCAGCATAGCCCCCATGGCTGTCTCGGTCGTTGTTAGATATAACGACAAAGGCAAACCGGGCTGAGGCGGCATTAAGACTGGCGGAGCAGACAGAATTTCCTTGATTTTGTCGAAAGCAGCTTGGCACTTGTCGTCCCACAATATTCGTTCCCCTATTTTCAGTTTTTTGAAAATTGGTTCACATACCATGGTTAGTTTGGAAATGAACCGACTAATATACTGGACTTTCCCGAGAAATCCCCTTATTTCTTTTTCGGTTTTAGGAGCTTGCATCTCGGTAATGGCTTTGATTTTAGCTGGGTCGACCTCGATACCTCGTTGGCTAACGATATGACCCAGTAATTTGCCTGATGTTACCCCGAAACTGCACTTTTGAGGATATAGCCTCATATTGTATTTGCGCAATCGGGTGAAGAATTTTCTTAGGGCGGTGATGTGACCTTCCCGTTCTTTGGATTTGACGATCATGTCGTCCACATAAACTTCTACCTCTTTATGCATCATGTCGTGTAATAAAGTGGTAGCGGTCCTTTGGTATGTGGCCCCGGCATTAATGAGGCCGAATGGCATGACGGTGTAGCAGTAAGTACCCCAAGGTGTAGTGAAGGTAGTCTTACTCATATCTTCTTCCGCCATCTTGATTTGATTGTATCTGGCATACCCGTCCATGAATGATAGAAGGGCATGATCGGCCGTGTTATCCACCAGTATATCGATGTGTGGTAACGGAAAATCATCCTTCGGGCTTGCTTTGTTAAGATCCCGAAAATCTACGCATACCCGCACCTTACCGTCCTTTTTAGGAACCGGTACGATGTTTGCCACCCAGTCCGGGTACTCGGACACTTGTATGAAGCCAGCTTTGAACTGTTTGTCGACTTCTTCTTTCACCTTGAGAGACCATTCGGGCCTCATTCGACGAAGCTTCTGCTTGACCGGTTTGCACCCGTCTTTGATAGGTATGTGGTGCTCAGCTATTTCCCGGTCTATCCCCGGCATGTCCTTGTAGGACCATGCGAAGACATCTTTGAATTTTTGGAGGAGGTTTATGAATTGTTGTTTCTCCTCGGGATCTAAGGATAACCCTATCTTAAGTATCTGAGGCTCTAAGGTTGTTCCCACGTTTATGGACTCGGTCTCTTCGATTACCGGATTACGGGATTCCCTTTGCTCTAGTTGCTCGATCAGATGTGGAGGTAAGGGTACCTGTTCGTCGGATTTCTCAATGTCATAGCACAAAACATTTTTGAAAGTAGAATTTAAAAGAGACAAGTCGTAAGCAGAACGGTTGTTATTATTGATTGAAAATTTGGAAAACAGCTCAAAGAGAGCAGCCATCTGATCATTGGTCAGTGGCGGAATTGGTAAGGCACTCGGGACAGACCCCGAAGTGCCAGCAGCAGGAATAATAGAAGGGAGAGGGGTTACAGGAGTGACTCTAGCACCGACTTCCCTAGACTCGACCTCAGACTCTGACTCAGACTCCGACTCAGACTCGGACTCAGACTCAGGCATGTCTCCCTCTCCGGTGACCAGCTTGTAGATCTTCCCCTGACTATCAGTCCACTTGACAGTCTTCCTCCAGGCCCTTTTTCCCGTCTCGGAACCAACATCCGAGATCAGCTTGGTCGGGTCAAACCTGTTGCTGCGGAGAATCAGGTTGACCAGGTCTTCTTTTGGGGTCGGGGCTATGGTGTCTTCCCCGAAGAGCAGCCCCAGCGCGGGCTCAGCGTCATTGGCTTCATCAGACCGGATGAGGGCGAACACATCATCCGGGATGTAGTTGCAATCCCGGGCCAAGTGGGTCCCGAGGTGCGTAGCATTGAGTTGGTATAGCCCAACCTGGACAGCCCCGAATACGGGTGTGACAAAGTAGTCAATCAACCGTGGGCTATAAGGGCTCAAGTAGATACCCTTCATGACGTTGCAGGCTTTTTCGATTCCTGCTCGGACAACGTTGTCCAGGGTGATGGCATAGCCAAGGCCGAAGTGAGAGTCTTCGTCCTTGAGAACCTCGATGATCTTCCCAGCTGGAAGATCGGGTCGAGAGGTAGCCCCCGGAAGGTACCCTAGGTTTTGGAGCATTGTGTCAATGCTTGTGGTGAAGTAAGGCCTAAAGAGGTACTCTTCCTCGATCATCCCCACAAAGTCAAACCCCCAGAGGTCAGTGCGGCCCGTGGCATTACAGCTAGCCACGGTCATTGGGGTCGCCTCCAAAGTGACAACATTGTCGAGTAGAGGCATCTTGATCTTTCGGTGGAGGGTGGAGGACACCGCCTTGACCGCGTGGATCCACGGTCTTCCTAGGAGCAAGTTGAATGACGAGGTGACATCAATCACCTGGAATTCGAGCTCTTTCTCTATCGGGCCCGTTATGATGGTCAATTTTATGGCCCCAGCTACCGACTTTGGGCTCCCATCAAAAGCTTGGATGGTCTGAGCAGCCGGGATATAGTCAGCCTCGGTAATGCCGAGGGCTTTGGCGGTCCTTAGGAGAAGGACATTCACGGCTGACCCGTCATCGACTAGGGTCATCGGGAGGTACTTTCCCCGGCAAATCACCGTGATGTAAAGGGCCAGGTTGTGGGAGGCCCCGAACGGTGGCAAGTCGGCTTCAGAGAAGGTGATCATTGGGCCTCCTTCTTTGGCCTTACCCTTTAGGTGGGGTAGGACCGTGGCTACCATTTCAGCAGGGGTAGCCGAAGAGTCGATCTTGACTTGATCGAGAGCCTTTGTAAGTGCTTCTCGATGTTCTTGAGAGCTAACAAGGAGTTGCCATATAGTGAGGTCAACTCGGGTTCTCTTCAGTTGCTTCATAATGGCCGTTTCAGCGGTCGGCTCTTCAGGGGCGACTTGCATCCCGAGTGGATCGGTGATGGTTGTCGGGATGGGGATGTCCCTAGTGCTTGTGGCTAAATAGGGACGACCTAGGTTGTTACTGGCTAGGACTCGAGTCTTGACCTCGCGAACCTGTTCAGGGGTGATGGGAACGATTTCCCCCTTAGCGAGGTAGACATCATCCTCGTCATCAAACCAGATCCCGTTCACTTGCGGGATAAATGGAGAGATAAGGTGAGAGCAATCAATCACCTCCCCGGTAAAGATGGCATGGGAGCTGAAAGGGTTCTCCTTGTTGCTTGGCTTATCTCCGGGAAGCGGGATTTTACCGCTCTCGATCAAGTCTTGAATCAAGTGTTTCAGCTTCCAACACTTTTCGGTATCATGCCCATTGCCCCGGTGGTATTGGCAATAGGCCTGAGCATTGTAGTTCTTGGAGCGTCGCTCGACCGGAACTTCAGGAGTTGGGCCTATCGGTTGGATCAGGCCTTTGGAGGACAGCCTTTGTAAGGCATAGGTATAGGTGGTACCTATATCAGTGAAAACCCGAGGTGGGGTGTTCTTCATGGACGGGGCATCTAGTAGATTAACCGCGTCAAAAATGCTGCGAGTTGCAGCCTGGGGCTTAGTGGTAGAGGAAGAAGCCCCTTGGTACCCTTTGCTAGCGGCCTTAGTGAGGCCTTCCAGTCTCAGATCGTCTTCGATCCTCATACCCATTTCAGTAAGGGTGGTGAAGTTGGGTATGACAGCGTACCGGAGGTGAACCCGGTAGGAAGGTAGGAGGTTCTTGACAAAAGCCTCCACCAGAGTCTTCTCATTGGGCTTGTCAACCAGTTTCACACTCTCGGCCCTCCAGCGTTGAAGGTATTTAGTAAAACCTTCCTTCGGCTCCTGGGCCATAACCTCCAGAGATCGCATTGTGGTTTGGATCTCGGTGTTGTCAGCATAGTTCCGAGCGAACTCGGTGGCCACATCATCCCAGGTAGGGAACTTCTTCGGGTCTAGCCTGTAGTACCAGGCCCGTGGGTGTTTCTCGAGAGATGCAGCAAAGAGGTTCTTAAACATCGATGAATCCACTCCCTTGATGGCCATGAATTCCTTGAAGGCCCGTACATGTAGTAACGGGTCTTCAGTTCCCTCAAACATGGGCAAGCCTGTAAGGTTCAGGTTTGCGGGTAGTTTGTCACTCACCGTGGAGTACTCTCGGCTATTCTCCCGGTGGATATTGTTACTCCCAGTCAAATGGACTTGTTCTTCTAGTCGGCGCACTGCGCTGACCAGTTCAACTAGAGGCCCAGTGGTCTCGACATTAGGAGTCCCTTGCTCCACTGTAGCTAGGCGAGCAACGATGGCCACTTGGCCAGCCCTCATTTCAGTCAGTTGGGCTTCAATGTCGGTTTGCTTCGCGACCATGGCGTCCAAAGCGGTTTGCAGACTGTTCAAAGTAGCCATCTTGCGGGCGTGCCTGGTTGCCGGTGGCCTGTCTGTAAGAACACCGTGTAATCAGTACCCAAACCCAGATCTTGGAATCATGAAAAAAAAGGTACATCCCGAGCGATACTAGGAAAGAAGACTAGAGACTCGAGAAAGACATCTAGACGGATGACTCGATGGGTGGTATAACTTCCTTAGGATTTTGGCTTAGTGGGCCTAATCCCGTTCGAAGGAAGGTCCACGTGAGACTTTTCCCAAGACTTTTGACTCGAGTGTATGGACGGACTTTCCTTTGTAGGGGTATGCCCTACGCGGGTTGGTCGTGCCTTGACAGATAAGGCAAACTTGGGAAAGGGGAGAAACTCGTGATATAGGATCAACGGAGTTTCGACGCTATAGACCTTCGACAAACTATGCAAAGACCCGACACACGGCTAGACGGTAGGTCCTATAATAAGGAAGGTTCACTAAAGAGGTTGGATGTTTGAAATTTGAATAAAAGACGGGCGAATTTCCGAGAATTGAAAAAAAAGAGTTTCGAAAACCGAGATTAGAATTTTGAAGAATTCAGAAAATCAGGGTGGTTTCGGAAATTCGAGAGTTAAAACGGACGGCATGCCGACTAAAGAAAGGATATTTTGAGTCAAATCGTTGATCCTAAATTTCGGCGGCATTCTGAGTTTTGAAAATTGGATATTTTGAAAAGACGGGTCCCGAAACGGACAGTATTTCGGGATTTTCAAAATTTGGTTTTTTTTGAAAAGATGCATTTTTTGAAATGACGGTTTTTGAAAAATGACACGGAAACCAAGTAGCACGTAGTCAAACAAGCATTATAACGACGCTTATGTATGCTTTACACTAAGTCTCGGTCGGTCAAAATAGGGTCTATACCAACAACGATGGCTTTCTCGTGTGAAGGACGGACTCCCTAAACCGAGTTGGTATTAGGACATGCCGCGAAACCGAGACGAGTTCCACCATCGATGTCTTTAGCGCACCCATGTAGAAATGCACCATGGTATAGTGGGACGTCGGTCACAAGTAACCGGCCCGGGCAAAAATTTGGGTTATGCATGAATCATTAAACTAATGCGCGTACATTAATATTCGAACGATTTCTCTTCGAGTCTCACCCTAGGAACCCCGATGACATGTGGTACATCAGGTATCCCCAGCGGAGTCGCCAAATTGTGGACATGACGTAGGTCCACCCCGACGCGGCCACGCGCGGGTTTGGGTAGGCGAATGAATCTCGTGGTGAGATTGTTCTCGGGTTCGAAATTTAAGTCAAAATGGAGTCGCCACCGAATTTTGTGGTTATTCGGAACCATACGAGCCCACTCTATGTCGTCATGGGCTATACACAAAGTAAGCCCACTTCGATTTCAGAGTTTATGGGGCCCGTCCCTTTGCATTGCGATACCGATACCATCTACACCGGTATCGTGTAAAGAATGACTCTCGTGCGCCAAGGGTTTCGGACATCCGGAAACCAAAGGTTCTGAGTAAGGGGTGAGGGTACGTGTTGGGAAGCCCACTAAGGACACCCAACCCCGCCCGCACATGGCGGCCTCTACTAAGACACCGTTCGTGTTCGTGTACGCGCGCTAGTAAAATGATAAAATGATATGCAAACAGCGTTTTCGGGCTAAGCATGTGAGTTATTGGTTAACTACGTCATTTAATGCATCTTGATTCACGTCAAAGTGATTTAGCATGTGATGTTCATTTAAGGCGATAAATGGCAAACATCAAGAATAGAAAACTCGTAAATAAATTACAAATTACACGGGCGGAATACAACCCGGAATTTACAATACAACGAGCAATAAAATAGAGTAATTGAATTAAATAAGAAGAGCGATAAATAAATACACGACTCGACAAAGACCCGTATATAATAAATACTCACTAGATCGTGAATTAGCTAGACGGACCAACCTTAATTAATTACGCATTATATTGCATATTAATCAAAGGACGGAGATTCGAGACCTAGGCGTGAATCTAACCCGATCTCGTACCTCGATGTCTTGTCCCGACTTATCACCTCGAAAAATGAAGTCTAAATTAATTATATGTCGGATACGACTAAAGAGTCGTCGACATAAAAATTAATAGTGTGAGACCGTCGATCAAAGTCGTTTCTTTTAGTGATGTGCATGAGTGTGAATTTTAGAAAAAATGGGTTCACGTGATGGTCTTTACACGCGTTGACTAAAAAAAGTCGTAAAGAAAAGACGAGTTTTAAAATATGGTCGTATGTCGCGAAGGTCGCATGTTAATGTAAGTACCGAGTAGGGTAGAAAGTCGGAAGAAAAAAAAGAAAAAGTGGGTTCGGCCAAATAGGCCTGCCCGCGAGTCGCATGGCTGGTCGCGCGACTCGCGTGCGGGTCTGGTCGGGTGCCTTTTTTATTGGAAATCGAGAAAAAGTAGGCTCGGCCAAACAGGCCTGCCCGCGAGTCGCATGGCTGGTCGCGCGACTCGCGTGCGGGTCTGGTCGGGTGCTTTTTTATTTGTCGAAAACTCGTCAATTTTTATAATCACGTGCCAATACGGTTTTATTTACTCGGCTTATGTTTTTTTATAGATTAAGGATTTTGAATTAGTGACGAAATTGTATCCCTCTACGTCACGACATCGAAACTAACCCTTTCGGATTATGTGATGTCGATTTTCGTGTCAACGGGTTTCGTACTAATTGAAATGGGATCGAGTGCGTTTAACTACGACCGATTGCAATCACGTCACGCCCTTGAGAACATTGGGGCGGGGCTCCTCGAAAGGGCTCCACCTCCGTCGTTACTCGTAAAGGGATTAGACGGACTTTAGGCGATCGTCGTAGTCAAACGGATTCGAAACCGAGATACTAGTATTAATGTATACGCGGTATTATAGTGTTAATAACGAGAAAATAAAGTTAGTATGCGAGAAATAAAATGTTAGTATGCGAGAAATAAAAATGTTAGCGATGTTAGTGTTAGTATTACGATATTAGTATAATTATAATATAAATTACACAAAAACGCAAATAGAAACGAAGTAAAAAGGATCAAGATGGGGTTTAGGACACTCTCAACATACATGCTTGGTATAGGCCTCGGAAATAGACTCGTAAATGGCGACGGAACACCGGAGTATCGAGGATGAATGTGAGTTATGGTGTGTATATGTGTGTGTGTGTGTGTGTCGGTTTGCTTGAGAGCAAAATGGCTCGATTTTTGTATGACTTTTGCTTAGGGTTGTAGTGTGTGATGTTTAGGATGATTAGGGTAGAATTTTGTAGGATGAAAGAGGTTTTTTAAGGCTTATGTTTCAGCTTTTTTAAGGTTTTCTAATGCTGAAAAAGAGTCCCTCAAATGATGGTGATTAGTGGGGTATTTATAGAGTAGGGGTGTGATTAGGGTTAGTTTAGGAAGGGTTGACTTTTGACTTGATTTTGCATTTTGAATTTCTGATTTGGGCGCAATTTTCTAGAAGCTGAACTTGGATGGTTTGTGTGAAGGGTTCGTCCTTGACCGGGTTTTGACCCGGTCGCTAAAAGACGGGATTTATTTTTGGTGTTGGTTTTGGCCCAAATTAGTCTTATTTTGCTCGGAACGACCCACTGGGCCTGGATTTGAGGTCTGTTTTGTGAGATTATTACTCCGCTAAAAGTCCATGTCGGACATTATCGATTCCGAGCCCAAATCTGATTATACCAAGTCACGTTTGCGTCCGATCATCATCGGGTGTTTGTCGGAGACTACCATAGACACATGGCAGTCAAAATGCGGGTGTCTACAATTGGGCTCATCCCTTAGCATTTGATACTGATACCGTCACTACCGATTATCGTGTATTGAATGACTCTCGTGCGCTAACGGTTTCGGGCATCCGGAAACCGAAGTTCTGAGTAAGGGGTGAGGGTACGTGTTGGGAAGCCCACAAAGGACACCCAACCCCGCCCGCACTAGCGGCCTCTACTAGAATATCGAATGACTTTTGAATACGCGTGTTAGTAATTCGGTGAGAATGCTTATGCAAGGATTGTTTTCCCTAAGCATGCAAAAAAATTGAAAGAGAGTTTCTAAGTCAATTTAATGCAATTGATTCTACGTCGAAGTTGAATTTTAGCATGTGGGTTCATTTTAGTACGATAAAAATAAACAACCAAAAATTGACAAGAGAAACAATAAACGCGTTAGTAACGATATAACGGTTTATGAAATATTGAATGATATAGAATGATGCAAAAGTGTTAATGCATGGTTTTGAAAAGAGGTTTCACGTGATTAATTAGGCACGTGTTGACTTAAGTCACGAAAACGATTAACGAGACTCGGATGTGACATGTAGGACTCACGGTTTAACGTGATAAAGGGCCACTCGACCGAGTCATTGTGTGACTCGACCGAGTGGACCTCTGAAAAAGTTTCTGTCCGAATTTTATGACTCTACTCGACCGAGTTATTGACCAACTCGACCGAGTACGTTGCCACTCGACCGAGTCACTATGAGACTCGACCGAGTGGACGTCGTAAAAACAATCTGTCTGGTATTATGGACCCTACTCGACCGAGTTATTGACCAACTCGACCGAGTACATCGCCACTCGACCGAGTCACTGTGAGACTCGACCGAGTGGAGGTCGTAAAAGACATTCTGCTCGATTTTTGTGATGTCACTCGATCGAGTGGCCTAAGCACTCGGTCGAGTGGCACCTGTATGAACCAGGTTCGTTTGCAATTTTATTGTCGATTTCAAAATTGCTTTTAATTTTTGATGATTTGATGAATTGGGCATAAATATTGTGGAATTTATACTCAATTCTGAAATTGCATGCTCGTTGTATCTCATGTTCGATTATTGAATTGGTATGAGATACTAGAGCGAAAATAAAGAAAATTAATTTAAGTCGCTTTAAATTAACTACCGCGATGTAGTAGATTTCCTCCGCATTTAATAATGTCGTAATTCTAATGAATTGTATTGACGATTATTTTTAGCATCAACGAAAAATCGCGTTAGTTAGCCTATATGACTAGATCGTTAGATTCAACGTCCAATTATGAAATTGGTATCGAATCTAATAGATCAACGCTTGAATTGGAAGACTTGATTCCCTCGGCTTTTCCGACATCGGAATAAATCCTTATGGATTGTGATGCCGGATCCGCGTCAACGGGTTTTGACCCTTAAAAATATATGCTTTGAAGAAGGTTTTTAGAAAATCGATGCAATATGCGACGCAAACGAAAATAAACGAATTATGGTTGAAATTGACCCGTTTCAATAATCAAATGCTAGGGTGTCAGGATAAGCGACCGGCAACGCTGTGTGCAGTACACTTGTATATTCGGGTTTCCTTATCCTGACATCCTTCGCACTCGACACAAATCGACGAGTATTTTAATGTCTTAATACTAACGGTATTATCAATATTATGATGCAATAAAGAACTACAAAAAACGAAAAAAAACGAGGAAAAGGAGGACAATGACAAGAGGAAGAGAAGAAAGGAAGAAAGGGTTTTGCACCCTCAAGCTACATGTTCTTGTACTCGGTATGGACTCGTAGTCGCGGCTTTAACATGGGAGTTTCGAGGCTTATGGAGGTCGAGTTGTGGTAGTTAAGGTGTTTGGTTCCTAAAGCTAGGTTTAGGGTTTCGGTTCCTAGGCTAGGGCTAGGGTTTGCTAAGTGTAGAGTAGGGTTTGATTAGGGTTGTAAAGTGTGTAGAGTTTAGGGTTGCAATAGGTTGAAAAAGATGTGTTTAGGGTTGTGTATGGGTGTGCTTATATAGGCAAAAGCAAGACACCCGGCTAGGGTTACTCGACCGAGTAACCAGCTGACTCGGTCGAGTGGTCTTATGCGTCAGCCGTCGGGCTTGAATAAGGGCCCACTCGATCGAGTGGGTGAGGCACTCGATCGAGTGGCCCAGCTGGGTTGCGCGGGTCCATTGCTTTGGGCCGTGACATGGGTTTTTGATAGGTTTGTCTTTGACTTGGACTTTTGATGTTGTGAATGGCTGTTTTGTATGTCTCGGAAACGACTTTGACCAGGGTTGACCCAATCGTAAAAAAGTCGGTTTTATTTCCGGTGTCGGTTTTGGCCCAAATTAGTCTTGTTTGACTCGGAACGATCCGCTGGGCCTAGATTTGAGGTCTGTTTTGTGAAATGTGTACTCCGTAAGTGCGTTAGCCAACAACTAATGGATTTGGGCCCATATCCAAGCGCGTAGAAACACGTTAGCGCCTGATCATCATCGGGTGTTTTTTGGGAAACTACCATAGACACCTGGCAGTCAAAATGCGAGTGTCTACAGAGCCCCCACTCTGACTGAGGCTTGGACAAGGCGAAAGTCAGAGTAGACACCAGGCCAATCAAGGATTGAAACCTGGCGGACTTCCGGCCGGGTCGTTTATAGTCCATTAGACTCGCGTGAAGGGCTCGCCAGCCATAAGCTAGAAGTCATACCTGAGCTGATGACGATAACTCCGTGGGGAATTAGACTTGTCGCATAAGTCCTGGGTGCGCCTGTATGTAGGCCCATCCCGTGAAATGCCGTCGTTGGCTTCCGTTGGGGAGATATAGTGGGTTGCACGTCCCTGTTTGAGTCGTACCTGTATAAGTCACATAAAAATGCATGCAACACGTAGGCAGTAAAATGACTCGCGCTGGGGAAAATGATTTTTGAACTTTTTGAAAATTTTGAAAATTTTGAAATTTTGAAATTTGCTTGAAATTTTGACTCCTAAAGAAATTAGGAAAATTCGGGATGAATATTTCCGTGCTAGTATCGGGACTAGGCTTGTGGCTTGATTCCGATTGGGATTAGGAAACCCTTGTGCATGAAAAGATATGGAAAGAGGCCTGTAGAATTGATACTATAAATACCCCTTTAAAGCCCTTGATTTTCTCTCCATCACAATTCACTCCCTTCTTAAATAGAAAACCTTTTCATCCTTCTCAAGAAACTAGTCATGGGAATTGATAGGTTAACTGTGATGCTGCAAGAATGGTCTCGATGCTTCAGGGACGCAGATAGGGTAGCCCTTAACCAGACGGGCATAACTCAGCTGTACCCGTTCCGTCAGATGGTGATTGATCATTATTTCTTGGATGCAAAGATGGTACACACGACATACTTGGCCCGTTGTCAAATCTCGCCACTCGATCTGGGTTTCAGATTCTTACACGAAGTGGACCAAAGCTGGCGATACTAAAACCCGAGCTGCTCTGAAGGTTGATGAAGCTTTCGACCTGCTGCGGAGGGAGCAAGCTAAAGACAACAAGGGGCTTTTTTGACGATGGAGACACTCCTGCTACTCTAGTCCGTCTTATGTCAGGACAAAAGAAGAAGACCAAGACTCAAGCTGGAGGGTCCGGTGCTAAAGGTGCTTGGGGGAAGGTGAGCCCCCAGACTGACTTGGAAAGGAGACTGGGCCCAAAAATACCCGTGCAGGACCGACTTGGCCCACGGGATAGATTACCCGAGCACGTACGGGCTCGCATTGGACCGAAGACTGTGGTTGAAGACCCGTCGTCGAAGAAACGGGCTCGGGCTAAGAAGGTTCCACTTGTGATTCGGGAACACTCGCCACCACCTCGAAGACCTCAGGCTCCACGCGACCCGAAGGACAAGGGGAAGGGGAAAATGCCCGGATATTAGTCTCCATTATTATTATTTGAGTATTATTACTATTTTTGGGTGTGATTTTTTTTTTTGTGTGTGTGGGCCGTTTTTGGCGTTTTTTTTTTGTAATTCCCGAGCTTGTCGGTTTAATAAAGACGTATTAATGAATACTGTTCCCGTCTTTTCGTTTATTGCAGCGGTTGTACCCTTTTGAGGGGTTGCCTACGTATCCACAATTAGCGGAATCAAACCAAACGTAGTTCAAAATTGATTTGATTGATTTTTGCAATTTTCGAAATACATCAAGATTATTAATTCGAGATGTGCGACAGCAGAATAATTAATTCTAGCTTATTGACTTGTCTACAATTTTGAAAATTTATAAAAAGACAAATTTTATAATTTTTTTGCAAATGACATTGAGATGGGGTTTATGGGTAGTAGCGCTTCAGCTGGTCCAAGTTGGTTGGGTTGACAAATTCGTTCCCATCCAAGTCTGTCAGCATCACCGCTCCTCCTAATTGGACCTTCTTGACTAAGTATGGCCCAGCCCAATTGGGTTTGAATTTACCCCTTGGGTCAACCGGTAGTAAGGCACGAACCGATTTTAGGACCAGATCCCCTTCTTTGATGTTTCTGGGCCTAACCCTTTTGTTGAAAGCCCGTTGGATCCTCTTTTGATATATTTGGATATTGTTGAGGGCCCGTGATCGTTGTTCGTCTAGAAGGACTAGCGAATCGTATCGGGCTTGGACCCAATCTGCTTCAGGTACTTGGCTTTCAAGTAAAATCCTGAGGGATGGTACTTCTAGCTCGACCGGTTGGACTGCTTCCATTCCATATGTCAAATAATATGCAGTTGCTCCGGTTGCGGTGCGGATCGAGGTTCGATATCCCCATAGGGCAAAGGGTATTTTGTCGGGTCAGTCCCGGTAATTCTCAGCCATCTTTTTAAGTATGGTGACAATTGTTTTATTGGCCGCTTCTACCGCTCCATTTGTTTGAGGTCGGTAAGGTGGTGGGAAGGGATTTGTCGTGGATCCCAACCGGCAAATAAAACCGGCAAAACCTAACTAGGGTAGCTAGGGTAAGTCGGGTCGAATCCACGGGGACGGTAAGAGGCGTCTAGAGTAAGTTCGCCCAAGTACTTGACTAGGTCAACGAGCTAAGCTAAACTATAGAATGATAGAAGGGGAGAAGGCTAGGCTAAGACTAAGGAGAACAACTAAGGAAAACGGGCTAGGATTAGGTCGGGGTCAAAGGGGTAACGGAATGGTCAAGGAAGAGCTAGAGCGAAGGAGGTAGTAGGGTGATCTAGGTCGGTCCGGGCGGTCGCAACTTAGACCAACCTAGAGGTTCCTCATGGAACCCATTTTGGCAACACACATGACAAACGGGGTTCTAGCTCGCTATGGCCTAGATCAAATCCGAGCGGTCGCAACTTAGACCGACCTAGGGGTCGTCCTCACCGGGCTCTCGCAACTTAATGAGGGAACCGAACCCATAACAACTAACACCCACAAGGGAAAGGCAAGAAAAACAAGCAATCTAACTTACTTAGTCATTCAAGCAATTCATCAAACATGTAATGTGCATCAACCAAGAGGAAACCCAAATCTTCCACCCACATCTCCAACAAACCCTTAGTCACCCAATTAACACCCTAATCACCCTACTAACCCTAGCAAGAACACTACTCTAACATAATCTAACTACAACTAACATAAACAAGAGGAATCAAAACAAGAATCAAAACATCCATAATGAAACTAGTGAAAAAGATGAACTAAGAACAATAAGATGAACAAAGATTCAAACTTGGATGAATAAACAAGATAAAGATTAAAAAGGAAGAGAAGATTATACCATACTAACAAGAGAATGAAAAGGAGAACACTTGCATAGAAGATAACCCAAATTTATCCACCAAGGTTGTCAATCTTGGATGGATTCTTCAAGAGATCCAATAATACAAGATTAAACTAAGATTAACCACTAATTACCGACTAATCTACACTAATCTAATTTAATCTAACCTAAAGTAGTCTAGGGTTTAAGGAGAGGTGAAGAACATCAGCTAAGATTACAAGAGGAGGGGTATTTATAGGGTTACAAATGGAAGGGAGAAGAAAGAAAGTGAAATGCGGGCAACAGCACTTGGTCCCGACCGGGACGGACCCACCATCCCGACCGGGACGGGTTGGTCCCGAACGGGACGGCCTTACAGTAGCTCCCTCAAACTCGCACTTCATCCCCGACGGGATGAGGTGCATACCCGTCGGGGATGGGTCTTGTAGGCCTCCAATATGACCCTTTTGGCTCCTCCTTGCTTCATATGAACTTCTCATCGATTCTCGGGACTCGGGATCGGGTCTCGGGACTCGGGATTGGGTCCCAAGGTCTCGGGGTCGATTCCGAAGCATCGAGTCATCGTTCATTTACTCCGTTGGCTCCAAAATGTGTATGTATAGAGTCGGAATCGCTCCAACTCTTCCAAATCGGTCTCGGGAACCTAAAACGAACTAAAGGAAGCATAAGAAGCCCCTAAATCACTCCCAAGGAGCGATTCTACAAGGAAAATGGGACCAAAACACTACAAAATAGGCACTACAAACTACACTAATCAACTCCCCCACACTTAACCCTTACTCGCCCTCGAGTAAGCACATACTAACTACTATACTAGCCGAATGGGTATTAGCGCACCCTACGCCCTTTCAACTCACGCGAGTGCACTTAGAGGAAAAGTGCACTCCGCAAGGCAAGTCGGGTCTTGCGACAAAACTGCGGATGCAACCGGACACAAGACACAAAAACAAACAAGCACACAAATGAACACACAAAAGGTTGCACCCAAAAGAAAAACAAATATCGCTTCCCTCAAACAAGCGGTGAAAGAAGCACCGGTTTAGGACTCAAGGCAAGTGACAACGTTCCCAAGCTAGCAATACAAACCAAGATGGACTAAACCCTAATAGTATGACGACAAAGCAATAAAAACGTTGGTAACTTACCTCGGTTCCTCCTAACCTTCTAAGAACGTACTACGGGACGATCGGCGGGATGGAAAAAGGATGAACCACGGTGTTAGTAGACACTGTAGGTAAGTGAGACCCCGCCCCCTTTAGCAAAGAGCCAAGAGGGTCGTTCCATGTCCGAAACCGCCTAACTAGTCCAAGTAAAAAGGTGGAAATATGCAAAATGAGGGAAGACCGACTAATACCGCTATCATCCTTCCTCGGGACTCGGTCCTTTGGTAGGCTCTTCACGGCAAAGTCGGAAAAAGGCTTATTTTGAGAGGTAGGGGTTATTTTTGTGAATCGGGTTTTCTTTTGGCATTTTCTCTTTTCTTTTGCATTTTTTTGTTTTGTTTTGCCATGCCATTCTTTTTTTCTTCTTTTCTATTTTCTTTTTTGCTTTTGTGCCTTTTCTTTTTCTTCATTCTTTTCTTTCTTTCATTTTCTTTCTTTTTCTTTTCTTTGCCCTTTTTGGCAAGATTTGGCTTTTTGGCATTTCTTTGTATGACAAGAAAGAGAGGAATCAACAAGTTGCAAGTTATTGTGTGGATATGTGTAAGAGGTAGCGTAATGGGTGAGTTGGGAGCGCGCTTTCCCCCTACAAACCCACAAAAAGTGGAGAACTTGGACTAATCAAACAATCCTGAACATGGTCACCTAAGGAAACGGGACTCGGTAACCAAGGCCTTTTCACACCGTGGGTGGTCATAATGGTCAAAATGCAAATCCCGTAGTAAATCCCTAGTAAGCTAGGTGGACTCAAGGTAAAGGACCAACGAAATCATTGATTTAGGGTCATTCTACTAGAATAAAGTCCAAGACTCGATCTATACTACTAAGAAGGGAAAGTAAACACTCGCACACTAGCCTCTAAACCGGGTTTTCGAAAACCATTTACACACAAGACACACAACAAAACACAAAACAAAGACTCAACGAAAACGAAAGAAAAAGAAACAAAAGTAACAAAACAAGAACAACACAAAACAAACACATAGAAAACACAAACACCACCCCAAGCTTCCAAATGAGCAACCAACCAACATCAAACTTTACAAAGCTCCTCCCGAGCACACCACATCACATTCTCCTCCAAAATCCGCAAGAGACAAAGAAGGAAAAAGGGATAGAAGATGTTACCGGAAGTCTTGAAAGCTCTCCAAAGCTAATGGCGATTAGGCAACCTATAAAGAAAGGGGGGAGGCAAAACACACAACAAAACAAATATACGACACAAAAGAAAAACACACAAAAGAAAATCTTTTTGATTTTTATGAAAGTTTTTCAAATTTTTAGGATTTTTTAAAGATTTTTAGAAAAACTACAAAAACAAAGCTAACTATGCTAGAATATCGCTCCCCCACACTTAAGTCGAGCCATGTCCTCATGCTCGACCGTAGTGCATGGAGCACAAAAGAAAAGAAAAGAAACTACGAAAATAAAGCTAAAAATCAAAAATAAAGTGGAGAAAAGGGTAGAAGGCGTCCGGCCGGGGTGTAGTCAAGTCACCATGGGCCTAGACAAGAAAAGATATGAATGGGGGAAGAAATAAAAAGAAGGAAGAAAAAGGAAATGGGAGGGGAGGACTAGGTGTAATCAAGTCACCTAGCCCGGATTCCGCCTAAATCCGACTAAATCCTCAAAAAGAAAGAGTGAAAAACTTGTAAAATTTAGATTTTGAAAAATGACTCTTGATGTAGTCACATCATCGAGAATCGGGAGCAACCAAAACCAAAACCAAAACCTCGAAGGCCACCATGACTAAGGGGAAGGGGAGAAACAAGGGGAAAACAAGCAATAAAAACGGAAAAGAGAGGATAGTTGCCGTACCGTACGGTTAGCAACTCACTCGCTCCATCGTCTCATAAATCAATATAGGTACTTGCTTGTTGTCGTCATTGTCATCCTTCTTCAAGCTTGAGAAAACTACATGGCTAAGGTAGTAATGGTGTGAGGGGGGTAGGGATTGATGTGTATATCGGTCTAAAGTGAGAAGGAAATGAGGTTAAGGTATGTAAATGAGGCACATGGGTGGTGTGATATGAGAAAGGAAGGTAGGGAGGTTGGGTGGGGGTATATAATGGTTGGGTGGCTTGAATATCGAAGAAGAGGCACCAAAAAGGAGTAGGGGATCATCCCGGTCGGGATGGGTGGTCCCGGTCGGGATGACATCCCCGTCCCGGTCGGGAAGCCTCCTTCCCGATCGGGATGACACTCCAGTGAACTCGATTTTTGGCACCCTCATCCCGATCGGGACGGCCCCATCCCGGTCGGGACGACACACCCTTCCTGGTTGGGAAGGGTCTTCATGACTCCCATGACCCCAAAAACCGGCTCCCTTGTTCACGATCCAAGCTCTATCACTAACCACTCCTTTCTAGGAGTCACCTTCACTTCACCTATCACAATAAACTCAAACAAAACATCAAATTCTCTCCCTCACAACGCTCATCAACAATCCAATATTACAAGAATCCCACAAAAACAAACAAAACCAAGAGACAAAATACACAAATACAAGCACAAGTACTCTAAAGAGGAGAGGAGAATATACAACATGACGGTTCTTTAGGAACTCCGTCAAACCTAGGATGGTGGACTCTTCTTCAACCGTAGCCCTCAAGGGCATGGAGGAGCAAGTCGAACGCGCTACCGACATCATAGTGGAGGCCCAAGAAGCGCTCGAGCTTTGCCAACCTCCACGGCCTCCAAGGAGGAGGCAAGAAGTAGGAATCAAAAGACCCATCGTCATCTTTCAAGTCGTCTCCGGGGTCTATCCATTCTACGAGCTTCACCGACCTCTTCCTCCCTAGGCATCGCCTCCAATCACAAGCAAGCTTCATCTCCGAGAAATAAGGCACAAAAAGCGGTTTTGGCCTCATCTCCTCGATGCACACCCCCACACTTTCCTCAAGTTGTGGTTCCCCATCCTCATCACTAGGCCCCACATCATCTTGGAGAAGAGGATCGAAACTTCTACCGGCGGTTTCAATCTCCTCCAAGTCATTGCTTGGTTCACTAGCTAGGGGCTCTTGATGCTTATCCACATTATCGCACAAGGGCAACTTGAGGCTAACAACTTCACCCAACATCCTCACAAATTCTACCAAACCATCCCACTCACCATCCTCCTCCAATTCCTCACCAATGTTGTCTTCACCGAGGGTCATCTCCTCATTCGTCTCCTTTTGGGTAGACGATTGAGGTTCTTCAAAGCAAATCTATCCTCCAAAGGGAACTACATTGGCGGCTTCATGGTTAGGTTGCTCCTCTCTCTCAAGTGGGCACCCTTCATCTAATCGCGATGTTCGGGATAAATACATTACGGTTTGAACCGATATTGCATTTAATCGAGCATCCATCGCCTCGTTTTCCCTTCGAATTTGGGCCATTAATTCATCTTGTTCTTTTTGCATTTGAAGCATAGAATGAAACAACTCCGTGTTTGACGATTGGTGGTCCTTGAGGTCTTGTAAAGCTCCATGATAATCTTGATAATCTTGATGATAATCTTGATAATCTTAATTAAACATGGTGTCTTGATGATGCCCAAGGGGTGGGGCATCATATTGTTGGTAGTGAGGTTGAGGTGATTGGTAGTATTGTGGGTCGTTGGGTTCATATTGTGGTTGGGGTGGAGGGTAATATTGTGGGTCTTGGGGGTATTGGCTTCCATAAGGTGAATCTTGATTGAACATGGTGGGTTCACATTGATAACTCGAGTAATAGTCACCATGATCGTAGGATTGGTAATCGTTCACTTGTTGGTAGCCATTTTCATAACCTTGAGGTTCATACCCACTAGAGTATTGATCACCCCAAGAAGCTTGATAGTGGTAGGGGGACGTCATGTCATACCCTTGGTTCATGGAAGAAGAGGAGTAGCTCATATCGGCTCCCGAGTGTGTGGAGTTTAGATCAAACCCCATGCTCGCTCGAAAATCGTTGTCCATACCCGGTTGGAAACCACTCATTCTAGCAACCGTCCGTTAAAGCGGCTCTAAGTCGCAAGAAGAAGATAGTCACCACCTCTAAGCACAAACTGTAGACTAAGAACAAACGTGAGAAGTCTAGTGCTTTGTGGGCACTAGACAAGAGAGAAATAAACCACACACACACAAGAAGCAAGGTAACCAAAAGAAAAAAAGAAAAACACAAACACAAAGACTAAGTCAAGTAACTAGGAAAACAAAGTCTAAACTAGCACCGTCCCCGGCAACGGCGCCAATTTGGTGGGAAGGGATTTGTCGTGGATCCCAACCGTCAAATAAAACCGGCAAAACCTAACTAGGGTAGCTAGGGTAAGTCGGGTCGAATCCACGGGGACGGTAAGAGGCGTCTAGACTAAGTTCGCCCAAGTACTTGACTAGGTCAACGAGCTAAGCTAAACTATAGAATGATAGAAGGGGAGAAGGCTAGGCTAAGACTAAGGAGAACAACTAAGGAAAACGGGCTAGGATTAGGTCGGGGTCAAAGGGGTAACGGAATGGTCAAGGAAGAGCTAGAGCGAAGGAGGTAGTAGGGTGATCTAGGTCGGTCCAGGCGGTCGCAACTTAGACCGACCTAGAGGTTCCTCATAGAACCCATTTTGGCAACACACATGACAAACGGGGTTCTAGCTCGCTATGGCCTAGATCAAATCCGGGCGGTCGCAACTTAGACCGACCTAGGAGTCGTCCTCACCGGGCTCTCGCAACTTAATGAGGGAACCGAACCCATAACAACTAACACCCACAAGGGAAAGGCAAGAAAAACAAGCAATCTAACTTACTTAGTCATTCAAGCAATTCATCAAACATGTAATGTGCATCAACCAAGAGGAAACCCAAATCTTCCACCCACATCTCCAACAAACCCTTAGTCACCCAATTAACACCCTAATCACCCTACTAACCCTAGCAAGAACACTACTCTAACATAATCTAACTACAACTAACATAAACAAGAGGAATCAAAACAAGAATCAAAACATCCATAATGAAACTAGTGAAAAAGATGAACTAAGAAAAATAAGATGAACAAAGATTCAAACTTGGATGAATAAACAAGATAAAGAGTAAAAAGGAAGAGAAGATTATACCATACTAACAAGAGAATGAAAAGGAGAACACTTGCATAGAAGATAACCCAAATTTATCCACCAAGGTTGTCAATCTTGGATGGATTCTTCAAGAGATCCAATAATACAAGATTAAACTAAGATTAACCACTAATTACCGACTAATCTACACTAATCTAATCTAATCTAACCTAAAGTAGTCTAGGGTTTAAGGAGAGGTGAAGAACATCAGCTAAGATTACAAGAGGAGGGGTATTTATAGGGTTACAAATGGAAGGGAGAAGAAAGAAAGTGAAATGCGAGCAACAGCACTTGGTCCCGACCGGGACGGGTCATCCCGACCGGGACGGACCCACCATCCCGACCGGGACGGGTTGGTCCCGACCGGGACGGCCTTGCAGTAGCTCCCTCAAACTCGCACTTCATCCCCGACGGGATGAGGTGCATACCCGTCGGGGATGGGTCTTGTAGGCCTCCAATATGACCCTTTTGGCTCCTCCTTGCTTCATATGAACTTCTCATCGATTCTTGGGACTCGGGATCGGGTCTCGGGACTCGGGATTGGGTCCCAAGGTCTCGGGGTCGATTCCGAAGCATCGAGTCATCGTTCCTTTACTCCGTTGGCTCCAAAATGTGTATGTATAGAGTCGGAATCGCTCCAACTCTTCCAAATCGGTCTCGGGAACCTGAAACAAACTAAAGGAAGCATAAGAAGCCCCTAAATTGCTCCCAAGGAGCGATTCTACAAGGAAAATGGGACCAAAACACTACAAAATAGGCACTACAAACTACACTTATCATAAGGCGAAGATGTTTGCCTTGGAATTTTGTATCACTACTACAATTTTGATATTACAAGACGCCCAAAATAGGATGCTTATACAAGGAACCGTCCTATATATCATGATAAATTTTTGTGCCCCATGACCTTGGTTAAATAGCACGGTTCAGCAAAAGACCTATCCTATTATATTTACTATTAGCGCGGTTGGTCAATGAAACCGTCCTAGTTAATATAAAAGCACGGTTATAGGTTAAACCCATCCTATTAAAATATTTTAATAGCACGGTTATATATTAAACCCATCCTATTAAACTATAGGACCCGTCCTATTCAATAGAGTAACAGAGTTACACGTTTTCTATCAAAACCTTACAAACCTAGGTCAAGCTCCAAAACCCTTCGTTCGTTTATCTTCATCGTTCGTCTCCGCCTTCATCTCCGCCGATTGCCAACTGCCTACCGCCTACAGCCACCTTCATCATCCGCCTTCATCTCCGCCGGAATTGTTGAGCGCCTCAGTTCATTCGCCGGAATTACTGTTGCTCCTTTGCCGATTTTTTTTCGTCTTGTCCCTCGCCGGCATTGTTGATCACGGCTTCTTCTCTTTTTTGCCGGAATTCAGAAATTCATACCTGTAAGTTTCTCAAATTCTTTTTTTTAACAATTCGTCTTTTAACAATTCGTCCTATTTCTAAATCTAACTTCATAATTCAGTGTTCTTTTATTGCATTTGCCGGGATGCTGGGGTTAGTTCGTCGGGTTTAGGGTTTGGTTTAGTTCTTAAATACTCCTTAGATGGCCAAAAAGTAAATCATATACCATTGGAACCAATTGTTCACTAAAAAGAGGTGCCAAAGACTAGGAAAAAAAATTGGCCCCTAGTTTCTCAAATAGTCTTTTTAACCCTATTGTTTCTCCGATCAGCAATTTTCCCAATTTACACTCAGTTCTCCATTAATTTCAATTTCAACCATGAATAAGAGAAAACAATCCGAATCTTCATCTTACTGTTCTCAAGTTCTCAACCCTGAATTCCCTTCCCATCACAGTTCTTCCCAAAACCCTAATTTGAAGAAGATGATGACGGTAACATCAAAATTGTCGTTTAATGATCTGGGTGCTCGAATTTCAGTTCAACTCAGCGGCGCCCCTTTCTACGATTTCTTCCACAACGATGATCAGAGTTTCCAGGTTCCATCAAAGGAGAAGCAAATCAGGTTTCATCACTTTGAGTCCTTGATCAAATCTGCCATTGTTTCTCGCACTACCTACTTCCAAGACCAAGCCGAGTTTGTCCCCCTCCTTCTCTATCTCTCTTTCCAGTCGTGCTAGTTTGAATAGATTATTCTTCATTTTACTTTAGTTGAATCGATTTCGCTAGGGTTTTGCGCTTTTCGTTTGGATTCAATTCGCATTTGTTATTTGATTTAGGCAGTTCGTTGACGTTTGGAATGATGATTCGCCGTTATACTAAAGTTTGATCTCTTTAGCTAGGATTTCGTGCTTTTCGTTTGGATTCAATTCGCGTTTGTTACGTGATTTTTGATGATTTGTGTGTTGAACTGTTCATTCTCCTTCGTACTTCGACTGAATCGATTTCGCTAGAGTTTCGTGCTTTTCGTTTGGATTCAATGACATCCCTGTGGATTCAACCATCTTCAACCTCGCCTCAACTTCCAAACCCTAACAATGGCGGAACAGGTATCTCTCTCCCTAATTTGTTTTTGTTGTTCAATTAATTTCAAAGTCAATTTTCAACTTAATTTTGTACTTCATTTTTGTATTGTTGTGGACTGAGAAGGCTTTCCTCAAGTAACCCAAGGTTTTCCTATAGTAAGTTCATTCAAACATTGATTGATTTCTCGTTTGAGTTTCTGGATTAAGTGATTTCGGAAATGAAAATGAATGATTTTGGTGTTGGTCGAATACAACTGGGAATGGAGAGAGACTTGGAAACGGTGGAAATCGATTCATTAAGAGTATTGGTTTGGGATTCAAGACTCCCCGTTAAGCCATTGAAGGTTTCTTCTTCTTCTTCATTTTTACCTTCAATTGTTTTGTTGTATTGGAATTTGTCTTCGGTTTGATTCGTGATTTTTTTGTGGTGAATGATTTAAGTGATTAAGATCAAGTCGTGACTTGTGTTTCGATTGTTTTGTTGAATTGGAATTATCTTCTGTTTGATGCCTGATTTTGTTGTGATGAATGGTGCTTAAGATCGAGCCGAACGAATTGTGTTTAGCTGTATATATATCTGGACGGATGTTTGCTTAGTGGAAAATGCTTGTAGTTGATCAACGTTGTAATATAGTGATCTAGTTGTGAAATGCGTTTTGGTTTTATGTTATCCAATGATGAGGTATGTGCAGCCCATGATTCAAGGCTTGCTGCCTGCTTCTTTGTCTTGTTCATTTAACTTTTTATTATGCTTTTCATCAATATGACTGCATTATTTTCTGATTATAAAAATTAAAAAGGGTGCATTGTATGATGATGATGATGATGATGATGATGATGATGATGATGATGATATGTATATATGGGTGCTTTAGGTAAGAAGCATTGTATTTTGGTGAGTTGCTAAAGCTGAAAGAAAAGTTGAAGAAAAAGTCAATGGTAAGGAGAAACGGTATGCTGAAGGGACGGGTTTCGAGGATAGGGGGCTATGTTATTGCATCATCCATAACAGATCAATGTGTTACTTGCACCACCTTCAATATCCTTGCTCCAATCTCCAAGAGGTTGGATGATGAGGTTTGCTACCTTTTCTTTTTATATTTCTCAAATATATATATGTTGGTTCATGATGTTAGTATTGTGTGGTTTCATTTGGATGGCTGACTTTGGGTTGTGTTCTATCTTTTCCTTGGGAAGGAGCAGGATGCGAGCTGTCGTGAGAGCGATTACAAGGCGTATTGGCTTGCCAGAAATCAGAGGATATTGGATTGGTTGTTGTGTTAAAGATCTACAATTATTTGTCTTCAGGTTCAAATTGCTTTCTTCTTACTCTGTATGTTACAAATTTTTACATTAAAGATGTGAAATTTGAGGTCGGATAATAACTTATGGAATTGTCTGTCTGCCATGATCAGGAGTTTTGGGTTGGAAATGAAGAGCTAGTCAGCATGTATGATAAGAGGACTCGACAAGCTAACACTAGACAACCTATACGACAATGCAATGAGAAGAAATAATTAGCCAACAAGTTACAAGTTACAACCCCCGGTAAGTTGCTTCGATGATGTCGTCTCACAACCCTTCTCTGAGTTCAAACTGTGGCTGCAACACAATGTGGTCAGATGGCTTCAATGACCAACCAGCAACAACCTTTCTTGTTACATCAACAGATGATGATGGGCACAGCAACAAGTTGGTTATAGTGTACTGATATGTGGAGAGACGGTGATTGATTGATGAAAGTATTCTGTCAGTTTTCTTTTTTGTGATGGGAGCGGTTGTGGAAAATATAATATGCGTACCATATTTAGTGTATTATTTAGTAGGCACATGAGACTACATGTTCAATAATTACAGAGGGCTGCTGATATGCGTACCATTTGAATTTTACTTTATCATTCTTTGTGAGAACTGAAAATCACTTGAATAAAGATTCAATTCATGAGCTGTTGATATGATGTGTATGTCTTGGCGGCAGCAGTATAAGCAAGCTACTATCGGTTTATGAATCAGTTTTATATATATATATATATATATATTAATTTTTTTTAAAATTTAGGAATTGTATCATAAAGGACGGTTCAGTACAATAACCGTTCTATTTTTAATTATATTAAATAGCACGGTTCGCCAATAACCGTGCCGAAGACTTAAATAGGACGGTTCCGCCTTCAACCGTCCTATTTGTAATCAATTAAATAGGACAGTTTGACCTTCATTGAACCGCGCTATTTGATTTAATAGGACGTTGACCTAAAGGACGGTTCCTTCTCCAATATAGGATGGTTAGGAACCATCCTATTTAATCTTAATTGTAGTAGTGTATTTTGCCAGCAATGCGGCAGTTTCAGCTTGAAAGTGGGTATCGTGATCACTAATAAATTCATGTGGGATCCCGTATCGGCATATTATTTTATTCTGGATAAATTTGGCCACGTGCTTGGCGTTCAAGACACAGTATGACTCGGCTTCGACCCATTTGGTGAAGTAGTCGATGGCCACCAAAATGAAGCAATGACCTCCTGTCCCGGAAGGATGCACCTTTCCAATTATGTCTATACCCCATGTCGAAAATGGCCATGGTGATGTCGTGGTATATAAGAGGGAAGATGGCATATGCTGAACATTGGCAAAGATCTGACAGTTATGGCAGTGTTTGACATACAACTGACAGTCTGTTTCCATGGTGTTCCAATAATACCCGAGCCTCATGATTTTTCGGGCTAGCATATGGGCGTTCATATGCGGACCGTTTTCACCGTCGTGTACTTCGGCCATAACCTTTTCGGCCTGTATTTTGTCGATGCATAGGAGGATAGCCCCATGTGCCGTCTTCTTGTACAATTTTCCGTCATCCGTGCGACAAATTGGGTCGCCAATCTCCGCAGGGCTTTCTTAGCCCGGTTTTCGGTTCCCGGGGGATACTCTCCCGTTGCCAAGTAAATTAGGACTGGCTGATACCATGGTTCCGGATCGGTTAGCTCGATGTCTTGGATGGCGTGTACATACGCCGGCTCGGACCGTCTTTCGACACAGATCGGCATGCTGGTCAGGTGATCCGGGATGTTCAGTAGTGATGCTAATTTGGAAAGTGCATCTGCGAATTGATTTTCTTCCCGGGGCAGATAAATGTATTCTACCTTTTGGAATTGTTTCTCTAGAACCCGTATCCGTGCTTGGTAAGCTACGAGATTGGCGTTCCAAGTTTTCCATTTTTGGAGAGCCTGATTGATGACCAATGATGAATCACCGTGGACCCGGAGGTTTGTTACCCCTAAATCTGTGGCGGCTTGCAACCCATGAATGCATGCTTCGTATTCGGCTGCGTTATTGGTCACGTCAAAGTCCAATTTGATGGATAAGGGAGTGTGTTTCCCTAGTGGTGAGATTAACAGAATCCCGACCCCGAATCCTCGAAAGTTGGATGCTCCATCAAAGTACAAATCCCACGTCTCGGTATCGGTATGAAATATGTCCTCGTCAGGAAAGGCTCAAGTGTCGGTGTGGTCATCTTCAGATATCGGGCTATCGGCGAGGAACTCGGCTACTACCCGGCCTTTGATGGCTTTTAATGGTACAAACTTGAGGTCAAACTCGGCTAACATTAAAGTTCATCGGGACATCCTGCCGTTGAGGATGGGCTTCTCGAACAAGTACTTGATAGGATCCATTTTGGATAATACATGTACCTCGTGACTTAGCATGTAGTGTTGGAGCTTCTTAGTGGCCCAAACCAACGCTAGGCACGTCTTTTCGAGCATTGTGTATTTGCATTCATATTCGAGGAACTTTTTATTGATGTAGTAAATAGCTCGTTCTTCTCAATCGACTGTCTGGGCCAGCATAGCCCCCATGGCTGTCTCGGTCGTTGTTAGGTATAAAGACAGAGGCAAGCCGGGTTGAGGTGGCATTAATACCGGCGGAGCAGACAGTATCTCCTTGATTTTGTCAAAAGTCGTTTGACATTTGTTGTCCCACAGTACCTGCTCCCCTACCTTCAGTTTCTTGAAAATGGGCTCACATACCATGGTTAATTTTGAAATGAACCGGCTGATGTATTGGACTTTCCCGAGGAACCCCCGTATTTCTTTTTCGGTCTTGGGTGGCTGCATCTCGGTGATGGCTTTGATTTTAGCTGGGTCGACCTCGATGCCGCGTTGGCTAACGATATGGCCCAGTAATTTGTCTGATGTTACCCCGAAGCTGCACTTTTGAGGGTTTAGTCTCATGTTGTATTTGCGCAGTCGGGTAAAGAATTTTCTTAGGGCCGCAATGTGCCCACTCCGGTCTTTAGATTTAACGATCATATCGTCCACGTAGACCTCCACTTCTTTGTGCATCATGTCATGTAATAAAGTAGTGGCGGTCCGTTGATAAGTGGCCCCAGCGTTGATAAGCCCAAATGGCATAACAGTGTAACAGTAAGTACCTCAAGGTGTAATGAAAGTGGTCTTACTCATATCTTCTTTTGCCATCTTGATTTGATTGTATCCGGCATACCTGTCCATGAATGATAGAAGGGCATGATCGGCCGTGTTATCCACCAGTATGTCAATGTGTGGTAACGGAAAATCGTCTTTTGGGCTTGCCTTGTTGAGGTCTCGGAAATCCACGCATACTCGCACCTTGCCGTCCTTCTTGGGTACCGGCACGATGTTTGCGACCCAGTCTGGATATTCAGACACTTGTATAAAGCCCGCTTTGAATTGTTTTTCTACTTCTTCTTTGACCTTGAGAGACCATTCGGGCTTCATCCTTCGGAGTTTCTGTTTTACCGGTTTGCACCCATCTTTGATGGGTATTCGGTGTTCGGCTATTTCTCTGTCTATTCCCGGCATGTCCTTGTAGGACCATGCAAAGACGTCCTTGAATTCTTGGAGGAGGTCCGTGAATTGCATTTTCTCCTCTTGATCTAAGGATAGGCCCAACTTAAGCATCTGGGGCTCTAAAGTGGTTCCCACGTTGATGGACTCGGTTTCTTCGATTACCAGATCTCGGGACTCCCTTTGTTCTAGCTGCTCGATCAGATGTGGAGGTAGAGGTACATGTTCGTCGGGTTTCTCAATGTCATTGCATATAAAATTTTTGAAAGGATTTTGGAAATAAGACAAGTCGTAAGCAGAACGGTTTTCGTTATTATTATTAATGGTAAATTTTGTGAAAAGCTCGAAAAGAGCGGCCATCTGATCGTTGGTTAGTGGCGGGATAGGGAGAGGTCTTGGGACAGGCCCCGAGACCTCAGTGGATAAGGGAAAAGGGGTTACAGACTCGACTTTAGCACCAGACCCTCTAGACTCGGACTCAGACTCCGACTCTGACTCTGACTCTGACTCGGTATCCGGCAAGTCTCCCTCGCCGGTGGTCAACTTGTAGGTCCCTCCTTGGCCATCGGTCCACTTGATGGTCTTCCTCCAAGCCCTTTTTCCTGTATCTGCACCAACTTCGGTGATCAGCTTTGTTGGGTCAAATCGATTGCTGCGAAGGATCAGATTGACCAGATCATCTTTTGGAGCGGGGACAACCTTGTCTTCTCCAAATAAGAGCCCCAGCACGGACTCGGAATTGTTCTCCCCTTCCTTGGACTCGTTTTGAACGAGGGCAAATATATCATCGGGGATGAAATTGCATTCCCGAGCCGTTTTGGTCTCGGGGTATGTGATTGTGGGTTGGTAGAGACCCACCTGAATAGCTCCGAAAACTGGAGTGACGAAGTAGTCAGTTAACTTCGGGCTATAAGGGCCTATGTAAGTACCCTTGAGAATGTCGATGGCCTTGTGAACACCGGCCCGAACCACGTTTTCTGGGGTTATAGCATACCCCAATCCGAAATGTGATTCGCTATCATTATTTAGGACCTCGATGATCTTCCCAGCTGGAAGATATGACCTTGAGGTAGCCCCTGATAGATAGCCTAGGTTCTGTAGCATCGTGTCGATGCTAGTTGTGAAGTAGGGCCTAAAGAGATACTCTTCTTCAATCATGCCCACGAAATCAAATCCTCGTGGGTCGGCCCGGCCCGTAGCATTGCAGCTTGCCACGGTAATTGGAGTAGCCTCTAGTGTGATGATGCCGTTTCGAAGTGGCATCTTGACTTTTTGGTGGAGAGTGGAGGATACGGCCTTGACTGCGTGGATCCAAGGCCTTCCTAATAGCAAGTTAAAAGACAAGGTGACATCGATCACCTGGAACTCCAACTCTTTCTCGATTGGACCCGTTATTATTGTTAATTTAACGGCCCCGGCCACCGGTTTTGGGCTACCGTCGAAAGACTGGATAGTCTGTGCTGTAGGGAGTTAATCGGCATCGGTGATGCCGAGAGCTTTAGCGGTCCTTAGAGGTAGGACATTCACAGCGGACCCATCGTCAATAAGGGTCATTGGGAGGTATTTCCCTCGGCAAATGACCGTAATGTATAGGGCCAGATTATGATTGGGCCCAAACGCTGGCAGATCAGACTCGGAGAAGGTGATGAGTGGGCCTTCTTTCTTGGACTTGCCTTTGAGATAAGGCATGATAGTGGCTACCATTTCAGTGGGGGTAACCTGTGAGTCGACCTTGATTTCATCGAGAGCCTTAGTCAGTGCTTCTCGATGTGCTTGTGAGCTAACCAGCATTTGCCATATGGTTAGATCAGCTCGAACCCTCTTCATTTGTTGGACCAGAGCCGTGTCAGGGCTTGGTTCTTCAAGGGTAGGTTCCGTCCTGGCAGGTTCAGTGACGGATGTAGGGGTAGAACGCCCAAGCTGTGGCGAGGTGGTTAGTGGCTAAGGCTTTGGACTTAGCCTTTCGGACCTCTTCAAGGGTGATGGGGACAGCTTCCCCTTTGGTTAAATACACATCATCCTTGTCATCGAACCATATCCTGTTGATTTGTGGGATATAGGGGAAGATAAGGTGAGAACAGTCGATTACCTCACCGGTGAATATTGCGTGGGCACTGAACGGGTTTTCTTTGTTGCTCGGCTCGTCTCCGGGCAACGGTATTTTCCCGCTCTCGATCAGATCCTGGATTAGATGCTTCAGTTTCCAGCACTTTTCGGTATCATGCTCATTGTCACGGTGATATTGGCAGTAAGCTTGGGCGTTATAACTTTTGGGCCTCTTTTCAACTGGAAGCTCGGGCATCGGGCCTATCGGTTGGATCAGACCCTTTGAAGATAGCCTTTGTAAGGCATAAGTATAGGTAGTCCCTATATCTGTGAATACCCGATTTGGTGTATTCTTTTTGGATGAGGTGTCGAGCAGGTTTACCTCGTCAAAGATGTTGCGAGTTGCAGCTACGGGTGTGGGCTTGCTCGTAGATGAGCTTGCCCCTTGATAGCCTTTGGTAGAGGCCTTAGTCAGGCTCTCTATCCTTAGGTCGTCCTCGATCCTGGTACCCATCTCAGTTAGGGTAGCGAAATTAGGGATAACAGCATACCGGAGATGGACCCGGTAGGATGGGAGGAAGTTCTTGACAAAAGCCTCCACTAGGACCTTCTCACCGGGCTTGTCGACCAGTTTTACTCTCTCGGCCCGCCATCGTTGTAGGTATTTGGTGAACCCTTCTTTGGGCTCTTGAGCCATCACTTCCAGAGTACGCATTGTAGTCTGGATTTCAGTATTGTCGGCGTAGTTCCGAGCAAATTCGGTCGCCACATCATCCCAAGTTTATATTTCTTGGAATCGAGCCTGTAGTACCAGGCCTTAGGATGCTTCTCCAGAGAGGAGGGGAATAGGTGGGTAAGCATGGTGGACTTTACCCCCTTGACCGCCATAAAGTCTTTGAAAGCCCGGATATGATGGACCGGGTCTTCGGTACCCTCAAACATAGGAATTCCCGTAAGGTTGAGGTTAGAAGGTAGCTCGTTATTCAAAGGCGAATAGGTACGAGCAATTTCGGAGTGGATTAAGTTGCTTGTTGACAGGTGAACTTGTTCTTCGAGCCTGCGAACAACGCTGATGAGTTCAGTTATGGGCCCGGTGGTCCCGGCCCCGTCAACAGGGGCCCCCTTTTCTACGGCACTCAAACGGGTGTCTAACGTTGCTTGACTAGCCTGGATGGAGGTCAGTTGAGTCTCGATCTTCTCTATGGCCTCCTTCAATGCTTCCATTTTGCGTTGATGTCGGGTTTCGGGTGGCCTGTCTGTAAGAACACCGCGTAATCAGAAACTAGCCCGAATCTCGGAATAGAAAGCACATCCCGAACAAGACTAAAAGGGAAATGACTCGAGAAAAGACACCTAGACGGGTGACTTGTGAAGTGTGGGCCTTCCTTAGGAGTCGGCGAGTGGGCCTAGTCCTGTTCGAAGGAAGGTTCACGTGAGACATCCCCAGACTTTGACTCGATTGTGTAAACGGGCCCTCCTTTATAGGGGTTTGTCCTACGTAGGTGGGCCTTGCCTTAGTCTAATAAGGCGGACTGGGATGGGGAAGAAACCTGTGATGTAAGATCGACAGAGCTTCGACGCTAAAGACCTTGACAACTTATGACATGACCCAACACTGCTAAATACGGGAAGTCCTAAGAAGAGGAAGGTTTTGAAAATGGATGGTTTTTGGAAAGTCCGAGAAAACTCGGTGAAAGGTCCGATTTTTCGAGAAAATCGGAAAGTGTATCGGGCCTCGGTTTTTGAAAGTTCGAAAACGTTTTCGAGTTTTGAATTGGGCAGCATACCGTCTAGAAAATAGGCTATTTTGAGTAAAATCATAAGTCCTAAATTCGGTATGCGACCCGGGTTTTGAAAATGAATATCTTGAAAAAGATGTAATTTTTTGAAAAGTTGACGGCTTTTGAAAACGACACGGAAACCAAATAGCACGTAGTCACACAAGCATTACAACGACGCCATGTATGCTCTACACTAAGTCTCGGTTGGTCTAAGAGGGTCTATACCAGTGTACATAGTCTAGACGTTGATCGGGACGGACTCTCTAAGTCAAGTTGAGCTTAGAACATGCCGCGAAACTCACTCGAATCGACTATGGACACCTTTTGACATATCCATATTGGAGTACATCAACGGTATAGTGGGACGTCGGTCACCAGTACCAGCCCGGGAAAATATGGGTTATGCATGAACCGTAAAACTAAAACGCGTATTGTACTAGTCAAACGATTTATATTCGAGTCTCACCCTGAGGATGCCGATGGTAAGTCACACATCAGTTAATCCCCAGCGGAGTCGCCAAATTGTGGACATGACATAGGTCCACCCCGACGCGGCCACGCGCGGGTTTGGGGAGGCGAATGAATATCCATATGAAAACGGATCGAATGGAAATTTAAATCAAAGTGGAGTCGCCACCGAACCTTGTGGGAGTTCGGACCCGTTCGAGCTCACTCTTTGTCGTAGTGGGTTGTATACAAAATACAGCCCATTTCCGATGTCAGAGTTTATTGAGCTCGTCCCTTACCATTTCATACCGATACTGTCACTACCGGTTATCGTGTATTGAATGACTCTCGTGCGCCAACGGTTTCGGGCATCCGGAAACCGAGGTTCTGAGTAAGGGGTGAGGGTACATGTTGGGAAGCCCACAAAGGACTCCCAACCCCGCCCGCACTAGCGGCCTCTACTAGGATATCGAATGACTTTTGAATACGCGCGTTAGTAATTCGGTGAGAATGCTTATGCAAGGATTGTTTTCCCTAAGCATGCAAAAAAATTGAAAGAGGGTTTCTAAGTCAATTTAATATAATTGATTCTACGTCGAAGTTAAATTTTAGCATGTGGGTTCATTTTAGTAAGATAAAATAAACAACCAAAAATTGACAAGAGAAACAATAAACGAGTTAGTAACGATATAACGGTTTATGAAATATTGAATGATATAGAATGATGCAAAAGAGTTAATGCATGGTTTTGAAAAGAGGTTTCACGTGATTAATTAGGCACGTGTTGACTTAAGTCACGAAAACGATTAACGAGACTCGGATGTGACGTGTAGGACTCACGGTTTAACGTGATAAAGGGCCACTCGACCGAGTCATTGTGTGACTGGACCGAGTGGACCTCTGAAAAAGTTTCTGTCCGGATTTTATGACTCTACTCGACCGAGTTATTGACCAACTCGACCGAGTACGTTGCCACTCGACCGAGTTACTGTGAGACTCGACCGAGTGGACGTCGTAAAAACAATCTGTCTCGTATTATGGACCCTACTCGACCGAGTTATTGACCAACTCGACCAAGTACATCGCCACTCGACCGAGTCACTGTGAGACTCGACCGAGTGGAGGTCGTAAAAGACATTCTGCTCGATTTTTGTGATGTCACTCGATCGAGTGGCCTAAGCACTCGGTCGAGTGGCACCTGTATGAACCAGGTTTGTTTGCAATTTTATTGTCGATTTCGAAATTGCTTTTAATTTTTGATGATTTGATGAATTGGGCATAAATATTGTGGAATTTATACTCAATTCTGAAATTGCATGCTCGTTGTATCTCATGTTCGATTATTGAATCGGTATGAGATACTAGAGCGAAAATAACGAAAATTAATTTAAGACGCTTTAAATTAACTACCGCGATGTAGTAGATTTCCTCCGCATTTAATAATGTCGTAATTCTAATGAATTGTATTGACGATTATTTTTAGCATCAACGAAAAATCGTGTTAGTTAACCTATATGACTAGATCGTTAGATTCAACGTCCAATTATGAAATTGGTATCGAATCTAATAGATCAACGCTTGAATTGGAAGACTTGATTCCCTCGGCTTTTCCGACATCGGAATAAATCTCTATGGATTGTGATGCCGGATCCGCGTCAACGGGTTTCGACCCTTAAAAATATGTGTTTTGAAGAAGGTTTTTAGAAAATCGATGCAATATGCGACGCAAACGAAAATAAACGAATTATGGTTGAAATTGACCCGTTTCAATAATCAAATGCTAGGGTGTCAGGATAAGCGACCGGCAACGCTGTGTGCTGTACACTTGTATATTCGGGTTTCCTTATCCTGACATCCTTCGCACTCGACACAAATTGACGAGTATTTTAATGTCTTAATACTAACGGTATTATCAATATTATGATGCAATAAAGAACTACAAAAAACGAAAAAAACGAGGAAAAGGAGGAAAATGACGAGAGGAAGAGAAGAAAGGAAGAAAGGGTTTTGCACCCTCAACCTACATGTTCTTGTACTCGGTATGGACTCGTAGTCGCGGCTTTAACACGGGAGTTTCGAGGCTTATGGAGGTCGAGTTGTGGTAGTTAAGGTGTTTGGTTCCTAAAGCTAGATTTAGGGTTTCGGTTCCTAGGTTAGGGCTAGGGTTTGCTTAGTGTAGAGTAGGTTTTGATTAGGGTTGTAAAGTGTGTAGAGTTTAGGGTTGCAATAGGTTGAAAAAGATGTGTTTAGGGTTGTGTATGGGTGTGCTTATATAGGCAAAAGCAAGACACCCGGCTAGGGTTACTCGACCGAGTAACCAGCTGACTCGGTCGAGTGGCCTTATGCGTCAGCCGTCGGGCTTGAATAAGGGCCCACTCGATCGAGTGGGTGAGGCACTCGATCGAGTGGCCCAGCTGGGTTGCGCGGGTCCATTGCTTTGCGCCGTGACATGGGTGTTTGATAGGTTTGTGTTTGACTTGGACTTTTGATGTTGTGAATAGCTGTTTTGTATGTCTCGGAAACGACTTTGACCAGGGTTGACCCAATCGTAAAAAAGTCGGTTTTATTTTCGGTGTCGGTTTTGGCCCAAATTAGTCTTATTTGACTCGGAACGATCCGCTGGGCCTAGATTTGAGGTCTGTTTTGTGAAATGTGTACTCTGTAAGTGCGTTAGCTAACAACTAATGGACTTGGGCCCATATCCGAGCGCGTAGAAACACGTTAGCGTCCGATCATCATCGGGTGTTTTTTGGGAAACTACCATAGACACCTGGCAGTCAAAATGCGGGTGTCTACAGAGTGACATGTCGGTCTAGTAGTCTTTTGGCCTTCGTTAATCCCTAATTACTTCTTTATTCTAATTTCAAACTACAAACTCTTCCTCTTCCTTCCTTTCTTCCCCTGTTCGAATTCACTGATCATCACCATATCATATATCTGCTATTCTTCCTCTATGTAATATATATATATATATATATATATATATATCATCATCATCATCATCATATTCTCCGTGGCATTTCTCACTTATTATTGCATGTTGTTGTTGATTTTAACGAGGCGAAAACTCGAAATTAGAATGAAGGGGTAATTAGGGATTAACAAAGGCCAAAAGGCCACTAGACCGACTTGTCACTCGCCATGTCATTAGATTAGGACTGCAAGTTGGCACTTAGCAGTTATACTTAACGGCTAATTCTAGTTTAGTCACGGTTGAGAGTAATTAACAGAGTTCAGGGGTACAGTTGGGAATTGCTTATACGCAGGGGTACAACTGGGAAAAAAGAAAACTTAGAGGGTACAAATGGGAATTTCCCTTTTTCTTTTACTGTTTACTATCATTAGTCTGTTAGTTTAACAAAACCAAAATCAATTCCAACTCGTGACATGACTAATTAATTGACCAACTTGTAAATTCAACTAGCCTCCCCGCGGAATCAACCCTACTTACCACTAGCTATCCGTTAGTAGTTATTTAGGTTTATTTTGAGATCAATGACGCGACTTATCCGTATCAATGACCAAAATTCAAGCCGAAACTGACCCGACCTGAAGCTGGCTCAACCCAAAGCTGACCCGACCCAAACCGACCCAGTTGACCTATTTGCAAGGTCAACTGACAACCCAACCTGAACTTGACACGTCCAATTCCCACCTCTAATAATGACCACTCAGAAATAAAATTATTCGTATTTCTCACGATTTATTTAACGATTAGTTATTTAATTGTTATTATTCGAGTTATAAAATAAATGTCGATATTGAGGTAAATTAAAAAATAAAATAAAATAAGGTAGGTAGAAAGTTGAGGTGAGATAAATAAAAAAATGAAATAAGGTAGGTAGAAAGTTGAGGTGAGATAAATTAAAAAATGAAATAAGGTAGGTAGAAAGTTGAGGTGAGGTAAATAAAAAGATAAAATAAAATAAGGTAGATAGAAAGTTAGTGAGGTAAATAAAAAACTAAATAAGATAAGGTAGATGAGATGGAAAAGTCTGAAATGAGTCGGAGGATAAAGACTTTGTTTGGTAAACAACGGATTAATATTGGGAGAAACAGATTTAGAAAACACATTTGACTAGCACATGTAATTAGCATAATTGTTTTAAAGGCCAGGTGTTTGGTAATTGACAGTTTAGATTAGTAGATTATTTGATTTTTTTTATAGAATGATAAATAAGGACAAATTATATCCATAACCTTTTAAAATTTTAAAAAACAAGACAGGAAATGCAGGAAATGTAGGTAATGTTCCTTAGGAACAATGTTTGTCTTATGAATAGTGTTCCTTGCATTGTTATTGCCCATTAGAGCACCTCCAACCATGAGTTGGAGGTTGCTCATGAGGATGGTAATGATGCTCCAACCATGATTTTGCATGAATATGGTAATTCATCCCCATGAGCTTCATGAGGAGCCTCATGTTTGTGAGGAAGAGCATGAGGAGCGTGAAGTTGTTGTTTGGCCCTTTTTTTTAAAAAAAAATTTAGTATCCAATAGGGACTTGACACTTGTCAAGTCCATATTCAATATATTTATTTCTTATTTCTTTTGAACTGTTTACGGGCTTTTATGAAAAATCTTATTATTTTTTTTCAAAAAAAAACATATCTAAGTTTGAAATTTTTTTCTCTATAAATAGAGTATAATATTGGGTAGTATTATCACACTACTTCTTTCTCTCTCTATTTTATTTTGTTAATCACATTTAATACAAAACAAAATTAAACCTATTTCTTTTTAATATTAATTATGGATAACTATAATAATTACAATAATCCGAGTAATAATGATAATAGTCGTAGAAATAATTTCGAACAACAAATGTTCGAAGTTTTTCGAAAAATGAGAACCGAAAGTTTTATGGGGCCTCAATCAAATATCGCTACCTCCGGCAATCATCAAAACCCACAATGTAATCCAAATAACTATCAAACCTGGCCTAATTACGCAGGTTACGACCAAAATAATTATCAAAACCCACAATATAATTCTCAACCCCCGCAAAATTTTCATCCTTCCCAACAGTTTGACAATAACTACAATAATTATTCTGATACTTACCCTGGTTACAGTTCGCAAATCCCGTCAAATAACTCGTTCAACTGCAACCTATCTCAAACTTCAGAGTGTGATAGGGACAACGTAGTTGAAGAAAGCGATGAAGTTGAGGTCTCTGTGAGGGCCAATGAACCGTCTGGTTCAGCAAGGAAGAAAAAGATATGGTCTATCCAAGAGGATGAAGCTCTCATATCTTCGTTTATGAGGCACTCAACTGATAACATCATTGGAACTAATCAAAAGAAAGATGCATTATGGGTGAAAGTCGGAGAGTTGTTTGAAGAAGCACGTGAAGCTAACCCTGACAAGATCATGCATCGTACTCCCGGCATGTTGTGCAGTCGATTTCGACGAGTAACAACCGCTGTCATGAAATGGGTTGGATGTTACGAAGAAGTTGTTCGGAGGAAGGGCAGAAGCGGGTACAAGGAAGAAGACATCATTCAAGAAGCTCATGCACTTTATAATGAGGCTCACGGTGGAAAATTTCAAGATGAGCGTGCATGGATGATGCTTAGAAAATATCAGAAATGGCGTGAAGTTGTTGGAGGCTATATTAATACGAGGGTTAGTAGGAAGCAGGGTACTAACAGTAGAAACAATATGTCTATGGATGAGAAGAGCACAGATCCAGATACCCCTGTCATTGGAAGCGACCCAGATTCTGCCGGAAGTGGTAAGAGAGTTTGCCTAAATGACGGTGGTTTTTCTACACCAACTAGCGCTGAAGAAGGTGAGGGACGCGGGAGTCAACGTCCGCAAGGTATAAAGGCAGCAAAGAAGACGAAGGGGAAGATCAAAGTTGGAGAGATTGCGTATTTGGCTGAAAGTATAGACCGTCACGGGAATAGGAAGGAGGCCGATGCGGAATTGCAGTGGGAGAGGCTAAATTTTGCTAAACAGAAATTGGAAATGAAGAATAAACATATTGAAGCGAAGAATAAACAGATTGCTGTTATTGAACAGAAGGTCAAGAACGATGCGATGAAGTGGAAATGGCAGGCGTTCCACGATTTATCGTCAAGGAACAATTTAACCCCAGAAGAAGAGGAATGGAAGCAGCAACTTTTCAACGAATTAGGAAACTAGAAGAAGGGTTATGAAGTATTTGCAAGTGTCTCTTATTTAAAATTTCGTTTACGTTTTAGTTTGAAGTTATGTTTATGTTTGCGGGTAGAACTAAGTATGTTTATGTTTTAGTTTAAGTATTTCTTTATATTTCTGTTTATGGTTAATGTTTTTACTTCAAGTATTTTTTCTTTAAGTTTGTGTTTATTTTAGTTTAGTCTTGGTAATTGTATTTTGCGTACCAGTGTATTCTCTACTCGTATTGTGTGAAAGTAACTTTGATAAAGCCGGTACGTACTGTCTTATCAACTAATTTTTAACATAACATTTCTTTTTTCAAAAGTGAGCTACTTTTACTGCATGACATGACTTGCCTATATGACGAAATAGTGTAGTACAGTTAGTTGTCCAACTTGTGTGGTATACAATATACTCCATATTTTGCAAGTTGTGTGGCACAACTTTCTATGCATTGTCTATTTATTGTGGGTATTGGAATCGTACTGAGGAAGTAATGAGTCATGTCTATTTATTGAGCATTGTTAAACATTCCAACAACAAATATCACAACTTCAATTTTATATCCAACAACAATATACCACAACAAATATCACAATAAAATAATGGATGCTCTTTATGAATTTACATCATCTTCGTCTTCTTCATCTTCAAGTGAGGATGATACCGAGTGCGAAGCGATAGAGCGGGGCATTGATGCACGTATCGGTCGTATCTCACAAATGGTTGCGCAACAAAGTCGTAGGCGAAGAGGTCCGAGAAGATACATTGAGCGGAACCGCGAAGTTGGTCATCAAAATCTATACAACGACTACTTTGCTCCGAATCCCACTTATCCACCAAATCTGTTTCGTCGTCGTTTCCGGATGAACCGACATGTTTTCCTAAGATTAGTGGAGGTTTGTGAATCATATCATTCATTTTTCAACCCTGGTCCGGATGGGACGGTGGTCTGTCGTCTTTACAGAAGTGCACTGCAGCCATACGTATGTTAACGTACGGGGAAGCCGCAGACAGGAATGATGAATACATTCGGCTCGGAGGATCTACCGCAACAGTTGCGCTAGAGCGCTTCACTGATGCAATTGTAGATCGACTGGGTCCAGAGTATTTAAGAGCTCCTACCGCTGATGATATGCAAAGACTACTCTACATTGTTAATAGACGTGGTTTTCCTGGAATGTTAGGGGAGCATTGACTGCATGCATTGGAAGTGGAAGAACTGCCCAGTTGGTTGGAGAGGAATGTACCAAGGACGCAGTGGTAGAGCTACAGTTATTTTGAAAGCCGTAGTCTCTCAAGATCTTTGGATATGGCACTCGTTCTTTGGGATTCCGAGATCTTGTAATGACTTAACCGTGCTCCATCGTTCTCCTATTTTTGATGATATGATGAATGGAAGAGCTCCGCGAGTTAACTATACAATTAATGGGCATGAGTACAACACCGGATATTACTTGACCCATGGTATCTACCCACAATGGTCAACATTTATACAATCAATTCCACTACAACAAACACCGAAGGACAAACTATTCGCTGAACGTCAAGAAGCGGCTAGGAAGGATGTAGAGAGGGCATTTGAGGTCCTAGAAGCTAGGTTTGCAATTGTACGTAAAGAGGCACTAACATGAAGTGTTGAACGAATGGGAAAAATCATAACCACTTGTATAATACTCCATAACATGATAGTTGAGGACGAAAGAGAGAATTATGCCAACTACGATCCAAATGAGTTTACTAATAATGGAAATGAGGAAGGTGATGCAACCGTTCAAGAACCAGAATATGAAGTTGGATACACCGCTTCAATAAGTACGTACATTCAGAACAGAGCTCGCATAAGAAATTCAAGGGGCCATCAAGAACTCCGGGCGGACTTAATTGCAAATATTTGGCAGAAATTTGGAGAATCTTAGGTTTTACGGTGTTGAGTCTTGAACCTTTATGTTATTTTCTTTTTAATCATGTACTTTTATTTTTAAAAGAATGTTAATGTTGTGCTTCGTACTCTTATTTTGAAATTAATGGTGCTACTGTGCTTCGTACTCTTATTTTTAATTGACAACTCTATTGATTAGACAATTCAGAATTCAGAATCATTTCTTTGACAACTCAATTCCGACATACATTATGTTGATTAGACAATTCAGAATCATTTATTAAAAATTGAAGTGACTCCACTACAAATTCTGACAGATGCTTTAATTGATAAGATACGAAAATTGAAGTGACTATACACTACTCAATTCCGACATACATTATGTTGATTAGACAATTCAGAATCATTTATTAAAAATTGAAGTGACTCCACTACAAATTCTGACAGATGCTTTAATTGATAAGATACGAAAATTGAAGTGACTATACACTACTCAATTCCGACATACATTATGTTGATTAGACAATTCAGAATCATTTATTAAAAATTGAAGTGACTCCACTACAAATTCTGACAGATGCTTTAATTGATAAGATACGAAAATTGAAGTGACTATACACTACTCAATTCCGACATACATTATGTTGATTAGACAATTCAGAATCATTTATTAAAATTTGAAGTGACTCCACTACAAATTTTGACAGATGCTTTAATTGATAAGATACGAAATTGAAGTAACTATACACTACTCGATTCCGAAATACATTATGTTGATTAGACAATTCAGAATCATTTGTTAAAAAATGAAGTGACTCTACTACAAATTCTGACAGATGCTTTTATTGACAATTGAAAATCAGGACAAAAATATTGAAATGAACAATTACGTAGCTCTATATATAAGTTACAGTTTCATACTACATCTCCTCACACCTATTTCTCTCATACATAAAATAACTAAAATATATAACATGTCTGCCTATTATGATGAGGAAGTTGGAAACACTCAGTGGAAAATCAATAAGATTAGGGATGAATCTCGCAACTTTTGTGCTCGTCTCAATTTAGTCGTAACAGAAAGCGTGTATATGTTATTATTAAATAGTCCACCGGCCCTAACCAAACTACATGGTATAATTACTGGAAATGCTGATGCAGTACTTAGTCCTCCGATGACAGTTAACAATACTTTTGGTATAATTTTCTACTATTACTATATATTACTATATATGTACTCCATATGAAAGTCTATGGTATATGCATATGTTGATTACTTTATGTTTAATATTTCAAAGACATGGACGGCTAAAAATGAAGAGCTGACCTCCTTACAAAGTGAAATAGTTACGATGATTCGTAGGCTGTTCAAAGTGATTGTTGAAGATGTTTTAAGAGACCTTTTGTCTGGGAGAGGAGGAACATTTGTTCAATGTGAAGAGGTGTACTACTGGACTATCTATGATGAAATTACGACGGAGGAGGATCGGCTCCAGGAAATTGAACTTCAAGAAGACGAAAACCCAGACGGCTGGATGGACAATTCTGATTACGATTACGATGGGGATCATGAGCCGATTCGAAAGTGACCGAGTAGTAATATTTTTATGTGTGCTTCGTATTTTTATGCGTGCTTAGTATTTTTATGTGTGCTTCGTATTTTTATGCGTGTTTAGTATTTTTATGTGCGCTTCGTATTTTCATGTGTGCTTCGTATTTCTGCGCATGCTTCGTATTTTTATTTTTAAAGGTAATGTAATACTCCCTCCGAGTTTCTATTATTGTCCCACTTTTCTTTTTGGGCTGAGTTTGATTTTTGTCCCACTTTCCTTTTTAGGCCATCAATGTGTGGTTCACAATTACTCTCTCATTTCTCTCTCTTCCTCCTTCTTTTTTGAACCACTCATTTCCCCTTCCTTATTGTCCACCCCAAAAGCTTTCGGGACAATAATAGGAACTCGGAGGGAGTATTGTCTTTCGTACTTATATTTTTAAATAAATTGTTGTGTTTGAAAACCGAGTACGAAATTCCGAGACAACAGCCGAGTACGAAATTTTAAAACCGAGTCCAACAATCAAATTAAATTATACGTACTCGATTTTGTTAGTTACATTAGTTAACAAATTATTTTCATAATTAATAAAAAAGTGTGGAATGGTGGGGTATTAAAAAGTAAGAGAGATAAATGATGAGAGAGAGTAAAATGATGAGGAAGAGATGATTATGGATGGAGGAGTGATTTTTTGATTGTGAGGTAGAAGAGTGAGAAATAGGAAAGATGGAAGGATGATTGTCAGTAGCGACTAATGTCAGTTGCTAACTTTAGCGACGGATGTCGGTCGCACGTTTTTTTTAGCGACCGATATCAGTCGTCCGAAGCGACTATCTGGTGCGACTGAATCTTAGCGACTGTCATCTGCCGCGCGTCTATTTTAGCGACAGATTACGGTGGCTAAGATCACTCGCCCGTCTCGTTAATTCGTGTAGTGTTCTCATTTCCCATAATTCTCTCTTGATACTCTATCTAACCTTTTTTTCGTCATTCTTTGTCGATTCTTCCCCTCCTTCCTTTTTTTGTTGTAAAAAAACTAGAATAAAGAAAAAGAAGGGCAAAGGCGACAAAGACCGCGAGTCGGATCCAACCCTCCAGCCACGAGGAAAACCACTCCTCTATTTCTCTTTTAGAATAGAGAAGCAGTATTAGGACTAAGCCCAAAAGGGCAGTTTGTATCTTTCGTATCATGGATATTTCTGCTTCTCTGACTGTTCTGCTCTCCCCCAACAGCCGGCTCCTTCTGAAGTAGCTTCGTAATTAACTATCACTATAAGCCTTACCTTCACTCTGCTCCTTGCTCGCTCTTCGCTCGCTCCCTGCCTATGCATAAGTCGGTTCCATGAACCATGAGAATCATATAACCATGAAAATCATAAGTGCGATTCATCCCTTGCAAATTCTTTCTCACCTATAGCTGCGAATTGTTCTCAGGTTAAAACCCCTTCCAAGTCAAAAGGATGCGAAGTGAGTGAAAGACCTCGACTAAGTAAGAAGAGGGTCCAGAGGAGCTCTTGTTGGTAATCTGAGAGTTAAGTGAAAGGGCGTGTTAGCATGCGATGAGTTCAAGCAAGAGTGATTCCCACATCCCGCTTCTTCCCCTCTAGCTTCAAATCCTTCGACAAATCCTTCGACTTCGTCTTCCTCTGTAAATTCTGTAAATGCGTCAACTGCTTCTTCGTCCTCTTCTCCAGCAGACGAGGTCATTTCTTTTTTTACAGAAAGCACCGAATGCATCTAAGTATAAGTAGCTGGTTTCCCTCTTTTTTGGATGAGATTCAAGGTTTAAATAACGTTGATCGCATGTATAAGATAGATTTGCTAACGTCATTAGCTGGTATTACTAAAAGGGAGATTCTCTTGGCCGCTAAACCTTTTCATCATCTTCTTTCTTTCACACAAATCTGTTGTACTCCTCTGCTCTATTGTTTTTCATATGGAGGAAATGGAGATCTAAGAGTTGAGATGGGGTTGCCTTTAGGAATTAGGGTAGAGATAGAGGGCACGATTAGGAGGGGGAGGAAAATGGGGCGCGTGAGAGGGGGAAGAATTCGAGTGTAGTGGTGGCTCGGCAAGGCCGACCAGTCTACTGATCGTTGATGGTGCTGGTCAGGTTCGACGGAATTGCAAGGACTACATCCCCAATTTTGTAAGTTTATCATACTCAATAACCCTTAAACCCTAGCAAATTTATCTCACTACTTTTACTAGCTACTTAGTTTTTACTCTATGATAGCTTTCAGTTAGTTTCCGATGAATGGGGAAATTTTATGAGGTGGGAAAGTAACTTTGTGTTCTATTGATTGAAACGAAAATCCTTTTGTGGGTTTATCATTTTTTTCAGTTAGTTTCTGGCCAAGGAGCAATTTTATGAGTTGGGTGAGTAATTTTGTTTTCAATTGGAACGATTGAATCTATTTCTGAGTTTATCGTAGTTTTTCGATTAGTTAATGATAAAGCGAGCAATTTTATGAGTTGGGTAAGTAATTTTAGGTTCAATTTATTGGATATGTTTGATTAATAATATGAAGTGGGCAGCACTTAATTTTGATGGGATCAAGTCATTTTGTATTCAATTTATTGGGTTTATTAGATTCATTGATATTTTTGACTTATTGAGACAATGACATCTACTGGATTATTGTGTTTTCTTGACTATGAATTTTGTAGGTGCTCAGTTTGGTTGGAGGGTTTTCATGGCAATCTACTAATTTATGAGAAAGATCATTTCTTTTTCTACATAAGATTGAAAAAGATAAGAAGACGACTTAAATAGCTCCATGCCTAGCTCATCGTTCTTGCGTTTATGGGTTGGCATTTCGATAATATCCACTTACATCGTGTGCCAGTTCTTATGTTCGATGGATCATATTTCAACACTATCAAGGAGACCAGACTTGTCGTGGACACATCTAGAGGCGGAACTCTGCGCATCAATGTAAGTTTTTTATGTTTGTTTACCTATCTAAATTTTTACCACGTGTTTTGTTGGGTGAGAGTTTCGTTGTTGCATATGTCATCCCATATTCCCATAGTATCATCGAATCCTTGTACGAAGTGCTACTATATCTAATAGTATCATCGAATCTTTGTGTTCATCTTCACCGTGTTCTTTTGGAAAACTGATCATTTATTGATATGTGCAATTTGATATTACTTTTCACGCAGTCCCTCGCACAATTCTCAGTATCGATGCTGAAGATATCAATGGAGAAAGGCACGTTGACGTAGTATGTGACTTACATAGACCCGTTTCTCAAGCACTCTGCTCTTTTCTTTCTTCTGATCGTATTACCTGTTTTTCCTGACTTTGTAGAGACATGTCATAATGAAAAAGCGAATTGATGTCCATTGGAATGAAATCGAAGCAAGACAAGATAGCATTGGAGCCCCGAAGGTTAAGATAAGAGATCATAAAATTCCCTCTTCCTCCTAATATCATGAAACTTATGAATTATACGTTTCTTCATTAAATTAAGCTAATTTCCTCGTAGGTTGAGAAGCCTTTACAGAAACATGGTGGAAGGCACGAGAACAATGAGACATACTACTGTTCATGGTATGGAGCAGAAATGGTAGGTTCCCTATATCCGTGAAATGCATACGATGAATCATATTTTCTGCACCGTGAATTCCACTAGAATCTCTGATTAAAAGACCTTCAATCTTTTATTGTTGCTGCTATTATATGCATACGATCATGGTACTGCTATTATTGTTATCCGTGTAATACTTATTTACTCTTCAATCTTTTCACAAATTCTTAACTTTTGAATGTTCAACATAATTTTTCATTTTGCTCGAGCTTCCTTTATCTCAGAACTCAGACTATTATCTTATTTATCTTCTTAAGGTAAGAAAAGGGCTTCCTTAAGTAAAGAAAGTTAGGTTCGGAGGATAGAGTTACGCTCTTTTCATTTTAATATGTTTGACTTATTCTCCTCAAATTGTCGTTGCGGGGAGAAGATGTTGTAGCTTTGCTTCCGTGGGAGGAATGGTGGGAGTTTGAAACGACTAAAGACGACTTCAATACCCACATCGCGTTACTGCCCTTACATCCAGATTTATGAGCCAATTTCAATGTGACTGCTGCATGAGAGTATGCTCGAACCATTGATGGGCTACCATACGGATATCATACTGTGGAAGAAAAGAGAGAGAAGCAATTGTGCCTTTGTATTCTTGGCATATCAGATAATTTTCTTTAGCATAATTTTGTTTTGAGTTATATCCATTTGATAGCTTCAACTTATTCTTCCAATAAGCATAGTTGTGTTATTGTGTACATCTTTGTTCTTAAATTAACTTGGAAACTAAATTGTCAAACAACTAGTGAAAGATAAGAAGAGAAGCTATGGTTTAATATTTTTTGTGAAAGGGTAAAATGGACAAAAAATATTTTTCCTAATATGCTAATGTAATATGCTGCTACGAGGAGCATGTTGCGAAATTACAAAACTACATGTTCGGCCTCAATCTACTACTCAATATTGTTGCTAGGAGTATTTCAATATGTTATTAACCAAACACTTCAAATAGCATATTTGTCGGTCGAACATGCTAAACCTCTCAAATATACTAAAATTTGCCAATATGCCATTTACTAAACGGGGTCAAAGTATACTTTAGTAGTGAGACTAGATCTGAGTCTGAAAATGAAAAGTGGGTGGAAAGTTGAGGTGATAAAGTCTTGACGAAAAAAATGTCCTGTGGCTAGACTTAGCCTAAACAATGCAATTGCTCTCTTTCATCTATTCAATTCCTTACGTGGGTCTCATTTTTGTGACCAGAAAATGTGGACTAATTGAATGAATCTTTTATATATTAAATCAAATACCATGTGCCATGAGTTGGCACAATGGTGATCCTCCATTTCGAAATAGGTCCATTTTTTTGATACAATTTTCTTTCACCCCAGTGTGAACACGATTGTATGCCCATCCAAAGCAATTCCAAAGTTTTCTTTCACCCCCCATCCAAAGCAATTCCAAAGTTTTCTTTTACCCCAGTGTGATCGAACCCACAACCTCCAGTATCTATCCCACATGAACAAACCACTGATCTAAGACATCAATCTGTATCTAATGTGTAGAAAATAGATAGAGTAGGTTACTTACAGAAAATTAAAAACCCTACATTAAATTGTAGTAACAGTTCACGATGCATCACAATTCTCCACCATTCCCTTCCCCACCATTAATCTTCTCCACCATTAATCTTCTTCAACTGTTTACCATTCTCGAGAACACATCACCGATTAATTCAACCTTCTTAATTGCTAATCTTCATCTTCATTAAAACCCTATGTTATTATTCATTATTCATCTCGAAAATACATCATAGGCAGTCAATATTTCCTCTTCGTTTCCCCAGTTTGAATGATTCAAAAGTTTGAATGATTCAAACGTCTGATTGATAAGTAGTGCTTTATAATTTATCTACTCATCTAATCAAAACTTTCGATCTACTCGGTTTGTTGAGATTTGAGTTTTTCCCCTCATAATTTCCATATGTCAGTTTTCTTTATAATTTACTCTGTATGTATTTGTTTGTGATGATTTTGTTTGTTGACGTACCCATTTTTTTTATACCCAAAACAGGGCAAAAACAGGACAAACTTCATTATTGAATTCCAGATCTCCATCAACTCTTCTCAAACGCTACTTAATCAATCGATTAACGCCAAAAATTATCATTAAGGTTAATTTTCAAAACTTTTCTGGGTAATTTATCAATTTTTGACTTGAATTTCTTTAATTTGGTTGCTGTTCTTTTAATTTTAGATGGTCAATTGATTTTTTTGGGATTAATTATTAATACATTTTTGTGAGAATTTCAATTATTGTTGCATATTAAACGTCATTTGAATTCCAGATCTTCATCAGTTCTTCTCCAATGCTACTTAATCAATTGATTAACGCCAAAAAATTATCATTAAGGTTAATTTTCTAAATTTTTCTGAGTAATTTATCAATTTTTGACTTGAATTTCTTTAATTTGGTTGTTGTTCTTTTAATTTTAGATGGTCAATTGATTTTTTGGGATTAATTATTGATACATTTTTGTGAGAATTTCAATTATTGTTGCATATTGAATTCCAGATCTCCATCAGCTCTTCTCCAACGCTACTTAATCAATAGATTAACGCCAAAAATTATCATTAAGGTTAATTTTCTAAACTTTTCTGGGTAATTTATCAATTTTCGACTTGAATTTCTTTAATTTGGTTGCTGTTCTTTTGATTTTAGATGGTCAATTGATTTTTTTTGGATTAATTATTGATACATTTTTGTGAGAATTTCAATTATTGTTGCATATTAAACGTCAATTGAATTCCAGATCTCCATCAGTTCTTCTCCAACGCTACTTAATCAATTGATTAACGCCAAAAAATATCATTAAGGTTAATTTTCTAAAATTTTCTGAGTAATTTATCAATTTTTGACTTGAATTTCTTTAATTTGGTTGCTGTTCTTTTAATTTTAGATGGGCAATTGATTTTTTTGGGATTAATTATTGATACATTTGTTTTGGTAAAATTTTACCGGGTTACGTAATGGTATGCGGGTTATAGTGATCGGGCCAACGTTTTGCGAAAGAACAAAGGATTCAAACGTATGAATGAGCAGATGAAAAAAGAAAGCGAGGAGACACAAGAAATGGTGACGCGGAAACCCAATGTGGGAAAAACCGCGGGGGGAGTCGGAATCCCGCCAAATGTTTACTATGAACGAGTAAATGAACAGGAATACAAGTATTTTTGATAGAGGTTGTATGCTTCTTTTTTGTGCTCTTCAGTTGTAGAATTGGAGTGATCGATGTCCTCGTGTTTTTGCGTCCCTCTGCCTTATATCTTCTCTTCTCTCCTTAACCGTTTCTTGTTCCTCCTTTTTCTCCTGCTCTGGAGGTGATCCCTCGATTTTTGGAGGTGGTTGGGTTGACAAGGTCTTGTATTAGGGTTGAAGGACCATGAGCAGTTGGATTATCTTCAGCCCATTTCGCATCTGTTGCTTCCTCTGGCCCAATTCTGTTGTTGGGCTTTTTGTTGTCTTGTTAATTTTTCCATCTCGATCTTGTGTCTCGTATAATTTCGGATTGTTAGACTCTTTGATCCTTTGACTTTTGACTTTGACTTTTTGACTTGGAAAGTTCCACGTCATTCTGATGGGTGCGGATTTATCCCGAACAATTGCCCCCAAATTTCCGACTAAGCTCATGTTAGGCGGGAATTTCTGTTTGGCGACGGTTTCCTCTCACAGAGTTTGTTCTGGAGTTTGCTACTTCTCGTTTTTCTGACTGACTCTTCTCCTCCCTCATGATGACTCTCACCTTTACCCTCTTAATTGCTCACACTTCCCGGTGGCTCTTCTCTCTCTTCATTCTACTTACCCTACCTCCTCTTCATTTACTCACTCCTTCTACCTCTTTCATTACTCAAACTTTTTCGAAATTCAAATCATCCTTCTTCCCTTGTCGTTCACCGTTGTCGTTTGCCGTGCTCTTTGTTTCTCCAGGTGATTTTTTTTTACTCTCGCTTGTTATTTTAATTTCGATTATGGCCCCAAAATCATCCCGGGGTAAGTCGTCCGCTCTTTCTTCATCGACGCCGTTGATGGATTTTTCCCCCGCCTCTATCCTGGGCAAGAAGCATTCTTGCGACTCTAGCTTCTCTGACAGGGATCTCCCCCTCGTCAGAGAAATTTTTGGTTTCGAGGATGGAGTTGTGGTTCATCTCCCTTCTCCGGGGCAACAAGCCGACTACGTTTGCCCTGGATGGATCTGCATGTACGCATACCCGTTCCTCCTAGGTCTTTGCTTCCCCTTTCCCCCTCTAGTCCAAGAATTTCTAACCCTCTATAGGTTGGCCCCTTGCCAACTAGTTCCCCATATCTGGAGAGTGCTCTTGTCCTTCTGTGCCCTAAATCTCCGTCATCAGAAGAGCTTCTCGTTGCTTGATGTCTGCTCCGTGTTCCAGGTGCGATCCCTGGGATGCGGACAGGTGACCATGAGGGTAAAAGATAAGCATTTCCCTGGTATCTTCTTTCCTCCTAATCCTCCTGATGCGGAGTGGTTTAGGGACTTTGTATTTGTGAAGGCCGACTCTCTCTCTCCTCCTTCCTGTGATTACTTGTTCTCTGAGTGGGGGACTGTCACAGGTATTTGTCGTGCTCTCAGCTTTGTATTTTCCTCGCCTTCTTATGGTTCTTATTGACTTCGTGTCGCAGGTCTCCAGCAACCGGATAAAGTTACGCCCCTCCTTGATTTCGCGGCTAAAATTTCCGATTTGACCTCCGGACAACTCTCCTTCTCCAGCTTGTTCATCCCTTCTGCCAACGGTGCCTGTCCTCCTCTCACTGCTACGATGTCTTCTGGTGAGGATCGTCTTTGCCGAGTATATTTATGTTTGACTTCCCTTTCGCCGTTTTCCGTAAAACTTTAAACTGTGTGTCTGTTCTTCTTAGGTGGTGCCAAAGCTCCCTTGACTCTGGATCGGATTAGGAAGAGAAGCATGTCCACCCGCTCTTCCTCCAGAAAGGGCTCTGCTTCTTCCCCCGCTCCGTCGACTAGTTGGAAGAGGAAGCGCAGCTCTTCTCCTTCTCCACCAGTCGACTTTGAGGGGAGTCCCCATGTGACTCTCATTCCTGATTCTCCTCAGCCTTCTGCCCCCCATTCTGCTGGAGGTGGTCCTGATGAGGTTACCATGACCTTTCCTAAGGATTTTGGGACCATCAGGCACTTGGAGGACCTGTCCGTCCTGGATCAGTTTCTCTTTCCCGGCTCTGAGGCTATAATGGCCAGAGAGCCTTTGATTGAGTCGGCGGCCCATATTGCTGCACATGGCTTTGAGGTAATTTCTGATTTTCTGGCTTTGAGGCGATTTCTGGCTAAACTCTGCTGCTGATTGTTGCGATGTTGCTCAGATTCTCCAGATGGCTATCTATGTGAAAGCCGGCATATCTCATCTTAAGGATCTGGGGGGTCAGCTTCAACTGGATAAGGCTCGACTGACGGAGGAGGCTGGTCAATCCAAGGAGAGGGCTATGAAGCTGGAGGAGGAAACCAATGAGCTGAGGAGGGAGCTGGAGCGGGTTAAGGGGCAGCTTGCTGAGCAGAAGGCGTCTGCTGAGGGGATAGAGGCTGATCTTGCTAAGGCTCAGACTGCCAACTCTGACCTCCAGGAGAAGGTGGCGGCACTTCAGGAGAATATGGTGGACGCTCTCAGCTGGTCCGCTTTGAGCACTGAGATCCAAATGGTCACCGCCTATACCAAGGGGAAGCACACGGGCTGGGACTTAGCTGCTCTGGAAGGGAGGATGCAGAAGGAGTTTCCTAATGGCTTCGACCTGGAGATGCTGGCTGTAGAGGGAGAGGAAGTGGTTGAGGAGTCGGTTTCTTCTCCTCCTGCTGCTCAAGAGATGCCTGGGTCGGCGGTGGTCATTGGTGATGCAGCTGTGGTGGAGCCTCTCGCCTCCCTTCCTCCTGAGGACAAAGCTTAGGCTGTTCGGCCTTTTATCTTTTGTTGTCTGTGGCCCTGTGTGGTCAAAAATATTTTGTTAAAAAATTTGCTATGTTTAAACCTTTTTCTCTGCTCAAGGGAGCGGAGTACCCGGATTTCTTCTGCTCATGGGAGCAGAATTATTTTGAACTTGTTTGTGGAACTTGTTTACCTTACTTCTGTGATGTTTGTTTCGTTTGTTTGTTTGTATGCATGCCTTTGTCCGTATGGTCGACCTGTGATGGTTGGTGGCCTGGGGTCTTGTTTTGCCCACTCAGTCAGAGGTGCCACACTTTGCGTGGGTGCTGAGTGACGCAGGGGACTTGTAATGCCCTGGTTGTAGGCAATCAGCACAAGACGCACGCCTTCTGTGGAAGTTATACGCTCCACCAGATTAGACATTAACTTAGAAGAATTTTTGATAAAAGTTCGTCATATTTGGTAAAAAAAATGTCATAAAAGAGAAAATCACATTTCATAAAGAGTGTGGTAGGTGGAAGAAATTCGATTTTAGTGACACAAGAAGAAGGATAAATTGAAAACATGTGAAGAGGGAGTTTTAAGAAAATTGGATCCTAAGGGTTCATGAAAGGGTTTCAACTTTCTAATCTTTGAAAATGGCAAGAACCTAATTAGCTTCCTTTAGTTTCATAAAAGTTGCGTTCCGTTCCAAGGTACATACAAGAAAAATTATCTAAGGCTTAAAAGGTAAAGTAGATTAAAAGTATGGGGGGTCAGTTTGAACCTGGTTTCTGATGGAGGCGTATCTGGCAGATTTGGATGCCCGTGTTCTGGCGACAGTGGCCTTTGTTTCTGGTGACACTACTTTTTCAGAAAAAGTATTTTTTCAAGTGTATTATGTTCCAAGGTTTTTGGATGATCTCTCCCTCCATGGTCATAAGTCGATATGCTCCATTTCCAATTATCTTCTCTACTTGGTAGGGTCCTTCCCAATTATAAGCGAACTTCCCCGCCTGTTGATTTCTGGTGTTCTGGAATACCTTCCTGAGGACCAGGTCTCCTTCTTGCAGGACTCTGATTTTAACATTCTTGTTGTAGCTTCTGGCGACTACTTGTCTGTAGGAGGCCATTCTGATCTGAGCATCAGTTCTGAGTTCTTCTATGGTGTCCAAACTGCTTGCCATCTCGACCTGGTTCCCTTCTTCTGTTGTGCAACCATATCTGTAAGTGGGTACCTTCACCTCTGCAGGAATAACCGCCTCAGCACCAAAAACTAAGCTAAAAGGTGTCTGCCCAGTAGCCACCTTAGGTGTGGTTCTGTCGGACCACAGTACCAAAGGGAGTTCTTCTGCCCATCGGCCCCCTGCTTCCTCCAGCCTTCTCTTCAGGTTATCCATCACGATTTTGTTGCTAGATTCTGCTTGACCATTAGATTGCGGATTTCTGGGGGTGGACGTGTTGAGGGTGATGTTCCACTTGGCGCAATAGGCTTCCATCTTTTTGCCGATAAATTGGGACCCGTTGTCACAGATGATCTCTGAGGGAACTCCGAACCTGCAGATGATGTTACGTTTAATAAAGGATATTACCTGCTTCTCAGTCACCTGAGGGAATGCTTCTGCTTCTATCCATTTAGAGAAGTAGTCGGTCATTGCGAGCATGAAGACTTTGTTTCCTGGTGCTCTTGGTAACTTGCCCACTATATCCATTCCCCACTTCATGAAGGGCCAGGGAGATATGATTGGATGTAGTGGTTCTGCTGGCTGGTGGTTGACTGGTGCGTGTCTTTGGCAGGCGTCACATTTTTTAACATGCTCTCTGGCGTCCCTGCGCATTGTCGGCCAGTAGTAACCTTGGCGTAATGCTTTGTTGGATAGACTCTTGCCCCCTGCATGATTTTCACATTCCCCGCTGTGGAGATCATGCATTACCACTTCTGCCTCTTCTTGGTTTAGACACCTCAGGTATGGTCCTGCTGTGGATCTTTTGAACAGTATACCGTCGATAAGGGTATATCGGGATGCTTTCATTCTGAAACTCCGAGCTTCTCTCTTGTTTGCTGGCAAGATATCATTTTGCAGCCAATCCTTGTAGGGTTTTCTCCAGTCGGAGGTTTCTTCTTGCTCTGCTGTGGTGCTGTGGATCCTTGCTTCCTGAAACCACTGCAGACCTTGATCTGATGGGCTTCCTTCTGACGTTTCCTGCTCCTGTGCACCCCTCCGGATTGCTGGTTGTAGCACATGGACTATAGGTATGGAGGATACTTCTTCTGCTTTAAAGGTTGCCCCCAGAGTTGCCAAGGCGTCTGCTTCCACATTTTGCTCTCTCGGAACTTGATTTATTGAGAACTTTGTGAATCTCAAGGAAAGACCTTTCGCCAGTTCAAGGTAAGCCATCATCTTTGCGTCTTTGGCTGCGTACGAACCGTTCATATGGTTGACTACCAGTTGGGAGTCACCATACACCTCCAGCTGCTTGATTTTAAGGTCTAAGGACAACTGGAGACCCAGGATCAAAGCTTCGTATTCTGCTTCATTGTTCGTTGTTCGAAACTCGCACCGAACTGCCTGGACTATGAGATCTCCTTGAGGTGACCTGAGCACTAAGCCTGCTCCGGATCCTCTCATGTTTGAAGCGCCATCTACGTTGAGTTTCCATACTTGCTCGTCCCTGTTTTCTTCCAGGAGGATGACATCTTTCTCAGCTTGCGTCTGCAGTGCTGGACTGAAGTCTGAAATGAAATCTGCTAATGCTTGGGATTTGATTGCAGTTCTTGGGATAAACCTCAAATCAAAGCCACTCAAGTGCATAGACCACTTCGCCATCCTTCCTGACAACTCAGGTTTTCTCATAATAGCTTTTAACGGGTAATTTGTTATTACGGATATAATATGTGACTCAAAATAGGGACGCAGTTTATATGATGCGATAACGAGTGCAAGTACGAGTTTTTCAAGGGACGTGTACCTGGTCTCTGCAGGAAGCAGAGACTTACTGACGTAGTAGACAGGATGTTGCGCTCCCTCATGCTCCCTTATCAGCACCGCACTGACTGCCACCTCGGTCACCGATAAATACAAAAAGAGCGGCTCTCCCGGTTCCGGTTTTGACAGGAGTGGTGGAGTGCTAAGGTAGTGTTTTAATTCCCTGAATGCCTTCTCGTGTTCTTCCGTCCAGTCGAATCTTTGAGCTTTCTTCAGGACGTCATAAAATAGGCGGCATCTGTCCGACGACCTGGAGATGAATCGGCTCAGGGCGGCAATTCTTCCAGTCAGTCGCTGCACGTCTTTTGGTTTCTGTGGAGATTCCAGTTGTAGAATGGCTTTGATCTGCTCTGTGCTGGCTTCAATTCCCCTCTGGGTGACCATGTACCCTAGAAATTTTCCACAGGATACTCCGAATGTGCACTTCGCAGGATTCAACTTCATCTTGTACTCCCTCAGGGTGTTGAAAGCGTCCTCCAGATGTGCCGCGTGCTGCGAGGCTTGCTTGGATTTGACAACCATATCATCGATATACACTTCCATGGTCTTGCCAATTTGCTTTTTGAACATCATGTTAACCAACCTCTGGTAGGTAGACCCTGCATTTTTCAAACCAAAAGGCATAACATTGTAGCAATAGATACCTCTCTCAGACCTGAATGCGGTTTTCTCCTGGTCTGATGGATGCATCCTGATTTGGTTGTATCCGCTCCATGCATCCAGGAAGGTCAGCATCTCATGGCCTGCTGTGGCATCTACCATGGCGTTTATGTGCGGTAGGGGGAATGGGTCCTTTGGACATGCCTTGTTCAGATCGGTGAAGTCGACGCACACTCTCCACTTGCCGTTTTTCTTTGGGACTACCACCACATTGGACAACCATTCTGGGTATTTGACTTCCCTAATTTTTCCGGCGGCCAGCAGGTTGTCTACCTCTTGGTTGATGACTTGGTTCCTCTCTGGAGCAAACTTCCTCCTCTTCTGCTGGATTGGTTTGTTGCTCGGGTCCACGCTTAATCTGTGAGTTATGATACTCGGGTCTATTCCTACCATATCATCATGAGACCATGCAAAACAATCCATGTTAGTTTTTAATAATTCAACGAGATTTTGTCGGATATTACCTGTGCATTCTGAACCGATCAGCACTTTTCGCTCTGGGTGTTGCTTATCCAGGTTGACTTCATCTATCTCCGCCTGAGGGGGCTCTAAGTACTCTTGCAGAGGCAGGTGAAGGCTCTGTAATTGCTATGCTGGGGGCTGGCCGCCTTCTTCAGCGCCACTCTGTAGCAGTCTTTGGCTTCCCTCTGGTCACCACTGATCTTCTGCACTCCCCAGGGCGTGGGAAATTTCAAACACTGGTGGTAGGTGGAGGTGATGGCCTTCATTTCGTGTATCCACGGTCTTCCCAGGATCACGTTGTAAGTGGAGGGACCATCAATGACCAGGTACCGCACTTGCTTGTTCACGCCTCCTGCGTAGGTAGGGATTGTGATCTCTCCCAGGGAGTATTTGGTTTCCCCACTGAAGCCTATGAGAGGGACTGCTCTCTTGCTCAGGTCCTCTTCACTGAATCCCATGTTCTGCAAGGTTTCTAGCATGATAAGGTTGACGGAGCTTCCGGTGTCCACCAGTATCTTCCTTACGGTGCAGTTTCCTATGGAGAGCGTGATGATCAGGGCATCGTGGTGAGATTCTGGAGATGACTCTGCATCGGATTCATCAAAGGTAACGGCTGGGAGGTCTGGGCAGCTAATTCTGCAGGAATACTCTGGCTTTTCTCCTCTGGAATGGGAAGCGTGTCTTTTGGCTGCTGAATAGGTTAGACCGCTTAACTCCGATCCTCTTGTAATTACATTTACAATTCTGGTGCACAGGGGAGGAGGTGAAGGTAACACTTGTTCTGTTGCGTTTACCCTGCTGGAACTTCTTGGCACCAAATGATCTAAGTTTCCCTGATCATACTGGTACTTCACTTCTTTCCTGAGGAGGACGCATTCTTCGGTGTTGTGACCTATATCATCGTGGAATTCACACCTTTTGCTTGTGACCTATATCATCGTTGGTGTATTCCTGCCTCCTGGGCCACCTGACTTTGCGCCCCAACTCCTTCAGGGCCCTGAGCAGACCAGCTAGATTGGTGGAGAACCCGTACTCGCTTATCTTGGGTGGGAGTCCTGGGTTTTCTTTCCAATCCTTCTCCTCAGAGATCTTGTGAACACTTCTGTCGTAGGGCTTGGATCTTTCACCCCTCCTCTCTGCTGGCGCTTTCCTGGAAACGTGTTCAGAGCCATAAGTGGCCCTCCTGGGTCCCGAATCCTCCTCTAATCGGATGGCTGCCAGCGCTTTGGTTTGCACGTCCTCGAATGTAGCACAAGGATACTTGGTGAGATCTTTGTAAAGATCTGAATCCTGGAGGAGCCCTTGTCGGAAGGCTTCGATGGCGGTGGCTACATCACATCTGGGGATAGTCACCTTCTCCTTGTTGAACCTGTTGAGGAAGTCGCGCGTTGATTCTTCGAACTTCTGCACCACCCGATACAAGTCGCTAGTCTGCTTTTCCGGTTTTCTGCTGCTGGCGAACTGTTGGTTGAAAGCATTGACCAGATCAGCAAAGGAGGTGATGCTTCTGTTCGGAAGGCCAACGAACCAGTGAAGGGCTGCTCCTGAGAGGGTGGAACCGAACCCTTTACACATACAAGCTTCCTTCAAAGGCCCTGTGGCGGTTATCACCATCATTTTCTGCTTGTACTGGTTGACATGGTCCATGGGATCTGCCGTGCCATCGTAGAGCGTCATGGCGGGTGATACAAAGCCCTTGGGCACAGCAACACAGGCCAGGTCGTCTGTGAAGGGTGAGTCTGCATAACTGTCTCTGGCTGCTCTCTCCAGGGGGCGTGGCATTCCAGGAATTTTGTTGATTAGTTCCCTCAGCTCCTTTAGCTCTTGAGACTGCTGGTCTGCCGCGTTGTTGGCCCCTGCAGGAGGGTTGGAAGCAGGGGGAAGGAAACTGAAAGGTACACTTCCTGCTTGGGGTCCCCCATGGTGCAGACTACTAGGAGGGGGTAGTGAAGGGAAGATAACTGCTTCAGACCTGGGCTGCCACTCTGGTTGAGAGTAGGTGTTGCCCACGCTCCTCCATAGGGTTGGCTGTTGGACAAGGGGCACACTTCGGATGATTGTGCTGGTTGCCATTCAGCGCCGGGTGGACCGGGGTACCTGCAAGAGATAGCGCATTAGTCTCTCGGTTTTCAATGCTGGAGAAGAGATTACCTGAAACGCGCGATCTGTCGGGTGTGGTCCCGTGGGTCAGGTAGCCTAGCCCCTGTGGCACTATGGTTTGGACGGGTGGTGATAGCTCCAGATCCAGCCTAGTGACCACCTCCTGAGGAATCGCCCTTGATGCTTGCCCACTGACGGCGTGCTCTCTGCGTCGGCTTGATTCTTCCCCAGATGTCATGGGCAGGATCTCTGGTGGTGATGAAATTGGAGCAGGTGAAGGCCCTGATACCGCTTTTATCTGAGCCCTGATGTCACGGTTATCCTTCTGCAGGGTCCTCACTGCTTGCTGCAGAGTGTTAATCCCCTGAAGTATTTCCATCATAGGATCTGGGGCTGACGGAACCCTGAGTGCATCCCCAAGCGACCCTCCGTGAGTCGGCGTCCTTGACGGCGTTCCCTCCTTACTGGTTCTGAAGGGATCGAGCGTTCTTGATGTCGGGGGCCCTTGAGGTGGCCTGGAAGTTATCGGTACAGGCCCTGTTGCCAGACTGACAGGTGTAGCCTGAGTGAATGGTATGATGGGTTGTCCTGCTGTACCCGAGGATGGTGTTCCTCCAGCAGATGGGGTGGAGGCATCTTGGTTACCAGCAGGATTTTGATCGGATCCAGACATGACGGTAGGTTGAATCTCTGCAGAATTTTGGCTGACAAACGATCACTATGCCCCACGGTGGGCGCCAAATTGTTTTGGTAAAATTTTACCGGGTTACGTAATGGTATGCGGGTTATAGTGATCGGGCCAACGTTTTGCGAAAGAACAAAGGATTCAAACGTATGAATGAGCAGATGAAAAAAGAAAGCGAGGAGACACAAGAAATGGTGACGCGGAAACCCAATGTGGGAAAAACCGCGGGGGGAGTCGGAATCCCGCCAAATGTTTACTATGAACGAGTAAATGAACAGGAATACAAGTATTTTTGATAGAGGTTGTATGCTTCTTTTTTGTGCTCTTCAGTTGTAGAATTGGAGTGATCGATGTCCTCGTGTTTTTGCGTCCCTCTGCCTTATATCTTCTCTTCTCTCCTTAACCGTTTCTTGTTCCTCCTTTTTCTCCTGCTCTGGAGGTGATCCCTCGATTTTTGGAGGTGGTTGGGTTGACAAGGTCTTGTATTAGGGTTGAAGGACCATGAGCAGTTGGATTATCTTCAGCCCATTTCGCATCTGTTGCTTCCTCTGGCCCAATTCTGTTGTTGGGCTTTTTGTTGTCTTGTTAATTTTTCCATCTCGATCTTGCGTCTCGTATAATTTCGGATTGTTAGACTCTTTGATCCTTTGACTTTTGACTTTGACTTTTTGACTTGGAAAGTTCCACGTCATTCTGATGGGTGCGGATTTATCCCGAACAACATTTTTGTGAGAATTTCAATTATTGTTGCATATTGAATTCCAGATCTCCATCAGCTCTTCTCCAACGCTACTTAATCAATCGATTAACGCCAAAAATTATCATTAAGGTTACTTTTCTAAACTTTTCTAGGTAATTTATCAATTTTCGACTTGAATTTCTTTAATTTGGTTGTTGTTCTTTTAATTTTAGATGGTCAATTGATTTTTTTTGGATTAATTATTGATACTTTTTTTGTGAGAATTTCAATTATTGTTGCATATTAAATGTTAATTGGCTTAGAATTTAGAAAAAAATGAAGATGCAAGGATGGCGAGCTTAAATTTGATATCAAATTGATCTATATTGTTGTTTTTTACTTCGTGTTTCGTTGCCTCATACTCCCTCCGGTTTTTTATTTTTGCCCTATTACCTTTTGCACACAAATTAAGGAAAGTATAAAAATAATGGTAAAGAGAGCATTGATGATGCATATGAGGTGACTAGACATGTATGAGTAATAAAGTTAGGATATAAGTGATATATTTAATTGTTTTTTGATGACAAAAAGTGTAAAAAGGTGAAATACATAAGGACATTTTGGTTAAATCTACACTACAAATATGGAAAGTGGAGAAGTGGGGCAAAAAATAAAAACCTGCCATATAAGGAATACGGGGCAATAATTAAAAATCGGAGGGAGTAGTTTCATACTTTGGGTTCAATCCGTTTCTTTTATATGAATTAGATTATGAATTAATATATAATGATTTTGTTAGATCAAAGTTCTACTTTAATTACTTATTTGTGAATATAAGTTTTTATCATGAATTTATATTTCTAAGATCAAGATGATGTAATTGCATTATTAGTGTGTTATTAATCAACTAATGATTTGTTCTATCTATTTATTGTGATTTGCAGAACTAACCAAGTTCAAATTCAATGGTGATACTCTAATCTAATTAATCCAAGCTTTCAACTAATTTTGTTTCGTTCGCTGATTTATTTGTATCATTAGTGTGATACTAATCAACTAATTTTGTTTTTTAATAACATATACAAACGAAATTTTGAAGATAAGAGATTACCGATCATGACAGTGAAGAGGAATGATGTTTAAAAATTCAAGTAAGTTTAACTGGAGTTTATAATATAATGATGAGTAGATTTTTTTTAAGGGAGTTTTAATTATTATTCTTTATATTGGGTTCTAAGAACTCAATTTGTCGATTTTATTTTGCATTTTTATTAACCATTAATTTTCTTGGTACACATAACATCACTTATATGGAGCTTACCCAATGTATTGATAATTTATTTGTATCAAAAACTTCAACCCGTAGTCGATTACTCTGTTCTCAAGCTATATGAGTTTAAATTTTCTGATTTTATTCATATAATGGTCAATTGAATTTTAAGAACTCTGATTTTTTTTTCCAATTTATTTGGTGAATTTTCAGGTAGAAGAAAGTAGAGGAGGGCAATAAAAAACAAAGAATTGTCATCTAATTGGTATTTTTTTTTTCTGTGATTTTATTTTTATTTAAAAAAAATGGGGTAAAAATTCAGGTTTCTTATTGTATAAGATTGTTGAATAAATCATAGGTTAATGATGATGTTTGTTAATGTGTGTACTTGCAATTTTTTTTTCATTTTGGTTTCAGATAACTGTGCGATAAATAATCTGGGACTATTTTCATGTTTTCTGAGGTAATTTGTAGTATAAGGAAGAGTTTAGAGATTTTCAGTTTTTCATGAATTTATGTTATTAAATGTCAAAATTTGTAGATTTATTCAAAATTAGTCTTAGATTTGCTGTTGCTTAGTTTTTTTTTATGTATGGAACAGGATGCCGAAGATCGGAAGGTGGGATGGTAAGTTTTGCCTTTTTATTCTTTCCTTTTTTTTGCATGAATTCCCAAGTTTTTGATGTCCATTGATGATTTACGTAGCAAGTAGTGTTTTACGCTATGTCTTAAGAAGTAGGAACCCTTGAGGCATCAACCGGATATAGTGACAAATATTGATGAAACATTTGAGTAAGATGCTGTTTTAAACACATTTGAGTGTACTTCACTTGCAGGTAATTTAACAGGAGTCATAGAGGTACCAAGTTTTTTTAGAGTTTTATGTTATTTTATTTGGGTGTTACTCAATATATATTTTATTTGAGTGGTGTTTGAGAATTATATATTATACGTTATATTCAACTTTATATTAACATTGAACCTGTTAATAGAGGCGGAAGGGCAAATATGTTTAAACGTAAAATAAATATGCTTAATGGTTGTGTACAGTTTGTAAAATAGTTGGATAATCATGTTATGTTTCACGGGTTTTACATTTATTTCACAATAAGACTCCTACTCAGTACTCAGTTATGAATGCTCAATGTTCACTAATTGTCCATATGCATTTAACTCTCTTTTGCAAATTCCCAAACAAACAATCTCATTAACTTTTTTATAACTCCCTAATTTTAACGATTGATACACTCATACGTATGACCCGATCTGTATTCGACAGGACCCGTATACGACCCGACCCGTATCCTGGACTGACTTGTATAAGTCGACCCAAGACTTGACCCGTCCAACCCGTTTGACAGGTTTAATTAAACGTCTAATATATCTGTACGATTAACCGTCCCTTCACATGATTTTCCCATTTACGTATCATTGGGATTAAATAATTGCCTTTGAATAGCTAATTGTGACGTCTAATAAATCTAAATTCTCTAAAAAGAAATTTTTAATAAGACAGTGCTTAATTAATCCCGCGATTCCTCACGGGTGAAATGATATATTAAACTAATTTACTATTTTGAATTTGCTTATGGGCAGATATATACATCTGACACTATCAAAACTTATAAAAAAAAATCATTATTTTAAAAAAAATAAAGCTCTTAAATGAATTTGTTATCCCCAAATGCATTATTTCCATTGATTAGGTATGCATAAGTATGGGATTACCAAATGCAATTAAAACGGCCCTTCGTTATTCCGTATCTATTTTTCAATCTTCCCAATAAATTTTCTTATTTCCCATCACTTGCTTTTTGATTCCCAAAATTTTTAAAATTTTAAATACATTGCAATTGTTTAAAAAATTTAATGCATAGTGAGGGTAAAAGAGTTCTTATATTGATGTACGTAGTACTATACCTAACATTATTTTTTGATTTTTTTAGTGCACAATCAGATTTTATTTTTTTTCGATGCTGGCTCATCATATTCCAATTGTTTGACTATAGGACTATGGAGACTCATAAATTGCAAGACGTTAATTTCTTTATATTTCACAAGTATACTTAAACTTCAATTTAAACGCTCACAGGATGAACAACATAAATTTTTGAAATATTTGCCTAATATATTTGCCTAACCGAATGTGATGTTTATAAATTTATTTTTGATATTCACCGAAGATTATAAACCCCTTACAAGTTTCGCCTTTAGTTTGTAATACGAAGTATAAGACTACAGTGTAATACACGTGATAAATTACGGGAGTCTATTGATCTTAATTTTTAAATTTGAAGTATCGTAAGGTTTATTATCAATATTGAATGCATACATTGAAGCAATAAAAATGATTTCTACACATTACCCATTACGAAGAAGTCTATAGGGTTGTATACATTCAGTAATATGACAGAGAGTGACGGGAGGGATTTGCCGTGGATCCCACCTGTTCCGGTATGGAAACAATTAAACCCGACTTTGGGTCCGGGTCTTAACAAGTGCTATTTGATACTTAAAATGGTCAATGTTAGTCTTCCTCTAATCTCCCCTTCTCCTCACTCCGATGATCGGACCTTCCCGGCGAAGACGGTCAGTCCCTGCACAATGAACGCACAGGGCCCCAGAGGTGTCCGGGGGAACCCTCTCCGATGCCTAAGTCAGTCCGTGAATAGCCTTTAGGAACCTAGCTCGAGAGGAACTAGGTGGCGGTTATAGAGTGAGAATCTAGAGAGAGAAAATCCAACGCCCTTCTTGTGGAAAATGGAAGAGTATTTATACCTTCCCACAAGAGAGAGGAAAGAGAAGGAGAGAGAGAGGGGGGGGGGGGGGGGATGGGTGGATGAGAGGGTGACAAGTGGCTTCACCTTGTCCACCCATTCCCTTTTACCTTAGGCAAAATAACGGGAGGGCCCCTGGTTTCCTCCGCCCTGCTGGGTGTGTGAACACCTCGGGGACCAGAAGGCAGAGGGTCTTGGTTGCCCTGCTTGGCGGGCGGTGTTGCCCTGCCGGGCAGGTGGGTGCCTTGGAGTAACGACTCCTCGTTTAATGGCCTGCAGGGCAGACTCTTCTTTATTCACGGGTCGGGCCATCCTGGGGCCCAAATGGCAGGTGACCCATTGCAGGCTACCGACCCCCATCAATTGGCCCTCGCCGGCTAAGGGGAAGCAGGGCTCCCTTTGGCAGGCGATCTCTAGGGTGGGAGGTTGACTCCTTTGAGCGGCTTAGCATTTAATGCGCTGCGTGTTCCCGAGGAAAGAGACTCAACTGCATTGGGCATGCAAAGAGTTGGAATGTTCTTGGCTCATGATTACCTCTCTTGCAAAGAGGATTTTGGGCAGTGTGTCTATTCGGCGATTGGCTCTTCTTTTTACTGAGGTGGTTGGAGTGCCATAAATGGTGGGTCTTTGCCTTTATATAAATTCTGGTCTCCACCATTTTCACGTTCCATCCTCAATTTTTTCTTCTAGCCTCACTTCAAAGAACAATGTCTTGGATTAAGAAAACAGTTCTTCGTTATGGAGTCCGCCTGGGTACCTTTCGTTTCAAGGGATTCTGGAGGTTGAGATATCCAAGGGCGGCTTTTCTGGCCCTGCGTCACAGCAGGCGATTTCAGCTTCGCTCTTCTCGGAATGTCAGGAGGAGAGCTGCTAGAAAGAGAGCTGCTAGGGTAGGCAAACGTCCTGTCCAATCCTCATCCCCACTTGGACCCATGCTTGCGTTGTTTTGGCTGTTTTGATTGGGGGTGCCACACGTGCTTCCCCTGGCTACACCCAGAGTAGTTTGATCCCAACTGCCCTGAGTTAAACTCTTCTCCTGAGTCGGGCCCTTCTTCTCCTCTGAAGAAGGTGGGTTGTGGTTCCTGCGACGATGTCAGGACGGTTCCTTACGGTAGGGACTGGGACATCAGCAACCGCGATTCCGGGGACAGTGAAGGCCATGGTTACTCTGGTAGGAGTGAAGATGAAGGCCCTGACGACCCCTTCAAAGACTCCGATGACTGGGATTGGGGGTCTACCCTGGATGACGACAGCCCTGGGGATTACTCCCCTGATCTTGATGATGATTAGGCCTGCTCCGGGCTTTGCAGGCTAGTTAACTAAGCCAGAAAGTCAGGCTTCTTTTGTACTTTTACTTTGTATGCTCTGAATTTAACTTGCCCATTTTTGGGCTTTTTCAAATTAATGAAAGATCAGGGGCTTTTCTTGGGAAATGGTGGGTGGTTAGGTTTTGAAAATGTGACACGTGGGGGTTTCTTGGGAAGGTCTTTGAGATGGGCGACTCTTCATCTGCCCATGTCTATAAAAACACTTTTCTTCCTCCTGCTCTCCCTTTTACACTATTGCAAACCTAAACAACTCTATTTTTCAAAATCTTCTTGCTAGAAATACTCTAGACTGAGGAACTACTTTCTTTGCGCCTTAGTCTGATCGGCCATCGACCTTAGGTTAGAATCTTCTCTTCCACCTTCGTTTTTTCTTTAATTCCTCGTTTTTACTCTTCTCAATCGCCATGAGTAGCCGTCGAATCCGTATTTTGGACTTTACCAGCCCCTCTGCTGGAGGGGAAGAGGGTAGAAATAGGGTTGGGACTGACTTGGCCTTCTTCTCTGGAGGGTCTAATGCTAGGAGGGCCGAGGAGGATCGCCTGGATGGGGGTGCCAACTCTCCGGACCCCGCCCCTTTTGATGTCATCGATTCTGATGACGAGGCGAGGGAAATCGACCCTTCGACCATCGCCGGTCCACTTGTCCTTAGGGAGAAAGGGAGGACCTATTATTTAGATAAGGCTAGGTACCACGTTCCCTTGAGAACTTATCCTGACGCCAAGAGCAGAGATTTGCTCTTAGAGAAAAACGCTGCTGAGGATATTGCTAATTTTTACAATTTTGGGGAAGGCTACACAATAATCGTCCCTGATGAGAAGGATACTGTGTGTAACCCCCCCGACGGCTGTATAGCCATTTTTCATAAATGCTTAGAATTTGGTATGCGTTTCCCCCTCCATCCCTTTTTAGAGGAGACGTTTAGGCGAATGAATGTGGCCATCGCTCAATTGACCGCTATGGCAGTTAGGTCGCTGATATCCTACACATGGACTTGCATGTTCTATGGCGACAAGCCTTCAATCGATGCTCTGAGGTATATGGCTGGCCTGCAGATGATGGCCTCTGGGAGTGAGGGCTCCCCTGGATATTGGTCCATCCAGAGGCATAAGGGGTATTCTCTGGTATGGCCAATTTTGGATAGCCTGAAAGATTGGAAGAACAACTTCCTTTATGTGCATAGTGCCACAGGATGGAAGATTCCTTGGCATTTCAGGAATCACGTTCATACAAGACTGGAAACTCGCGAGGAGTATCATCCTGGGGTCGGGGGGAAGGCTCTGGAGATGAAACTGAGCGAGAAAGATGAGGATCTGGTGAAGAAGTTCGTCGCTTATGTGGACAAATCAGGCGTGTATGGCCCTGGTTTCTGGCTTCCTAATGCGGAGCTTATTGCCCTTGATAAATATCTGACCCGAGTGGGCATGAATCCTGGTCTTGATAGAGGTAGTTCCAGGGATATTATTGGTCGTGTCTTGCTTCCATTCGTCCCTCTTACAGTCTAACTGATTTTCCTTTTACCCTGCAGATCTCGCTACTTGGACTTGGACGAGGAAGGAGGTGAGGCATCTGGGTCTGAACGAAGATTTCATCGTTGTTGAAAAGCGCCCCCCTTCCTTCCAATTTTAAGAAGGGCGAGAAGAATTTGATGAAGTACCTGAGGGGCCTCCCAGCTAACAGGGCGAAACCCCCTCTTCCCCCCAGATTTCTACCTACGAAGTCGGCATCCGGCATCCTCCCCTGCTCGAGGTGGGGAGACGGCGGCTGCTTCTGAGGCTACCCCTTCTCCCACCAACAAACAAGGAGGCCCCCCCGCGGGGATTCGTACTTCCCCTGGACCGCAGCCTGCCGGTTCTGAGGAGACTGGGGAAAGCACCCCTCGGGAGTTGACTAGGAAAAAGGGCAGGGAGCCCATAAATGATGCGCATGTGGTGGATCTTGAGGCTGACACGCCTGGTCCTAAGCGTCCTGCTCATGACGTCCCCGGCACCCTCTTTTCAGAAGAGAACGTTGAGTTTCATTATATTGCCGGCGACAGTCTGGAGGTTTCTGCTCTGCTCTCTGATTCCGGCGCTGTCCTGGCGGACCATCTTACCAAAACTGTGACCTCCAACACCAAACAGGTGGTTCATTACATACAGCGTACCTCTCGAATTTTTCAGGCTTCTGCCGAATTGGCAGCCCTTAGTCGCCTGGCTGATGAGGAGTTGGTTGTTTCTTCCCCTCTTTCTGACCGCCTAGCCGCAGTTGAGAGGGATGTCGTCCTTATTGTCAGCTTGAAAGATCAACTGTGAAAGTAGGAGGGTGCTCTGGAGGACGCCAGAGGTCAAGTGGCCCATTGGAAACTCCAGGGGGAAAGAGCTATCAGGGGGATGTCCAACATGGAAGAGGAGCTGAAGAAAGCCAAACAGGATGTTGCTGAGCTGGAGCGGGCCAGGAAGGCGATGGCTGAACTAGAGCATGTGAAGAGGAGGGTAAGTGATCTGGAGGAGCTCCTGTCCCAGATCAATTCCGACCTTCAAAAAGCTCAAACTGACTTGGTGACAAAGGATGGGGAGTGGCAGAAAGAGAAAAATGCCATAATTCAGGAGGCCGAAGGTGAGGTGGTGAAGGGTTTTGAGGCTGGCGCCAATTCCTCTCTGCAACTTGTTATGGAAGTCATCAGAGAGATGTTTCCAGATTTTAACGAGGACGCCTTCCTAAGTCTTTATACTGCCAAGAACGATGCTCGGGAAAACAGGCCACCTGATGAGGCTGCCGGCCCTAGTCAGGGTGCTCCTGACGTCTAACATGCAGGGCAGTCGTCCTCTGAGGGCTCCTGTCCTTCCCCTACTGCGCCTTTGCTTCCCTGCTGATTTTTTAATCTTTCGCGCGCCGGGCCCTCATGTGGCCGACTGTCGTTTCTGGTGTAATGCTTTAACTCTTTTGCTTGCGAATTTTAACGTCTTTTTGTAAAGACTTTTTGTTTATGAATGTATCTATTCCATTTTGCTTGCTTTTCTTTCAAAGTCCGGTTCAGCTTTTGGCTTCTGATCGAAGTCCAGGGAGCCTGCCCCCTGCCTGCCCAGAGGCAGGGAGGGGTTTTTTGCGTTTTTTATACAAGGTTGGGGGGATTGCCCCCAGTCCTTGTTCGTTTTTGGCGTGCGAAGCCTGACCTGACCCCGGCTTCCGTTCGAAGTCCAGGAGGCCTGCCCCCTGCCTGCCCAGTGGCAGGGAGGGGTTTTTTTGCGTTTTTATACAAGGTTGGGGCCCCCAGTCCTTGTTCGTTTTTGGCGTGCGAAGCCTGACCTGACCCTTGGTTCTGTTCGAAGTCCAGGGGGCCTTCCCCCTGCCTGCCCAGAGGCAGGGAGGGGTTTTTTTGCGTTTTTTATACAAGGTTAGGGGGATTGCCCCCAGTCCTTGTTCGTTCGGCACATGGGGCCCAGCCTGACCCTGGCTTCTGGTCGAAGTCCAGGGGGCCTGCCCCCTGTCTGCCCGGAGGTAGGCAGGGGGACTTAGAAATTTTGTTGGGGGGCCTATTTTCCTTTGTTTCAGCACAGGGGGGCCTCCCTCTATTGCCCCCTGCTCGTTTGTGTGTAAAAAACTGCTAGTTTTGAACAGACAACGAGTATGGACTGCAAACTTTTCATTTCTTCGGAAATTGCTACAATCATTTGTGGTCGGAGTCGTCGACATTCTATTTTGACCGTCCTCCGCCAGTTTTCTTTAAAAGGAAAAAAGCTACTTAGCTTCCTAGTATTAGACGTAGTATTTCTTCAAAGTGTCTGCATTCCAGTGGGCAGCTAACTCTTGACCTTCAAGGTTGGCGATCCTGTAGGTGCCTGGCCCCTTAATCTGGGTTACCTCGTATGGGCCCTCCCAGTTGGCGCTCAGCTTTCCATGCTCACGTGATTTTCCCACCGCCTGTGTTTTCCTTAAGACCAAGTCTCCCACTTGGAAGCTTCTCTCATTTACCCTTCTGTTGTACGCCCTTCTCATTTTTGCTGATAGGCAGCTATGTTAATGTTGGCCTCCTCCCTGACCTCGTGGACTAAGTCCAGGGCTTCAGCCATTGATGCTTCGTTATCCGCCCGGTTATATTGTTGGGACCTCAGGGTTGGTATTCGGGCTTCTTTGGGTAGCAGGGCCTCTGCTCCATAGACCAGGCCAAAGGGAGTCTGACCTGTAGACTCTTTGCTTGTGGTTCTGATTGACCACAGGATGCTTGGCAATTCATCTGCCCATCTGCCCTTGAGGTCGTCTACCATTTTCTTTAACCCATTCAGGATTTGCTTGTTGGCAGCTTCAGCCTGCCCATTAGTTTGCGGGTGGCAGACGGCGGAATAGGCGACTGCTATTCCATGGCCTTCCAGCCAGATTCTCAAGGGGTCATTGTCAAACTGCCTTCCATGATCAAAGACTAGCATCTTTGGTAGGCCAAATCTGGTTATGATATTCCTCCAGATGACTTTCCTGACTACAGGCTCAATGATGTTAGGGACTACTTCAGCTTCAATCCATTTTGTGAAGTAGTCGATCCCTACTATCAGAAATTTCCGGCCTCCCTTAGCTGCAGTGAAGGGGCCTAATATGTCCATTCCCCACTGAGCGAAAGGGATGGGGGATAGGATTGGCCTGAGCTCCTGGGCTGGGGCATGAATTGACGGGGCAAAGAGTTGGCACTTCCTGCATTTTCGAGTTAGATCCTTCACATCTGCTAGCAGGGTCGACCAGTAGTACCCTGCTCTCATGGCTTTGTGGGCCAGGGACCTTCCTCCTATGTGATGCCCGCAGATTCCTGAATGAATGTCATCTAGGACCTCCTCTGCCTGCCCTGCCCCCAGACACTTGAGCAGGGGTGAGGAAAACGACCTTTTGTACATGTCATCTCCTATCAGTATAAACAATGTGGCCCTTGCCAGCGTTTTTCTTTTTTGAGCGGGGTCAAGTGGTAGGATTCCATGTTTTTTGAATTGGATGATTGGAGTCATCCAATTTCCAGGGCCATTTTCCTCAACGACACTGACTGGTTGGCAGGGGGTGGTAGATTTTTCTTGGACCACGTTCACCCAGACCGATCTTCGTATGTCCTGCAAGCTGGAGCTGGCCAGTTTTGACAGAGCATCTGCCCGGTTATTCTGGGACCGGAGGATCTGTCTGATTTCATAGGACTTAAATCTTGACAGCTCTTGCTTTACTTTGTCCGAATACGCGGCCATCGTCTGGTCTCTGGCTTCATATTCTCCGTTGATTTGGTTGGCGATGAGCTGGGAGTCTGTTGCTAAGACAACCCGTTCTGCCCCTGCGGCTTTGGCCAACTTTATGCCTGCGAGGACGGCTTCATATTCAGCTTCATTGTTGGGTGCAGGGAAGGTGAACCTGAGAGCGTGCTCAAAGTCCGTTCCCTCAGGGTTGGTTAGTACAACCCCTGCCCCTGCACCGTTGGTTGTGGAAGATCCGTCCGTGTATACCACCCATTCTCCGGCGGAGGGATCATCTTCCTCTGAATGAGAGCATTCGGCCAGGAAATCCGCCAGGGCTTGTGCTTTAATGGCTGCCCTGGGCTGATAGGATATCCCGAGACCGCTCAACTAGATGGCCCATTTCAGCAACCTTCCCGATTTCTCAAACTTTTCCAAGACTTTTTCTAGTGGTTGGTCAGTCAGCACTACAACAGGGTGTGCCTCGAAGTATGATCTGAGCTTTCGGGTTGCAATGACGACTGTGTATGCTGCCTTCTCCACCACCGGGTAATTTTTCTCGGCTGCCCCCAGGGCATGACTCACGAAGTATATAGGCTGCTGAGAGCCTGCTTCTTCTCTTAAGATAACTGCGCTTACTTTTTAGTTAGTCACAACGATGTAAAGGAAAATTTTTCCCCTGCCACTGGTCTTGCCAGGGTAGGGAGTTCTTTCAAATGTTCCTTCAGTTGTTTAAAAGCTTCTTTTTGCTCGTCTTCCCATTTGAACTGTTTGTTACCTTTTAACACCTTGAAGAACGGAGTTGATTTGTCTGCTGACCTGGCGATGAAGCGTGCCAGGGCAGCCATCCTGCCAGTTAGGCGCTGGATATCTCTAATGGTCTTCGGTTCTGGAAGGTCCAAGACTATCTGAACCTTTTCAGGGTTGGCGTCTATTCCCCTTGCGCTGACCATAAAACCCAGGAATTTTCCAGAGCGAACCCCAAACGTGCATTTTTTGGGGTTGAGCTTCATCTTGTAGGCTCGCAGGGAGGAGAAAGTCTCCTGCAAATCTGTAAGGTGCTCCTTTTCTCCTTTGCTTTTTACGATGGCGTCGTCGACGTAGGCCTCTAGATTTCTTCCCTTCTGATTTTCGAAGACTTTGTCAACTAGCCTTTGGTAAGTGGCGCCTGCATTTTTAAGTCCAAATGACATCATTTTATACATGTAGGTGCCATAGCTGGTGATGAAGGCACACTTCACCCTGCCAGGCTGCCAAAGATGCACCTGATGGTACCCTGAAAAAGCGTCCAAAAAACACAGCATGAAGTACCCACTAGTGGCGTCTACCAGCTGGTCTATCCTTGGAAGGGGGTAGCAATCTTTCGGGCAAGCTTTGTTGAGGTTTGTGAAGTCCACGCACATCCTCCATGACCCTGAGGACTTTTTCACCATCACTACGTTTGCTAGCCATTCAAGGTAGTCGCAAACCTCTATGAAATCTGCCTTCAGTAATTTTTCTACTTCTTCTTTTATGGCCAGGTCCTTTTCTGCAGACATGTTTCTCTTTTTTTGCTTCACAGGGCGGGCTTCCGGATTTACGTTCAGCCTGTGAACGATATAAGCCGGGTCGACCCCCAGCATTTCATCTGCCGAGTAGGCGAACACGTCCCTGTTTCTTCTTAGGACCTTGATCAGCTCTGTTTGGTAGGACTCTTCCAGGTCAGTCCCTATGAGGACTTGTCTCCCTGGTTCTAGGTCCACCAGCATGCTCTCCCCCCCAGGTTCAAGGTGGTCAGCTGCCTGCTAGCCAGCTGGAATCTCACCCTCCCTGATGGGGGAACCGTCAGCTTTTCTTTTTCCTTCTCTTTCGGTTTCATGGGTTTGCAAGGCCACAGAATAGCACTGTCTGGCTGATTCTTGGTCTCCATGAATTTTTCCCTCCATACCAAAGTCTGTTACATAGGCTACAGTCAGAGCCCTGATTGATATGGCGGCTTCGATTTCGTCCAGGGTAGCTCTGCCTATCAGGGCGTTGTATGCAGACCTCGCGTCCACTACAACAAATGAAGCCCTAACACTCTTGGCGGAGGCTCGTTCCCCAAATGTTACTGGCAAGTCAATGATACCCATGGGGAGTACACCTGCCCCGCTAAACCCATACAGGGATCCAGGGGCTGGCTTTAGGTGCCTTTTTTCCAGGTTCATCCTTTCAAATGCGTCCTTATACAGTAGATTGGTATAAGCTCCTGTATCTACCATGCATCTTTTTACGATGTGGTTGCTGATTTTTAGGGACAGTACCAGAGGGTCACTGTGGGGGTATATTACCCGCCCTGCATCCTCGGGGGTGATGCTCAGGGTCGCCCTTGGGACTCCCTGTCCTCTCAGCATAGCAGATTTGATTTCGCAACTCCCGGATTTGCCTTTTTTGGCTTCTCCTGCTTGTTTGGCCCTCTGCATCTCCTGATATCACGTGGATTATCATGCGAGTCTGTGCTGAGCCTTCAGGCTTATCTGCTGCGTCTTTCTGGTTTTTGTTCCTTGCAGCGTAATTACTCAACCAGCCATTCCTGATAAGCTTTTCGATTTCGTCTTTCAGGTGGCGGCACTCCTCGGTGGTATGACCTACACAATCGTGAAATGTGCAAAATTTCTTTGGATCACCCTTTGGGCTGCGTGGCTTACTCGGGCGGTTCCACTTGGTTGTTTCTTTTTCTAGTTCAAAAATCTCTGCCCTGGGTTTATTAAGGGCTGTATAACTGTCGAATCTGGGCTGGTAAGCCGTGCTTTCTTTCCTGGGGGTATCTCCCCCCTCATCTTTCTGCCTGTTTGGCCCATCCCTGCCACGTCCACCCTGTGGTCCCCTTGCGGCCTGGTCAGTCCTGCGGGGGTATCCGGCAGGCTGTGGAACTCCTCCTGCAGTATGAAGCCCTCGACAATTTTTCTAGCTTTAGCCAGGGTCTCAGGCTGAGCTCTTCATCTGGTTCTTCATCTCCCCTGGGAGCAGCGAGATGGTCAGAGCGTATGCAGCAGTCGAGTCGTCAATCTCTCTGACCTGTTGGTAGGACAGGTCGAATCTTTTCAGGTACTCCCTTACACTTTTGCCCTTTTTCTGTTTTAGGGTCATCAGGTCAAATCGAGTGAGCCGACGCCTCTTTTTCCCTGCGTATTGCTCCAAGAAAGCTTCGGCCAGCTCTATCAAAAAGCTGATCGAACCCTGACGAAGATCCCTGAACCATCCCTGCGCCAGCCCAACAAGGGTAGTTGGAAAGACTTTGCACCAGACTGCATCGTCCACGCCATACATGCCCATGTGAATTTCAAATGCTGCCAAATGATCCTCTGGATCTGAGGTCCCGTCAAATTTGACGGAGGGCATTTTGATCTTTGGGATGGGATACTCTTGTACGTCAGGGTGGAGGGGAGTTTTTGTGGGCCTGCCTACCACTCGTGACCTGCTTCCCCCAGAGTGGTAACCGTGGTCATCCCATTTTCCAGGGGTCGGTTTCCTTGCACTTGGTGGCAGCCTGCTCATAGCTTTGTCCTCCCTATCAGGGGAGGGATGTCTGGACCTCTTTCTCTGGGGCTGATCAAGGTTGTCGCCCTGGCGATGCCTTGACTCAAGTGGCCGCCCCCGGTTGAGCCTAGATTGCAGGCTTTGAGATAGCCCTGGAGCTGGCTGCTCCTCTGCTGCTGGCGTCAACCTAGAGAAGACTCCACCCTACTTCTCTCCTAGACGCTTAGATGCAGGCTTTTTGTGCCTCATTCGATCTTGGAGGCCTTGAGACAGACCCCTCTTCTCCCTGGCTGCTGTGGACTCTGTAGTGTGTATAGAAAACGCTTGTTGCTGAGCTGGCTGCTCTTGATTGCTGGCAATGCGCTTCTGGGCTTGTTGGTATCCCTGAGTAACCCTCATCGCTTTTCGTTGAATGTTCCGGGCAGCAGTTCGCTTCGTACCCCTGGCACCTCCTCCACTTTCAAAGTGAAGATGCCTAGGGGTAGTTGCGATCTTGCCAACCAAGTCTTCTGGAGTGAATTCTTCATTAAGCATTGCTGAAAAGAAGGCTGCAGTTTGTAGAACCTGGGCAGGGGTGAGGTTTAAATTAGACCTCTGATGGCCAACCTGCCCAGCTGTAACTGCAGCGCCTCCATCAGGCGCCTTATGAAGGCTGGTGCGCCCTACCCTTGGGATTGTTGCACCAGGCGTTCTCCTAGGCGCAGGCATTCCATATGGGGGATCACTGGTGGTACCATCAGACCCGCCCCAGAGCTCGCCTCTATGATTTCAGGCATTTTGTTGTGATTGATTGTGGTTGATTTTTGTGGGTGATTCGTGGGTACAACCAAAAATCGTCCCCACAGACGGCGTCAAATTGTTCCGGTATGGAAACAATTAAATCCGACTTTGGGTCCGGGTCTTAACAAGTGCTATTTGATGCTTAAAATGGTCAATGTTAGTCTTCCTCTGATCTCCCCTTCTCCTCACTCCGATGATCGGACCTTCCCGGCGAAGACGGCCAGTCCCTGCACAATGAACGCACAGGGCCCCGGAGGTGTCCGGGGGAACCCTCTCCGATGCCTAAGTCAGTCCGTGAATAGCCTCTAGGAACCTAGCTCGAGAGGAACTAGGTGGCGGTTATAGAGTGAGAATCTAGAGAGAGAAAATTCAACCCCTTTCTTGTGGGAAATGGAAGAGTATTTATACCTTCCCACAAGAGAGAGGAAAGAGAAGGAGAGAGAGGGAGGATGGGTGGATGAGAGGGTGACAAGTGGCTTCACTTTGTCCACCCATTCCCTTTTACCTTATGCAAAATGACGGGAGGGCCCCTGGTTTTCCCCGCCCCTGCTGGGTGTGTGAACACCTCGGAGACCAGAAGGCATGGGGTCTTGGTTGCCCTGCCTGGCGGGCGGTGTTGCCCTGCCGGGCAGGTGGGTGCCTTGGAGTAACGACTCCTCGTTTAATGGCCTGCAGGGCAGGCTCTTCTTTAATCACGGGTCGGGCCATCCTGGGGCCCAAATGGCAGGTGACCCATTGCAGGCTACCGACCCCCATCACCACCGATCAAATAATAACCAACGAACCTAATCTGGGTAGCTAGGGTAAGTCGAGTCGATCCACAGGGACGGGAGTTCAAAACAAGAGGGTGCTATGGTCTAAGACTAGGTTCAAGGCTAACTAAACTAGGATGATGGCAAAACAAGAGCTAATGTCTAAGCTAAGGTCTAAAACACGAAATAAGAAGGCCAACCAAGAAACTAATGACAAAAAAAAGGAAGCAAATAAATCAATAAGAAGAAACTAGGGCTAGGTCGGGTTCATGGATGTCAAGGAGACCAAAAGGGGAAAACGGGGTCACTAGCATGCTCTCATAGCCTAGGTTCCGATCGGGCTCTCGCTACTTAAACGGCCTAGGGGTCACCCTCACCACGCTCTCGCTACTAATGAGGGAACCAAACCAACCAGCCAAACACACACATACAAGAGAAGAGGCAAGAAAAACAAGGATTGATCATCTCGAGGCTCACAAGCAATTCATCGAACATGTGGAGTGCAAGGCAAAAAGGAAACAACAAAAAGAACAACTAGTACCACCCATCTCACCCTAATCATCCCTAATCACACCCAATCCCCTTACTAACCCTAGGGGATGACTACTCACACATATCTAAACTAAGACTAACACAAACTAGAGAAACAAACACAAGAACAACCTCATTCATAATGAAGAACAAGGAGGATGAACAATGGACAATACAATAAACAAAAGATTCAAACTTTACTAACAAAGAAGGATTGAGAGAAAAGAGAGAAGAAAGATTATACCAAACTAAGAAGATGAAAAGAGGTTTTCGAAAAGAAGATTGAGAGAACGAAGGATTTTGTTTTTGAATTGTAGAGTTTAGTCGGATTTAGTCATTCTACTAGACTAAAGTCCAAGACTCGATTCACATCAATAGAAAGGGAAAGTAAACACTTGCGCACTAGCCTCAAACCGGGTTTTCGAAAACCTCTTATTACACACTAGACACGGCTAAACAAGACAAAACAAAGACACAACAAAAACGAAAGGAAAAAGGGACGAACACAACAAAACAAAACAAAACAAGAGAAAAGAGAACAAGCACACAAAGAAAATAAACACCACCCCGAAACTTCCAAACAAGTCACCACATCAACCACAAACTTCACAAAGCTCCACCTGAGCACACACCATCACAAATCTCCTCCAAACTCCACAAAAAAGGAAAAAGGAGAAAGAATTTAAGGGGTATTATCGGATGTCTTGAGCCTTTCAAACTTGTCGACGATCGCGCAACCTACAAGGAATTAGGGGAGCAAAACACAAAACACAACAATATACGACACAAGGACACAAAAGAAAAAGACACACAAGAAAATCTTTTTGGTTTTTTTTATGAAAATTTTCAAATTTTTAGGGGTTTTTAAAGATTTTTTCGAAAAAAACTACGAAAATAAAACTAAACTAACCTAAGATATCGCTCCCCCACACTTAAACCGAGCAATGTCCTCATGCTCGATCGGTAGTGTGTGGAAGACACTAAAAAAAAGAAAAAAGGAAAATAAAACTAAAAACAAAAATGAAAGTGAAGAAAGAGTAGAATGTGTCCGGCCGGGCCGAGGTGTAATCAAGTCACCAAGGGCCGAGGCAAGAAAAGATATGGATGGGGGAAGAAATAAAAAGAATAAAATAAAAGGAAATGGGAGGGGAGGGCTAGGTGTAATCAAGTCACCTAGCCCGGATTCCGCCTAAATTCGACTAAACTCTACCAAAAAATAAAGAAAAAGTGAAAAGACTCGTCAATTTGGATTTTTCAAATGATTCTCGATGTAATCACATCATCAAGAATCGGGAGCAATAACCACAAAGGCCCCGAGGGCCGCCATGACACCAAAATTATAAAGGGAAGGGGAACAAACGAAGAAAGACTAAGCAACAAAAGACGGAAAAGAAGGAGAGTCGCCTTACCAAACAGTTAGCAACTCAATCAACTCCATCGTCTCAATGATCGTTACCGGCACCTTGCTTGTCCTCATCATCATTAGTCCTCTTCCTCAATGTAGTCTCAAGTATCGGGCTTGCATAGGTGTAATGAAGTTGGGATTTTGGGAAAACTCGGTGTAAAGTGATGAGAAGATGAGATGAAGGTGTATAATTGAAGTGTAAGGGTCAAATGATAGAGGCTAAGGTGAGTAGGGAGGTTGGGTGGGGTATAAAGTGGTGGGGTGGGGCTTAAATGAAGAAAAGAAGGCGAAAGAGGAAGTTGGCACCCTTCCCGGCCGTGACAAACTTCATCACGGTCGGGAGGAGTCCTTCCCGGTCAGGAAGACCTTGATCCCGGTCGGGACGGCACACCAGAAGCTCCTATTTCCATGCTCACTTCATCCCGGTCGTGATGACACCCATCTCGGTCGGGATGACACCTTTCCCGAGCCTTGAAGCCTTCATTCAATACTAGTTCCACCCAAAAGACAAGTAATACCTCGTGATCCAAAATCGCGTCCCCAATAGCTTGTACCAAGCTCAAAAACCGACTTCCTCCACCAAGCCTTGAAGCTTCTATCATCAATACCCCTCTCTAATTCTTCATTTTCACTTCAAACCTATCAAGTAAGCTCAATAGACACATCAAAGATCCCTCCCTCACATCGCTCAAGAAAATTCCAAATTTCAAGAATTCCACAAAAGCTAACAAATCATAGAAACCAAACTATCCAATCAATCATATACAAAGACAAAAGCTAAAAAGAAAAGGAAAAGATATTTACAATAAGATACTCTCACCATCTACGCCTCCATAGCCATCAAGAGCTCGGAGGAGTAAGTCAAATGCTCTAGCAACATCTTCGTTAAAGCTCATGTGGCCGATCCTAGCCATCAACAAGAGTTTCCAAGTCGGAGTCGAGAAGCAATCATCTAATCCATTACGCCCGGGTTTCTTGTGATCTTCCGGGTCTTCCGAACCATCATAGCAACGACTCTTATGACCATCCGGTAGGTATTGTGGCCTAAAGTCATGCTTGGCGTTGTGATTTGAGAGATCACACCCTAAGTTGCTTCTTCTACAGGGTCAAGAGTAGCACTCTTCTCCACCGTCCGACAAGGATCCTCTTCATCAACCGTCTCACAAGACAAGGGACTCGAAATCAAGTGCGGTAAAGGAGGTGAAGACATCAAGTTTTCTTCATTGGAGGCTTTAGGGGAGACCTCATCGTCATTCTTACTAGAATTCTCACCATGAAGAAACTCAAGGCCTTTGATGGCGGCCTCAATTTCTTCGACGGTTTGGTCTAGCATAGCATCTCCAAATCCCCTAATCGGCTCCTCCAATTTCCCATTCAAGGCAAGTTCTAAGGCATCAATCTCTTCCTCCCAAGTGTTACCTTCCTTCTCACTCACCTTGTCAAGTTGGCCTAGAGGAGTCTTGTCTTCACTTGGCTTTGGATTGTCAAGATCCGGTTCATCACAAAGAAAATCATACAAATCCAATTTGATAGCCAATACATTGGCTCCCCAAGAGTTACCTTGAGAATCATGTTCAATTCCCTCCTCATTGTCGACCCTTGAAGCTTCAACTTCCTCCATTCTTCCCATATCTTCACCATCCAAGCAACACTCAACAATGATCTCTTGATTGACCCTCTCTTCTTCATTCGTGGCTTCATGATCGGGTTGATTTCCTTGTGGAGACAATCGATCTTCTTGCCCAAATGAACCTTCCTCAACAAATTGTGGAGCTCGAGTGGCCAACATCGTGAAACGAGCCATGAGTGCATTGATTCGAGCATCTTGCACCTCTAATTGGGCCTTGAACTCCTCTTTATCCCTTTGCATTTGAATCATCATCTCTTGTTGATTCTTATGCAATTGAATCATCATCTTTTGTTGACTCTTTTGCATTTTAATCATCATTTGACAAGTCTCAAAGTTGGGGATTTTTGGTTGTGGGTTATGTGAGGGTATTTGGTAGTTGTTAGGATGTTGGAATGATCCTTGACAACTTTCATGATAGTCATATGAAGAGGGTTCATAAGATTGTTGATGAGATTGGTAAGGTTGGTAAAGTTGTGGATTTTGGCAATTTGCCCCATAATTGTCCCATGATGATTGACAGTAGCTTAGATGCCACATTGTCGTAACGTTGCCTTGATACATTGAATGCACTAGAAGCACTTGAGCAAACGTTAGTAGCCTAGTGCTTTTGAGGCACTAGGATGAGAGAATAGCATACAAGAAGTAGAACGGAGATACACAAGGAGAAGAAAACACAAAACTCAAGAACAAAGTCTAAAACTAAGCACACAAAAGTCTAAACTACGCCGTCCCCGGCAACGGCGCCAATTTCACGGGAGAGATTTGTCGTGGATCCCACCGATCAAATAATAAACAACGAACCTAAGCTGGGTAGCTAGGGTAAGTCGAGTCGATCCACAGGGACGGAGTTCAAAACAAGAGGGTGCTATGGTCTAAGACTAGGTTCAAGGCTAACTAAACTAGGATGATGGCAAAACAAGAGCTAATGTCTAAGCTAAGGTCTAAAACACGAAATAAGAAGGCCAACCAAGCAACTAATGACAAAAAAAGGAAGCAAATAAATCAATAAGAAGAAACTAGGGCTAGGTCGGGTTCATGGATGTCAAGGAGACCAAAAGAGGAAAACGGGGTTACTAGCATGCTCTCGTAGCCTAGGTTCCGATTGGGCTCTCGCTACTTAAACGGCCTAGGGGTCACCCTCACCACGCTCTCGCTACTAATGAGGGAACCAAACCAACCAACCAAACACACACATACAAGAGAAGAGGCAACAAAAACAAGGATTGATCATCTCGAGTCTCACAAGCAATTCATCGAGCATGTGGAGTGCAAGGCAAAAAGGAAACAACAAAAACAACAACTAGTACCACCCATCTCACCCTAATCATCCCTAATCACATCCAATCCCCCTACTAACCCTAGGGGATGACTACTCACACATATCTAAACTAAGACTAACACAAACTAGAGAAACAAACACAAGAACAACCTCGTTCATAATGAAGAACAAGGAGGATGAACAATGGACAATACAATAAACAAAAGATTCAAACTTTACTAACAAAGAAGGATTGAGAGAAAAGAGAGAAGAAAGATTATACCAAACTAAGAAGATGAAAAGAGGAACTAACACTTGCATAGAAGAATACCCAAACAATCCCACCAAGGTTGTCAAGCTTGATAGTATCTTCAAGAATTCCAATATTACAAGAGTAATCCAACTAGATTAAGGAGTAATTAAGGACTAATCTACACTAATCTAACCTAAAGTAGTCTAGGGTTTAGTGGGTAATGAAAAGTAAAGCATATGTTCTTAAACAATACAAGAGGGGGGGTATATATAGGGTTACAATGAATAAGGGAGGCGGAAAAGCGAAACAGCTCTGAACTGGGTCCATCCCGGCCGGAAAGAGGTGACCCGGTCGGGAAGCGACCCATCCCGGTCGGGAAGGCCTTCTTCTCGGTCGGGAAGAGGCTCCAGTGGATCGGTTTTGCTCGTCACTTTATCCCGGTCATGATGGATGTGTTCCCGACCGGGATGGGTCTTGTAGGCTCCAAATAAGGTCTCATAGGTCCCCACTTGCTTTCCCTAGGCTTCTCATCGATTCTCGGTGCTTGGGAATGGGTCCCAAGGGCTCGGGATCGAGTCTAAGCCACCGAGTGATCGTCGCTTCTCCTCGTTGGCTCCAAATGTGTCTGAAACGAGTCAGAATCGTTCCATTTCTCCAATATTGGCCGTAGGACCCTAACACAAGCTAGAAGAAGCGTAAGTAGCCTCAAAAACCACTCCAAGGAGCGATTCTACAAGAGAAACTGGGACCAAACACAAGGAAATAGCACTACAAACCACACTTATCAGAGAGTTTGACTGTTTGACGGACATTATTTTTCACTATTCTTACATGACGAAGATACCAACTAACTAAAACTGATGATAATCGATCAAGATCAAATAGTTGGCGAGGAAGGCCTTCGTTCCTCAACTAATCGATTTTTCTTTTTTGGATTTAAAGAGTAATTTGGGGATTAGGGTTGGGTGTATACGGGTCGGGTTTATACAGATTTCTACATTTATCATAAGGGTCGGGTTTATACGAGTTTCTGGGTTTAGTATAACTATATTCGTCGGTGGACAATTGACTACTTATACGAACATTTCAACGTAATCTATGTTGTCCATACTTTTGTCCACCTATCAAACACCTTGTGCCATGAGGTGGCACAATGGTGATCCCCCATTTCAAAATTAAGTCCAAAAACTTCGGCAACAGGAATCGAACCCACGACCTCCAAGACCTATCCCACAATTGCAAACCACTGATCCAAGACACCAGTTTATGAAAAATTTGTAGAAAATAAATATAGTAGCCTTTTACGAAGAAAAAACAGGGCAACGCAGTTCACGAAGCATTCATTTATCTTAATTGCTCTCCATAATTACTGTTCTTGATCTACTAAATCCTTCATTGATGCACTTCAACGTTTCACGAGACAACTTCCTACAACTGTCAATTCATCATTCGATTCATCCTTCTCGAAAATACATTACCAAATTAATCGATCTTATTAATTGTTATTCTTCATCATTACCCTATGTCATTATCCGTAATCCCTCTCGAAAATAGTTCATAGGCAATCAATATATGCCTCTTCGTTTCTTTCGTTTGTGTTTCACACACATCTAATCGTCTTTATATCTTCGGTGAATCGTTTCACAATGTTCACATTCAAATTTTCTTTCGTTTCCATAGCACTCTACTCATATCGTTCCCTAATTCCAATCACACAAGAACTCCATTATTGAATTCCAGATCTCCATCAGCTCTTCTCCAACGCTACTAATTAAGGTTAATTTTCTAAACTTTTCTGGGTAATTTTCGACTTGAATTTCTTTAATTTGGTTGCTGTTCTTTTAATTTTAGATGTTCAATTGATTTTTTTGGGATTAATTATTGATACATTTTTGTGAGAATTTCAATTATTGTTGTCAATTGGCTTAGAATTTAGAAAAAAAATGAAGATGCAAGGTTGGATTTTTTTAGAAAATTTACTGTTCACTATTCAGAAATATTAAGGTGTAGTTTTATGTTTCACAGACTCATTCAGAAAAGCTGAACCAAACGTCAAATGCCGCACTGTTACTGTTTTATGATTACTGTTCACTGTTCACTGTTCAACTTTGTCATGGCTGCGAATTACAGTATTGGAAGAGCAGTCACAGTAGCAAGCTCTCGCACTGAGCCAGGAACAAGAAAAATATTGTCTATTGGGTATGATCTGTAAATCTTTGCCTAATTTCCCTATATTCGTGAATTCGTCTACTTATTTTGTTTCCCATTGAAGTAAATTTGAGAGTTCGACGTGACAGTGTAAAAAAGAAGGATGGTGCGGATCAGAGAAATTCCATTGCGGTTTCTTCTGGCCCAAGAGCCCACTTACGGGGAACAACCAGTCAAGAGGTATGTATTTTCCAAAATCCTTTTATTTATATCTGTAAGAGCGGAAGGAATTCAATATTGTTAGTATAATAGCTTTCGTTCTCAATGCTTTTTTGGAATATCTTTTGTAGGTTTCCAAGAAGCTGGAATTAAAACCCCGAAGCAATGTCTGTGAGGCAAGCCACACCCACCTTCAGTCGAAACTAAAGGTAACCATCAATCATTAGCGATCATGGCGTATTTCTCCTTGAGAAAATTAATGGTTTTATATGAAAAACCTTACGCTCAGGCTTCGTTGCTTCATGCAGGTGGATAAAGCTTCCGAATTTAAAAACCCGAGTCAGAGCATTGGTTCTAAGCCAAAGCTTCTGCCAAGCTTTACGCGGGCATTCTCCTATTGTACAAGAGTTGATAAGGCGGCAGAATGTTGAGGACCGGTTGAATGGTGGTGGTAGTAGGGATAATAATGATGAGGTGAGTGGGAACGGGGGTAGGAATTGGGGAACGGAGTTATCAAGTCGAAGAAGAAGGTTGGTTAAGGAGTATTAAGAATGTGGCATATACTCTATCAAGAACAGAGTTATCAAGCCAAAGGTTCTAAGTCGGTGGTGTAGATGAATTTGGTAGGTTAGGTATGTTATAGAGTCAGTTAAGTGAAAATCGTACTCCCTCAGAGTAAATAGGTTAAGAAAGCTTAGATGTATAAAATGAGCAGCTGCACGGTAAATTTAGTTTATTTATCCTTGAATATTACGGCATAGTTCTGTGTTCTTTTTTCTGTCATATCAACTACTCATATAGGAGTAGAACATAAAAAATAGACTTCATATTCTCAGCCCTTTTTACAGTTGCGTTGAATTGCTGTGTTAACTACTCCGTTATTGCTTAGAGAGCGTAAAGTTGTCCTCTTTTTCGGCATTGAGATTGAAGGAACAATAACCCATCATACTATATTATTTGGTGTACTTCTGGAGTTCTTTCCTACCCAAAGAATTGTTATTTTATCGATTTATTGAAAGAATAAATCCATTCAAAATTTATCTTCCCTTTCCTGTGAAAATATATGTGTTTTGGTAAAAAATTTACCGGGGTCTTTCAATATCGGTTGCGGGTCAAAGCGATCGTCCTATAACTACGGGTCGACGAAATTGAACAAATGTAGCAGACAAAGGTCAACAAAAAAGAAAGGACGACACACAAATTTTTGGTGACGCGGAAACCCGATGTGGGAAAAACCGCGGGGGGAGTCGGAATCCCACCAAAGTTCAACTATGAGTGAAAAAGAATGACGGAGAGAATACAAGTATGAGTAATTGGACTGTATTGTGACTATGTTAGATTATGCGTGAGTATGCTTGAGAAGAATGTCCTTTTTCTCCTTTTCTCCCTCTCTTTTATACTGCGGCCGGCCGTTATCTTCCTCATCAATGGGGAATCTCGGCATTCAATCCCCCTTATTGCCTTTTTAATGTGGAGTTTATTTCTGCTTGATGCCTGTTATGACTGCTATCTTCCTCATCAATGGGGAATCTTGGCTTTAACTCTTCCCTAGCAGTTACACTTCTTCCTCCCTTATCCCTTGGTCTAGTGAAATCGGGCCTCCAGTATTGGAGTCAGTTTTTGACTCTTTTCCTGCCTTATACCAGTTGGAGTGGGAATAGGTCTTTATACTTGCTGGGCTGGGTTGTTGCCTTTCCTTGGTCCGGCCCATCTCTCTTTTTGATGCATCTTTTCTCGGCCCGTTATCTTTTGATGCTTCGAGTTCCTGCCTGGCCCAATAAAGTCGACTTTTGACCTTTGATCCTCGGTTTTTTAACTTTGACTTTATTTTGACCCTTGTTTTTTTTGATTGTCGTCTCTTGACCTTCCGACCTTTGACTTTTGTCCCTTTTGACCTTTGACCGTCCGTTTGTAGCGTGCCACATTGCATTCTTGAAGGTGCAAATTTTTTGCCCGAACAAATGCCCCCGAATTTCCGACTAAGATTACCTTAGGCGGGAATTTTCGTTTGGTAGCCTCTGGTGACGTCTCCTCACAATCTGACTCCTCATCTCCCCAATTAATTCCCTACTCCTAACTCTTCACCATTATTTACCTTCCCAATTACTTTTTACCCTCTTTTATTTTCTCTCTCCTTCCACCTTCCCCATCACTTCTAACCTTCTTCTCAGAATTTCAAAAAGAACCCCGTTGCCTCCGCTGCAGTGTCGAGTCTCCGTACTCCTTGCATTGATTTCAGGTGATTTCTCTTCCGTAGTGACCTTTCTTTCTTGTTTGTGTTGTTTCTGCTATGGCCCCTAAGTTGACTCATTCCCGTTCGAAGCCCTTGGTTATTCCTTCACCGTCGTCATCTCCCCCATCGTCCTCTGTATTATACCCCTCTACACTTACCCTTAATCCTCCTCACTCTTGTGATTCTTGCTTCTCCGAGAATGATCTTCCTGCCATTAGAGAAATTTTTGGCTTCCATGAGGATGTAGTAATCCATGTTCCCCTCCGTGACCAGAGAGCGGACTTTTTTCGTCCCGGATGGACTTGCCTCTATACTTATCCCTTCTGCTTAGGCCTTAGGTTCCCTTTCCCTATGCTGATTCGTGACTTTTTGTCCTTCCGTCGCCTTGCCCCCTGTCAACTGATGCCGCACGCCTGGCGCCTCTTGTTGTGCTTTTGTGCTCTGAACCAACGATACCAAAGAGGTATCACCTTGGGTGATGTTTCTTCTATTTATCGGACTAGATCCGTTGGGCATGGTCTGGTGACCCTTCGTCTGCAGGAGGGTAGGGAAGCTTGTATTTTCTTTCCCGCTAACCCCCCAGACGACAAATGGTATCAGCACTTTATCTTCGTGAAGATCGATAGCATTTCCCTCTGTGCTGCCAGCTATCTCTTCTCTCTTTGGAAGCCTGTTGAAGGTATAGGTACTCTTCTTATCTCTGGATTTTCGCTGCATGCTCATTCTCCTTACTATTATTGTGGTGCAGACCTAGAAGAGCCTGACTTTGATTCTGAAGATCCGGATTCTTCGGCTTGCCTCTTTGGTTTGGGACCTGAGTTCCGATCTTTCCACCACCTGGTGAATCCTCTCTTGCCCTTCTCATCGGGGGAAGATTTCGTTGTCCTCATGTCTCCAGGTATGTTCTATTTTGCGTCTGGCTGGGGCACTACGTTTTTACCATAACTTGAGGTTTTGTCTCTTTGTCTTTTTCTCAGGGGATCCTAAGCCATGCACGTCTTTGGAACGACTAATCATTTCACGGAAGAAAAGAGCGGCTGCCATCTCTTTGCCCAAGGGGCAATCCAACTCCACTCCCTCCGCTTCTCCTGGAACCAAAAGAAAACGCGCCTCTTCTCCCCTCTCTAGAGATGTTTCTGCAGGTAAATCCCCGGCAAATAACACCTCTGCTCCTACTACTGACCCTATCCCCCAGCCAGCAGGCATTGTACCTCCTGAGATAACACTTAAGTTTCCCGGTGATTTTGGCTTCCTCGAATCTCTGGGGGACTGGAAGACTTTGAATCAATTGCTGTTCCCTGGCCCTGAAGCTGCTATGGACAGGAGGTCTTTAGAGGACCTAACTGCCCTGTTGACAGGGCAGACTTTCGAGGTATTCATCCGCCCATCTTTTTGTTTGGATGTGATTTCTCTTGCTGTGCCTTGACTGGTTGTGGTTCCGTCTAGGTTTTACAATTGGGTTTATACTTGCGTAATGTTGTACCCCAGCTAGCAAATGAGGTGGACTTTCTTCGGGATCAAAGGGATGGTTTGCGAAACACGGTTGATAGAGCCAAAGAGGATGCTTCCAAACTAGAGGGAGAGCTAGAGCAAGTCAAGGAGTCGTTGGCTTAGGAGAAGAGCCGTCGTGGGGTTGTGGTAGGTGAGTTATCCTGAGTTCAGGAAACCAATTCCTCACTAAGGGAAGAGATCTCCAAATTGAAGCGGATGTTGGTGGACGCTTACAGTTGGGCATCCTTACAAACTCGAGTGGAGATGATATAAGCTTACTCGAAAGGGAAACATGAATCCTGGGATTTATCAGCTGAGAAGGAAGAATTGGCGGAGCAGTTTCCTGTGGCGCCTGACTTGGAGGTCCTTGCTGATGAAGAGGGGGAATTTGAGTATGAGCCGGTTGCTTCTCTTCCCTCAAATCAGGGAGCTGAGAAGGCTAATGAAACTGATCAGGGGCATGCTGCTGTTTCTGCTGTCGTGGAGCCTTCCGCCTCTCTGCCCCCAGAAGGAGCTGGTGTTTAGGCTTCTTTCTTTTCGTCTGTTGAAATCTGTTCGTTGCCCTGTGTGGCACAAGAAATACTTTTTAATTTCAAACCTTGCATCTGATTTTTTTTTTTTTACTTTTGCCCAAGGGGTAACGAATTACTCTGTGGTGCCTTATATTTGACTGTCGATCACGACTGTTTGTTTTCGACTGTAGTCGTTTGTTGTAGTTTTGTCTGACTACCTTCTGTTGTATGCATGCCTTATGGTTGTATGGTCGACCATTGATATAGTGGTGGCCTGGGGTTTAGTTCGCCCACTCAGTCGGAGGTGCCACGCTTTGCGTGGGTGCTAAGTGGCGCAGGAGACTGTAATGTCCCGGTTGTAGGCACTTAGTCACAGACGCACGCCCTCTGTAGAGATTGTACACTCCACCAGATTAGTCACCAGCTCTCTGTTTGGGAAAATTGACAAAAATTTGGCAAAGATAGGGAACACAATATTTGAAGAAATATGTGGAAGCACAAATCGAATTTCGAAAATATATGGAGAGAGAAAATTAAATTTCGAAAATGTACGCAATAAGAAAATCAAACCTTAATGTCAAAGAAAATTGAATTTTGACGACACGCGTGAAAAGAAATCAAAATTTTATCTGATTTAAATATGCGGGAACAAATTTGAATTTTGCGAAAAGAAAGAAAAGAAAACAGAAGAATGACAGGAAAATTTAAATACGTGTTTGCGAGGTTTGAAAAGATTAAACCTGGGTTCTGGTGGAGGTGCTCCTGGCAGAATTGATGCCACGTTTCTGGCGGCTATAGCCCATGTTTCTGGCGGCAGTGGCCCAGATTGCTGGCGGCTGTGGCCCACTCAGAAGAAGTATTTCTTTAGGTGTACGATGTTCCATGGCTTTTGGATGATCTCCCCCTCTAGGGTCATAAGTCGGTAGGCTCCATTCCCGACTACTTTCTCTATTTGATAGGGTCCTTTCCAATTGTAAGCGAACTTTCCTGCTCGTTGGTTCTGGGTGTTCTGGAAGACTTTTCTGAGGACTAGGTCTTCTTTCTGCAGGATTCTGACTCTGACATTCTTGTTGTAACTTCTGGTGACTGTTTGTCTGTAGGAAGCCATCCTTATTTGAGCATCGGTCCTGAGCTCATCTATAGTATCCAAGATGCTTGCCATCTCTACCCGGTTCCTGTCTTCGGTTATGAATCCGTATCTATGAGTAGGCACTCTCACTTCTGAAGGGATGACCGCCTCATCTCCAAAGACCAAACTGAAAGGTGTTTGTCCTGTAGCCACCTTGGGTGTAGTTCTGTCAGACCACAGCACCAAGGGGAGTTCCTCTGCCCATCTGCCCCCTGCCTCCTCCAGCCTTCTCTTCAGGTTGTCTATCACAATTTTGTTGCTAGACTCCGCCTGACCATTAGACTGAGGGTTTCTGGGGGTAGAATTGCTTAGTGTGATGTTCCACCTGGCGCAGTAGGCCTCCATCTTGTTGCCAATAAAGTGGGATCCGTTGTCGCAGATGATCTCTGAAGGAATGCCAAACCTGCAGATAATGTTACGTTTTATGAAGGATATAACCTGCTTCTCAGTCACCTGAGGGAATGCTTCTGCTTCTATCCACTTGGAGAAGTAGTCAGTCATGGCCAACATAAAAACTTTGTTTCCTGGGACTCTCGGTAACTTGCCAACAATATCCATCCCCCACTTCATGAAGGGCCAGGGAGAAATTACTGGGTGCAACGGCTCTGCTGGCTGGTGATTGACCGGTGCGTGTCTCTGGCAGGCGTCACATTTCTTAACATATTCCTTCGCGTCTCTGCGCATTGTCGGCCAGTAGTAACCTTGGCGGAGTGCTTTGTTGGATAGACTCTTGCCCCCTGCATGATTTCCACACTCACCACTGTGGAGGTCATGCATAACCATCTCTGCCTCCTGCTGACTTAGGCACCTCAAGTACGGTCCAGCGGCTGATCTTTTGAACATGACACCATCAATGAGGGTGTACCTGGATGCTTTCATCCTAAAACTCCGGGCTTCCTTCCTGTCTGCTGGCAGGATATCGTCTTGCAGCCATTCTTGGTAGGGTTTTCTCCAGTCTAGGATTCTTTCTTGTTCTGCTAAAGTGCTGCAGACTCCTGCCTCCTGCAGCCACTGTAATCCCTGGTCTGGTGAATTGTCCTCCTGTCTCAGCATCTGGTGTTCCTGTGTGCCTGCCCCAACTGCTGGTTCCAGTACATGGACAATGGGTATGATGGAAACTACGCCTGGTTTGAAGGTTGCCCCCAGGGTGGCTAGGGCGTCTGCTTCCACGTTCTGGTCCCTAGGGACTTGGTTGATTGAGACGGCTACGAACCTAAGGGAGACCTCCTGCCACTTCAAGATAAGACACCATCTTGGAGTCCTTAGCCGCATACGAACCATTCATGTGGTTGACTATTAGCTGGGAATCACTGTATGCCTCTAGGCGCTTGATTTTGAGGTCTAGAGCCAGCTGGAGACCCAAAATTAGAGCTTCATATTCTGCCTCGTTGTTTGTTGTTTGGAACTCGCACCGTACTGCTTGGACTATGAGATCCCCCTGAGGAGACTTCAGAACTAATCCTGCTCCAGATCCTCGCATGTTGGAGGCGCCATCTACATTTAGCTTCCACATCTATTCGCCTTTGTCCTCCTCAAGGAGGAGGATGTCTTTCTCTGCCTGGGTCTGCAGTGCTGGGCTGAAGTCGGATACGAAGTCTGCTAACGCCTGGGATTTTATCGCTGTTCTGGGGACAAATTGCAGGTCGAAGCCGCTCAAGTGTATAGACCACTTGGCCATTCTTCCTGATAACTCAGGTTTTCTCATAATAGTTTTTAGTGGATAAATTGTTATTACGAAAATAGCATGCGATTCAAAATAAGGTCGAAGTTTATAAGATGCCGTAACAAGTGCAAGTAAGAGTTTTTCAAGGGATGTGTACCTGGTCTCTGCAGGAAGCAGAGACTTACTGACATAATATACCGGGTGTTGTGCTCCCTCGTGTTCCCTCACCAGTACCGCACTAACTGCTACCTCGGTTACTGACAGGTATAGGAAGAGCTGCTCTCCAGGTTCTGGTTTTGACAGCAGAGGTGGAGTGCTAAGGTAGTGCTTCAGGTCGCTGAACGCCTTCTCGTGGTCTGCTATCCAATCAAACCTTTGGGCCTTCTTCAGGATATCATAGAACAGCCGACATCTATCTGAAGACCTGGAGATAAATCTGTTTAGAGCAACAATTCTTCCAGTCAGCCTTTGCACGTCTTTTGGCTTCTGTGGGGATTCCAGCTGAAGGATGGCCTTAATCTGCTCTGTGCTAGCTTCAATTCCCCTCTGGGTCACCATGTACCCCAGAAACTTCCCACACGATACTCCAAATGTGCATTTTGAAGGATTTAACTTCATCTTGTATTCCCTCAAGGTGTTGAAGGTATCCTCCAAGTGTGTTGTATGTTGTGAGGCTTGCTTTGACTTGACGACCATGTCGTCAATATATACCTCCATTGTGTCCCCAATCTGTCTCTTGAACATCTTATTGACTAGTCTCTGGTAGGTGGAACCTGCATTCTTCAGACCAAAAGGCATTACATTGTAACAATATATACCTCTCTCAGACCTGAAGGCTGTTTTCTCCTGGTCTGCTGGATGCATCTTGATCTGGTTATACCCACTCCATGCATCAAGAAAGGTTAGCATCTCGTGGCCTGCTGTAGCATCTACCATGGCGTCTATATGTGGTAGGGGGAATGGATCTTTCGGGCATGCTTTGTTTAAGTCGGTGAAATCAACGCACACCCTCCACTTGCCATTCTTCTTTGGGACCACCACCACGTTAGACAACCACTCTGGGTACTTTACCTCCCTGATTTTGCCAGCAGCCAGCAGACTGTCAACCTCCTGATTTATGACTTGATTTCTCTCTGGGGCAAACTTCCTTCTCTTCTGCTGGACTGGTTTGTAGCTTGGGTCCATGCTTAGCCTGTGGGTGATAACGCTCGGATCTATACCTTCCATATCATCATGTGACCAAGCAAAACAATCCATGTTAGTTTTTAATAATTCAATGAGTTTTTGGCGGATATTACCTGTGCATTCTGATCCGATTAACACTTTTCGCTCTGGATGTTGCTTGTCCAAGTTGACTTCATCCAACTCCGCCTGAGGTGGCTCTATGTACTCCTGCAGAGGCAGATGAAGGCTCTGTAATTTCTATGCTGGGGGGCTCGCCGTCTTCTTAAGGGCTATCCTGTAGCAATCTTTGGCCTCTCCTTGGTTTCCGTTGATCTTCTGCACTCCCCAGGGTGTAGGGAACTTCAAGCATTGGTGGTAGGTGGAGGTCATTGCCTTCATCTCATGAATCCAAGGCCTTCCCAGAATCACGTTGTAGGTGGAGGGTCCATCAATAACTAGGTACCGTGTTTGCTTGTTTACTCCTCCGGCATAGGTAGGAATGGTGATCTCTCCCAGAGAGTGCTTGGTCTCACCACTAAAACCTACCAAGGGAACCGCCTTCCTCGTTAGATCCTTCTCACTGAACCCCATATTCTGGAGAGTTTCCAACATGATGAGGTTGACTGAACTCCCGGTGTCCACCAGGATCTTCTTCACGGTGCAGTTCCCTATGGAGAGAGTGATTATTAAGACGTCATGGTGTATTTCTGGGGCAGATTCTGCATCAGTCTCATCAAAGGTGACAGCTGGGAGGTCCTTGCCACTGATTCTGCAGGAGTGCTCTGGCTTGTCTCTTCTGGCGTGAGAGGCATGTCTCTTGGCTGCTGAGTAAGTTAACCCACATAATTCTGACCCTCCTGTGATCACATTGACAATTCTGGTACATACTGGAGGTGGAGAAGGTAATACTTGCTCTGCTGCATTTATCCTGCTGGAGTTTCTGGACACAAGGTGGTCCAGGTTCCCCTGATCATACTGGAAATTAACCTCTCTCCTGAGCTGGACACACTCATCGGTATGGTGTCCGATATCGTCATGGAATTCGCACTTCTTACTGGCATCCCTTCGATCATTGGTGTACTCTTGTCTTCTGGGCCACCTGACTCTGCGCCCCAACTCCCTTAGAGCTTTGAGCACTCTAGCAAGGTTGGTAGAGAATCCATACTCACTTACTTTGGGTGGTAAATCCGGATTATCCTTCCAGTCTTTTTCCTCAGAAACCTTGCTTACGTTCCTGGAGTAGGGCTTTGATCTCTCACCCTTTTTTTCTGTTGGCGCTTTTCTGGTGACGCGCTCCGAACCATACGTAGCCCTTCTGGGGCCTGAATCTTCTTCTAGCCTGATGGCTGCCATCGCCTTGGTCTGCACATCCTCGAATGTGGCACACGGGTACTTTGTGAGATCCTTATAGAGGTCTGAATCCTGGTGGAGCCCTTGGCGGAAAGCTTCTATGGCAGTGGGTACATCACATCTGGGGATGGTTACTTTCTCCTTGTTGAATCTGTTGAGGAAGTCACGTGTAGATTCTTCAAACTTCTGCACCACCCGATACAAGTCGCTGGTCTGCTTCTCTGGTTTTCTGCTGCTGGCGAACTGCTGGTTGAAGGCATTAACCAGGTCAGCGAAGGAGGTGATGCTTCGGTTAGGCAGACCAACAAACCAATGGAGGGCTGCTCCTGACAGAGTGGAGCCAAACTGTAATCCCCTAGAAAATCTAACGCAATACAGTGGCGGAAACACTGTAGAGTTGGGATTAAAACACACTGACAAACTATATCTTATTAAAAGAATTGGTAAGTCAATACAAAGGCCACTTTTTACAAAAGGGCTAAATAGAAAATTCTCCAAACGGGTTATACAAATCCATAAATTACAAGAATAAGGAAAGAGTAGGATCCACGCTACTCGCTAGCTCACACCCAAAACCCAGCAGCAAATACCTGTCATGTTATAAACATAACAGCCACGTCAGTGGGGAGTAACTCGGACGTTCTCCCAGCCATATTATATCATATGAAAAATAATAGTATTATTATATCAAAATATTTAAAAAGAGAAAACATTGAAACGATATAATAAAAATAAGCTTTCAACGAAACTTAAAACACTTGCCAACCTGCAAGTCAAAATCAATCGATAATATAAATATATTCAAAAATGGTGTTATGGAAATCAATCAGTGCAACGGAATAGACTTTCACCAGGATAATACTCAAACTAGCTTCGAGAACTTAGTCAAAACAAATTAGACTTCGGTCTCTAACTAGGCAACTCAACTATAACAGGACTGCGTGCAGCGAGGTCCTGGCTTAAGTAATGTACACCCCTCCTGGACACCAACCGTAATCCAGTTCAACCCGACGGCGACTTACACGATGCGATATCTAAGTTTAAGGTCAAAATATACACACTCCTGAACACAAACCATGCTCAGTTCAACGACCAATGTGTCTCAACATAGACACACCAGCTTTATAGTTGATGGCAAAACGTATACCCTAGACTGTATTACTCTACCCATACACTTGTCCTCATTCCATAACTCCAAAACAGTCATTATCGATATTCAAAAGTAAATATAATCAATATAAAGGATATGGATAAAAGGAATAACCATTTTATATTAAAAGGGAAACTTTCTATAAATAGAAACTTACTAATTTTAGAAACTTACTTAAAATAAAAATAGTCTTATAGAAAATACGTAAGTTATTAAAATTAGTGAAATGTATAGAAATATCATTTCTAACGAAATTAGCATTTTATTATTATCGTCGTTATCGTAACTTTAATATATTTCTAAATTTGTTACCCAAAATATAAATAAAGTATAATAAGTCAATATTTAGTATTTTTATAAATAATTAGAAAATCGAGTTAAACTATAAACTTGAAAAAGATGTTTTAAGAAAAACAATATCAAAATTAATTGAGTCGACGAGTTTTATAAATAAACGAGATTTTATAAAGCTTTCAAATTGGTTTTAGGAAATAGATTTTATCAATAAATAATACTGATTTTACTAAAAATAATCAATCGTAGACAAATGAGAAATTATTAGGGAAAATAGTCTCGACTAAAATGTATTTAAAACAAAATCGACTACTTTCTCATTTATTAATATAAGTCGTAAAACGAAATAAATTTATTGAACAAGTACACAAATTTTGGTTAAAATATAAAAATACGATTTTGAGTTAAAATTATAAATTAACGAAATATGAGGAAAATATGAATTTGATATTATTTAGTTACTAGTGTCACGATAACCAACAAAATATTATAACGATCATAAACAATAAAATTACTAACGATTTATAAAACGATATCGAAACTGGTAAAATATTTATAAGGTACATGATTTTAAATAATAATTTTATTAGCAAATAATAAATAGCTAAAAATTAGAAAATCGAACTTAAAATATATACTACATACTACTACTCAAACATACGATATAAAATCGAGTAACGTCCTAAAGTTACCTTAAGTCGATATAGCACTTGTCCTCGTTGGGGTCTTCATGAATCCTTTCGACGAGTCCGGGTCGAAGATCGGCAGTTCAACAGCAGCGTACAGCAGCAGCGAAACGAAACAAGGTCCTAGATCGAAGAACCCGACTGAGAACAGAAGAACGCAGCAGCAGACGAACGCACGACCTAACGAACAAAAGGAACGATGACAGGCTCGTAGACAATAGCAGCAACGACGATGAACTGGGTGCGATAAAAGTAGCAGCAGACGCAAGTAACAAGAACGACCCGAAAGCCGAGACAGAAAACGAGAAAAGACAGGGAAAAAGGAAGATGAAAGAAGAGAAAGAGAGTAAAGACATCACAACACATCATCAGTACAAAACGCAGCAGCAGCACGGAAGAAGAAGACCAGGGAAAGCCGGCAACCAGGTACGGAAACAACGAGGAAAACAAAATGTGACAGCAACATATGCATCGAACAACAACGACAACAAGAAGAACGAAAAGAAGGGGAGAAAATAAGAAGAAATTCGAGACCGAACGGACAGCAGCAGCAACACAACATAGAAGCATCAAGCAGCGAATCAGTAACAAAGTCGACATCAGGAATAACGACAATACCACCAGCAAAACGAATAAAAAGAAGAGGGACGAACTGCAACGACATCCTTGGAATCGGCATAGTACGGAGTAGTAAACGCAAAAGAAGAAGGAGAAAAGGAAGAGAACAGCGGCGGCGGCAACAACACAAATTTGAAGAAAGAACAGCAGCATCGAAGAAGATCGATAACAAAAGCAACAATCGGCAGCAAAAAGAGATCGAACAAAAAAAAACAGCGAGAAAACAGGATGAAGAAGAAAATGGAACGAGATGGAGGAATGAATAGACTTACACAGCAGCAGCAGGTCGCGGTGACAGTATAAAACCGAAACAGCAGAAACCGAACATGGGCAGGGGTTCGACATCCGAAAGTAGCAGAAAACGAATAACAGGGGAAAACAGAGGGGGCGGCTGAAAGAGAAATATACTAGCCAGAGCAAATATAAGAAGAAAAAAAAAGGAAGAGAAGGGAAGGAACGAAGAAGATGAAACATAAAGGAAAAGGGGAAATGCTGGTAGATACCACAAAACGAAATGGGTATAAAAAAAAGGATACAGAGGATGGAGAGGAGATGATGCGGTTGAGGTAATGAATCAGGAGGTGGAACGGTGAAAATAAAAATAAAAGAAGGGGATAAACAAAGAGATAAGGGGGAATGTAAGTGAAACAAGTGGGTGACTGATAATTAAGAAAACAAATGAGGTGGCTGATACATGAAACCAATATAGGCTAGAAAAACGGATTGATTAAATGAATCAGGTTAGAAATACGGATTAAACAAATTCTGTATCAATGGCTGACTCACGAATCGAATTAAAACGAGTTAATAAAATTAAATAAATAATCGGGCCGTTAAATAAAGTTAGTAATTAAAGTACTCGAGACGAAAACGAAGTTGATAGAAATAAATAATTAGACGATGAAATAATATTTCTCGATAAATAATAATTTTTTTGATAAAATGAATTAAATTGATTTCTCGAAGAAAGAAAATAAATGTTTTGACGAAATTTAAAATAAATGAACTTCAAGCCGAAAATAGAAATTCGAGCTTAAATATAAATAAGTAAAAAAAAGAATTTAGAATTTAAATCGTCGAAATAGACTTTCGATAAGAATTAAATCAAATGTATAAAGTAAATCGAAACAGAAATGGAAATATGTTTTATATATAAGAGTTTCCGAGACAATTAGAGTTTTAGGAGTTTGAAACGATTAAATAATAAATTCATTTTATAATAATTTTAAGAATCACGAGTTAAATCGTAACAAAACAAAAATACGAACATAACTTTAAATTCATTTAAATTTATAAAATCAGGGGGGTGTTACACAAACCTCTTGCACATGCAGGCTTCCTTCAGGGGCCCCGTAGCGGTCACCACCATCATCTTCTGTTTGTACTGGTTGATGTGATCTAAGGGGTCTGCAGTGCCATCATAAAGCGTCATGGCTGGTGGCACGAAGCCCTTGGGTACAGCAACACAGGCTAGATCGTCGATGAAGGGTGAATCTGCGTAGCTGTCCCTAGCTGCTCTCTCCAGGGGGCGTGGCATTCCAAGAATCTTGTTGATCAGGTCCCTCAATTCCTTCAGTTCCCGGCGTTGCTGATCTGCTGTGCTGGCTGCTCCTGCAAAAGGGTTAGAGACAGGAGGAGAAAATTTGAAAGGAGTACCCTCTGCATAAGGTCCTCTAGGGTGCTGACTACTAGGAGGAGGAGGAGGCAATGGCAATGCTGCTGTCGCGGATTCAGGCTGCCATTCTGGTGCCTGCTGGAGTGGGGCTCTGGGTACTGTCCATTCTCCTCCATGGGACTGGTTGTTGGATAAGGTGGTCATCCCTGGTGGAGTTACAAATTGCCATCCTGGCGCCTGGTGGACAGGGGTGCCTGCAAAAGATAGTGAGTTAGTTTCTCAACTTTCGATGTTGGAGAGAAGGTTACCTGTAGTAGGAGATCTGCCGGGTGTGGGGCCGTAGGTCAGGTAACCCAATCCCTGGGGTTCTATGACTGGATCTGGTGGAGCCAATCCTAACTCCAGCCTGGTAACCAATTCTAAGGGGACTTCTCTGGTGGTCTTCCTGCTGGTCATTGATTCCCTACGGGTGCTAGGTTCTCCCCTAGGCATCAAGGGCAGCATCTCTGGTGACATCTGGAGCGATGCAACTGGAGTCTAGTCTGCTGCCAAGATCCGAGCCTTGATATCCTGGTTGTCCCTCTGCAGGGTTTCTACTGCCCGGCACAGAGCATTAATTCCCTGGAGCATACTCTGCATCAGGTCTGACGACCCCGTGCTACTGGAAGCTTCTACCCTGAATCCTCCTGGTGTCGAGGCGCTGGTAGGTATGCTTTCCTTCCTGGCCTTGGAGGAGCTGGTGACCCCAGAGGTTTTAGGCGTCGGAGGGGGCCTAGATACTGGCAAGGTGGGTTTCACTACTTGGCTGGTGGGAATACCCAGGGTGAGGGGTGTGAAAACCAGCTCTGCTGATCCTGGGGACAACCTTCCTCCAATGGGCTGGGTTGATGTTCCTTGACTACTGGACGAACTTTGGCCGGATCCGGTCATGGTGACACGAGTTTGCTTCACGGTAGGGTTTGGTTTATAGGAAATGATCACTCTGCCCCACGGTGGGCGCCAAATTGTTTTGGTAAAAAATTTACCGGGGTCTTTCAATATCGGTTGCGGGTCAAAGCGATCATCCTATAACTACGGGTCGACGAAATTGAACAAATCTAGCAGACAAAGGTCAACAAAAAAGAAAGGACGACACACAAATTTTTGGTGACGCGGAAACCCGATGTGGGAAAAACCGCGGGGGGAGTCGGAATCCCACCAAAGTTCTACTATGAGTGAAAAAGAATGACGGAGAGAATACAAGTATGAGTAATTGGACTGTATTGTGACTATGCTAGATTATGCGTGAGTATACTTGAGAAGAATGTCCTTTTCCTCCTTCTCTCCCTCTCTTTTATACTGCGGCCGGCCGTTATCTTCCTCATCAATGGGGAATCTCGGCATTCAATCCTCCTTACTGCCTTTTTAATGTGGAGTTTATTTCTGCTTGATGGCTGTTATGACTGCTATTTTCCTCATCAATGGGGAATCTTGGCTTTAACTCTTCCCTAGCAGTTACACTTCTTCCTCCCTTATCCCTTGGTCTAGTGAAATCGGGCCTCCAGTATTGGAGTCGGTTTTTGACTCTTTTCCTGCCTTATACCAGTTGGAGTGGGAATAGGTCTTTATACTTGCTGGGCTGGGTTGTTGCCTTTCCTTGGACGGCCCATATCTCTTTTTGATGTATCTTTTCTCGGCCCATTATCTTTTGATGCTTCGAGTTCCTGCCTGGCCCAATAATGTCGACTTTTGACCTTTGATCCTCGGTTTTTTGACTTTGACTTTATTTTGACCCTTGTTTTTTTTACTGTCGTCTCTTGACCTTTCGACCTTTGACTTTTGTCCCTTTTGACCTTTGACCGTCCGTTCGTAGCGTGCCACGTTGCATTCTTGAAGGTGCAAATTTTTTGCCCGAACAATATGTAAAGACAACTTACTGTTTAAAATCGAGACACATTTAAAATCGAGACACGTTTTTTCCTCTTCGTTTTCTTCATTTGTGTTTCCCATACTTTCAAATAATCTCTATATTTGTGGTGAATCATTCCACCATGTACATATTCAATATTTCCGACCTTTCTATGGTACTCTGTTTTCAAGTTATTCTTCCCCTGCTACAATCATGTCTGATTCTTATTGATGTTAAGATTCATATGTTATAATAATAATATAAGCTACCTACTGTTTCAAGCATCCGGATTGATTAAAATTTTTTTATTGACAGGTGCGATCCCTGTGTTTGAGTGAAATCACGAAGGCTGCAAGTGGTGCAACACATGCTTTCTTGGGTGTCGGAAGACAAGCGAATCAATTTGTATATAAAATTTTATTATATATGCTCTTTATTTCTGGGTTTTTGTATGAACTGTTTGAGCATATTCATTTTATTTGGATATCTAATACGAGGCTCTCTTTCCTCAGCTAAAAAAGATGGGTGTGAAAAATCGTGAGGCAGGCATTGGTTGTGGAGTTGGTTTCGGAATTGGTAGTTATATTATTATGCATACAACATAGCAAATTTTTTGAATCTTATTTTTTGAATTGTTTTCAAAATCTTGGAATAACTACTTCTACTCGACTCCTCCTCCTCTTTCCCCTCATAAGAGTCATAACAAGTCTGCCAAACCCATATTACCAAAATAATCTGCTTATAATATACACCTTTGTAATAAAATAGTGATGATAAAGATTATGTCATAGTGTTAACTCGGTTCTTGCAGGTATCGCTCTGAAGCCTGGAGTGATGCAGCGGATTCAATTTTTTATGTTGGTATATTTGATGTTCTCCTATTAGTTTTATTACCCTTTTTAGAATTCCATACATGGATACCTCATTCACTTGAACTCGCTACATTTCATTTACGGTTTTTTGTAATTAGAAAGGCAAAGGAGCCATCTTTTTTGTTAGAATATGATTTTTTAAAATGATCCGGAAACAATGACCAAAATGATGACAAAATTTGGTGGTGCACCTGATTTTTCCATCGGCCAAGGTGTACTCCTTGCATCAGTGCAAAGTGTCATGAAGATTGCAAAAGAGTCCCCTCAAGATCCTTTAGGAAGTATTTTACAGCTCGGGAAAAAGGCGCCACACAAAATCCATGCAGGGACCGAAGATGCTCCTTTAAATTTGATCAAAGTTTCAAACTTCAGATCATTTGATCAAAATTCCAAACTTTAGGTAAACTTATCTTTTCCCATTTTTATTGTTGTTTAATTACAAAATTGGTTTGAGTTTTTGTCAACATAAGTTTTGTTGATTAGGGTTAATCTAATTAAAGTTCCAAACATTTAGGTAAATTTCTGATGTTTTTTCAATTTTATTGTTCGTTTACGTAAATTTCTGAATTTGTTTCTCCATTTAATTCAAAATAAAATGACAATTTAAATAGTAAATTACATTCGACTAAATAATAATTTAAAATTACAAAAAACTACTCAATCTGTTTTTTATGTTTCTTTCCACTTTTTAAGATTTGTGAAGTGTATTTAATTGAACGGGAAGAAACATAACAAAAACGGAGGGAGTACATCAAAACTGTTTGTAGACACCCACAATTTGACCGCCAGGTGTCTATAGCAGTTTCCAAAAAACACCCGATGATGATCGGACGCAAACGTGTTTCTATGCGCTCGGATATGGGCTCGAAACCATTAGTGGCTGGTTTAGGCATTTACGGAGTAAAAATATCACAAAACCGACCTCAAATTCAAGCCCAGTGGGTCGTTTCCAATCAAACATGACTAATTTGTGTCAAAACTGACACCGGAAATAAAACCAACTTTTAGCGATTGGGTCAAACCCCGGTCAAAGTCGTTCCGAGACATACAAAACAGTCATTCAAATGTCATAAGACCAGTCCAAATACAAAACCCACAAAATATCCAAACCACGGTCCAAAAAACCGGACCCTTGCGCTACGGCTGACCCACTCGATCGAGTGTCAGCCCACTCGATCGAGTGGGCCCTGTAACGAGCCCGACTGCGATTGATTGGGCCACTCAACCGAGTCGGAGGCATACTCGGTCGAGTAACCCTAGACGGGGCACGGGTGACATGCCTATATATACACCCTCATACACACACTTCAAGAGGATCTTTTTCCACCTTAAGAAAAACCTTAATAAAACCCTAATCTACACTATACTCGAACCCTAACCCTAGCATCTAGGAATCCGAACCCCAATCACCATAAATTAACTTACATCTCGATACTCCCGTGCTAGCTGTTCGGGATAAAATTCACACCCTCAAGTGACGACGTGGCATCCTTCAAGTCAAAGTCGAAAAGTCAAGGGATCAAATACGGAAAGTCATGAGGCAGTACTCGAAAGTCAAAAGTCGAAAGTCGGAATAGTCATAAGTTAAAAACATGGTTAACAAGTCGAGATCCAAGACCAACCACAACAATGGGCCAAGTCCATGGCATAGCAGAATGGGGAAACGGATCGATCAGGAGAGCAACCCAATATCAAGAAGCAAACCTCATTAAAAAAAACAATGGACCAAGTCAAACAAACAACTCCCTAAACTCTAGGAGTGGTTCTACCAGAAGGGGAGAGGAATCTGGAGAAAGAAGGGGGAGAAGTTGGGTGAACGGCTAAAGAAGCGGAGAGGAATATAAAGACGACAATCACAACAGAAGCATCATTCAACCCATCCTCAACACACTTCAAATCTGAGCAAACACACTTGCGAAAATAGATAACAGTCAATCATAGTCTAATACTTGTACTTGTATTTCATTCTTCATTCCTTTTCGTCCTTAGTAGAATCTTGGCGGGATTCCGACTCCCCCCGCGGTTTTTCCCACATTGGGTTTCCGCATCACCAAATCTTGTGTTTCTTACTTTCTTTCGTTATTCCTCGTTCGTCAGACCTAATTAGATTCAATCGATTCGTTGGTGTTAGTCCGATCACTTTAACTCGCATCGAAACTATAACCCGGTAAAATTTTTACCAAAACAATTGCTGTGCCTGTGTTGCTTTACCAAAATTTTTGTCAGCAATACCCGGGACAGCTATGCTGGCTCACCCTTCACCGACGATATAGCCTGTGTTGCTGTGCCCAAGGGCTTCGTGCCACCAGCCATGACGCTCTATGATGGCACCGCAGATCCCTTAGACCACATCAACCAATACAAGCAGAAGATGATGGTGGTAACTGCTACTGGACCACTCAATGAGGCTTGCATGTGCAAGGGGTTTGGTTCCACACTTTCAGGGGCAGCCCTTCATTGGTTTGTCGGGCTACCCAACAGAAGTATCACCTCCTTTGCTGATCTGGTCAACGCCTTCAACTGGCAATTCGCCAGCAGTAGAAAGCCAGAGATGCAAACTAGCGACCTGTACCGGGTGGTGCAGAAACTCGAGGAGTCCACGCGTGACTTTCTCAACAGGTTCAACAGAGAGAAGGTGACTATTCCCAGGTGTGACGTAGCCACTGCCATAGAAGCCTTCCGTCAAGGGCTCCTCTAGGATTCTGATCTTTACAAGGATCTCACCAAGTACCCTTGTGCCACATTTGAAGACATGCAGACCAAGGCGATGGCAGCCATCAGGCTGGAGGAAGATTCGTGTCCCAGAAGGGCCGCATACGGCTCTGAGCATGTCTCTAGAAAGGCACCGGTAGAGAGGAGGGGCGAGAGGTCGAAGCCCTATGACAGGAACGTGAACAAAGTCTCTGAAGATAGGGATTGGAAGGAGAGCCCGGGACTCCCACCTAAAGTAAGCGAATATGGGTTCTCCACCAACCTTACTGGTGTACTGAAAGCCCTGAAGGAATTGGGGCGCGAAGTCAGATGGCCTAGGAGACAAGAGTACTCCAACGACCGGAGGGACGCCAGCAAAAGGTGTGAATTTCATGATGACATAGGGCATAACAATGATGAATGTGTCCTGCTCAGGAAGGAGGTGAAGTTCCAGTATGATCAGGGGAACTTGGATCACCTCATGCCCAGAAACTCCAGCAGAGTGAATGCAGCAGACCAAGTGTTACCTTCCCCACCACCAATTTGCACCAGAATTGTTAACGTGATTACGCGAGGGTCAGACCTGTGTGGGCTAACTTATTCAGCAGCCAAAAGACATTCCTCTCAGTCCAGAGAGGACAAACCGGAGTACTCCTGCAGAGTCAGCTGCCCAGACCTTCCAGCGGTCACCTTTGACGAAACAGATGTGGAATCTTCTCCAGAATCCCACCATGACGCCCTCATCATCACGTTTTCCATTGGAAATTGCACCGTCAGGAAGATACTGGTGGACACCGGAAGTTCAGTCAACCTCATCATGCTAGAAACCCTCCAGAATATGGGGTTTAGCGAAAAAGACTTGAGCAAAAAGGCGGTTCCCTTAATAGGATTCAGTGGAGAAACCAAGTATTCTCTGGAGGAGATCACAATTCCAACCTACGCAGGAGGAGTCAACAGGCAAGTGCGGTATCTGGTTATCGATGGTCCTTCTACTTACTGAAACACCCCACATTGATTGAAGATGTCCTATTTATGAGCTTTGCTTAAAGGGATTTGAAGTAGTACTCATATCAACAAAGTGCACTTTCTTTTCTGGTTTGCCCATGATAAGAACTCCGCAGTTAAGCGTGCTTGACTGGGAGCAATCTTAGGATGGGTGACCTCCTGGGAAGGTTTCCGGGATGCGCATGAGTGAGGACAAAATTTGCTGGAAAGGACTCGTGTTGGTCTGTGGGACCAGTACAAAGCCTGGCGGGCTACCGCAGTTAACATTTCCGATCCTAGGATTGGGCCGGGGTGTTACAAATGGTATCAGAGCAACCCTGCGACCGTGCATTTGGCACCTAGCGAGGGTGGATTCTGGGTCAGCGGTTATGCTGCCAGGCGCAACGAGGACGTTGCGTTCTTCAAGTGGGAGTGATTGAAACACCCCACATTGATTGAAGATGTCCTATTTATGAGCTTTGCTTAAAGGGATTTGAAGTAGTACTCATATCAACAAAGTGCACTTTCTTTTCTGGTTTGCCCATGATAAGAACTCCGCAGTTAAGCGTGCTTGACTGGGAGCAATCTTAGGATGGGTGACCTCCTGGGAAGGTTTCCGGGATGCACATGAGTGAGGACAAAATGTGCTGGAAAGGACTCGTGTTGGTCTGTGGGACCAGTACAAAGCCTGGAGGGCTACCGCAGTTAACATTTCCGATCCTAGGATTGGGCCGGGGTGTTACACTTACAATGTAATCCTGGGGAGACCATTGATTCATGAGATGAAGGCGATTACCTCCACCTACCACCAGTTCTTATAATTCCCAACACCCTGGGGAGTGCAGAAGATCAGTGGAGACCAAAGAGAGGCTAAGGATTGCTACAGGATAGCGCTCAAGAAGACGGCAGGTCCGCCAGCATAGCAACTACAGAGCCTTCGTTTGCCTCTGCAGAAATACGTCGAACCACCTCTGGCGGAGATAGATGAAGTCAACATAGACAAGCTACATCCAGAGCGAAAAGTGTTAATCGGATCAGAATGTACTGGTAACATTCGACAAAATCTTATTGAATTACTAAAAACTAACATGGATTGTTTTGCTTGGTCCCATGATGATATGGTAGGTACAGATCCAAGCATCATAACCCACAGGTTGAGCGTGGACCCAAGCTATAAGCCAATCCAGCAGAAAAGAAGGAAGTTTGCTCCAGAGAGGAATCAAGTCATCATTCAGGAGGTGGATAACCTGCTGGTTGCTGGAAAATACAGGGAGATAAAGTACCCAGAATGGCTGTCCAACGTGGTGGTGGTTCCAAAGAAGAATGGCAAGTGGAGAGTGTGCGTCGACTTTACCGACTTGAACAAGGCATGCCCTAAAGACCCATTCCCTTTGCCACACATAAACGCCATGGTAGATGCCACAGCAGGCCATGAAATGCTGACTTTCCTTGATGCATGGAGTGGATACAACCAAATCAAGATGCACCCAGCAGATCAAGAGAAAACCGCCTTCAGGTCTGAGAGAGGTATCTATTGTTACAATGTTATGCCTTTTGGTCTGAAAAATGCAGGGTCTACCTACCAAAGACTGGTGAATATGATGTTCAAGAGGCAAATTGGCAACACAATGGAGGTATATATTGAAGACATGGTCGTCAAATCAAAGCAAGCTTCACAACACACGGCGCATTTAGAAGATGCATTCAACACTCTGAGGGAGTACAAAATGAAGCTGAATCCTTCGAAAAGCACGTTTGGAGTATCGTGTGGGAAATTTCTGGGATACATGGTGACCAAGAGGGGAATTGAAGCCAGCACAGAGCAAATTAAAGCCATTCTTCAATTGGAATCCCCACAGAAGCCAAAGGACGTGCAACGACTAACTGGAAGAATTGCTGCTCTGAACAGATTTATCTCCAGATCTTCAGATAGATGTCGGTTGTTCTATGACATCCTGAAGAAGGCTCAAAGGTTTGATTGGACAGAGGAGCACGAGAAAGCATTCAACGAGTTAAAGCACTACCTAAGCACTCCACCACTCCTGTCAAAGCCGGAGCCTGGAGAACTCCTTTTCCTGTACATGTCGCTAACCGAAGTAGCAGTTAGCGCAGTACTGGTGAGGGAACACGAAGGAGCACAACATCCAGTCTATTATCTGAGTAAGTCTCTGCTTCCTGCAGAGACCAGGTACACATCTCTCGAAAAACTCGTACTTGTTCTTGTTGTAGCATCATATAAGTTGCGGCCTAATTTTGAGTCACATATTATTTATGTAATAACAAATTATCCGCTGAAAACTATTATGAGAAAACCTGAGTTGTCAGGAAGAATGGCCAGGTGGTCCATACACTTGAGCGGGTTCGACCTGAAATTTGTCCCCAGAACAACAATAAAGTCCCAGGCGTTGGCAGATTTCATATCCGACTTCAGCCCGGCACTGCAGACCCAGACAGAGAAAGACATCCTCCTTCTAGAGGAAGACAAGGGCGAACAGGTATGGAAACTGAATGTGGATGGCGCCTCCAATTTGAGAGGGTCTGGAGCAGGGTTGGTTCTCAAGTCTCCTCAGGGGGATCTAATAGTTCAGGTGGTATGGTGCGAGTTCCGGACAACATATAATGAGGCAGAGTACGAAACTCTAATCTTGGGTCTCCAGCTGGCGCTAGACCTCAAGATCAAGCACCTGGAAGTGTATGGTGATTCTCAGCTGATAGTCAACCACATAAATGGCTCGTATGCAGCAAAGGACTCCAAGGAGCTCTCCCTCAAATTTGTGGCCTTCTCAATCAACCAGAATGCAGAAGCAGACGCCCTAGCAACTCTGGGGGCAACCTTCAAGCCAGGCATAGTATCCACCATACCCATTGTCCACGTGCTGGAGCCAACAATTCAGAAGAGTGCACAGGAAAAGCACACACCAGAGAAGGAAGAAAGTTCACCAGAGCAAGGGTTGCATTGCAATGGCTGCGAGAAGCAAGAATCTTCAGCAATACAGAAGAGCAAGAAGAAATCCCAGATTGGAGAAAACCTTACCAAGAGTGGCTAGAGAAGGACATCCTGCCAGCAGATAAGAGAGAAGCCAGAAGCTTTAGAATGAAAGCATCTAGGTATACCCTTATCGACGGTATCATGTTCAACTGCTGGACCATACCTGAGGTGCCTAAGTTAGGAGAAAGCAAAGACTGTTATGTATGATCTCCACAGTGTGAATGTGGAAATCAAGAAGGGGGCAAGAGTCTATCCAACAAAGCACTTCGCCAAGGATACTACTGGCCGACAATGCTGATAAGTGTAGTTTGTAGTGCCTATTTGTTGTGTTTGGTCCTGGTTTCTCTTGTGAAATCGCTCTTTTGAGCGGTTTCTGGGCTACTTATGCTTCTTCTAGTTCGTTTTAGGTTCTCAAGACCATTCATGGAGAATTGGAACGATTCCGACTCGTTTCCTACACATTTGCAGCCAACGAAGAGAAGCGACGATCACTCGGTGGCTTAGACTCGATCCCGAGACCTTGGGACCCATTCCCAAGCCCCTTAGACTCGATCCCGAGCATCGAGAATCGATGAGAAGCCTATGAAGAGCAAATAGGGACCTTTATGATTATATTGGAGGCCTACAAGACCCTTCCCGGGCGGGAAGAGTAGCCTTCCCGGTCGGGAAGGAGTGCAAGAAAGAAGCGTGTTCTGATGAGCCATCCCGGCCGGGAGCAACCTCATCCCGGTCGGGACCATCTCGTCCCGGTCGGGATCATCACCCTTCCCGACCGGGAAGAGCAATAACACCGCTTGGTGTTATGCATAACACCGCCCAGTGTTATGCATAACACCGCCCAGTGTTATGCATAACACCGCCCGGTGTTATGCATGATCCCGATCGAGACCAAATCCTTCCCGGTCGGGACCACTCCACCCCGGTCGGGACCACTCCATCCCGGTCGGGACCACCACCTTCCCGGTCGGGAAGGAGCAGCTGCAGCTCGTGACTCTTCTTTTCTTCTCCTTCACTCTTGTAACCCTATATATACCCCCCTCTTGTAATCTTATGCTTATGTTAGACATTACCCACTAAACCCTAGACTACTTTAGCCTAGATTAGCCTAGATTAGTGTAGATTAGTCTTTAGTTAATCGTTAATCTTAGTTTAATCCTTGTATTAAGGGAATTCTTGAAGAATCCAACCAAGATTGACAACCTTGGTTGATGTATTTGGGTTTTCTTATTATTACAAGTTTCAGTCTTTCCTCCTTACTAGTTTGGTATAATTTCTCTTCTCCTCCTTTAATCTTGTTTTATCATTAAAGTTTCATTCTTTGTTCATTGTTCATTGTATTGTCCATTGTTCATCCTTGTTGTTTTCCATTGTGTTTGTTCTTGTTCTTGTGTTTGTTTCTCATGTTTGTGTTAGTTTAAATTTAGATATGTCACTACTACAAAACCCTTGGTTTCTTGACGCTTTAAAGGTGGGTTCTCGACGTTTTAAAGTGTCGCAAATTTAATTCTCGACGCTTCCAGAAAGCGTGGAGATTTTGGGCGTCGGGAATTCTCGACGCATTTTTATGTCGTCATTCTCGACGCATTAAAACGTTAAGTATTTTATTCAAGACACTTTTTTGCGTCACTACGTGGTACACTGAAATATGCAACCTCGACGCTTTTCTATGTCGCGATTTTTTTTCCCGGACGAATTTTTTACAAAGCGCGAGACTTTCTACTATTAAAAGAGTCAAGAAATAATAATATAAAATTCAGTTATCGACACTTTGATATCGTAAAAGCGTCGAAAATCTTATCATAAAGAATATAATAATAGTTATATATTTCCAACAACTGACTACTGCTTGCGATTACAAATTTATGTTGTCTAAAAAGCGCGACTTCACATTTACTGAATTGATATCAATAATACACAAAGATCGAGTTGGTCGTTTTGAAATCAAACACTTAATTAGAATAATCTCCAATCATATATATATTTCGCAATCAATAAATAGAGTTTCATAAGACGAATACCTAGAATAATATCCATCCAATCATATATTTCGCAATCCAAAGTAAAATAAAAAAAAATTACTAAAACACTACAGTATTATTTAAAAAGGTACGTGTTTTCCTCCAAAAAAACATTGAATTTAATGTCCAAGTTCAAAAACAGTGAATCGATTTTGTCATCCATCAATTCCGTCATCATCTCCCTTTTTGTGTTGGTCCTGTAGTGGTAAAAAAATATAATAAGGAAAACCGAATAGACCATATAATGAACCATAAATAGGTAGAAAATATAAATGCATATTAGAGAAATAAATTACCTCAGGACCAACAATACCGATTGTATTTGCCAACATAATAATATATACTGTATAAAAAAATGCTTACTCTCCAAGAAAATAAAGATAACTGGTTCTGAAAAATATTAACCAAATTATGCAAGAAACAAGGTAGAGAAGTGCACTGTCTGCACCATACCTTTCGGGTCATTAATCAGCTTCAACTCAGCACAGCCTGTAGTCTGAGTGATAGTTTGAGTATTGCAGGAGACTCAAAAGGAGCCAGCTTGTCGAAAAACAACCTTGTAACCAACCTATATACCTGGCCATCACATGTTCTCCCAGTTCTACTCTACGTTGGTCAGCCTACACCACAAATATATACCTGGCCATCAATTTTCTAAGGTTGCTGCTATTATCTATTTAGGCAATGAAAAACGAAAAAAAATAAAAGTTAAATATGACCAAAAACACATTTAAACTATCAAACTCTTTTCAATTTCCACAAACATGAGATTAATCTTTACTTTGTCAAATTCTATTGGGATATGAGACTGCTCACCCATGAAATGTACCTAAATATGTGATTGTAGGAGAGTTGCATATCAGAATTAGCAAGCTTAGCAATGAACACACCAAAAAGATTGAAGGAGAATGACTAAGAAAGTAAACCAGCATAACTAATACATCAGTTCTACATTCCACGCAAACTTGTAGCTGGCGGATGAGATGGAGGAAATAATGAGAGCATATGAGTAGCCCCAGAAACAAGAAAGGCAATCGCTAGACACTTGACATGACATCTGATGATGATATGTATAAGCGCTTGATCAGTTCATCACCCGAAACAATCTGAATTGGTGACATTTCGTGTAGGCTCAGATTCACATTTATAAATTGGATTGATTATCTACTAATCCAAACACACTATATATAGACTATAGAATAGCATAACGTAGATATTCAATACAAATCAAGTTTATTATATGAAGGGGATCCGATTCAAAACAGAAGAAGAAAAAAAGGAACATACCTAGCAATAAGCTAAATCAAGTTGCGATTATGTTTTATCATGGACAGAACCTCTGCTGTTGGGTTCGTTCCCTGGTTTGGTTGACGGTCAACATATGCCTACTTCCTATTGTAAAGAGGTAAGTAATATCTCAAAAACAAGCTTACACTATTGTTGGCATCACCGACTACTTCAGACAAGTGTCTTCCACTTCAAACGTCATAAAATTGACAACTATTTCGAGTATTAAATTTAACGTAACAACTAACCTTAAGGCTATTTGCGGAATCAAATTCTGTATGAGGAGAGCTCTGGTCTGGTCTGCAATATTAGTAAACTTGTAAGAACAGCTTCACACAGCAAAATATAAATTTGACAAGCAAGTCACGTATAGTCATATTTTAAACAAAGAAAATGTAACTACTCGTGAATCAGAGGGAGGAAACAACCAGTTCTATAGAGTAAAGATGAGATTATACGTGCACTTACCCTTCTACATGCCTAAGAAATCCAATGCTGAATGGTAGTATAAGTAAACATTTGACTAAATCATGTCAATTTGATCGAATCAAAATCATTGATCACACAACATAAAATGAGAATATTGACCAAATGTTCCAGCCAATTTGCAGGCTCCTTGTAGGAACTTCCCTACATGATCAAGTATTGAAATTAAGGACTAGCATATTACATATATAAGTGAGTATAGTCAATGCATGTATTGAGAATTTATTTTCTCTTTTCACGGTAAGTCTGTAACTACAGCTCCTCCTCCGTTTTATTCATTTGTTTGTCTTTTATATTTATTGTTATAAGTATTTTAATCACATACAAACAAATGAAGGAACGAGATGAAGGAAATATCATTTCCGGTATTATTATACTCGAATAGTAAGATGATTGGGTTCCCTATTAAGTAAGACGGGTACACAATGGCAATTTTTAACTTGAATTCGCAAGAAGCAAGGGTGTAGTTAATCAAGTTAGCATGCCTTTCAATAGTGCAATTACTTTTAGGTAATGTGGTAGTCTGATTAGTGGACCTTGAAACTTTACATACCTCAAAGAAGAAAAAAGACTACTACTACTACTACTACTACTACTACAACAACTACGTTCCTTTCAACATACATGCATGCTAGTTCAGTAAATTCTGCATCAAAAATAGTAACATGATCAATTATGTTACTACTTTACATTGCGGTGTTAAGTTAAATGAGAAGGGTACGGTTGTATATAAACCCGTCTTAAGTCTTAACCAATAGGTGGTTATGTGCGAGTACTCGGTTTGTAAAATATGAGGGGAGACAAAAGGCATGCCCCAATATAGAGGAAGAAGAAACAAGACAAGAAATGGCGTACCATTTTGTAAACAAAATGGGCATACCACCCCCCTTTTTTCTCCTTGTTGTTTGTTTCTACTATCTATTTCTCCATGTAATAGGTTGCCACCCCCCATGTTTTTATGATTTTTGTATACTACTACTCTACTTGGTACTATACTGAACATATACTAATATATGGTATGGCCGTATTGTAGCTACTTAATTTTCCATTTGGTTTGGTTTGGTGGAAAGTATGTACGTATGTATAATGAATGTCATATAATATTTCACAATATTAATTCTCTCCAAGAACTTCTAACCTCTAAGATGTACACAATTGTACGTGTACATAATGCTACTACTAAACACTTTTCGAGAATAGAAAGCTAGCTTAACTCGTGTATAAATTGAGTGTAAAATGTACTCTGTTCGTACTACTAAGGGTGTAAACGAGCCGATAATTTGATAGCCTTGAACTCCCAAGTTCAAACCCCCCCAGTATCTTACTTCAATGTCCGCGTGGCTCATTTGATAAAACGAAAATAGGATATTGGTCTCAAGTTCATGTCTAAGCCACGTTAATATAAAGGAAAAGTGTGAGGGTGATCATAAATATGGAGCCGAGGCTAATAACATTATCGGTTCTTCTTTAAGCAAAACTATATTACCAGCTGACATTTCATAATAACGTGGAATTTGTGCTCAAGTGTAGTCAACTGTGAGATTATCCCTACAGAAAGGAAGCAACCCCAAGTGAAAGGAAAACAAATCAGAAGGCAAGACCTACACAAAATGTCTCACTATTCCTAATTCCCATCCTTCCCCATAGGATAAGGGTAGTTAATCTATATGTTATCAAGTTAATCCCCATTCATGATTGTAAAAAAAACAAGGGAGGAAAGTAACTGGGAGAAACAGTTATAAATGGGTAGATAAACAAGTGAACAAAGCCACAACAAAAAGGAAGTAGAGAAACAGTGATAAATGGGTAGAATTCGATACAGACAAACAAAATAGAAATTCCGCACAACGATCCTAAGTTGGAACGAAATAGAATATCTCTAAGTAAAAATATATGCTCAAACTCAACGAGATAGAACTAAGAAAGCGCATCACCAATCATAAAATGCCCATTAACATCCGATTCAAACAAGACTGGTTACATAAAAAAATAACTAAGCATATAGCCGTAGAAAAAAGACCGAATTATGTGATCATACAAGAACCAATCATTTCTAGACTATTTCCATCAAACCTTAACAAAATCACTGGAAAAAAGATGACCATTATCTAATTGAAAATTATATCCAATCGTAGAACAGAAGAGACCAAGCAAACCCTAAATTTTAGATCACAAACGAACTTGGAGAAGCAGGAAGCGGCGAAGAAGGAATCAGTCGAAATTGGAGAAAAAGTTGGAACAAATTCTATCAAGTAATTGAAACAACAAATCATACATCAAATTTAAATCACGTAAGGTGAAATTGGAGTAGCGATGAACTTACATTCAGATTTTGGAGGATTCGATGCCGTGATAAATAATCATGAAGGTGATCGATGAAGGAGGAAGCAGCGCACATATATAATCAAGGAATGATTAGGTTTAATTTGGGGATTTCGTTTATTTTGATTAGGGCGGTGATTTGATTATAATTTTGTTTTTGGTATAATTAAGCGGGATAAAATATGTTTCATTCACCGCGCTCAGTTCTATGACTCTCAGTACATTTAGAGCTAGGTTTTAATTTGTTTATGAATTATTATATTAAATATATAATTCTCGACACATTAAAGGGTAGACAAAGAAAATTTGATAAAGGGAAGAGTAGACACTTATAAAAGTGTCCATCTTAAAGCGTCAAGAAACTAATGATTTTGTAGTAGTGTGTGTGAGTAGATTCTTGCTAGGATTAGTAGGGGAATTGGGTGTCGTAATGGGTGATTAAGGGTTTGTGTAGATTGTTGGTGGAAGTTTTGGTTGCTTCTTGGTTAGATGCATAGAACATGTTTGATGAAATGCTTGAATGACTTGTAGTTGCAAATGCTTGTTTTTCTTGCCTTCCTCTTGTGGTCTTGTATGTTGCTAGGATGGGTTCTTGCGCGAGAGCGAGGAATCTCTAGGTCAGTTTAAGTAGCGAGAGCCCGGACTATACCTAGATAACTCGACTACCCCTTCACCTTAGCTCTTCCTTGATCATTCCATCACCCTTGAACCCGACCTAATCCTAGTTCTTTTCCTATTTGTGTTCCTCTTCTTCTTAGGTACTATTCCTTTAGTTAGTTGATTCCCTAGCCTTAGTTGTTACACTTAGCTTATTCTTAGTCTTAGTCTCCTCCCCTTTTCATCGTTTTAGTTAGTTTAGCCTTGAGACCTAGTCAAGTCTTTAGGTGAAACTTGGTCCAAACCCTCTTTACCGTCCCCGTGGACTCGACCCGACTTGCCCTTTCTACGTGTTAGGATTAATTGGCTATTATTTGGTGGCGGGATCCACGGCAAATCCCTCCCATCAAATGCGCAGGGATGCCAAAGAGTATGTGAAGAAGTTTGATGCCTGCCAGAGACATGCTCCAGTCAATCACCAGCCAGCAGAACCATTGCATCCAGTAATTTCTCCCTGGCCCTTCATGAAATGGGGAATGGATATTGTCGGTAAATTACCAAGAGCACCAGGAAACAAAGTCTTCATGCTTGCCATGACCGACTAATTCTCCAAGTGGATAGAGGCAGAAGCGTTCTCTCAGGTGACTGAGAAGCAGGTTATATCTTTTATTAAGTGTAATATTATCTGCAGGTTTGGCATTCCTTCAGAAATCATCTGCGACAACGGATCTCAATTTATTGGCAACAAGATGGAAGCCTACTGCGCCAGGTGGAACATCACTTTGAGTAAGTCTACCCCCAGAAATCCTCAATCTAATGGTCAGGCGGAGTCCAGCAATAAGATCGTAATAGACAACATGAAGAGAAGGCTGGAGAAAGTAGGGGGCAGATGGGCAGAAGAGCTTCCCTTAGTACTGTGGTCCGACAGAACCACACCTAAAGTGGCTACTGGGCAGACGCCTTTTAGCTTGGTCTTTGGTGCTGAGGCGGTTATTCCTTCAGAGGTGAGGGTACCCACTCACAGATATGGCTGCATAACAAAGGGAAGGAACCAGGTGGAAATGGCGAGTAACTTGGATACTGTAGACGAACTCAGAACTGACGCCCAAATCAGAATGGCCTCCTACAGGCAAACAGTCGCCAGAAGCTACAACAAGAATGTCAAGATCAGAACCCTACAGGAAGGAGACCTGGTCCTTAGGAAGGTATTCCAGAACACCAAAAACCAGCAGGCAGGGAAATTCACCTACAATTGGGAAGGACCCTACCAGGTGGAGAAAGTGGTCGGAAACAGAGCCTACCGACTCATGACCATGGAAGGAGAAATTATCCAGAAACTCTGGAATATACTACACTTGAGGAAGTACTTCTTCTAAATAAAAGTCACCAGAAGCACAGGCCACTATCGCCAGAAACAAAGCATTCAATCTGCCGGATACACCTCCACCAGAGCCCAGGTTCAATCTCATCTTTTGTTCTTTTAACTCTACTTTTTCCTTCAAACTATTATTCTGATTACAAAAATACAGAACATCAAGATAGAATTGATATTTTCACATATCCTCAAAATTCGAGTTTCTTTTAAAACCTCAAGACTTAGCTTATTTTCACATGTCTCAAGATTTAACTTGATTCTCACATGACTCAAAGACTTAATTTGACTTTTACATATCTTCAAATTGCTAAACTTTTTCATGTGCTTTCAAGATTTAGCCTTATTTTAACATGCTCTTAAATTTTGAATTTCCTCTCATACGTTTTTAAAATCGAATTTTGAATTTTCACACATTTTTAAGATATAATTCCCTTTCATATGTTTGCAAAATTCGATTTCTTTTTTATGTACCTCCAAAATTAGTTTCTCCTCCTTCACGTATTTTCAACTTTGTCTCACCACTTTCGAATATAGCATCTTTTTCCTAATAACTGGTGACTAATCTGGTGGAGGGTACCATTTCAGCAGAAGGCGTGCGTCTTGTGTTAAGTGCCTACTGTAACCCCCTATAAATTCTAATGCAATACAGTGGCGGAAACACTGTAGATTGGGATTAAACACACCGACAAACTATATTCTATTAAAAGAAATGGTCTGTCGATACAAAGGCCACTTTTTACAAAAGGGCTAAAAAGAAAATTCCTTAAAAGGGTTTAGAAAAATCCAAAAGTAACATAATTGATAGAGTAGGATCCATGCTACTCGCTAACTCACACCCAAAACCCAGCAGCAAAAACCTGTCATGTTATAAACATAACAGCCACATCAGTGGGGAGTAACTCGGACGTTCTCCCAGCCATATTATATCATATGAAAAATAATAGTATTACTATATCAAAATAGATAAAATGGAAAACAATTAAAACAATATAGTAACATAAGTTTTTAACAAAACTTAAAATGACTGCCAACCTGCAAGTCAAAACCAATCGATAACTATAAAATCCAAAATGGTGTTATGGAAATCAATTAGTGCAACGGAATAGACTTTCACTAGGATCATACTAAACTAGGTTCGAGAATTCAGTCAAAACAAATTAGACTTCAGTCTCTAACTAGGCAACTCAAACTATAACAGGACTGCGTGCAGCGAGGTCCTGGCTTAAGTAATGTACACCCCTCCTGGACACCAACCGTAATCCAGTTCAACCCGACGGCGACTTACACGATGCGATATCTAAGTTTAAGGTCAAAATGTACACACTCCTGAACACAAACCATGCTCAGTTCAACGACCAATGTGTCTCTAACTAGACACACCAGCTTTATAGTTGATGGCAAAACGTATACCCTAGACTGTATTACTCTACCCGTACACTTGTCCTCATTCCATAACTCCAAAACAAGCCATTATCGATATTGAGAATAAATAATCATTATAAATAATATGAAGATAAAAGGGAATAAACATTTTATATAAAAAGGGAAACTTCTTATAAATAGAAACTTACTAATTTTAGAAACTTACTTAAAATAGAAAGTCTTATAGAAAATACGTAAGTTATTAAAATTAGTGAAATGTATAAAAATAGTATTTCCAACGAAATTAACATTTTATTATTATCGTCTTTATCGCAACTTTAATATATATCTAAATTCGTTACTCAAAATATAAACAAAATATACTAAGTCAATATGTAGTACTTTATAAATAATTAGGAAATCGAGTTAAAACTATAAATTTTAGAAAAGAGATGTTTTAAGAAAAACGATATCAAAATTAATTGAATCAACGAGTTTTATGAATGACATGAATTTTAGAAAAGTTTCAAATTATTTTTAGCAAACAGCTTTTATTAATAAATTATACGAATTTTAATAAAAATAGTCAATTGTAAACAAATAAGAAATTATTAGTGAAAATAGTCTCGACTAAAAATATATTTAAAACGAAATCGACTATTTTCTCATTTATTAGTATAAATCGTAAAACAGAAATTCATTTATTAAACAAGTATACAAATCTCGATTATAATATAAAAATACGATTTCGAGTTAAAATTATAAATTAACGAAATACGAAGAAAATATGAAATCGTTATTATTTAGTTACTAGTGTCACGATAACCAACAAAATATTACAACGATCGTAAATAATTAAATTACTAACGATTTATAAAACGATGTTGAAAGTTGTAAAAACATTGATAACGCATACGATTTAAAATTAATATAATTAGCAATAATATAGCTAAAATTAGAAAATCGAAGTTAAAATATTTACTACATACTACTACTCAAACATACCATATAAAATCGAGTAACGTCCTAAAGTTACCTTTGGCGCAAAAATCATCAAAGGACTTGTCGTTCCATCTATTTCCCCAAGCTTCGATCCAACTGATATTCGTCTTCAAACCACTTCGAGGCCCCACGGAATCCGAGACACACAGAAACAGAAACAAAGGGATTAGGATTAAAGAAGGTCGGAAATGACTAGAGATGACCCAGAACGTGACAAGGACAAAAAGGGAGGAGCGAGGAAGGACTACGAAACGAGACGGAAAAGGAGATCGATAAACTTCGGAAATTAGAGTATAAGAACAAGTTAAAAACTGGTACGAGCACTGAGGATAGAAGATAAAGAAGAGTGAAGAACAAAGGCTTGATATCATCCAAGGTCGTAGCATTCATAACAACAACCGTAACAACGAGCATCAAATACAACGATCAGTAGCAACAAAACTAAGAAGATGAGACTAGCAGCAAGGCAGAAATCGATGAAGAAATAAGATCGCAACACCGAAACATCAGCAAAACGGCAAAACAGGGGCAAAACATCAGCGAATAGACCATAAACAGCAACAAAAGAAGCAACAACGACCGCACCCACGAACGACTGGAATAAAAATGATGACAGCAGCGTATAGCAGCAACAAAACGCGGTAGAAGAAAAAGAAAAGAAGATGAAAACGGAGAAGAGAACGGACAGCAGCAGATAGTCGGAAACAGCACAATACGAAACGTACAGCAGCAGTAATACCAAACAACAGAACGTGACAACAGCAGATGCAGTAACAGCAAAACGGAACCAAACCGACAGAACAATAATAGACAGCAGCGGCAACAGAACACGAAAATAGCAGCAGCACAAGAGCAGGCGGAGAAGAGAAAGAAAAGAAGAATAAGAAAAGGAGGACGAAAAACAGCAGCGATGATTACGACGGCAAACGAACGTATAACAACACACACAGAGAAGGAGAGGCAGAGGAGAAAGATACTACCTTAACAGATACAGGCGACATAAAACAGGGGAGGCCGCGATGCAACGGTGCAAAAACAGGGGAAAAACGATTGACGATGATGGATGACGGTGACTGATGGTGATGCGATGATGGAGGAGATGGGGAGCGGCAGTTGAAGAGCGTGAAGAAGAAAGAAAAGGAAATGGGGGTGTGAGGTGATTAGGGTTGAAAGCGGGAAGGAGGCTGGTGGTTGAGAACAAAGAGGGAGGAAGTTAGAGTTTAACAAGTGGGTTATCAGTATCCTGGGACGAGATAAAGGTGTTCATCGATAAATGGGTTGAACTTTAAGTCGGCCCATGAAAGAAATCGAATTAAGATCGGGTTAAAAAAAAAGGTAATCAAGCCGAATAAAATACTAATGAAATAAGATATTTTCCAGTGTTAGAATAAATATTTGGGACAGAAAGGATATTTGGAAAAATAAATAAGTAGAAATATTCGAGACAGGCTCGAGGTTAAGGAAAATAAATAAGTCAGTTCGAAAGGGAAAAATTGAGTGTATCTTGAGAATAAAATAAACCTTCGCGATAAAAAAAATAAAGCTTCGTGAGAAAAGTAACGAATGTACGACGAAAACGAATTAAGTTGATTTCTCGAGGAAAATAATAAATGATTTAACGAGGCTTATGAAAACGAGTTCCGCTTTAAAATAATATAAATTCAAGTTTAAATCGAAAGAATTTAGAATTCAAATCGTCGAAACAGTAGTTCAATAAGAATTAAATTAGATGTATAGAATAAATCAAAACAAGAATAAAAATATATTTTAAATATAAGAAGAGGTTTCGAGACAAATTGAATTTTAGGAGTTTAAACGATTAAACGATAATTTCGTTTTATAAAACTTTCAAGAATTACGAATTAAATCATAAAAATAAAAATATGAACAACATTTTAATCTAATTTAAATTTATAAAAATCAGGGGTGTTACAATCTTCCCCACTAAAAAGAAGTTTCGTCCTCGAAACTTATAAAAACATAATCGAAATCGAAGACAAATTTATTTTCCAAGATAAGTTGGGGTCGGCTACCCGAAGTTTAAAATCATTTAAATTAATAAAACTGTGATCTAAAAATTATTCGATAAAACAATGACAATAAATAATATTTGTAAACGATCTCGAGGGAGAGAGTACCCAAATATTTTCAAAGCACAGTAAAATGTTTTGATTAAGAAATTCCACAATATTTTGTTTTAAAACCAAACAAAAATTTGAGAAGTCAAATTTTGTAGTTATTAAAAATCGAACCAGTCGTCAAACATTTTCAATAAAGATTTAAAGTCTATCGACAATGAAACACAACTTAGGCATACGAAGTTCTTCAAAAATTTTGAACCATTTTACCCAATAATCTCATATAATTCAAAATATTTGCAATTAAGAAAGTTTTCATAAAATCCCGATCACTTGAAATTCAAAATTAAAGTTTTAAACAATTACGAAATGCTTAAAATAAATTATTAAGACTCTTTTGAAACGGGACCAAAAATAAAACAAAAACGAAATACAAAGTTTTGAAATTTATAACTCAAAATGTTAAAATTTCATGAAAATCAAAATTTTTAAATTAGTCAAACTTTTCATAACATAGGTTCTGGAAAAAGGTAAACGGATAAATAGTGTCAGAGTCATTGACAAATCAGAACAAAAATTTTTAAACCCGAAAAAGGAGTCGAAAGGGATTGGCCGAAGAAGAAGTAGCAGGATTTAAGAAAAGCTAAGAGGAGGAACGAAATTAAGAGTCAAACGGAGCTCTCAAGGAATTACAGAAGAAGTTAACCATCTCGAGATTCCCAGTACGACTCCCAGAACACGGGTTCCTAATACCATCAAATACGTTAAGTCCAATATTTGGCACTAGGTGGTACTACTGGTCACAATCCCAAAAATGTCTTTCGTGACTATCCAATCATTCAAACGTCAAGATACTAATCCACAATTGCTTTACAATCTAATTTCATCAATTAAAATTTCAACGGTCATCATAACACACCCAAACTCGCAATCGATAAGGCTCCTAAAATCAAAGCTCACAAGGCTTGAACTCGAGGTATACTCCAAATTCCTCGAGTGAGGAACTCTAAACAAGGTTCACCAATTTAGCAATGCTCGGGAACGAAATCCTCAAATTAATCACCAACATATTCATAATGCCATAAGTACAGAAGTTGGGAAAGTATAACAAATCCTCAAACACGCCCAAACCTATAGGTAATGGCGTAAACATTCACGTTTTCAAACACGTCACTCGACTAAGGTTTGTAAGAATTCCACCAATGTAACACCCCCGATTTTTATAAATTAAATTAAAATAAATTTTGTTCGTATTTTTATTTTTACGATTTAACTCGTAATTCCTAAAATTATTATAAAACGAATTTATCGTTTAATCGTTTCAAACTCATAAAATTCTATTTGTCTCGGAAACTCTCCTTATATTTAAAACATATTTTTATGTATGTTTCGATTCATTTTATAGTTAATTTAATTTTTATCGAAAGTCTATTTCGACGATTTAAATTCTAAATTCTTTTTATTTATATACATTAAGCTCGAAGCTCCTTTATTTTAAGTTTCGTCAAAATATTTATTTTCTTTCCTCGAGAAATCAATTTAACTCACTTCATCAAAAATTTATTATTTATCGGGAAATATTATTTATCGTCTAATTATTTATTTCTATAAATTTCATTTTTGTCTTGAATAATTATTTGTATTTCGAGAAATGTTTATTTACTCAATTTTATTAGGTCGACCCAATTACTTTATTAGTTTGATTTTAATTCGATTTATGGGTCAGACAACTTATCGTTACGGAATTCGTTTAATTCGTATTCTAAACCGATTCATTTAATTAATCCGCTTTCTATTCATTTTTTTTATCTGGTGGTCTCCACCAGATGCATTTCACCTTCCCACTTGTATTGTGTTCAACCCCCTTTTTCTTTTTTTTGTTTTGTTTACCCATACTCACATTCACGCACCCTTCATCCATTTCTCCACCGCTTCACCGTTTCTTCTTCTTTTTGCGTTCACCCATCACCATCATTCTGCCTTTATCATCATTCACCCCTTTTTCCTTCGTCTTCCGTATTCATTTCGATCAATTGACCTCCCCTTTGCCGCTGCCGCTGCTATGCTCTCTGCTGCTGCGTTATTGACGTTGCTGCCGTGGTCGTTTGCCGTTCTGTTGCTGCTATTTGTCGAGGTAGCCTATGTTCTACTCCTCCGTCTTCTTCTTCTCCTTCTTCTTCGTCTTGTTAAATCTCGACTGCTGCTGCTGCGTTCACGGCTTTGATGTTGTCATTTGGTTTTCATTTGTCGTTGATTTGATGCTGTTGTCTTTGGCTGCTGCTGCGTTTTGTTGCCGTTGCTGCTGTTGTGTTCTTTCTCGTTCTTCTTCTCCCTTTTTTTTTCTTCGTTCTGCCTTGTTTGGTCGATATTGCTGCTGCTATTAACGCTATGTCGTTGTTGCTTCTATTCTTCTCTTCTTGTTTCTATTGAATGCATCGTTCTACATTTGCTGCTGCTCGTTGTTCTCTCTTTTTCACTATCTTCATTCTCCTAATTTTCCCTCTTCGTTTCAACGTTGTTACCAGCCAATGTCGCTGCTGTTGTCTGTTGTTGGTATTTTAGTCGTGATTCTGTTGTTCATTCCCGCCTTTATGTTCGTTTGATTTGTTTCCTTTTCGATGCTATTATTGTTCGATCTCTTGTCCTTCTTCCTCCTCGATCTCCATTTTTTTTCTTCTTCTTCTTCTTCCTCTTACCTTTCTGCTGCTGTAATGTTGGTTCGTACTGCTACTGCTGTTTGTCTTTTCTCCCCTTCTTCTTCTGTTTTCTTTACCGTTAATTTCTGGACCGTTTCGTCATGTTCTCGTTTTGCCTTCTGCTGCTTATCACTCTATGTTCTTCGTTCTTTTCCCTTTTTTCTCTTCTCTATTTCTGTTCATTGTCCCCCCCCCGTCTTATTTTTCTTTCTCTTTGAGTTTCTTCTGCTGCTATTTCAGTTACGTTAGCATTTCACGCTGCTGCTATTACTATCCTGACGTGCACCTGCGGTTGATGTTGTTTTTGCCATTCTCTGTTTCTGCCCATGTTGCTGTTGCTCATTGCTGTTGTCGATGTTTGCTCGTTCTCGGGTTTGTCCTTCCAATCAGAACCCGACGAAGTTTTTATTGAAGAACAAGTTCCTGAGGCAACTTTAAGACTATTGAAGGTTGGACGGAGCTTGGACTGATCATCAAGAAGGGCCAATTACGCGATCGTTTCGGTTTTTGACCCGAAGGTAACTTTAGGACGTTACTCGATGTTATATCGTATGTTTGAGTTATGTAGTAAATATTTTAACTTCGGTTTTCTAATTTTTGCTATTTATTTGCTAAAAATAATATTTTAAATTGTGTGTTATAAATAATTTTACGACTTTCGATATCGTTTTATAAATCGTTAGTAATTTTATTATTTAATATCGTTATAATATTTTGTTGGTTATCGTGACACTAGTAACTAAATAATGTCGATTTCATATTTCGTCTTATTTCATTAATTTATAATTTTCACTTAAAATTCGTATTTTTATATTTTAATCGAAATTCGTATACTTGTTAATAAATTAATTTTTATTTTACGATTTATTCTAATAAATGAGAAAATAGTCGATTTTGTTTTAAATATATTTTTAGTCGGGACTATTTTCACTAATAATTTCCTATTTGTTTCCGATTGACTATTTTTATTAAAACCCATATTATTTATTAATAAAAACTATCTGTTAAAAATAATTTGAATTCTTCGTAAATTTCATTTCATTTATAAAGTTCGTCGACTCAGTTAATTTTGATATCGTTTTTTTTCTTAAAACATCTATTTTCTAAAATTTGTAGTTTTAACTCGATTTCCTAATTATTTATAAAATACTATATATTGACTTATTATATTTTATTTATATTTCGAGTAACAAATTTAGAAATATATTAAAGTTAAGATAACGACGGTAATAATAAAATATTAATTTCGTTAGAAATGCTATTTTTAATAACTTACGTATTTTCTATAACAATGTTTCTATTTTAAGTAAGTATCTAAAATTAGTAAGTTTCTATTTATAGAAAGTTTTCCTCTTAATATAAAATGTTTATTCCTTTTTCCTTCGTATTATTCTAATGATTATATCTTTTGTTTGTATCAATAATGGTTGTTTTGGGTTATGGAATAAGGACAAGTGTACGGGTAGAGTAATACAGTCTAGGTTATACGTTTTTGACATCAACTATAAAGCTGGTGTGTCTATGTTGAGACACATTGGTCGTTGAACTGAGCATGGTTTGTGTTCAGGAGTGTGTATATTTTGACCTTAAACTTAGATATCGCATCGTGTAAGTCGCCGTCGGGTTGAACTGGATTACGGTTGGTGTCCAAGAGGGGTGTACATTACTTAAGCCAGGACCTCGCTGCACGCAGTCCTGTTATAGTTGAGTTGCCTAGTTAGAGACCGAAGTCTAATTTGTTTTGACTAAGTTCTCGAAGCTAGTTTGAGTATTATCCTAGTGAAAGTCTATTCCGTTGCACTGATTGATTCCCATAACGCCTGCTAAGTGTAGTTTGTAGTGCCTATTTCGCAGTGTTTTGGTCTCATTTTCCTTGTGGAATCGCTCCTTGGGAGCGATTTATGGGCTACTTATGCTTCCTCTAGTTCGTTTCAGGTTCCCGAGACCATTCGTGAAGAGTTGGAGGGATTCCGACTCAATACATACACTTTTCGGAGCCAACGAAGTGAAGGAACGATCACTCGATGCCTTGGATTCGACCCCGAGACCTTGGGACCCATTCCCGAGCCTCCGAGACCCGATCCCGAGTCCCGAGAATCGATGAGAAGTCCATGTGAAGCAAGGAGGGACCAAAAGGATCATATTGGAGGCCTACAAGACTCATCCCCGACGGGTATGACCTCATCCCGTCCGGGATGAAGTGCAAACAAAAAAGCTCTTCTGCTGAGTCAACCGGGACGGGATGAGCCATCCCGGACGGGACCATGGAACCATCCCGGACGGGACCATGAAGCCATCCCGGACGGGACCATCCATCCCGACCGGGATGAGCCCAATACAGCACCGCGTGACTTCCTTTCAATTCCTTTGCTCTTGTGACCTTATAAATACCCCCCTCTTGTAATCTTAGCTTATGTTCTTCATTACCCACTAAACCCTAGCATAGTTTAAAATAGATTAGCATAGATTAGTGTAGATTAGTCTTTAGATTATCGTTAATCTTAGTTTAATCCTTGTAATTTGGGAATTCTTCAAGATCTCCACCAAGCTTGACAAACTTGGATGTTTGTTTTGGGTTTTTCTCATTTATGCAAGTTTCCTTCTTCCTTTCATCTTGTTAGTAGGTATAATCTTCTTTTCCTTTCTCTTATCCTTGTTCTTTCATTAAATTTTGATTCTTTGTTGATTGTATTGTTCATTGTTCATAGTTCTTGTTAGTTTCTTCATGTTTGTTTTGATTGTTATGTTGATTCCTCTTGTTCTTGTTAGTTTTAGTATAGATATGTTAGAGTAGTATCTTGCTAGGGTTAGTAAGGTGATTAGGGTTTTAATTGGATGATTAAGGGATTGTTGGAGATGTTGGTGGAAGATTTGGGTTTCCTCTTGGTTTGATGCTTATCACATGTTTGTTGAAATGCTTGAATGACTAGTATGCATATGCTTGTTTTTCTTGACTTTCTCTTGTGGGTGATAGTTTGTTTGTGGGTTTGGTTCCCTCACTAAGTTGCGAGAGCCCGGTGAGGACGACCCCTAGGTCGGTCTAAGTTGCGAGAGCCCGGATGCGACCTAGGCCCCGATATCACGCTAGTAGCCCCGTTTGTCGTTTGTGTCGCCAAGGTGGGTTTTAGGTGGAACCTCTAGGTGAGTCTAAGTTGCGAGAGCCCGGACTACACCTAGATTACCCTACTACCTCCTTCACTCTAGCTCTTCCTCGACCATTCCGTTACCCCTTTGATCCCGACCTAATCCTAGCCCGTTTCCTTTGATTGTTTTCTTGCTTTAGACCTTGCTTAGTCCTAGTCTCCCCCTCCTTATAATAGCTCGTCTCGAACATAGTCCTTGACCGTAGCATACCTTAGTCCGACACCCCGTCCCTGTGGATTCGACCCGACTTGCCCTAGCTACCCTAGTTAGGTTAGTTGGTTTTTATTTGTTGGCGGGGATTCCTAGTTACTTGACTTTGTCTTTGTCTTTGTGTTTTTCTTTTTTCTTTTTGTTACCTTGCTTCTTGTGTGTGTGAAGTTTATTTCTCTCTTGTCTAGTGCCCAAAAAGCACTAGACTTCTCACGTTTGTTCCTAGTCTACAGTTTGTGCTTAGAGGTGGTGACTATCTTCTTCTTGCAACTTAGAGCCGCTTTAACGGACGGTTGCTTGGGTGAGAAGTTTCCAACCGGGTATGGACTACGATTTTCGAGCAAGCATGGGGTTTGATCTAAACTCCACATACTCGGGAGCCGATATGAGCTACCCCTCTCCTTCCATGAACCAAAGCTATGACATGATGACCCCTAATCACTATCAAGCTTCTTGGGGGGATCAAGACTCTAGTGGGTATGAACTTCAAGGTTATGAAAACGGCTACCAACAAGTGAACGATTACCAATCCTACGATCATGGTGACTATTACTCGAGTTATCAATGTGAACCCACCATGTTCAATCAAGATTCACCTTATGGAAGCCAATACCCCCAAAACCCACCATATTACCCTCCACCCCAACCACAATATGAACCCCATGACCCACAATACTACCAATCACCCCAACCTTGCTACCAACAATATGATGCCCCACCCCTTGGGCATCATCAAGATTTTCAAGGAGCTTTACAAGACCCCAATGATCACCAATTGCCCGACATGGAGGTGTTTCAATCGCTTCTTCAATTGCAAAAGAGCAACCAAGAAATGGCCGTTCAAATTCAAAAACAACAAAATGAATTATGGGTCCAAATTAGAAGGGCAAACGAGGCGAGGGATGCTCGATTAAATGCATTATCGGTTCAAACCGTAATGTTTTTATCCCGAACATCGCAATTAGATGAAGGGTGCCCACTTGAGAAAGAGGAGCAACCTAATCACGAAGCCGCCAACGTAGTTCCCTTTGATAGAGAGATTTGCTTTGAAGAACCTCAATCGTCTACCCAAAAAGAGACGAATGAGGAGATGACCCTTGGTGAAGGCGACATTGGTGAGGAATTGGAGGAGGATGGTGAGTTGGATGATTTGGTGGAGTTTGTGAGGATGTTGGGTGAAATTGATAGCCTCGAGTTGCCCTTGTGCGAGAATGTGGATAAGCATCAAGAGTCCCTTACTAGTACACCAAGCGATGGTTTGGAAGAGATTGAAACCGCCGGTGGAAGTTTCAATCCTCTCCTCCAAGATGATGTGGGGCCTAGTGATGAAGATGGGGAACCACAACTTGAGGAAAGTGTGGGGGTGTGCAACAAGGAAATGAGGCCAAAACCATTTTTTGTGCCTCGTTTCTTGGAAATGAAGCTTGCTTGTGATTGGAGGCGATGCTCAGGGAGGAAGAGGTCGGTTAAGCTCGTAGGATGGATAGACCCCGGAGATGACATGAATGATGACGATGGGTCTTGGGATTCCTACTTCTTGCCTCCTCCTTGGAGGCCGTGGAGGTTGGCTAGGCTCGAGCGCTTCTTGGGCCTTCATTATGATGTCGGTAGCGCGTTCGACTTGCTCCTCCATGCCCTTGAGGGCTACGGTTGAAGAAGAGTCCACCATCCTAGGTTTGACGGAGTTCCTAAAGAACCGTCATGTTGTATATTCCTCCTGCCTCTTCTTTAGAGTACTTGTGCTTGTATTTGTGTGTTTTATCTCTTGATTTTGTTAGTTTTGTGGTATTCTTGTAATATTGGATTGTTGATGAGCGTTGTGAGGGAGAGAATTTGATGTTTTTTTTGAGTTTATTGTGATAGGTGAAGTGAAAGTGACTCCTAGAAAGGAGTGGTTAGTGATAGAGCTTGGATCGTGAGTAAGGAAGTCGGTTTTTGGGGTCATGGGAGTAATGAAGACCCTTCCCGACCGGGAAGGGTGTGTCGTCCCGACCGGGATGGGGCCGTCCCGATCGGGATGAGGGTGCCAAAAATCGAGTCCATTGGAGTGCCATCCCGACCGGGATGGGAGCTTCCCGATCGGGACGGGTGTGTCATCCCGACCGGGACCATCCATCCCGACCGGGATGATCCCCTACTCCTTTTTGGTGCTTCTTCTTCGACATTCAAGCCCACCCAACCATTATATACCCCCACCCAACCTCCCTACCTTCCTTGCTCATATCATACCACCCACATACTTCATTTTTATATCCTCACTTCATCTTCTATCTACTTTAGACCGGTATACACACCAATTTCCACCCCCTCACACCATTATAAACCCACTACCTTAGCCATGCGGTTTTCTCAAGCTTGAAGAAGGATGACAATGACGACAACAAGCAAGTGCCTAAATTGATCATTGAGACGATGGAGCGAGTGAGTTGCTAACCGGTCGGTATGGCAACTATCCTTTCTTTTCTGTTTTTTTATTGCTTGTTTTCCCCTTGTTTATCCCCTTCCCCTTTGTCATGGTGGCCTTCGAGGCCTTGGTATATGGTTGCTCCCGACTCTCGAAGATGTGACTACATCGAGAGTCATTTTCAAAATCCAAATTTACAAGTTTTTCACCCTTTTTTGTCGGATTTAGTCGGATTTAGGCGGAATCCGGGCTAGGTGACTTGATTACACCTAGCCCTCCCCTCCCCTCCCATTTCCTTTCATTTCTTTCTTTTTATTTTTCTTCCCCCATCCATCTCTTTTCTTGTCTCGGCCCATGGTGACTTGACTACACCCCGGCCGGACACATTTTACCCTTTTCTCCACCTTTTGTTTTTTTTAGCTTTATTTTTCGTAGTTTCTTTTCTTTTGTGCTCCCATGCACTACGGTCGAGCATGAGGACATTGCTCGGCTTAAGTGTGGGGGAGCGATATTCTATCGTAGTTAGTTTTATTTTTGTAGTTTTTCTAAAAATCTTTAAAAACCCTAAAAATTTGAAAAATCTTCATAAAAATCAAAATGATTTTCTTTTGTGTGTTTTTCTTTTGTGTCGTATATTTGTTTTGTTGTGTGTTTTGCCTCTCTTTTCCTTATAGGTTGCCTAATCGCCGTTAGCTTTGGTGAGCTTTCAAGACTTCCGGTAACATCTCTTCATCCCTTTTTCCCTCTTTGCTTCTTGTGAGTTTGGAGGAGATTTGTGATGATGTATGCTCGGGAGGAGCTTTGTAAAGTTTGATGTTGGTTGGTTGCTCATTTGGAAGCTAGGGGTGGTGTTTGTGTTATGTATGTGTTCGTTTTGTGTTGTTCTTGTTTTGTTGCTTTTGTTTCTTTTTCTTTCGTTTTCGTTGAGTCTTTGTTTTGTGTTTCGTTGTGTGTCTTGTGTGTAAAAGGTTTTCGAAAACCCGGTTTAGAGGCTAGTGTGCAAGTGCTTACTTTCCCTTCCTAGTAGTGTAAATCGAGTCTTGGACTTTAGTCTAGTAGAATGACCCTAAATCAATGATTTCGTTGGTCCTTTACCTTGAGTCCACCTAGCTTACTAGGGATTTACTACGGGATTTGCATTTGACCATTATGACCACCCACGGTGTGAAAAGGCCTTGGTTGCCGAGTCTCGTCCCTTAGGTGACCGTGTCTAGGATCGTTTGATTAGTCCAAGTTCTCCACCTTTTTGTGGGTTTGAAGGGAAGGCGCCGTCCCGACTCACCCATTTACCTACCTCCCACACATATCCACACAATAAATTGCAATTTGTTGAGTTCTCTCTTTCTTGTTGCAATAAGAAATGCCGAAAAGCCAAATCAAGCCAAAAGGGCAAATAAAAGAAAATGAAAGAAAAAGAAAAGGCACAAAAGCCAAAAAGAAAATAGAAAAGAAGAAAAAGAACTGGCATGGCAAAACAAAGAAAAAATGCAAAAGAAGAAGAAAATGCCAAAAGAAAACCGTCTCACAAAAATAATCCCCATATCTCAAAATAAGCCTTTTTCCGATCATTACCGTGAAGAGCCTACCAAAGGACCGAGTCCCTAGGAAGGATGATAGCGGTAGTGGTCGGTCTTCCCTCACTTTGCAATCATTTCCATTTTTTACTTGGGCTAGTTAGGCGGTTTCGGACATGGGACGACCCTCTTGGCTCTCTGCTAAAGGGGGCGGGGTCTCACTTACCTACAGTGTCGACTAACACCGTGGTTCACCTTTTTCCATCGCGCCGATCGTCCCGTAGTACGTTCTTAGAAGGTTAGGAGGAACCGAGGTAAGTTACCAACGTTTTTATTGCTTTGTCGTCATACTATTAGGGTTTTGTCCATTTTGGTTTGTATTGCTAGCTTGGGAACGTTGTCACTTGCCCTTGAGTCCTAAACCGGCGCTTCTTTCACCGCTTGTTTGAGGGAAGCGGTATTTCTTTTCTTTTGGGTGCAACCTTTTGTGTGTTTGTTTGTGTGCTTGTTTGTTTATGTGTTTTTGTGTCCGGTTGCATCCACAGTTTTGTCGCAAGACCCCAATTGCCTTGCGGAGTACACTTTTCCTCTAAGTGCACTCGCGTGAGTTGAAAGGGCGTAGGGTGCGCTAATACCCACTCGGCTAGTTTAGTAGTTAGTATGTGCTTACTCGAGGGCGAGTAAGGGTTAAGTGTGGGGGAGTTGATAAGTGTAGTTTGTAGTGCCTATTTCGTAGTGTTTTGGTCCCATTTTCCTTGTGGAATCGCTCCTTGGGAGCAATTTATGGGCTACTTATGCTTCCTCTAGTTCGTTTCAGGTTCCCGAGACCATTCGTGAAGAGTTGGAGCGATTCCGACTCAATACATACACTTTTCGGAGCCAACGAAGTGAAGGAACGATCACTCGATGCCTTGGATTCGACTCCGAGACCTTGGGACCCAATCCCGAGCCTCCGAGACCCGAGAATCGATGAGAAGTCCATGTGAAGCAAGGAGGGACCAAAAGGATCATATTGGAGGCCTACAAGACTCATCCCCGACGGGTATGACCTCATCCCGTCCGGGATGAAGTGCAAACAAAGAAGCTCTTCTGCTGAGTCAACCGGGACGGGATGAGCCATCCCGAACGGGACCATGGAGCCATCCCGGACGGGATCACCATCCCGGACGGGACCATGAAGCCATCCCGGACGAGACCATGAAGCCATCCCGGACGGGACCATCCATCCCGACCGGGATGAGCCCAATACAGCACCGCGTGACTTCCTTTCAATTCCTTTGCTCTTGTAACCTTATAAATACCCCCCCTCTTGTAATCTTAGCTTATGTTCTTCACTTCCCACTAAACCCTAGACTACTTTAGGTTAGATTAGATTAGATTAGTGTAGATTAGTCGGTAATTAGTAGTTAATCTTAGTTTAATCTTGTATTAAGAGATCTCTTGAAGAATCCATTCAATCTTGACAACATTGGTGGATGAATTTGGGTTTTCTTTATATACAAGTGTTCATCTTTTCATCCTTCACTAGTATGGTATAATCCTTTCTTCCTTTTACTCTTTATCTTGTTTGTTTAATTCAAGTTTCAATCTTTAGTTATTGTTTATTGTTTGTTCATCATACTTGGTAGTTTCATTATGTATGTTTTGATGTTTGTGTTGTTTCCTCTTGTTTATGTTAGAATTAGTTTGATAATGTTAGAGTAGTACTCTTGCTAGGGTTAGTAAGGTGATTAGGGTGTTAATTGGATGATTAAGGGTTTGTTGGAGATGTTGGTGAAAGATTTGGGTTTCCTCTTGGTTTGATGCATATCACATGTTTGTTGAAATGCTTGAATGACTAGTATGTGCATATGCTTGTTTTTCTTGCTTTTCTCTTGTGGGTAATGGTTTGCTTGTGGGTTCGGTTCCCTCACTAAGTCGCGAGAGCCCGGTGAGGACGACCCCTAGGTTGGTCTAAGTTGCGAGAGCCCGGATGCGATCTAGGCCACAATAACACGCTAGTAACCCCGTTTGTCATGTGTGTCGCCAAGGTGGGTTTTAGGTGGAACCTCTAGGTGAGTCTAAGTTGCGAGAGCCCGGACCACACCTAGATTACCCTACTACCTCCTTCACTCTAGCTTTTCCTTGACCATTCCGTTACCCCTTTGACCCCGACCTAATCCTAGCCCGTTTCCTTGTTTGTTCTCTCCGTTACCGTAGTCATAGCTTTAGCCTTCTCTCCCTTCACATTACTCTAGTTTAGTTTAGCTCGTTGACTTAGTCTCGTTTCTGGGTGACCTTAGTCTAGACGCCTCTTACCGTCCCCGTGGATTCGACCCGACTTATCCTAGCTACCCACTAGGATCGGTTGGTTAATTATTTGACGGTTGGGATCCACGACAAATCCCACCATCAATTTGGCGCCGTTGCCGGGGATCGAACCCGGGTCACCCGCGTGACAGGCGGGAATACTTACCACTATCTTATTATTATTATTATCGATTGATATTATTATTATTATGTCCATTTTTGAATATTATTATTATCGATTGATATTGACTTGCAGGTTTGCAAAATGCTTTAAGTTTCGCTGAAAACTTATTTTTATTATATCGTTTTAAATGTTCTCTCATTTTAATTATTTTGATATAGTAATACTATTATTTTTCCATATGATATAATATGGCTGGGAGAACGTCCGAGTTACTCCCCACTGACGTGGTTGTTATGTTTATAACATGACAGGTATTTGCTGCTGGGTTTTGGGTGTGAGCTAACGAGTAGCGTGGATCCAACTCTTTCTCTATTCATGTAAATTATGGATTTTTGTAACCCTTTTTGGAGAATATTTATTTCAGCCCTTTTGTAAAAAGTGGCCTTTGTATTGACTTACCATTTCTTTTAATAAGATATAGCTTTTCTGTGTGTTTTAATCTCAACTCTACAGTGTTTCCGCCACTGTATTCCGTTAGATTTTCTAGGGGATTACAGTTGGTATCAGAGCATTGTTACTCCCGACGCTTACACCTGATTTTAGGAAAAATACTAGTAAATGATTTGAATATTGATAAAATATTAGTGAGATGGGTAGAAATAAAGTAAGGACTTAACTGTTAGGTTTATGTGTTCTTGTAACTCAATGATTAGCATTGGATAATTGTTGCTTTTGTCTGGAAGAATATGAATGAATAAGATGCTGACGAGATGCTGCTCATGATCGGGACAAGACCTGCTTAGAACTCTCAATGCCTGTTGATTCGGGTGGACAACTTGGTGCTCCAAGAAAGATGTAGATGGTGACTTTTCAGCTCCAGTTCAATTTACTCAAGCTACAGGTTAGATGATCAAGAGTAGATTCTTGTTCCATGATGTTGCAGTCGATCCAGATGGAGCGACCCAAGACTTGTGTGCTCGTTCCTCTACAAGCAGATGAAGTAATCCATTTAGTTCCCTCGTGAACTCTGGAGACCCGAAGATTCTCCTCTGGTTCTGGAGCTTAGTATTATAGGATCATGTATTCCTTCCTTCCTTCCTCTACTCCTTCCAATTCTTCTCTTCTATATCCTCATCTTCTTTCGTTTGGTGAATTCTTATTCTATTCTTCTATTCTACCATCTTTCTCTTGAGATTCTTTGGTTAGACCGGTTTCTGTCTTACTGAACCCCGTGTTATAGATATTGGAGATTTTGTAAACCCTTGTTACCTAATTGGAGGATTGTGAGTCTACCCTATCTTCTAAGCAAGTGAGAAATTCTGGAGGATTAATTTGAATAGCAAGATGTTGCTTGATGGAATTAGGATGATACCTTAGACTCTGAACCTTGAGTTATAGGTTACTTTAATTATTTTGGAGTACTTAGGGTTGAATATATTTCGGAGTAGTAAGAGTATGTCACTTTTGATGGATACCTAGTACCTAACCTAGAACCAAACTAAGGGTAACTGATAATATTACTTTGGATTCTTTACCTAATGCTTATTTAATGGATGCATCGCGAGTATTTGGGATCATAGAGTATTGTTTAAAGTGTTAGCCTGAGTGTTGTGATACCATTGAAGGTTTTCATTAATGTTGTTAGAAATTTTGGTTGACATAGATTACCCGTATATCTGGTGGATTAGATTGTTGATCGTTGTTTAGTGTTGTAACCTATGAAATTTGGAGTTAAGTGATCTAACTTGGACAAATTGTTGTTAACCTTGAAGAAGAGAAACATATTGCACAATTAGATGTTGGATTTATCGCGTTGTTTTGAGGAATACTTAATGCGAATCATCTGGATGGATTTATAGTTCAGAACTCTTAGACCAACGAGATTGTGGCTTAGTTGAGTTAATAAATATTTTGGTGGATTCGTTGTTACGATGTGAAATTTGATTGACTTCTCAGAAACATTAGTCGAATAACGTATTTGAAGATGTGAGTGTTGCGCCATTACCTATAGGTTTGAGCGTGTTTGAGGATTTGTTGTACTTTCCCAACTGCTGTACTTGTGGCATTATAAATATGTTTGTGATCATTTTAGAGGATTTTGTGTCCAAACATTGTTAAATTGGTGCATCTTGTTTAGTGTTCCTTACTCGAGAATTTTGGAGTGTACCTTGAGTACAAACTTTATTAGCGTTGGATTTAGGAACCTTATCGATTGCGAGTTTGGGTATGTTTTGATGACCGTTGGAATTTTAATGGATGAGATTAGATTGTAAAACAATTGTGGATTGGTATCGTGTCGTATGAATGATTGGATAGTCACGCAGGACATTTTTGGAGTCTGTGACTGTGTAGTACCACCTAGCGCCTAATTTTGGACTGAACGTATTTGATGGACATTAAGGACCCGTGTTGTGGGAGTCAGTCCGGGAATCTCAAGATGGTTAACTTCTTTTGTAATTCCTTGAGAGCTCCGTTTGACTCTCAATTTCATTCCTCCCCTTGGCTTCTCTTATATTCCGCTTCTTCTTCTTCGACCAATCCCTTTGACTTCTTTATCGGGTTTGAAAACTTTTGTTTCGATTTGTCATTGACTTTGACTCTATTTATCCATTTAATATTTTTCCTCAAACTTGTGTTGTGAAAAGTTTGACTAATTTAAAATTTTGGGCTATCGCCAAATTTTTAACATTTTGAATTATAAATTTCAAAACTTTGTACTTCGTTTTTGTTTTTTTGTTGATAACATATATTTAGTCATGTTTCAAAATGCCTTAATAATTTATTTTAAAGTATTTCGAAATTGTTTCAAATTTCTATTATCAAGCGTTTGAATTTTACATAATCGCTAATATTTTGATTTCTATAAGATTATTATGTAAAACGATTTAACATTTTCGAAAAAACTTGGTACGTCTAAATTTTTATTTTATTGTCGATAAACTTTAAATCTATTATTGAAAATGTTTGACGAATGATACGATTTCTATTTACTTGCTACAAAATTTGATTTATCAAAATTTTGTTTGATTTTAAAGCAAAGTATTGTCGAATTCCTTAATTAAAACGTTTTACTGTTGTTTTGAAAATATTTGGGTACTCTTCTCCCTCTAGTTCGTTTACAAATATTGTTTGTCGTCATTATTTTATCGAATAATTTTTAACTTACGATTTTGTTAAATTGAATAATTTTAAACTTCGGGTTCTAAGCCCAACTTATCTTGAAAAATAAATTTGTCTTCGATTTCGATTATGTTTTTATAAGTTTCGAGGACGAAACTTTCTTTTAGTGGGGAAGATTGTAACACTCCCGATTTTTATAAATTAAATTAAAATAAAATTTTGTTCGTATTTTTATTTTTACGATTTAACTCGTAATTCCTAAAATTATTATAAAACGAATTTATCGTTTAATCGTTTCAAACTCATAAAATTCTATTTGTCTCGGAAACTCTCCTTATATTTAAAACATATTTTTATGTATGTTTCGATTCATTTTATAGTTAATTTAATTTTTATCGAAAGTCTATTTCGACGATTTAAATTCTAAATTCTTTTTATTTATATACATTAAGCTCGAAGCTCATTTATTTTAAGTTTCCTCAAAATATTTATTTTCTTTCCTCGAGAAATCAATTTAACTCACTTCATCAAAAAATTATTATTTATCGGGAAATACTATTTATCGTCTAATTATTTATTTCTATAAATTTCATTTTTGTCTTGAATAATTATTTGTATTTCGAGAAATGTTTATTTACTCAATTTTATTTGGTCGACCCAATTACTTTATTAGTTTGATTTTAATTCGATTTATAAGTCAGACAACTTATCGTTACGGAATTCGTTTAATTCGTATTCTAAACCGATTCATTTATAATTAATCCGCTTTCTATTCATTTTTTTTATCTGGTGGTCTCCACCAGATGCATTTCACCTTCCCACTTGTATTGTGTTCAACCCCCTTTTTCTTTTTTTTTTGTTTTGTTTACCCATACTCACATTCACGCACCCTTCATCCATTTCTCCACCGCTTCACCGTTTCTTCTTCTTTTTGCGTTCACCCATCACCATCATTCTGCCTTTATCATCCTTCACCCCTTTTTCCTTCGTCTTCCGTATTCATTTCGATCAATTGACCTCCCCTTTGCCGCTGCCGCTGCTATGCTCTCTGCTGCTGTGTTATTGACATTGTTGCCGTGGTCGTTTGCCGCTCTGTTGCTGCTATTTGTCGAGGTAGCCTCTGTTCTACTCCTCCGTCTTCTTCTTCTTCTTCTTCTTCTTCTTCTTGTTAAATCTCTACTGCTGCTGCTGCTGCGTTATTGACGTTGCTGCCGTGGTCGTTTGCCGTTCTGTTGCTGCTATTTGTCGAGGTAGCCTCTGTTCTACTCCTCCGTCTTCTTCTTCTTCTTCTTCTTCTTCTTGTTAAATCTCGACTGCTGCTGCTGCGTTCACGGCTTTGATGTTGTCATTTGGTTTTCATTTGTCGTTGATTTGATGCTGCTGTCTTTGGCTGCTGCTGCGTTTTGTTGCCGTTGCTGCTGTTGTGTTCTTTCTCGTTCTTCTTCTCCCTTTTTTTTCTTCGTTCTGCCTTGTTTGGTCGATATTGCTGCTGCTATTAACGTTATTTCGTTGTTGCTTGTAATCCCCTAGAAAATCTAACGCAATACAGTGGCGGAAACACTGTAGAGTTGGGATTAAAACACTCTGACAAACTATATCTTATTAAAAGAAATGGTAAGTCAATACAAAGGCCACTTTTACAAAAGGGCTAAATAGAAAATTCTCCAAATGGGTTATACAAATCCGTAAATTACAAGAATAAAGAAAGAGTAGGATCCACGCTACTCGCTTGCTCACACCCAAAACCCAGCAGCAAATACCTGTCATGTTATAAACATAACAGCCACGTCAGTGGGGAGTAACTCGGACGTTCTCCCAGCCATATTATATCATATGGAAAAAATAATGGTATTATTATATCAAAATATTTAAAAAGAGAAAAACATTAAAACGATAGAATAAAAATAAGTTTTCAACGAAAGTTAAAGCACTTGCCAACCTGCAAGTCAAAATCAACCGATAATAATAATATTCAAAAATGGCGTTATGAAAATTCGTTCAGTGTGCACAAGGCTAGACTTTCACTAGGATAATACCGGAAACTAGCTTCGAGAACTGTAGACTTAACTCATAACAGAATCCAGTCTCTAACTAGACAACTCAACTATAACAGGACTGCGTGCAGCGAGGTCCTGGTTTAAGTAGTATACACCCCTCCTGGACACAAACCATGTCCAGTTCAACCCGACGCGACTTACACGATGCGATATCTAAGTTTAAGGGCACAATGCACACTCTCCTGAACACAAACCATGCTCAGTTCAACGACCAAATGTGCCCCAAATGGGCACACCGGCTTTATAGCTGATGGAAAAAACGTACACCCCAGATTATTACTCTAACCCCACACTTGACTTTATTCCATAACTCGAAAACATCCATTAGCGATATATACAAGAGATATAATCATTAGAATAATACGAAGGAAAAAGGAATAAACGTTTTATATTAAAAGGAAAACTTTCTATAAATAGAAACTTACTAATTTTAGAAATTTACTTAAAATAGAAATATTCTTATAGAAATACGTAAATCATTGAAATAAGTGAAATGTATAAAAATAGCATTTCTAACGAAATTAGCGTTTTATTATTATCGTCGTTATCGTAACTTTAATATATTTATAAATTTGTTACCCAAAATATAAATAAAGTATAATAAGTCAATATTTAGTATTTTATAAATAATTTAGGAAATCGAGTTAAAACTATAAATTTTCAGAGAGGAGATATTTTAAGAAAAATGATATAAAATTTAGTTGAGTCAACGAGTTACATATAAATGAAATGAGATTTATAAAGATTTCAAATTATTTTTAACAAATATATTTTATCAATAAATAATACTGATTTTACTAAAAATAATCAGTCGTAGACAAATGAGAAATCATTAGGAAAAAATAGTCTCGACTAGAAGTGTATTTAAAACAAAATCGACTATTTTCTTATTTATTAATATAAATCGTAAAACAAAAGTTAATTTATTAACGAGTATACGAATTTCGATTAAAATATAAAAATATGATTTTTAAGTGAAAATTATAAATTAACGAAATAAGACGAAATATGAAATCGACATTATTTAGTTACTAGTGTCACGATAACCAACAAAATATTATAACGATCGTAAATAATTAAATTTACTAACGATTTATAAAACGATATCAAAAATTTGTAAAAATATTGATAAGGCATACGATTTAAAATTAGTATAATTAGCAAATAATAAATAGCTAAAATTTAGGAAAACCGAAGTAAAAATATTTACTACATACTACTACTCAAACATACGATATAAAATCGAGTAACGTCCTAAAGTTACCTTAAGATTATAGTCGAATTGATCCCGAACTTGTCTACTTGCATAGTCCAACCTCCAAATCTTCAATAGCACGCCTCAAGCTTTGTGTCGTGAGTTTCTAGCCTTCCAAGTATGCTCCACTACGAAAGTCGAGACAAAAAGAAACAGAAACAAAGAAATTGGAATAAGGAAAGTTGAAAGAGAATAGAGGTGACCCGGAAACATGGATAACAGTTGAAGGACGAAGGGCTCGTCTACAAAATGAGACATGAAAAGAAAATAGGGGTAACCGGAATGTATGACAATGAACCAGAGGACTCGAAATGAGCAAGGGTAAGGAATTCGATAGTGCGAGACGACATTAGCAGCACAAGGCAACTCGAACAAAACACTGATTCGATAAATCGAAAATGGTACAGCAAAAACAAACGTAGTAGCAGGACGAAAAGAAGGAGGAGAAGGGGAAGGAAGTAAGAGCAGCAGCATATAAACACAAACACGTAGCAACACATCGACAAATGAGAACGGGACAAGGAAGACGAAGGAATAACAGCATACAGCAGCAGCGAGAGCAATAGCGGCATAATAATTGGATGAAATCAGAGGAGACAAAGAAGAAGAAAAGCAAGGGAAGGCGGGCAGCAGATCAACAACAGAAGACGCAGTGAACACGTTTGACAACAACGACGACGACGGAAAACGAACAAAAAAAAATCCGAGCAAGAGAACGACCATGACAAGGCAGCATCAAACAAAGTCCATCAACAACCCACAATAAAAGTGATACAACCGCAGAAATAAGAAGAGAAGAAGAAGCGGAAGATCAGATGTAGCAGCAGCATAAAACGAGAACAATAATCAGACAAAACAAATGTGACAGCAGGACAAAAATGCGGCAGTCGAAGGATCGACACACAACAGACGATCACCGAAACAGGATGAAAAAGAAGAAGGAATATAATACAAACAGCAGTAGCCATACCGTAACAGCAGCGTAACGCAGCAGCAGCGAATTACAGCAGCAGTACGGGCAGCAAAAGCAGCAACATACAGCGGCAGCAAAACAGGAAGAAGAAGAAGAATAACAGGTTGGAAGGAGACCAACGCAGCAGTAAAACGAACAGAGGAGCAGCAGCAGATATCAAACGACGAGGCAGAGAGAGATGAACAAAACAAGGACGGCCAACAACTGACCAGAACAGCTCGGTAGAAAAGGGCGAAACAGATGACAATAAGGACGAGGAGGATGAAGGAACAAATGACGATGGTGAAGAAGAAGGAAAATGAAAGAATTGGTGTTTGAGCGGCAGATTGAGGATGATTGAAGAAATGGGTACGGTGGACAACACACAGAAAAGAAAAAGGGGAATGAAGCGGTGGAATTTCCGAATGAAGGAAAGGGGAGGTGTACGTTCATCATGTGGGAAGTAAAAGGTGGAATGAATGTAAGATAACAATAAGTGGAAAACGGTGGAGGGAGACAAAAAGGTAGAGGGGGGTGAATGTCTGACTAGAGGGATAAACAAAGAATACGGATTAGTGAAATGAATCGGGTTAGGAAACGGATTCCGTAACGAAGTTGACTGACCCACGAGTAGAATCAGAAACGACTCGATAAAATTAGTAAATAAACGGGCCGTCAAATAAAATGAGTAAATAAAGTATTTGGGACGAAAATCAAATTTATAGAAATAAATAATTAGACGATGAAATAGTACTTCCCGAAAAATAATAACTCTTCGATAAAATGAATTAAATGGATATCTCGAAGAAAAGAAATAAATATTTTGACGAAACTTAAAATAAATAAGCTTCGAGCCGAAAAATAGAAAATTCGAGCTTAAATATAAATAAATAAAAAGAAATTAGAATTTAAATCGCCGAATTAGACTATCGATAAGAATTAAATTAAGTCGAAATGAAAGAAGGTATTTTTATATATAAGAAGAGTTTCTGAGACAAATAAAATTTTAGGAGTTTGAAACGACTAAACGATAAATTCGTTTTATAATAATTTTAAGAATTACGAGTTAAATCAAAAATAAAATGAAAATACGAATATAACTTTAATTTAATTTATTTTATAAAATCAGGGGTGTTACATTGCTTCTATTCTTCTCTTCTTGTTTCTATTGAATGCATCGTTCTACATTTGCTGCTGCTCGTTGTTCTCTCTTTTTCACTATCTTCATTCTCCTAATTTTCCCTCTTCGTTTCAACGTTGTTACCAGCCAATGTCGCTGCTGCTGTCTGTTGTTGGTATTTTAGTCGTGATTTTGTTGTTCATTCCCGCCTTTATGTTCGTTTGATTTGTTTCCTTTTCGATGCTATTATTGTTCGATCTCTTGTCCTTCTTCCTCCTCGATCTCCATTTTTTTTTCTTCTTCTTCTTCCTCATACCTTTCTGCTGCTGTAATGTCGGTTTGTACTGCTACTGTTGTTTGTCTTTTCTCCCCTTCTTCTTCTGTTTTCTTTACCGTTAATTTCTGGACCGTTTCGTCATGTTCTCGTTTTGCCTTCTGCTGCTTATCACTCTATGTTCTTCGTTCTTTTCCCTTTTTTCTCTTCTCTATTTCTGTTCATTGTCCCCCCCCCGGTCTTATTTTTCTTTCTCTTCGAGTTTCTTCTGCTGCTATTTCAGTTACGTTAGCATTTCACGCTGCTGTTATTACTATCCTGACGTGAACCTGCGGTTGATGTTGTTTTTGCCATTCTCTGTTGCTGCCCATGTTGCTGTTGCTCATTGCTGTTGTCGATGTTTGCTCGTTCTCGGGTTTGTCCTTCCAATCAGAACCCGACGAAGTTTTTATTGAAGAACAAGTTCCTGAGGCAACTTTAAGACTATTGAAGGTTGGACGGAGCTTGGACTGATCATCAAGAAGGGCCAATTACGCGATCGTTTCGGTTTTTGACCCGAAGGTAACTTTAGGACGTTACTCGATGTTATATCGTATGTTTGAGTAGTAGTATGTAGTAAATATTTTAACTTCGGTTTTCTAATTTTAGCTATTTATTTGCTAAAAATAATATTTTAAATTGTGTGTTATAAATAATTTTACGACTTTCGATATCGTTTTATAAATCGTTAGTAATTTTATTATTTAATATCGTTATAATATTTTGTTGGTTATCGTGACACTAGTAACTAAATAATGTCGATTTCATATTTCGTCTTATTTCATTAATTTATAATTTTCACTTAAAATTCGTATTTTTATATTTTAATCGAAATTCGTATACTTGTTAATGAATTAATTTTTATTTTACGATTTATTCTAATAAATGAGAAAATAGTCGATTTTGTTTTAAATATATTTTTAGTCGGGACTATTTTCACTAATAATTTCCTATTTGTTTCCGATTGACTATTTTTATTAAAACCCATATTATTTATTAATAAAAACTATCTGTTAAAAATAATTTGAATTCTTCGTAAATTTCATTTCATTTATAAAGTTCGTCGACTCAGTTAATTTTGATATCGTTTTTTTTCTTAAAACATCTATTTTCTAAAATTTGTAGTTTTAACTCGATTTCCTAATTATTTATAAAATACTATATATTGACTTATTATATTTTATTTATATTTCGAGTAAAAAATTTAGAAATATATTAAAGTTACGATAACGACGGTAATAATAAAATATTAATTTCGTTAGAAATGCTATTTTTATACATTTCACCTATTTTAATAACTTACGTATTTTCTATAACAATGTTTCTATTTTAAGTAAGTATCTAAAATTAGTAAGTTTCTATTTATAGAAAGTTTTCCTCTTAATATAAAATGTTTATTCCTTTTTCCTTCGTATTATTCTAATGATTATATCTTTTGTTTGTATCGATAATGGCTGTTTTGGGTTATGGAATAAGGACAAGTGTACGGGTAGAGTAATACAGTCTAGGTTATACGTTTTTGACATCAACTATAAAGCTGGTGTGTCTATGTTGAGACACATTGATCGTTGAACTGAGCATGGTTTGTGTTCAGGAGTGTGTATATTTTGACATTAAACTTAGATATCGCATCGTGTAAGTCGCCGTCGGGTTTAACTGGATTACGGTTGGTGTCCAGGAGGGGTGTACATTACTTAAGCCAGGACCTCGCTGCACGCAGTCCTGTTATAGTTGAGTTGCCTAGTTAGAGACCGAAGTCTAATTTGTTTTGACTAAGTTCTCGAAGCTAATTTGAGTATTATTCTAGTGAAAGTCTATTCCGTTGCACTGATTGATTCCCATAACGCCATTTTTGAATATTATTATTATCGATTGATATTGACTTGCAGGTTTGCAAAATGCTTTAAGTTTCGCTGAAAACTTATTTTTATTATATCGTTTTAAATGTTCTCTCATTTTAATTATTTTGATATAGTAATACTATTATTTTTCCATATGTTATAATATGGCTGGGAGAACGTCCGAGTTACTCCCCACTGACGTGGCTGTTATGTTTATAACATGACAGGTAATTGCTGCTGGGTTTTGGGTGTGAGCTAACGAGTAGCGTGGATCCAACTCTTTCTCTATTCATGTAAATTATGGATTTTTGTAACCCTTTTTGGAGAATATTTATTTCAGCCCTTTTGTAAAAAGTGGCCTTTGTATTGACTTACCATTTCTTTTAATAAGATATAGTTTGTCAGTGTGTTTTAATCCCAACTCTACAGTGTTTCCGCCACTGTATTGCGTTAGATTTTCTAGGGGATTACAACCAAGTTCATATCGTATCAGCGAAATCACCAAAATATTAACTCAACGAAGCCACAATCTCGTTGGTCGAAGGATTTTGAACTATAAATCCATCAAGATGATTCGCATAAAGTATTCCTCAAAACAACGCGATAAATCCAACCTTTAATTGCGCAATATGTTTCTCTTCTTCGAGGACAACAACAATTTATCCAAGCTAGATCACTCAACTCCAAAGTTCATAGGTTACAACCTAAACAACGATAAACGATCTAATTCCTTAAAAACACGGGTAATCTATGTCAATCAAAATTTCTAGCATTAATGAAAACCTTCCATGGTACCACAACACCCAGGCTAATACTTTAAACAATACTCTATTATCCCAAATATTCGCGATGCGTCCATTCAATAAGCATCAGGTAAGAATCCCAAAGTAATATTATCAGTTACACTTAATTCGGTTCTTGGCTAGGTACTAGGTATCCACCAAATATAATGTACTCTTACTACTCCAAAATATCATTCAATTTTAAGTACTCTCTATAATCATGTAACCTATAACCCTAGGTTTAGTGTCTAAAGTAACATTCTAATTCCATCAAACAATAATTTGCCATTCAAATAATCCTCAAGAATTTCTTACTCGCTTAGAAAATAGGGTAGACTCACAATCCTCGAACCAGGTAGCAAGGATTTACCAGACCTCAAACATCTATAACTTTTCACGGGGTTCACTAAGACAGAATCCGGTCTAACCAAAGAATCTCAAGAGAAAGATGGTAGAATAGAAGAATAGAACAAGGATTCACCAAGCGAAAGAAGATGAGAATTTAAAAGAGAAGAATTAGAAGAAGCGGAGGCAGGAAGAAAAGAATCAACGATCCTAAACAAGTAAGATTTAAAAAGAAAGAAGAATCTTCGGACCTCTAAGGTTCACAAAGGAAAATGCGGGATATCTTCATCATCTCGTAGAGACACGAGCACACTAGTCTTGTGTTGCTTCACCTGGATCCAACAAGGAGTTAACTCAGATCTAGGTCTACTGCACTAGCGAGGAACCGAAATCTACTATTGATCATCTGGCGGCCTGTAGCTTGAGCAAACTGGGTCTGTGCTGGAAAGTCACCAACAACAATCTCCTTGGAGCACCAAGCTGTCCACTCGAGTCAGCAGGCGTTGAGAGTTCTAAGCAGGTCTTGTTCCGATTTGGAGCAGCATCATATCGACATCTTGTTCATTCATCTTCTTCCAGACAAAAGAAGCAAATATTCAATGCTAGTCATTGAGTTACAAGAACATATAAACCTAACAGTTAAGTCCTTATTTTGTTTCTACCCATCTCTCACTAATATTTCTTTAATGTTCAAATCATTTACTGGTGTTTTTCCTAAAATTAGGTGTAAGCGTCGGGAGCAACAATGCTCTGATACCAACTGTAACCCCCTATAAATTCTAATGGAATACAGTGGCGGAAACACTGTAGATTGGGATTAAACACACCGACAAACTATATTCTATTAAAAGAAATGGCCAGTCGATACAAAGGCCACTTTTTACAAAAGGGCTAAAAAGAAAATTCCTTAAAAGGGTTTACAAAAATCCAAAAGTAACATAATTGATAGACTAGGATCCATGCTATTCGCTAGCTCACACCCAAAACCCAGCAGCAAAAACCTGTCATGTTATAAACATAACAGCCACATCAGTGGGGAGTAACTCGGACGTTCTCCCAGCCATATTATATCATATGAAAAATAATAGTATTACTATATCAAAATAGATAAAATGGAAAACAATTAAAACAATATAGTAACATAAGTTTTTAACAAAACTTAAAACGACTGCCAACCTGCAAGTCAAAACCAATCGATAACTATAAAATCCAAAATGGTGTTATGGAAATCAATTAGTGCAACGAAATAGACTTTCACTAGGATCATACTAAACTAGGTTCGAGAATTCAGTCAAAACAAATTAGACTTCAGTCTCTAACTAGGCAACTCAAACTATAACAGGACTGCGTGCAGCGAGGTCCTGGCTTAAGTAATGTACACCCCTCCTGGACACCAACCGTAATCCAGTTCAACCCGACGGCGACTTACACGATGCGATATCTAAGTTTAAGGTCAAAATATACACACTCCTGAACACAAACCATGCTCAGTTCAACGACCAATGTGTCTCTAACTAGACACGCCAGCTTTATAGTTGATGGCAAAACGTATACCCTAGACTGTATTACTCTACCCGTACACTTGTCCTCATTCCATAACTCCAAAACAAGCCATTATCGATATCGAGAATAAATAATCATTATAAATAATATGAAGATAAAAGGGAATAAACATTTTATATAAAAAGGGAAACTTTTTATAAATAGAAACTTACTAATTTTAGAAACTTACTTAAAATAGAAAGTCTTATAGAAAATACGTAAGTTATTAAAATTAGTGAAATGTATAAAAATAGTATTTCCAACGAAATTAACATTTTATTTAATTCGTTACTCATATAAAAATAGAAAAATAGTCGTTATCGCAACTTTAATATATATCTAAATTCGTTACTCAAAATATAAACAAAATATACTAAGTCAATATGTAGTACTTTATAAATAATTAGGAAATCGAGTTAAAACTATAAATTTTAGAAAAGAGATGTTTTAAGAAAAACGATATCAAAATTAATTGAATCAACGAGTTTTATGAATGACATGAATTTTAGAAAAGTTTCAAATTATTTTTAGCAAACAGCTTTTATTAATAAATTATACGAATTTTAATAAAAATAGTCAATTGTAAACAAATAAGAAATTATTAGTGAAAATAGTCTCGACTAAAAATATATTTAAAACGAAATCGACTATTTTCTCATTTATTAGTATAAATTGTAAAACAGAAATTCATTTATTAAACAAGTATACAAATCTCGATTATAATATAAAAATACGATTTCGAGTTAAAATTATAAATTAACGAAATACGAAGAAAATATGAAATCGTTATTATTTAGTTACTAGTGTCACGATAACCAACAAAATATTACAACGATCGTAAATAATTAAATTACTAACGATTTATAAATCGATGTTGAAAGTTGTAAAAACATTGATAATGCATACGATTTAAAATTAATATAATTAGCAATAATATAGCTAAAATTAGAAAATCGAAGTTAAAATATTTACTACATACTACTACTCAAACATACGATATAAAATCGAGTAACGTCCTAAAGTTACCTTTGGCGCAAAAATCATCAAAGGACTTGTCGTTCCATCTATTTCCCCAAGCTTCGATCCAACTGATATTCGTCTTCAAACCACTTCGAGGCCCCACGGAATCCAAGACACACAGAAACAGAAACAAAGGGATTAGGATTAAAGAAGGTCGGAAATGACTAGAGATGACCCGGAACGTGACAAGGACAAAAAGGGAGGAGCGAGGAAGAACTACGAAACGAGACGGAAAAGGAGATCGATAAACTTCGGAAATTTGAGTATAAGAACAAGTTAAAAACTGGTACGAGCACCGAGGATAGAAGATAAAGAAGAGTGAAGAACAAAGGCTCGATATCATCCAAGGTCGTAGCATTCATAACAACAACCGTAACAACGAGCATCAAATACAACGATCAGTAGCAACAAAACTAAGAAGATGAGACTAGCAGCAAGGCAGAAATCGATGAAGAAATAAGATCGCAACACCGAAACATCAGCAGAACGACAAAACAGGGGCAAAACATAAGCGAATAGACCATAAACAGCAACAAAAGAAGCAACAGCGACCGCACCAACGAACGACTGGAATAAAAATGATGACAGCAGCGTATAGCAGCAACAAAACGCGGTAGAAGAATAAGAAAAGAAGATGAAAACGGAGAAGAGAACGGACAGCAGCAGATAGTCGGAAACAGCACAATACGAAACGTACAGCAGCAGTAATACCAAACAACAGAACGTGACAACAGCAGATGTAGTAACAGCAAAACGGAACCAAACCGACAGAACAATAATAGACAGCAGCGGCAACAGAACATGAAAATAGCAGCAGCACAAGAGCAGGCGGAGAAGAGAAAGAAAAGAAGAATAAGAAAAGGAGGACGAAAAACAGCAGCGATGATTACGACGGCAAACGAACGTATAACAACACACGCAGAGAAGGAGAGGCAGAGGAGAAAGATACTACCTTAACATATACATGCGACATAAAACAGGGGAGGCCGCGATGCAACGGTGCGAAAACAGGGGAAAAACGATTGACGATGATGGATGACGGTGACTGATGGTGATGCGATGATGGAGGAGATGGGGAGCGGCAGTTGAAGAGCGTGAAGAAGAAAGAAAAGGAAATGGGGGTGTGAGGTGATTAGGGTTGAAAGCGGGAAGGAGGCTGGTGGTTGAGAACAAAGAGGGAGGAAGTTAGAGTTTAACAAGTGGGTTATCAGTACCCTGGGACGAGATAAAGGTGTTCATCGATAAATGGGTTGAACTTTAAGTCGGCCCATGAAAGAAATCGAATTAAGATCGGTTAAAAGAAAAAGGTAAACAAGCCGAATAAAATACTAATGAAATAAGATATTTTCCAGTGTTAGAATAAATATTTGGGACAGAAAGGATATTTGGAAAAATAAATAAGTAGAAATATTCGAGACAGGCTCGAAGTTAAGGAAAATAAATAAGTCAGTTCGAAAGGGAAAAATTGAGTGTATCTTGAGAATAAAATAAACCTTCGCGATAAAAAAAATAAAGCTTCATGAGAAAAGTAACGAATGTACGACGAAAACGAATTAAGTTGATTTCTCGAGGAAAATAATAAATGATTTAACGAGGCTTATGAAAACGAGTTCCGCTTTAAAATAATATAAATTCAAGTTTAAATCGAAAGAATTTAGAATTCAAATCGTCGAAACAGTAGTTCAATAAGAATTAAATTAGATGTATAGAATAAATCAAAACAAGAATAAAAATATATTTTAAATATAAGAAGAGGTTTCGAGACAAATGGAATTTTAGGAGTTTAAACGATTAAACGATAATTTCGTTTTATAAAACTTTTAAGAATTACGAATTAAATCATAAAAATAAAAATATGAACAACATTTTAATCTAATTTAAATTCATAAAAATCAGGGGTGTTACACCTACAACCAAGACATTATAGTCTCCTGCGCCACTTAACACCCGCGCAAAGCGTGGCACCTCTGACTGAGTGGGCAAACTAAACCCCAGGCCACCATCTATCAAAGGTCGACTATACAAACGAAGGCATGCACACAACAGAAGGTAACAAACAAATCTAACACAGAAACATTGCAAAATACGTAGATAAGTGCAAATAAAAGCATTGTATCTAAACAAATCCACAACACTCTGCTCCCTTGAGCAGAGGTAAAACATTCAAGCCTTCTGCTCCCTTGAGCAAAAGTAAATTCAAAACAAAGTTTAAATTTTTAACAAAGTATTTTTTTTTTGCCGCACAGGGCAGTGAAACCAGAGAACAATCAAAATAGGCTGAACGGCCTAAGCATCTTCTTCCTCAGGAGGGAGGGTGGCAAGAGGCTCCACCACCACAGCAATGTCAGCGCCTGCATCCACTTACTCGGGTGCCTCCTGAGCTGTTGGGGGAGAGGAAACCGACTCATTTACCACTTCCTCCTCACCCCCAGCAAGCATCTCCAGATTGAAGCCGTTAGGAAATTCCACTTCCATCCTTATTTCCAAGGCAGCCAAGTCCCAACTCACATTCTTCCCCTTAGAGTAATCCTTGACCATCTGAATTTCAGCACTCAGAGCTGACTAGCTGAGGGCACCCTCCATATTTTTCTGCAGTTCAGCCACCTTCTCCTGAAGACCAGAGTTGACACCCTGGACCTGAGCAAGTTCAGCTTTAATCTCCTCCACAGCAACGTGACGCTCCCTCTCCTGCCTGTTAGCCTGATCCAGCTCCTCCCTCAGATTTGCGAGCTCCTCCCTCAGCTTTGCAACCTCCTCCCTGGCCTGGCTAACCTCCTCGATCAGACGAGCATTGTCAGATTGGAGCCGACTCCCCAGGTCCCTAAGATGGGACACACCACCCTTCAAAAACAGGCCCATCTGAATAGTCTGATCAACACCACAATAGTCAATTATACGGTCAAAGTTGGGTAGATTCAAGAGTCAAGAAAATAAGATTACCTCAAAGGCATGAGCAGTGATATGAGCAGCCACCTCAAGGAGAGGCTCCCTAGCCATCACCGCCTCGTAGCCTGGGAAGAGGAGCTGGTCCAGAGGAGACAGATCCGTCAGGGTTCTGATAGTCCCAAAGCCCTTGGGAAAGGCAAGCAATATATCGTCAGAAGCATACTCCACGGAGTGGGGAGCGGAAGGCTGAGGAGAATCGAGCAAATTGATCACAGGAGGCTCCTCCACGGGATCAGCCCGTGCGGAAGGAGAAAGGTTGCGCTTTCTCTTAGAACCGGATGAGGGGGCAGGAGAAGAACCAGATCCCTTCCTAGAGGATGAACGGGTAGCCATACTCTTTCTTCTGGCCCTGATTCGGTCCAAAGTCATCGGAGCCTTTGACTTATCTAATGAAATCAAAAAACACAAAGTAAGCTCCACTTCAAGGAAAGACCAGGACATATATCAATCGACTTAGCAGATCGTTCCTCACCTGGAGACATGACGTCAGTAAAAGGAGGACAAGCACCGTTCTTGGAAGGAATGAAGAGGTTAGTGAAGGTACGTTGCTCGGAATTTAAATCGGAGAGTCGAGCGGCAAAATCAAGAATCGGCGTCACCCCCTCAGGTTGTTGTAGGCCTACAACATGAAATCAGTAAGAATCGTAACTGTGCAAGAAAACCTGAAAGCTGAGAACATGACGAATACCTGCAGTGGATCCCCACTCAGAAAAGAGATAATCATGAGGAAGAGGGGAAAAAGAATCGGCCTTCACAAAGATGAAGTCTTTGAACCAATCGGCATCAGGAGGGTTGGTTGGGAAGATTATGCCAGGAAAGCCCTTATCTTTCACGCGCATAGTTACTTGGCCACATCCCAGGGGCCTCACCTGGAATACGGCACAGACATCGCCCAAGGAGAAGTTCCTCTAATGACGATGGTTTAAGATGCAGAAAGATAATAACACCCTCCAAGTATGGGGGGCCAATTGACAAGGGGCGAATTTGTAATAGGTTAAAAGTTCTTGAACAAGTGGAGGAAAAGGGAAACGCAGGCCTAGGAAGAACGAATAGGCGTACATGCAAACCCATCCTGGTCGGATGAAGTCTGCTCTCTTCCCAGGAGAGGGGATATGAACTTCCACCTCCTCACCGAAACCAAAAATCTCTTTGATGAAGGAGAGATCATCATCAGTGAAACTGGAGTCGCAAGAATGTGTCTTGCCCAGAATAGAGGAAGGGGAGAACACCGCCGGCGATGACGGAAAAGAGGGAGTAGAAGGAATAGGGGACTTGCCACGACTTGAATTAGGAGCCATAGAGGGAACGAATATGACAAGAGAAAGAAAGAGGAAATCACCTGAAAACGGGAAAGGTACGTCGGCAGCGGCAACGGACGGCGAGGAAATGAGAAGGTTGAGTTGGATTGAATTTCAAAAACCTGGGGTTAGAGAGAAGATAGAGGGAGTAGAAGTGACTAGAGAGAAAAGATAAGTAAATGGGGTAAGGGAGAGGGAGTAATACGGGGAAGTGTGAGTAGTAATAAGGAGAGAGGATGAGTGGTTGGGAAGTGTAAGAGGTAGAGCAAAAGGCAAACTCTACGAAAAATAAATCGTCGCCAAAATTACCCACGACGAACACCAACAAAAATTCCCGCCTAATATGAGCTTAGTCAGAAATTTGGGGGCATTTGTTCGGGATAAAATTCACACCCTCAAGTGACGACGTGGCATCCTTGAAGTCAAAGTCGAAAAGTCAAGGGATCAAATACGGAAAGTCATGAGGCAGTACTCGAAAGTCAAAAGTCGAAAGTTGGAATAGTCATAAGTTAAAAACATGGTTAACAAGTCGAGATCCAAGACCAACCACAGCAATGGGCCAAGTCCATAGCATAGCAGAATGGGGAAACAGATTGATCAGGAGAGCAGCCCAATATCAAGAAGCAAACCTCATTCAAAAAAAACAATGGACCAAGTCAAACAAACAACTCCCTAAACTCTAGGATTGGTTCCACCAGAAGGGGAGAGGAATCTGGAGAAAGAAGGGGGAGAAGTTGGGTGAACGGCTAAAGAAGCGGAGAGGAATATAAAGACGACAATCACAACAGGAGCATCATTCAACCCATCCTCAACACACTTCAAATCTGAGCAAACACACTTGCAAAAATAGAAAACAGTCAATCATAGTCTAATACTTGTACTTGTATTTCATTCTTTGTTCCTTTTCGTCCTTAGTAGAATCTTGGCGGGATTCCGACTCCCCCCGCGGTTTTTCCCACATTGGGTTTCCGCGTCACCAAATCTTGTGTTCCTTACTTTCTTTCGTTATTCCTTGTTCATTAGACCTAATTAGATTCAATCGATTCGTTGGTGTTAGTCCGATCACTTTAACCCGCATTGAAACTATAACCCGGTAATTTTTTTACCAAAACACTAGCCACAACTAACGAGTCCCGTCCGAGAACAAGAACATGTAGGTTGAGGGTGCAATATTCCCATTCTTCTTTTTTTTCCTTCTTCTCGTCGTCCGTTCGTCCCGATTATCATCTTTTTTTCGTTTTTTTATTTAATCATCGCATCTCTAATATCGATAGTATTATTAGTATAAAACATTAAAATACTTGTGAATTTGTGTCGAGTGCGAATGATGTCGGGATAAGAAAACCCGAATATACAAGGGTATTGCACCCAGCGTTGCCGGTCGCTTATCCCGACACCCCTTGCACTTGATTATTGAAGCAAGTCAACTTAAACACTAGTTTTTTTACTTTTGTCCACATTGCCATCAAACGCATATTTCATCGATTTTCAAAACTATTTTCAAAACGAGTACTTTTTTTCAATTAGGGTCGAAACCCATTGACGCGGATCCGACATCACATAATCCCTAGGGATTCGTTACGATGTCGGGAAGCCGAGGGAATCAAGTCTTTCAATTCATGTAAAGTGTCAATCTATTAGATGCGATACCAATTCAATAATTGGATGTCGAATCTAAACGATTTAGTCAAATAATTTAGCTAATACAATTTTCCGTTGATGCTTAAAATAGATGTCATTAATTTGATAAGAATGCGACACTATAAACGCGGAGGAAAATTTATATCGTTTTAGTTAACTTAAACGACTAATAGCAATTTTTTAGTTCCGCTCTAATATTCGATATCGATTCAATAATCGAACGTCGAATATGACGAGTATGATACATGTGAATCGAGCATAAATCTTATAATATTTATGCCCGATTCAACAAAGTCATCAAATTATCAAAATCAAAAGCAATTTCGAAATCGATAACAAATTGCAAAGCGAACCTTGGTTCGTACAGGGGGCACTCGATCGAGTGCCTAGTCCACTCGGTTGAGTGGCACCCCAAAAATGAGACAGAAGGCTATTTTGACAACCACTCGGTCGAGTCTCGCCATGACCCGATCGAGTGGCCGTGCACTCGGTCGAGTTCTCACATAACTCGGTCGAGTGACGTCTCAAAATCTGGACATAAGCTTCTTCAGAGGTCCACTCGGTCGAGTCCCTCAATGACACGATCGAGTGGCCCCTGTACCACGTCAAACCACGAGTCCTACAATGCCATTTGAGTCGCGTTAACGTTTTTTTATGACTTAGGTCAACACGTGCCCAATCTATCACGTGAAATATTACTTTTCAAAAACTATGCATCATCTTATTTACGTGATTCCATTATTCGTGACTCATTATTATCGTTGTACCGTTACTAACAAGTTTGTTATTTTCTTGTTGATTTATTTTCATTGTTTATTTTATTGTACTAAAATGAACTCGCATGCTAAATTTAACTTCGACGTTAGAATTAGTTGCATTAAATCGACATAGAAACCCATTCCATTTTTCGCATGTCTAGGGAACATATTGTTTGCATAACATTTTCATCGTTCAACTTACGCGCGTATTAGAAAGTCATTCGATATCTTAGTAGAGGCCGCTAATGTGCGGGCGGGGTTGGGTGTCCTTTGTGGGCTTCCCAACACGTACCCTCACCCCTTACTTAGAACCTCGGTTTCCGGATGCCCGAAACCGTTGGCGCACGAGAGTCATTCAATACACGGTATCCGATAATGTCGGTATCGGTATCAAATGCAAAGGGACGAGCCCAATAAACTCTGACATCGGAAATGGGCCGTATTTTGTATACGGCCCACTACGACATAGAGTGGGTTCGAACGGGCCCGAACTCCCACAAAGTTCGGTGGCGACTTCACTTCGATTTAAATTTCAATTTGATCCATTCTCATATGGAGATTCATTCGCCTCCCCAAACCCACGCGTGGCCGCGTCGGGGTGGACCTATGTCATGTCCACAATTTGGCGACTCCGCTGGGGATTAACTGATGCGTGACTTACCATCGGCATCCTCAAGGTGAGACTCGAATAGAAATCGTTTGACTAGTACAATACGCGTCTTAGTTTTACAGTTCATGCATAACCCTATATTTTCCCGGGCCGGTACTTGCGACCGACGTCCCACTATACCGTGATGTACTCCAATATGGATATGTCAAAGGTGTCCATAGTCGATTCGAGTGGGTTTCGTGGCATGTTCTAAACTCAACTCGACTTAGAAAGTCCGTCCCGATCAACGTCTAGACTATGCGCACTGGTATAGACCCTCTATAAACCGACCGAGACTTAGTGTAAAGCATACATAGTGTCGTTATAATGCTTGCGTTACTATCTGCTACTTGGTTTCCGTGTCGTTTTTTTCAAAACCGTCTTTTTCAAAATTTGGATCTTTTTCAAACTATCCAATTTCAAAACCCGGGACGTATACCGAATTTAGGACTTATGATTTTACTCAAAATAGCCTATTTCTAGCCGGTATTCTGCCCATTTCAAAACTCGAAAATATTTTCGAACCTTCAAAACCGTGGCCCGATATGTTTTCCGGTTTTCTTTCGAAAAATCGGACCCCTCCACCGTTTTTTTTTTCGGATTTTCCAAAAATCCTCTTCCAAAACCTTCCTCTTCTTAGGACTTCCCGTATTTAGCATGTGTCGGGTCTTGTCGTAAGTCGTCGAAGTCTTTAGCGTCGAAACTCTGTCGATCCTACATCACGAGTTTCTTCCCCATCCCAGTCCGCCTTATTAGACTAAGTCCTGGCTCACCTACGTAGGACATACTCCTACAAAGGAGGGCCCGTCTACACAATCGAGTCTAAAAGTCTGGGGATGTCTCACGTGGACCTTCTTTCGAACAGGACTCGGCCGATCCGCCGAATCCTAAAGAAGGCCCACTTTTCACAAGTCACCCGTCTAGGTGTCTTTTCCGAGTCACTTCCCTTTTCAGTCTTGCTCGGGATGTACTTTCTATTCCAGGATTTGGGCTAGTTTCTGATAATGCAGTGTTCTTACAGTCAGGCCACCCGAGATCAGAGATCAACGCAAGATGGACGAACTGAAGGCTGCGCTGGCCAAGATCAAAACCCAATTGACTGCCATCCAGACCGACCAAACGACCTTGGCCACCTGTGTGAGTGCCGTAGAGAGGGTAGCCCCTATTGAAGGATCTGAGCCCACTGGGCCCATAGCTGAACTAATCAGCGTTGTTCGCAAGCTCGAAGAACAGGTTCACCTGTCAACGAACAACTCAATCCACACTGAAAATGCTCGTTCCTATTCGCCTTTGAGGGTACTGAAGACCCGGTCCACCACATCCGGGCTTTCAAAGATTTTATGGCAGTCAAAGGGGTGAAGTCCACCATGTTTAAGCATTTATTCCCTTCCTCCCTTGAAAAGCATCCCAAGGCCTGGTACTACAGGCTCGATTCCAAGAAATACAAGACTTGGGACGATGTGGCGACTGAATTTGCTCGGAATTACGCTGATAATACCTAGATCCAGACTACAATGCGTACTCTGGAAGTAATGGCCCAAGAGCCCAAAGAAGGTTTCACCAGATATCTCCAAAGATGGCGGGCCGAGAGTGTGAAGCTGGTTGATAAGCCCAGCGAGAAAGTTCTAGTGGAGGCTTTTGTCAAGAACCTCCTCCCTTCCTACCGGGTCCATCTGCGGTATGCTGTCATCCCCAATTTTGCCACCCTAACTGAAATGGGTACAAGGATTGAGGACGACTTACGGTTAGAGAGTCTGACTAAGGCCTCTACCAAGGGCTATCAAGGGGCCAGTTCATCTATGAGCAAGCCCACACCTGCAGCTGCAACCCGCAGCATTTTTGTGGACATTACGTAGGTCCACCCCGACGCGGCCACGCGCGGGTTTGGGTAGGCGAATGAATCTCCATATGAGAATGGATCGAATTGAAATTTAAGTCAAATTAGGAGTCGCCACCGAACTTTGTGGGAGTTCGGGCCCATTCGAGCCCACTCTATATCGCTATGGACCGTACACAAAGTATGGCCAATTTCGATTTCAGAGTTTATTGGGCTCGTCCCTTTGCATTGCGATACCGATACCGTCACTACCGGTTATCCTGTATTGAATGACTCTCGTGCGCCAACGATTCCGGGCATCCGAAAACTAAAGTTCTGAGTAAGGGGTGAGGGTACGTGTTGGGAAGCCCACTAAGGACACCCAACCCTGCCCGCACTTAGCAGCCTCTACTAAGACATCGTTTGACTTTCTAATATGCGCGTTAGTAATCCGATAAAATGATATGCAAACAACATTTTACGAGATATAAATATCGAGTGGGTTGCTACGTCATTTTAATGCATCTAAATTATTGTCGAGGTGATTTAGCATGCGATAGTTCATTTATAAACGGTAAAACGCAAATAAACAAAAGCAAGGCAAAATAAATCGGTTACAAGTTACACGGGCGGAAATACAACCCGGCCAAAACGAAAATGGCGAATAAAAGTGGAATAACATAATAATTATAGTACTAATATGAACAAGACCGAGAGTTTGGAAAATTGGACAAACTTCGGTTAAACACACATTATGTTGTGTGCTAAACGAAGGACGGAGATTTTAATACGCGTCCGCGTATGGGACCTAAGCGTGATGCTAGCTCGATTCCGGATCTCAATGCCTTGTCCCGACTTATCATACCAAAAATGATGTCTAGATTAGTCATGCATCGGATACGACTAAAGAGTCGTCGACACATAACTAATCATGGGAGACATTGATCAAAGTCGTGAAGGTGAAATAAAATGCATGGATTTTAGAAAGGAAGATCACGTGATCGACTTTGCACGCGACGACCGAAATCGTAAAAAAAAAAAGACGAGGCTTGCATGATGTTTGAAGCTCTCGGTTTTGTTGAATAAAGAAGTCCACTCGACCGAGTCGTGGCATGGACTCGATCGCGTGACCTTCTTACGGGTCTACTGCCTCTTTTTTGGGGTGCTACTCGATCGAGTAGCCTATGGCACTCGATCGAGTGCCCTCTGTACGAGCTACTGCTCGTTTTCGTAAAGGGCTATACGAAATTACAGGTGGTTTTAAAATCGACAATTAACCGAGTCGCATATAAATATAAAATTACTTATATTCAACTCGGTTTTCGATACTCGTAATGCGCATGTTAGGATTACGAGACCGTTATCGGAGACTTTGAAAAAAAGGTGATGTGAAAATCATTTTGAATCGGACCGGGACGAAATTAATTACCTCCGCGTTACGTCATCTTTAATAATCCTTGCGGATTATGTGATGCTCGGTTTAGCGTCAACGGGTTTCGTACCGATCTTTAAAAATGGAATTAAACACGTTCAATTACGCGCCATCACGATCGCATTACGCCCTTGACTGCTTAGGGCGGTGCTCCTCGAAAGGGCGCCACCACTATCGCGGCTCGTAAAGGGATTAAATGGACTTTGTGCAATAGTCGTAGTCAAACGGGTTGAGTCCGAACATGGTTTATTTATTAATATGTATGCGGTATTTAATATTATAACAAAATGTAAATGATGATAATTAAATGTTAGGAGTTAGATGCGATAGAGAAAATGTTAGATGTTAGTGTTAGTAATAATGTGTCGTTACTATCGACTAATTATAGTATAGGTACATAAACATAAATAAAAAAACGAAGAAAACGAGAAAGAGAAAGGAGATGTCGGTGTTGAATTTCACACCCTCAACCTACCTGCTCTTGCTTCTCGGAATACGGTTCGTCAAATGGCGGCAAAGGCGCGGGAACGTCGAGATACGTAGGAAGAGTTGATGGTATGTGTATTTGTATGGAGATGTTTTATCGGTTTTTCGAGGGATAAGGACTCAGTTTTTGTGTGGATTTGCTTAGGGTTGTAGTGTGTTGTGATGGGGGACTTAGGGTTGAAAATGTGAGGTTTTGTATGTGATGTTGGCTGAAAAAGTTGGTGAAAAAAGCTTGTGAAGTGTTGAGGGTTGACGGGGTATTTATAGAAGAAACCCCACGACCTAAGGTCACTCGATCGAGTGGCCCTAGTGCACCTGATTGAGTGCCCTAAAAAAATGGGTCTGTTCGGTTTTTATGGCTCCACTCCATCGAGTGAGGCCAATCCACTCGATCGAGTGGATCACGCGGATGAGCTTTTTTAGAAAGGAATTGACTTTTGAATTTTTTGAAAATGTTGGTTGGCGCAAGTTTCTAGAAGCTTTGTATTTGGCTGGTTTATGAGACGGATTCGCCTTTGACCGGGTTTTGACCCGGTCGCTAAAAGATGGTTTTTTATTTTTGGTGTCGGTTTTGGCCCAAATTAGTCTCATTTTATTGGAAACGGTCCACTGGGCCTGAATTTGAGGTCAGTTTTGTGAGATTTGTATCCCGTTAAAAGACCATGCCGGACATTACTGATTCCGAGCCCATATTCGAGCGCGTTAGAGCATGTTTGCGTCCGATCATCATCGGGTGTTTTGTTGGAGACCGCTATAGACACTAGCAGCCAAATGCGGGTGTCTACAGAGCCCCCACTTTGACTGAGGCTTGGATAAGGCGAAAGTCAGAGTAGCTACCAGGCCAATCGAGGATTAGGACCTGGCAGACTTCCGGTCGGGTCGCTTATAGTCCATTGGACTTGCGTGAAGGGCTCGCCAGCCACAAGTTAGAAATCATACCTGAGCTGAAGATGATAACTCCGTGGGGAATTGTGGACTTGCCGTGTAAGTCCCGGGTGAGCCTATATGTGGGCCCATCCCGTGCTAAAACGGGAAAGTGTCGTCTTTAGATTTTCTGCTGGGGAGATATGTGGATTGTGCGGGCTTGCTTCTGAAGCCTCGAGTTGTACCTATATCAGTTATATAAAGTTTTGCATGCAACATTTAGGCAAAACACGACTCGCGGTGGGGAATAAAAATTTGGATAGTTGAAAAATTTTGGAAAATTTTTAAAATATATATTTTTTTAGAATTTTGAAAATTGACAAGACTGCTCGGGATGACTTAGTTCCTATGTCCGTAGGAGGAGACAAGGGTCGGGCCTGTATGTTCTAGGCCCGCTTGGGCCAAGGAGGCACAGCAGCAGGGGAGCTATCAGGGTTTTAACGTTATAAAAACATCATCCTGGCTCCTTTCTCTTCACAACTCTCAAATCTTCTTTCCCTCAAGAAAACTTGTCTTTTTCAAGAAATTTAATTATGGGCATTGAGCGCCTGACTGGCATGTTGCAAGATTGGTCCCACTGCTTTAGGGACGCGAATAAGGTAGCCCTAAAGCAATCGGGCATATTTCAATTGTTCTCGTTTCGCCAGATGCACGTGGATCGCCACTTTCTTGACGCTTGTCTGTCCAATTGGGACGATACCTACCACGTTTTCGCCTTTCCTCGGGGCGAAATCTGTCCTCTCCCTGAGGAGATCGCTGCCATTGGAGGGTGGAACCCACTGCTCCGTCCTGCTGTCCCCTTCTCGGTTCGAGACCCCAGGAGGAAATTACGGAAGTTTTTAGGGCTCTCCCATGCTGAAGTATCCCGCATGATTGAGGGGGATACTATTTCTCTGCTTGCCTTGGCTGAGAAATTCATGAACCCGTACGATGTCTGGGTTTTGCCCATTCACAGCCGCAGGGCGTTTGCTTTTTGCGTGCTTCATGTGTATGCTTTTGAGGGCTATCTGGACTTGCTGTCGTGTATGGGCAGCGTTCGTCTTCTTGTCATTACTGACCTGATGGAGACGGAATACAGTCCTGCGTGGCTGATCACGAGAGAGATCATCCAGAGCTTGGACAACCGCAAAAGGGACGAGTCAGCCCGTTTGACTGGGAGCACCCGTTTTAGAGGTGTCACTCAATCGAGTGATCCCCAAGCACTCGACCGAGTGCCCCTGAGCGGACGTTTAAATTGTCCCGGAAATTCATGAGCTTTGTGTCCTTTTCATCTCTGGCTATTTGAGAGGTTATCGATTATCGAGCCTCCCCCCGACCCGAGTCAATATTGGTTCAACCAAGTGATGACAAGGAGACGGGCTATCGATTCATCCTGTTTTATTGATCAGAAGTACTGGGAAGAAGAATTATCATTCCATCGCGGTCGATTGATTCGATGGGTGGTTCCATGGTGGCCCATTTATGCATGGACAGGTTTGGCACCCAGAGATAAGGCACGCTATCAGGTGATTTTGTCCCTCAGCCAGACAGTTCACCTCTATCCCGATCGCATACTCAGGCAGTATGGGTGGTCCCAGCGTATCCCGGAGAACGAGGCAGTTGTGAGTGAACCTACCCAGCTGACCAACATTATGTGCGACACTTGGATACAAAGATGGTATACCCGAGTTACTTGGTCTGTTCCCGAGTCGCTTCACTCAACCTGGGTGTCCAACTCTTATGAGAAGTGGACCAAAGCAGAGACTGTCGAAGCTCGTGCTGCCTTGAAGGTTGATGAAGCCTTCGACCTGCTTCGGCGAGAGCAGGTTAAAGATAACAAGGGTTTCTTCGATGAAGGCGAGACTCCGGCCACACTGGTCCGTTTAATGTCGGGTCAGAGAGGAAGAGCTAGGACTCTAACTGGGGGGGTCCAGTGCTAGAGGTGCTCGGGGGGAAGTGAGCCCCCAGACAGACTTGGAGAGGAGACTGGGGCATAGATTATCAGTCCAGGACCGACTTGGTCCTAGGGATAGGTTGCCGGAGCACGTACGGGCTCGACTTGAGCCTGTAACAATAGCTGAAGACCCGCTGTCAAAGAAGCGGACCCGTGCTAAGGAGGTTCCCCTTGTCATCCGGGAATCCTCCCCCCCGCCTCGACGTCCCCGGGCTCCTCGCGACCCGAAAGACAGAGGCAAGGGCAAGATGCCCTAGATAGTTGTCTCCATTCATTTATTATTATTTGGATATTATTACTATTTTTGTTGTGTTGTTTTTTTGTGGCTTTTCGTGGTTTTTTGTAATTTGGAAATACCGAGTTTATCGTTTTTTTTTAATAATAAAAGCATTTTATTAGTGAAACTGTTCCTGTCTTTTTCGTCGTTGCGGTGGTTGTGCCCTTTTGAGGGGCTGCCTACGTATCCACAGTTAGTGGAATCAAACCAAACGTAGTTCGGGCGTAGATTTTTTTTTGCAATTTCGAAATACATCAAGACTATTAGTTCGAGATGCGCGACAGTAGGATGAATAATCCTAACTCATTGACTTGCTTATAAATTTTGAAAAGAATGATTTTAATAAATTTTGCAAATGACATTGAGATAAGGTTTAGGGGTAGTAGCGCTTCAGCTGGTCCAAGTTGGTCGGGTTGACAAATTCATTCCCGTCCAGGTCTGTCAGCATTACTGCTCCTCCTGATAGAACCTTCTTTACCAGATATGGCTCAGCCCAATTGGGTTTGAATTTTCCTCTTGGGTCAACCGGTAGTAATGCGCGGACTGATTTGAGAACCAGATCTCCTTCTTTGATATTCCTGGGCCTAACTCTTTTGTTAAAGGCCCGTTGGATCCTCTTTTGATATATTTGGATGTTATTGAGGGCCCGAGACCGCCGTTCGTCCAAAAGAACTAATGAGTCATATCGAGCTTGAACCCAATCCGCTTCGGGCACTTGGCTTTCTAGCAGAATTCTGAGAGACGGTACTTTCAATTTGACTGGCTGGACTGCTTCCATTCCGTATGTCAAATAATATGGAGTTGCCCCGGTTGCAGTACGAATTGATGTCCGGTACCCCCATAGGGCAAAGGGTATTTTATCGGGCTAGTCCCGATAATTATCAGCCATCTTTTTAAGTATGGTGACAATTGTTTTATTAGCAGCCTCTACCGCTCCATCTGTTTGGGGACGGTAAGGCGAAGATGTACGCCTTTGGATTTTATATTTTGCTAGCAAAGTAGCGGTTTTGGCTTGGAAATGGGTCCCGTGATCACTAATGAACTCGTGCGGGACCCCGTACCGACATATAATCTTATTTTGGATAAATTTGGCAACATGCTTGGCATTCAAGATCCGATACGACTCAACTTCGACCCATTTGGTGAAATAGTCGATAGCCACCAAAATGAAATAGTGACCTCCCGTCCCGGAAGGGTTTACCTTTCCAATTATATCAATACCCACGTCGAAAATGGCCATGTTGATGTCATGGTGTATAGTAGGGATGATGGCATATGTTGAACGTTGGCGAAGATTTGACAATTATGGCAGTGTTTGACATATAACTGACAGTCGGTTTCCATACTGTTCCAGTAGTATCCGAGCTTCATGATTTTTCGAGCTAGCATATGGGCGTTCATATGCGGGCCGTTTTCACCGTCGTGTACCTCGGCCATCACCTTTTCGGCCTGCGTTTTGTCGATACATAGAAGTAAAGCCCAATGTGCCGTCTTTTTGTATAACTGACCATCGTCCGTACGAACGAATTGGGTAGCCAATCTTCGCAGGGCCTTCTTGGCCCGGTTTTCAGTTCCTGGGGGATATTCTCCCGTAGTCAAATAGGTTAGAACATCCTGGTACCAAGGTTCCGGATCGGTTATTTCGATATCTTGAATGGCGTTGACATATGCCGGCTCGGACCGTCTTTCGACGCAGATTGGCATACTGGTCAAATGCCCCGGGATGTTTAGTAAGGATGCCAGTTTGGAGAGTGCATCTGCGAACTGATTTTCTTCCCGTGGTAGATAGATATATTCTACCTTCTGGAATTGCTTCTCTAGAACCCTTACTCGCGCTTGGTAAGCCACGAGATTGGCATTCCGAGTTTTCCATTTTTGAAGGGCTTGATTGATAACTAGAGACGGGTCCCCGTGAACCCGGAGATTTGTAACTCCTAGATCAGCGGCCGCTTGCAACCCGTGGATGCATGCTTCATACTCGGCCGCGTTATTAGTCACGTCGAAATCCAGTTTGATGGATAACGGTGTATGCTCCCCTTTGGGTGATATTAGAAGAATACCGACCCCGAACCCTCAAAAGTTGGACGCCCCGTCGAAGTATAGATCCCACGTTTCGGTGTCACTATGGAATATATCTTCGTTTGGGAAGGACCAAGTATCGGTGTGCCCTTCTTCGGTTATGGGACTATCGGCAAGAAATTTGGCTACCACCCGGCCCTTGACAGCTTTTAGTGGAACGAACTTAAGGTCGAATTCTGCTAACATTAAAGTCCATCTAACAATTCTTCCGTTGAGAACGGGCTTTTCGAAGAGGTATTTGATTGGATCCATTTTGGATAGTACCTGAACCTCGTAGCTGAGCATATAATGTCGGAGCTTCTTAGTGGCCCAAACTAGAGCTAAGCATGTCTTTTCGAGCATGGTATATTTGCACTCATACTCTAAAAACTTTTTGCTGATGTAATAAATAGCCCGTTCTTCAGAGTCAACTGTCTGAGCCAGCATAGCCCCCATGGCCGTCTCGGTCGTTGTCAGGTATAACGACAGAGGCAAGCCGGGTTGAGGTGGCATTAAGACTGGCGGCGCAGACAGAATTTCCTTGATTTTATCGAAAGCCGTTTGACACTTGTCATCCCACAGTATTCGTTCTCCTATCTTCAGTTTCTTGAAAATGGGCTCACATACCATGGTGTTCGGGCCAAAAATTTGCACCTTCGGAATGCAACGTGGCATGCTACGAGTGGACGGTCAAAAGGTCAAAGGTCAAAAGTCAAAGGTCGAAGGTCGAAGGACAAAGGTCAAAAGACGAAAGTCGACGTTATTAGAGTCACTGAGTCAGACGGAACCCGAAACAACAAAAGACGATGGGCCAAACAAGGCAAAGAAACGTCTTGCAGCCCATTTAGAGAATGCAGCCCACCAGAGAAAAGGTCAAGGAATATCCCCTAAATTTATGGGATTCCTCCTGCGGACCAGGAAATAAATGAGGAGAAAAATATAACTGCCGAGGAGGAGGTTAAATGCCAAGATATCAAGGAATAAAGGGGTTAAATGCCAAGATTCCCAACCATAAATGGGATAACAGACAGCAGCACTATAAAAAGGGGAAGAAGAGCAGATCATCACACGCCAACTTGGAGCCTGCTATATAGAATATAACGCAACACTCATAATCAACCATAAGAATACTCATATTTGTACTCATTTCTTCACTTTTTTCCGTTCATAGTAAATCTTGGCGGGATTCCGACTCCCCCCGCGGTTTTTCTCACACCGGGTTTCCGCGTCACCAAAATTCCGTGTTGTTCATTTTTTCTTTTCGTCATTCCTCGTTCGCTAGATTCGTCGTTATTTCGTTAACCCGTAGTTATAGGCCGATCACTTTAACCCGCAACCAAAATCGTAAACCCAGTAAATTTTTACCAAAACACATGGTTAGCTTTGAAATGAACCGGCTGATGTATTGGACTTTCCCGAGAAACCCCCTTATTTCCTTTTCGGTTTTGGGTGGCTGCATTTCGGTAATGGCTTTGATTTTAGCTGGGTCGACCTCGATGCCGCGTTGGCTAACAATATGGCCCAGTAATTTGCCTGATGTTACTCTGAAACTGCACTTCTGAGGGTTTAACCTCATGTTGTACTTGCGCAGTCGGGTGAGGAATTTTCTTAGGGCGGTAACGTGACCGTCCCGTTCTTTGGATTTAACGATCATGTCGTCCACATAAACTTCTACTTATCTATGCATCATGTCATACAATAAGGTCGTAGCGGTTGGTTGATAAGTGGCCCCGGCATTAATGAGACCGAAAGGCATGACGGTGTAGCAGTAAGTACCCCAAGGTGTAGTGAAGGTGGTCTTACCCATATCTTCTTCTGCCATCTTGATTTGATTGTACCCGGCATACCCGTCCATAAATGATAGAAGGGCATGATCAGCCGTGTTGTCCACCAGTATATCGATGTGTGGCAGTGGAAAGTCATCTTTTGGACTGGCCTTATTAAGGTCCCGAAAATCTACACATACCCGCACCTTGCCGTGCTTCTTGGGTACCGGCACGATGTTTGCGACCCAGTCTGGATATTCAGACACCTGTATGAAGCCGACTTTGAATTGCTTGTCGACCTCTTCTTTGACTTTGAGAGACCACTCGGGTCTCATTCTGCGGAGCTTCTGTTTCACCGTCTTACACCCATCCTTGATGGGTATGCGGTGTTTGGCTATTTCCCGGTCTATCCCTGGCATGTCCTTATAGGACCATGCGAAGACATCTTTGAATTCTTAGAGGAGGTTTGTGAATTGTTGTCTCTCCTCGGGATCTAAGGATAACCCTATCTTAAGCATCTGAGGCTCTAAGGTCGTTCCCACATTGATAGACTCGGTTTTCTCGATTACCGGGTCTCGAGATTCCCTCTGTTCTAGCTGCTCGATCAGATGCGGAGGTAAGGATACCTGTTCGTTGGGTTTCTCAATGTCATTGCATAAAATATTTTTGAAATTGAAAGTATTTTGAAAATAAGGCAAGTCGTAAGCAGAAAGGTTATCGTTATTATTGATAGTAAATTTGGAAAACAGCTCAAAGAGAGCGGCCATCTGATCATTGGTCAGAGGCGGGATTGGGAGCGCTTTTGGGACAGACCCCGAGGCTCTAGTGGGAGTGACTACAGGGAGGGGAGTTACAGTTTGGACTCTAGCACCAGACCCCTTAGACTCGAATACAGACTCAGACCCAGACTCGGAATCGGTGTCCGGCATGTCTCCTTCGCCGGTGGTCAGCTTGTAGACTCGGCCCTGGCTGTCGGTCCACTTGATGGTTTTCCTTCATGCTTTTTTACCAGTATCAGCACCGACTTCTGAGATCAGCTTTGAAGGATCGAACCTGTTGCTTCGAAGGATCAGGTTCACCAGGTCTTCTTTAGAGGTTGGGACAGCCTTGTCTTCCCCAAATAAGAGCCCCAACACGGTCTCGGCATTGTCAGCACCTTCCTTGGATTCAGACTGGATGAGGGCAAAGATGTCATCCGGAATGTAGTTGCACTCCCGAGCTAGTTTAGTCTCGGGATATGTGATAGTTGGTTGGTACAAGCCAACTTGAACAGCCCCAAACACCGGTGTGACGAAATAGTCAGTCAACCTTGGGCTATAAGGGCCCAAGTAGGTACCCTTGATGATGTTGCAGGCCTTCTCAATACCTGCTCGGACCACATTTCCCGGGGTCACAGCGTACCCTAGGCCGAAGTGAGATTCCCCGTCATTTAGGACTTCAATAATCTTTCCAGCTGGAAGATAAGGCCTTGAAGTAGCCCCCGGTAGATACCCCAAATTTTGTAGCATCGTGTCGATGCTCGTGGTGAAATAGGGCCTGAAAAGGTATTCTTCCTCAATCATCCCCACAAAATTGAACCCCCAAAGGTCCGTGCAGTTCGTGGCATTACAGCTAGCCACGGTCATAGGGGTTGCCTCCAGGGTAACAATACCGTCTTGCAGGGGCATTTTGACCTTTCGGTGAAGAGTGGAGGACACCGCCTTAACGGCGTGGATCCATGGCCTTCCTAAGAGCAGATTGAAAGAAGAGGTGACATCGATCACCTGGAACTCTAACTCCTTTTCAGTTGGACCCGTTATAATTTTCAACTTAACGCCCCAAGAAACCGAGTTTGGGCTCCCATCAAAAGCCTGGATAGTTTGGGCAGTCGGTATATAGTCGGCCTCGGTGATGCCAAGGGCTTTGGCAGTCCTTAAAGGGAAGACATTCACAGCAGACCCATCATCAATTAGGGTCATTGGGAGATATTCCCTCGGCAAATTACCGTGATGTACAGAGCCAGATTATGAGAGGCCCCGAACGGTGGTAGGTCGGACTCCGAGAAGGTGATTAATGGGCCTTCTTCCTTGGACTTGCCCTTGAGGTAGGGCATGATGGTGGCTACCATTTCAGTAGGGGTAACCTGGGAATCGACCTTGATCTGATCGAGAGCCTTAGTAAGTGCCTCTCGATGTTCTTGCGAGCTAACCAAGAGTTGCCATATAGTGAGGTCAACCCGAGTCCTCTTTAGTTGCTTGACAAGAGCCTTATCGGTGCTTGGCTCTTCAACAGCTTCTTCCGTCCTGGCAAGTTCAGTGACGGTTGCCGGGATTGGGACGTCCTTAGAGCTAGTAGCTGGGTAAGGACGACCGGTATTGGCGAGGTGGTTACTGGCTAGGACCTTGGATTTAGCCTTCCAGATTTCTTCGGGGGTGATTGGGACAGCTTCCCCTTTGGTGAGGTACACATCTTCCTCATCATCGAACCAGATCCCATTGATTTGTGGGATGAAAGGAGAGATAAGGTGAGAACAGTCGATCACCTCCCCGGTGAAGATAGCATGAGAGCTAAAGTGGTTGTCCTTGTTGCTTGGCTTGTCCCTAGGTAACGGTATTTTCCCACTCTCAATCAAATCCTGAATCAGATGCTTCAACTTCCAACATTTCTCTTTATCATGCCCGTTGCCTCGATGATATTGGCAATAGGCTTTGGAATTGTAGCTTTTGTTGCGTTTTTCAACTGGGACTTCAGGAGTTGGGCCTATCGCTTGGACCAGGCCCATGGAAGATAGCCTTTGTAAGGCGTATGTATAGGTAGTCCCTATATCGGTGAATACCCTAGGAGGGGTATTCTTTTTGGACGAGGCATCTAGTAGATTAACCGCGTCAAAGATACTGCGGGCTGCAGCCGGGGGCTTGGCAGTGGATGAGGAAGCCCCTTGGTATCCCTTGCTAGAGGCCTTAGTAAGGTTCTCTAGTCTCAGATCATCTTCAATTCTCATACCCATTTCAGTAAGAGTGGTGAAATTGGGTATGACAGCATACCGGAGGTGGACCCGGTATGAGGGGAGGAGGTTCTTGACAAAGGCCTCCACTAAAGTCTTCTCACTGGGCTTATCGACCAGTTTTACACTCTCGGCCCTCCAGCGTTGAAGGTATTTGGTGAAACCTTCCTTAGGTTCTTGGGCCATAACCACTAGAGACCGCATTGTCGTCTGGATCTCGGTGTTATCAGCATAGTTCCGAGCAAATTCCGTAGCCACATCATCCCAAGTTGGGAATTTCTTGGGGTCTAGCCTGTAGTACCAGGCCTTTGGGTGCTTCTCAAGAGATGCAGCAAAGAGATTCTTGAACATCGAAGAATCTACTCCTTTGATAGCCATGAATTCCTTGAAGGCCCGTACATGTAGTAACGGGTCTTCAGTCCCTCCAAACATTGGCAAGCTCGTGAGATTCAGGTTTGCGGGCAGCTTTTCACTCACCGGGGCGTACTCACGACTATTTTCCCGGTGGATGTTGTTACTCCCAGCTAGGTGAACTTGTTCTTCTAGTCGGCGTACCGCGCCAACTAGTTCAGCTATAGGCCCAGTGGCCTCAGTGTTAGGAGTCCCTTGCTCCACTGCAGCCATACGAGCAACGATAGCAACTTGACCAGCCCTCATTTCTGTCAGTTGGGCATCAATGTCGGTTTGTTTGGCGGCCATGGCATCCACGAAGGCCTTCAGATTGTTCAGAGCTGCTTCCATTTTGCGGCTGTGTCTGGTGGACGGTGGCCTGTCAGTAAGAACACCGCGCAATCAGAAACCGAACCCGGACCTCGGAATCAAAAATAGTACATCCCGAGCAAGGGAAAAGACTAAAAAAAACGGCTTGACAAAGACATCTAGACGGGTGACTCATGAATGGTGTGCCTTCCTTAGGATTCGGCTATGTGGGCCGAGTCCTGCTCGAAAAAAGGTCCGTGTGAAAACAATACATATAATAGGTTGGATTCGGATTCCAAAAATTGAACTGGTTTCTATTTCAACCAATGCACAAAAAAATGATATCAGTTTTCGTTTCAGGAATATCTTCTAGCATTATAGGAATTTCAATTACAACCTATTCATAATCATCAAGCATTATATCTAATATTCATGTTACATGAGCATGCTAATATATAAAATACATTGGAGAAAAGATAATCAACTCTAAATTCATCAACTAAAGGCTCACAATCCCATCCCTGAAACGATATAGTTAGCCTAACATAGATGTAAACATAGTATTTGAATTATAACTAAGAAACTCACTTACATACGGAGTACTACAAATGTCTATCTCGATAATGGAAAAATGTTTCCGTGTTACTCCGTATATCTCAATGCACCCCCTTTCAGCGCCTAACAATGTGCTCAACTGCTCAGATTCGGATTTAATATAACTCAATGACTTGAAACTCAGTTATCACTGAAAATAGAAATAAATGATATTTGTGTCAAGTAAAATAGTGTATAAATAAATGATATTTCTGCCAATAAATAAATATAAAGTACAATTAAATCTACCCATTTATTCAAAATTGAAATAGTTAAATATATCGTTTGGATGACCCGTCTTGAATAGGCCACTGTTACATCATGTCGTGTTGTGTCGTGTCGAACACCCGTGTCGGACATGCACCGACACATGCGAGACGCACGACAATACGTGTCGGATACTCATGCATGTATTAATTATACTAAAATCTTCTTTACAATATACAGTATATATGAGTTACGGAGTACTTCGTAATATATTTATACTTTCATTAACTCATACTCGTATTTGGCATACTAAAGCTCCAACACCCAATATGTTATAAATTATGGGGAATTTAATTTTTTTTTTCGATTCCAAAGGAGTATATATAATTGGAGGAGTAGATAATAAAGAATTGTATTAGTTGCATTTGCAATTACAAATTATGCATACCTAATCAATGCAAATTATGCATTTGGAGACTACAAATACATGTAAGAGCCTTATTTTTCTTAAAATTAAATCATTTATTATGCACCAAATTTACCACCATTTATTTAAAAAATGATTTCTAATATATTAATCCAATTTTTTTATCCGAACATATGACTTTAAGTATAATAATAACAATGTTATTATTATTATTGAATGCAATTCTCAAATATTATTGTGCCAATACATTGCACTTGAGCTCTGTTTTAAAAAGGAGTATACAATACATCATACGTTATTGAGATAAAAATTAATAAAAAAATATAAATAATAACAATTTTCCTGTGATAAAAAATAATATTTACTCGGTATATATTTTAGAAAATGAGTAATATTTTCATATATGGAAACTAATTAAAAAAAGTTTTTTTTGTATACGTTTATTATTTTGATATTTTTAAATCAAAAATTATACTTTATACTTTTAAACAGATTATATATAATAATACTACTGTAACAGTGTGGACATGACATAGGTCCATCCCGACGCGGCCACGCGCGGGTTTGGGGAGGCGAATGAATCTCCATATGAGAATGGATCGAATTGAAATTTAAATCGAAGTGGAATCGCCACCGAACTTTGTGGGAGTTCGGGCCCGTTCGAACTCACTCTATGTCGTAGTGGGCCGTATACAAAATACGGCCCATTTTCGATGTCAGAGTTTATTGGTCTCGTCCCTTTGCATTTGATACCGATACCGACATTATCGAATACCGTGTATTGAATGACTCTCGTGCGCCAACGGTTTCGGGCATTCGGAAACCGAGGTTCTGAGTAAGGGCTGAGGGTAGGTGTTGGGAAGCCCACAAAGGACACCCAACCCCGCCCGCACATTAGCGGCCTCTACTAAGATATCGAATGACTTTCCAATACGCGCGTTAGTTTAACGATGAAAATGTTATGCAAACAATATGTTCCCTAGACATGCGAAAAATGGAATGGGTTTCTATGTCGATTTAATGCAACTAATTCTAATGTCGAAGTTAAATTTAGCATGCGAGTTCATTTTAGTACAATAAAATAAACAATGAAAATAAATCAACAAGAAAATAACAAACTTTTTAGTAACGGTATAACGATAATAACGGTTCGCGAATAATGGAATGACGTAAATAAGATGATGCATAGTTTTGAAAAGTAATATTTCACGTGATAGATTGGGCACGTGTTGACCTAAGTCATAAAAAAACGTTAACGAGACTCGAATGGCATTGTAGGACTCCTCCGTTCATAGTAAATCTTGGCGGGATTCCGACTCCTCCCGCGGTTTTTCCCACATCGGGTTTCCGCGTCACCAAAATTCCGTGTGTTGTTCATTTTTTCTTTTCGTCATTCCTTGTTCGCTAGATTCGTAGTTATTTCGTTAACCCGTAGTTATAGGCCGATCACTTTAACCCGCAACCAAAATCGTAAACCCGGTAAATTTTTACCAAAACAATTTGGCGCCCACCGTGGGGCAAAGTGATCATTTCCTATAAGCCAAATCCCACAGTGAAGCAATTCCGTATCGCCATGTCCGGATCCGATCGAAGTCCCTCCAGCAATCAAGGAGCATCAGCTCAGCCCATTTGAGGAGGGTCATCCCCAGGATCAGCAAAGCCGGTTTTCACACCCCTCACCCTAAGAATTCCCACCAGCCAAGCGCTGAAACCCCCGTTATCGGTGTCCAGGCCCCCACCGACGCCTAAAATCTCTGGGGTCACCAGCTCCACCAAAGCCAGAAAAGAGAGCATACCAACCAGAACCTTGACTCCAGGAGGATTCGTAGGAGAAGCTTCCAGTGGAGCGGGGTCACCAGACCTGATGCAGAGTATGCTCCAGGGAATCAATGCTCTGCGCCAGGCAGTGGAAACCCTGCAGAAAGACAACCAAGAAATCAATGCTCGGATCTCGGCATCAAACAAGACTCCAGTTGCATCGCTCCAGATGTCACCAGAGATACCGCCCCTGATGCCTAGAGGAGAGCCCAACATCCGCAGGGAGTCAATGACCAGCAGGAAGACCACCAGAGAAGTCCCCTCAGAGTTAGTTGGTCACCAGGCTGGAGCTAGGATTGGCTCCACCAAGCCCGGTCATTGAACCCCAGGGATTGGGTTACCTGACCTACGGCCCCACACCCGCCAGATCTCCTACCACAGGTAACCTTCTCTCCAACATCGAAAGTAGAGAAACTAACTCACTATCTTTTGCAGGCACCCCTGTCCACCAGGCGCCAGGATGGCAATTTGTAACTCCACCAGGGATGACCATTTTATCCAACAACCAATCCTCTAGAGGAGTGTGGACAACGCCTACCCCCAACCAGCAGACACCAGGATGGCAGGAAGGAGCCCCAACCAGTATGGCGACCCCCGACAGTAGCCCACATCCAGGAGGAACCTGGCTGCCCAGAGTCTCACTCCAGCAGGCACAAGAGTGGCAGCCCAGATCCGTGACAGCAGCAGCACCTTTACCTCCTCCTCCTCCTAGTAGTCAACACCCTGGAGGACCTTATGCAGGAAGTACTCCTTTCAACTTTTCTCCTCCTGTCTCTAACCCTCTTGCAGGAACAATCAGCACAGCGGATCAGCAACGCCAGGAACTGAAGGAATTAAGAGACTTGATCAACAAGATTCCTGGAATGCCACGCCCTCTGGAGAGAGCAGCTAGGAACAGCTACGCAGATTCGCCCTTCATCGACGATCTAGCATGTGTTGCTGTACCCAAGGGCTTCATGCCACCAGCCATGACGCTTTATGATGGCACTGCAGACCCCCTAGATCACATCAACCAATACAAACAGAAGATGATGGTGGTGACCGCTACAGGGCCCCTAAAGGAAGCCTGCATGTGCAAGGAGTTTGGCTCCACTCTGTCAGGAGCAGCCCTCCATTGGTTCGTCGGTCAGCCTAACCGAAGCATCACCTCCTTTGCTGACCTGGTCAATGCCTTCAACCAGCAGTTCACCAGCAGCAGAAAACCAGAGAAGCAGACCAGTGATTTGTATCGGGTAGTGCAGAAGTTCGAAGAATCTACACGTGACTTCCTCAACAGATTCAACAAGGAGAAAGTAACCATCCCCAGATGTGATGTGCCCACCGCCATAGAAGCCTTCCGCCAAGAGCTCCACCAGGATTCAGACCTCTATAAAGACCTCACAAAGTACCCATGTGCCACATTCAAGGATGTGCAGACCAAGGCGATGGCAGCCATCAGGCTAGAAGAAGATTCAGGCCCCAGAAGGGTTGCGTATGGTTATGAGCATGTCACCAGAAAGGTGCCAGCAGAAAAGAGGGGTGAAAGATCAAAGCCCTATGACAGGAACGTGAGCAAGGTTTCTGAGGAGAAAGACTGGAAGGACAATCCAGGATTGCCTCCCATAGTAAGTGAGTATGGGTTCTCTACCAACCTTGATGGGGTGTTCAAGGCTCTAAGGGAGTTAGGGCGCAGAGTCAGGTGGCCCAGAAGACAGGAGTACACCAATGACCGAAGGGATGCCAGCAAGAGGTGCGAATTCCATGACGACATCGGACACCATACCGATGAGTGTGTCCAGCTCAGGAGAGAGGTTAAGTTCCAGTATGATCAGGGGAATCTGTATCACCTCATGTCCAGAAACTCTAGCAAAATAAATGCAGCAGATCAAGTATTACCTTCTCCACCTCCAATATGTACCAGAATTGTCAATGTGATAACAGGAGGATCAAAATTATGCGAGCTGACCTACTCAGCAGCCAAGAGACATGCTTCCCAGACCAGAGGGGACAGACCAGAGCACTCCTGTAGAATCAATTGCAAGGATCTTCCAGCTGTCACCTTTGACGAAACTGATGCAGAAGCTACTCCAGAGAGGCACCATGACGCATTAAAAATTACTCTCTCCATACGGAATTATACTGTGAAGAAGATTCTGGTGGACACTGGAAGTTCAGTCAACCTCATCATGCTGGAAACTCTCCAGAACATGGGGTTTAGCGAGAAGGATCTAACGAGGAAGGCGGTTCCCTTGGTAGGTTTTAGTGGTGAGACCAAGCATTCTCTGTGAGAGATCACCATTCCTACCAATGCCGGAGGAGTAAACAAGCAAGTACGGTATCTAGTCATTGATGGACCCTCCACCTACAACGTGATTCTAGGAAGGCCTTGGATCCATGAGATGAAGGCAATCACCTCCACCTACCACCAGTGCCTGAAGTTCCTTACACCCTGGGGAGTGCAGAAGATCAACGGAGACCAAGGAGAGGCCAAGGATTGCTACAGGGTAGCCCTTAAGAAGACGGCGAGCCCCCCAGCATAGCAATTACAGAGCCTTCATCTGCCTCTGCAAGAGTACGTAGAGCCACCTCAGGCGGAGTTGGATGAAGTCAACTTGGACAAGCAACATCCAGAACGAAAAGTGTTAATCGGATCAGAATGCACAGGTAATATCCGCCAAAACCTCATTGAATTATTAAAAACTAACATGGATTGTTTTGCTTAGTCGCATGATGATATGGTAGGTATAGATCCGAGCGTTATCACTCACAGGCTAAGCGTGGACCTAAGCTACAAACCAGTCCAGCAGAAGAGAAGGAAGTTTGCTTCAGAGAGAAATCAAGTCATAAATCAGGAGGTGGACAGTCTGCTGGCTGCTGGAAAAATCAGGGAGGTGAAGTACCCAGAGTGGTTGTCTAACATGGTGGTGGTCCCAAAGAAGAATGGCAAGTGGAGGGTGTGCGTCGATTTCACCGACTTGAACAAAGCATGCCCGAAAGATCCATTCCCCCTACCACATATAGATGTCATGGTAGATGCTACAGTAGGCCATGAGATGCTAACCTTTCTTGATGCATGGAGTGGGTACAGCCAGATCAAGATGCATCCAACAGACCAGGAGAAGACAGCCTTCAGGTCTGAGAGAGGTATATATTGTTACAATGTAATGCCTTTTGGTCTGAAAAATGCAGGTTCCACCTACCAGAGACTAGTCAATAAGATGTTCAAGAGACAGATTGGGGACACAATGGAGGTATATATTGACGACATGGTCGTCAAGTCAAAGCAAGCTTCACAACATACAACACACTTGGAGGATACCTTCAACACCTTGAGGGAATACAAGATGAAGTTAAATCCTTCAAAGTGCACATTTGGAGTGTCATGTGGGAAGTTTCTGGGGTACATGGTAACCCAGAGGGATTGAAGCTAGCACGGAGCAGATTAAGGCCATCCTCCAGCTGGAATCTCCACAGAAGCCAAAGGACGTGCAAAGGCTGACTGGAAGAATTGCTGCTCTGAACAGATTTATCTCCAGGTCTTCAGATAGATGTCGGTTGTTCTATGATATCCTGAAGAAGGCCCAAAGGTTTGATTGGACAGCAGAGCACGAGAAGGCGTTCAGCGACCTGAAGCACTACCTCAGCACTCCACCTCTGCTGTCAAAACCAGAACCTGGAGAGCAACTCTTCCTGTATCTATCAGTCACAGAGGTAGCAGTCAGCGCGGTACTAGTACGAGAACACGAAGGAGCACAACACCCGGTATATTATGTCAGTAAGTCTCTGCTTCCTGCAGAGACCAGGTACACATCCCTTGAAAAACTCGTACTTGCACTTGTTACGGCATCTTATAAACTTCGACCTTATTTCGAGTCACACGCTATTTCTGTAATAACCAATTACCCGCTGAAAACTATTATGAGAAAACCTGAGTTGTCAGGAAGGATGGCCAAGTGGTCCATGCACTTGAGCTGCTTCGACCTGAAATTTGTCCCCAGAACAGCAATAAAGTCCCAGGCGTTGGCAGATTTCGTATCCGACTTCAGCCTAGCACTGCAGACCCAGGCAGAGAAAGACATCCTCCTCCTGGAAGAAGACAAGGGTGAACAGGTATGGAAGCTAAATGTAGATGGCGCTTCCAACATGAGAGGATCTGGAGCAGGAATAGTTCTCAAGTCACCTCAAGGGGATCTCATAGTCCAAGCAGTACGGTGCGAATTCCGGGCAACAAACAATGAGGCAGAATATGAAGCTTTGATCTTAGGTCTCCAGCTGGCCCTAGACCTCAAAATCAAACGTCTGGAGGTATACAGTGATTCCCAGTTGATAGTAAATCACGTGAATGGTTCGTATGCCGCAAAGGATTCCAAGATGATGGCCTACCTTGAAATGGCGAAGGATCTATCCCTCAGATTCGTAGCCTTCTCAATTAGCCAAATCCCGAGAGACAAGAATGCAGAAGCAGACGCCCTAGCCACCCTGGGGGCGACATTCAAACCTGGAGTAGTCTCCACCATACCCATTGTCTATGTCCTGGAGCCAGCAGTTTGGAAGGATACACAGGAACACAAGATACCTGGAGAAGGGAAAAGTTCATCAGACCAGGGGTTGCAGTGGTTACAGGAAGCAGGAATCTGCAGCACCACAACAGGACAAGGAGAAATCTCTGATTGGAGGAAACCTTACCAAGAGTTGCTGCAGAATGACATTCTACCAGCAAATAAAAAGGAAGCTAGGAGCTTTAGAATGAAGGCGTCTAGATACACCCTCATTGATGGTGTCATGTTCAAAAGGTCAACTGCTGGACCATACCTGAGGTGCCTGGGTCAGCAGGAGGCAGAAGTCGTTATGCATGACCTCCACAGTGGTGAGTGTGGAAATCATGCAGGGGGCAAGAGTCTATCCAACAAAGCACTCCGCCAGGGTTACTACTGGCCGACAATGCGCAAGGACGCGAGGGAATATGTTAAGAAGTGTGACGCCTGCCAGAGACATGCACCAGTCAATCACCAGCCGGCAGAGCCGTTGCACCCAGTAATTTCTCCCTGGCCCTTCATGAAGTGGGGGATGGATATTGTTGGCAAGTTACCAAGAGCTCCAGGAAACAAAGTCTTCATGTTGGCCATGACAGACTACTTCTCCAAGTGGATAGAAGCAGAGGCATTCCCTCAGGTGACTGAGAAGCAGGTTATATCCTTCATTAAACGTAACATTATCTGCAGGTTTGGCATTCCTTCAGAAATCATCTGCGACAACGGATCCCAGTTTATTGGTAACAAAATGGAGGCCTACTGTGCCAGGTGGAACATCACACTAAGCAAATCTACCCCCAAAATCCTCAGTCTAATGGTCAGGCGGAGTCTAGCAACAAAATTGTGATAGACAACCTGAAAAGAAGGCTGGAGGAGGCAGGGGGTAGATGGGCAGAGGAACTCCCCTCGGTGCTATGGTCTGATAGAACTACACCCAAGGTGGCTATAGGACAAACGCCTTTCAGCTTGGTCTTTGGTGCTGAGGCGATCATCCCTTCAGAAGTGAGAGTGCCTACCCACAGATACGGTTGCATAACAGAAGACAGGAACCAGGTGGAGATGGCAAGCAGCTTGGATACTAGCTCAGGACTGATGCTCAAGTAAGGATGGCCTCCTACAGGCAAACAGTCGCCAGGAGCTACAACAAGAATGTCAGAGTAAGAGTCCTGCAGGAAGGAGACCTAGTCCTCAGAAAAGTCTTCCAGAACACCAGGAACCAGCGAGCAGGAAAATTCGCCTACAATTGGGATGGGCCCTACCAAATAGAGAAAGCAGTTGGGAATGGAGCCTACCGACTTATGACCATGGAGGGGGAAATCATCCAAAAACCATGGAACATCGTACACTTGAAGAAATACTTCTTCTAAATGGGCCACAGCCGCCAGCAATCTGGGCCACTGCCATCAGAAACATGGGCTACAGCCGCCAGAAACGTGGCATCTATTCTGCCAGGTGCACCTCCACCAGAACCCAGGTTTAATGTTTTCAAACCTAGCAAACATATACTCAAATTTTCCTGTCATTCTTCTATCTACTTTACTTTCTTTTCACAAAATTCAAAATTTTCAGATAAAATTTTGATTTCCTTTTTACATGCGTCGTCAAAATTCAATTTTCTTTTGCATCAAAATTTTGATTTTCTTATTGCATACATTTTTGAAATTTGATTTTCTCTTCATACGCTTTCGAAATTCGATTTTCCTCCGCATATGTCATCAGATATTTCGTCCCCCATCTTTGCCAATTTTTTGTCAGTTTTCCCAAACTAAGAGCTGGTGACTAATCTGGTGGAGTGTACAATTTCTACAGAGGGCGTGCGTCTTTGACTAAGTGCCTACAACCGGGACATTACAGTCTCCTGCGCCACTTAGCACCCACGCAAAGCGTGGCACCTCCGACTGAGTGGGCGAACTAAACCCCAGGCTACCACTATATCAAAGGTCGACCATACAAACATAAGGCATGCATACAACAGAAGGTACTTAGACAAAACAACAACAAACGATTACAATCAGACGCAAACAATCACGATCAAAAGCAAACGATTACGATCTTCTGTTAAGGCACGAAGTGCCACAAAATACTAACACACTTCGCTCCCCTGAACAAAGGCAAGATCACCACATAAATTTTTTGCAAACACTAACAGAAGTTCACATCACGCAGGGTTTACAAGCCGAAGGCAAAGTTCAACAAAAGAGGAGTAGCATCACTCCAGCAGAACTTGGTCCACAGCCTGGACATTCTCCTCTAGTGAAGGCGAAACTGTAGCGGATCCTCCTGGAGAAACCTGGGTCTCTGATGAACAGCAACAGAACCTCTCCCAGGATCATCAACGACATCCTTCTGGTCCACACTCTCTTGCCCATCAGCCTCCTGGACAGCAATGGGGAAATCAACGGACTCCTTCAGATCCTCCGCCTCCACATCAGAAAGAGCATCCAGGTCAGGCGCCACAGGAAATTCCTCATCCAGTCGCTTCTTCTCTACAATCAGATTCCTCCGCCAACAATCTGCGAACCAAGTCCAATCCCTTCAGAGAACCTTTTTCTAGCACAGACCTGGGACCAGGCGGAAGTAGCATATGATCCAGAAAAGACATATCCTCTGCAGACTTACCGAAGCCTTCAAGAAATTTGAGCACCACTCCAGCAGAAACATCATCAACGGATCTGGGGGCAGAATAAGAGTGAGACTCAGAAAGATCTGCCACCGGGGGTTCACTTTCTGCAGGAGTACTTTCTGAGAGAGAGGACGGATTACGCCTTCTCCTAGAACCAACAAGGCCAGCACAAGCAGAACCAACTGCCTACAACTGAAGCAAACGAAAATTCCCGCCTAAGACGAGCTTAGCCGGAAATTTGGGGGCATTTGTTCGGGCCAAAAATTTGCACCTTCGGAGTGCAACGTGGCATGCTACGGGTGGACGGTCAAAAGGTCAAAGGTCAAAAGTAAAAGGTCGAAGGTCAAAGGACAAAGGTCAAAAGACAATAGTCGACGTTATTAGAGTCACTGGGTCAGACGGAACCCAAAACAACAAAAGACGATGGGCCAAACAAGGCAAAGAAACGTCTTGCAGCCCATTTAGAGAATGCAGCCCACCAGAGAAAAGGTCAAGGAATATCCCCTAAATTTATGGGATTCCTCCTGCTGACCAGGAAATAAATGAGGAGAAAAATATAACTGCCGAGGAGGAGGTTAAATGCCAAGATATCAAGGAATAAAGGGGTTAAATGCCAAGATTCCCAACCATAAATGGGATAACGGACAGCAGCACTATAAAAAAGGGAAGAAGAGCAGATCATCACACGCCAACTTGGAGCCTGCTATATAGAATATAACGCAACACTCATAATCAACCATAAGAATACTCATATTTGTACTCCTTTCTTCACTTTTTTCCGTTCATTGTAAATCTTGGCGGGATTCCGACTCCCCCCGCGGTTTTTCCCACATCGGGTTTCCGCGTCACCAAAATTCCGTGTGTTGTTCATTTTTTCTTTTCGTCATTCCTCGCTCCCTAGATTCGTCGTTATTTCATTAACCCGTAGTTATAGGCCGATCACTTTAACCCGCAACCAAAATCGTAAACCCAGTAAATTTTTATCAAAACACATGGTTAGCTATGAAATGAACCGGCTGATGTATTGGACCATGCGAAGACATCTTTGAATTCTTGGAGGAGGTTTGTGAATTGTTGTCTCTCCTCGGGATCTAAGGATAACCCTATCTTAAGCATCTGAGGCTCTAAGGTCGTTCCCACATTGATAGACTCGGTTTTCTCGATTACCGGGTCTCAGGATTCCCTCTGTTCTAGCTGCTCGATCAGATGCGGAGGTAAGGATACCTGTTCGTCGGGTTTCTCAATGTCATTGCATAAAATATTTTTGAAATTGAAAGTATTTTGAAAATAAGGCAAGTCGTAAGCAGAAAGGTTATCGTTATTATTGATAGTAAATTTGGAAAACAGCTCAAAGAGAGCGGCCATCTGATCATTGGTTAGAGGCGGGATTGGGAGCGCTTTCGGGACAGACCCCGAGGCTCTAGTGGCAGTGACTACAGGGAGGGGAGTTACAGTTTGGACTCTAGCACCAGACCCCTTAGACTCGAATACAGACTCAGACTCAGACTCGGAATCGGTGTCCGGCATGTCTCCTTCACCGGTGGTCAGCTTGTAGACTCGGCTCTGGCTGTCAGTCCACTTGATGGTTTTCCTCCATGCTTTTTTACCGGTATCAGCACCGACTTCTGAGATCAGCTTTGAAGGATCGAACCTGTGGCTTCGAAGGATCAGGTTCACCAGATCTTCTTTAGAGGTTGGGACAGCCTTGTCTTCCCCAAATAAGAGCCCCAGCACGGGCTCGGCATTGTCAGCACCTTCCTTGGATTCAGACTGGATGAGGGCAAAGTTGTCATCCGGAATGTAGTTGCACTCCCGAGCTAGTTTAGTCTCGGGATATGTGATAGTTGGTTGGTACAAGCCAACTTGAACAGCCCCAAACACCGGTGTGACGAAATAGTCAGTCAACCTTGGGCTATAAGGGCCCAAGTAGGTACCCTTGATGATGTTGCAGGTCTTCTCAATACCTGCTCGGACCACATTTCCCGGGGTCACAGCGTACCCTAGGCCGAAGTGAGATTCTCCGTCATTTAGGACTTCAATAATCTTCCCAGCTGGAAGATATGGCCTTGAAGTAGCCCTCGGTAGATACCCCAAATTTTGTAGCATCGTGTCGATGCTCGTGGTGAAATAGGGCCTGAAAAGGTATTCTTCCTCAATCATCCCCACAAATTCGAACCCCCAAAGGTCCGTGCGGTCCGTGGCATTACAGCTAACCACGGTCATAGGAATTGCCTCCAGGGTAACAATACCGTCTTGCAGGGGCATTTTGACCTTTCGGTGAAGAGTGGAGGACACCGCCTTAACGGCGTGGATCCATGGCCTTCCTAAGAGCAGATTGAAATAAGAGGTGGCATCGATCACCTGGAACTCTAACTCCTTTTCTATTGGACCCGTTATAATTGTCAACTTAACGGCCCCAGAAACCGACTTTGGGCTCCCATCAAAAGCCTGGATAGTTTGGGCAGTCGGTATGTAGTCGGCCTCGGTGATGCCAAGAGCTTTGGCAGTCCTTAAAGGGAGGACATTCACAGCAGACCCATCATCAATTAGGGTCATTGGGAGATATTTCCCTCGGTAAATTACCGTGATGTACAGAGCCAGATTATGAGAGGCCCCGAACGGTGGTAGGTCGGACTCCGAGAAGGTGATTAATGGGCCTTCTTCCTTGGACTTGCCCTTGAGGTAGGGCTTGATGGTGGCTACCATTTCAGTAGGGGTAACCTGGGAATCGACCTTGATCTGATCGAGAGCCTTAGTAAGTGCCTCTCGATGTTCTTGCGAGCTAACCAAGAGTTGCCATATAGTGAGGTCAACCCGAGTCCTCTTTAGTTGCTTGACAAGAGCCGTATCGGTGCTTGGCTCTTCAACAGCTTCTTCCGTCCTGGCAAGTTCAGTGACGGTTGCCGGGATTGGGACGTCCTTAGAGCTAGTAGCTGGGTAAGGACGACCGGTATTGGCGAGGTGGTTACTGGCTAGGACCTTGGATTTAGCCTTCCAGATTTCTTCGGGGGTGATAGGTACAGCTTCCCCTTTGGTGAGGTACACATCTTCCTCATCATCGAACCAGATCCCATTGATTTGTGGGATGAAAGGAGAGATAAGGTGAGAACAGTCGATCACCTCCCCGGTGAAGATAGCATGAGAGCTAAAGGGGTTGTCCTTGTTGCTTGGCTTGTCCCCAGGTAACGGTATTTTCCCACTCTCATTCAAATCCTGAATCAGATGCTTCAACTTCCAACATTTCTCTTTATCATGCCCGTTGCCCCGATGATATTGGCAATAGGCTTGGGCATTGTAGCTTTTGGAGCGTTTTTCAACTGGGACTTCAGGAGTTGGGCCTATCGCTTGGACCAGGCCCATGGAAGATAGCCTTTGTAAGGCGTATGTATAGGTAGTCCCTATATCGGTGAATACCCTAGGAGGGGTATTCTTTTTGGACGAGGCATCTAGTAGATTAACCGCGTCAAAGATACTGCGGGCTGCAGCCGGGGGCTTGGCAGTGGATGAGGAAGCCCCTTGGTATCCCTTGCTAGAGGCCTTAGTAAGGTTCTCTAGTCTCAGATCATCTTCAATTCTCATACCCATTTCAGTAAGAGTGGTGAAATTGGGTATGACAGCATACCGGAGGTGGACCCGGTATGAGGGGAGGAGGTTCTTGACAAAGGCCTCCACTAAAGTCTTCTCACTGGGCTTATCGACCAGTTTTACACTCTCGGCCCTCCAGCGTTGAAGGTATTTGGTGAAACCTTCCTTAGGTTCTTGGGCCATAACCACTAGAGACCGCATTGTCGTCTGGATCTCGGTGTTATCAGCATAGTTCCGAGCAAATTCCGTAGCCACATCATCCCAAGTTGGGAATTTCTTGGGGTCTAGCCTGTAGTACCAGGCCTTTGGGTGCTTCTCAAGGGATGCAGCAAAGAGATTCTTGAACATCGAAGAATCTACTCCTTTGATAGCCATGAATTCCTTGAAGGCCCGTACATGTAGTAACGGGTCTTCAGTCCCTTCAAACATTGGCAAGCTCGTGAGATTCAGGTTTGCGGGCAGCTTGTCACTCACCGGGGCGTACTCACGACTATTTTCCCGGTGGGTGTTGTTACTCCCAGCTAGGTGAACTTGTTCTTCTAGTCGGCGTACCGCGCCAACTAGTTCAGCTATAGGCCCAGTGGCCTCAGTGTTAGGAGTCCCTTGCTCCACTGCAGCCATACGAGCAACGATAGCAACTTGACCAGCCTTCATTTCTGTCAGTTGGGCATCAATGTCGGTTTGTTTGGCGGCCATGGCATCCACGAAGGCCTTCAGATTGTTCAGAGCTGCTTCCATTTTGCGGCTGTGTCTGGTGGACGGTGGCCTGTCAGTAAGAATACCGCGCAATCAGAAACCGAACCCGGACCTCGGAATCAAAAATAGTACATCCCGAGCAAGGGAAAAGACTAAAAAAAACGGCTTGACAAAGACATCTAGACGGGTGACTCATGAATGGTGTGCCTTCCTTAGGATTCGGCTATGTGGTCCAAGTCCTGCTCGAAGGAAGGTCCGTGTGAAAACAATACATATAATAGGTTGGATTCGGATTCCAAAAATTGAACTGGTTTCTATTTCAACCAATGCACAAAAAAATGATATCAGTTTTCGTTTCAGGAATATCTTCTAGCATTATAGGAATTTCAATTACAACCTATTCATAATCATCAAGCATTATATCTAATATTCATGTTACATGAGCATGCTAATCTATAAAATACATTAGAGAAAAGATAATCAACTCTAAATTCATCAACTAAAGGCTCACAATCCCATCCCTGAAACGATATAGTTAGCCTAACATAGATGTAAACATAGTATTTGAATTATAACTAAGAAACTCACTTACATATGGAGTACTACAAATGTCTATCTCGATAATGGAAAAATGTTTCCGTGTTACTCCGTATATCTCAATGCACCCCCTTTCAGCGCCTAACAATGTGCTCAACTGCTCAGATTCAGATTTAATATAACTCAATGACTTGAAACTCAGTTATCACTGAAAATAGAAATAAATGATATTTGTGTCAAGTAAAATAGTGTATAAATAAATGATATTTGTGCCAATAAATAAATATAAAGTACAATTAAATCTACCCATTTATTCAAAATTGAAATAGTTAAATATATCGTTTGGATGACCCATTTATACTTTCATTAACTCATACTCGTATTTGGCATACTAAAGCTCCAACACCCAATGTGTTATAAATTATGGGGAATTTAATTATTTTTTTCGATTCCAAAGGAGTATATATAATTGGAGGAGTAGATAATAAAGAATTGTATTAGTTGCATTTGCAATTACAAATTATGCATACCTAATCAATGCAAATTATGCATTTGGAGACTACAAATACATGTAAGAGCCTTATTTTTCTTAAAATTAAATCATTTATTATGCACCAAATTTACCACCATTTATTTAAAAAATGATTTCTAATATATTAATCCAATTTTTTTATCCGAACATATGACTTTAAGTATAATAATAACAATGTTATTATTATTATTGAATGCAATTCTCAAATATTATTGTGCCAATACATTGCACTTGAGCTCTGTTTTAAAAAGGAGTATACAATACATCATACGTTATTGAGATAAAAATTAATAAAAAAATATAAATAATAACAATTTTCCTGTGATAAAAAATAATATTTACTTAGTATATATTTTAGAAAATGAGTAATATTTTCATATTTGGAAACTAATTAAAAAAAGTTTTTTTTGTATACGTTTATTATTTTGATATTTTTAAATCAAAAATTATACTTTATACTTTTAAACGGATTATATATAATAATACTACAGTAACAGTGTGGACATGACATAGGTCCATCCCGACGCGGCCACGCGCGGGTTTGGGGAAGCAAATGAATCTCCATATGAGAATGGATCGAATTGAAATTTAAATCGAAGTGGAATCGCCACCGAACTTTGTGGGAGTTCGGGCCCGTTCGAACCCACTCTATGTCGTAGTGGGCCGTATACAAAATACGGTCCATTTTCGATGTCAGAGTTTATTGATCTCGTCCCTTTGCATTTGATACCGATACCGACATTATCGAATACCGTGTATTGAATGACTCTCGTGCGCCAACGGTTTCGGGCATCCGGAAACTGAGGTTCTGAGTAAGGGGTGAGGGTACGTGTTGGGAAGCCCACAAAGGACACCCAACCCCGCCCGCACATTAGCGGCCTCTAATAAGATATCGAATGACTTTCTAATACGCGCGTTAGTTGAACGATGAAAATGTTATGCAAACAATATGTTCCCTAGACATGCGAAAAATGGAATGGGTTTCTATGTCGATTTAATGCAACTAATTCTAATGTCGAAGTTAAATTTAGCATGCGAGTTCATTTTAGTACAATAAAATAAACAATGAAAATAAATCAACAAGAAAATAACAAACTTGTTAGTAACGGTATAACGATAATAACGGTTCGCGAATAATGGAATGACGTAAATAAGATGATGCATAGTTTTTGAAAAGTAATATTTCACGTGATAGATTGGGCACGTGTTGACCTAAGTCATAAAAAAACGTTAACGAGACTCGAATGGCATTGTAGGACTCGTGGTTTGACGTGATACAGGGGCCACTCGACCGAGTCATTGAGGGACTCGACCGAGTGGACCTCTGAAGAAGCTTCTGTCCAGATTTCGAGACGTCACTCGACCAAGTTATGCAAGAACTCGACCGAGTGCACGGCCACTCGATCGGGTCATGGCGAGACTCGACCGAGTGGTTGTCAAAATAGCCTTCTGTCTCGTTTTTGGGGTGCCACTCGACCGAGTGGACTAGGCACTCGATCGAGTGCCCCTTGTACGAACCAAGGTTTGCTTTGCAATTTGTTATCGATTTCGAAATTGCTTTTGATTTTGATAATTTGATGACTTTGTTGAATCGGGCATAAATATTATAAGATTTATGCTCGATTCACATGTATCATACTCGTCATATTCGACGTTCGATTATTGAATCGATATCGAATATTAGAGCAGAACTAAAAAATTGCTATTAGTCGTTTAAGTTAACTAAAACGATATAAATTTTCCTCCGCGTTTATAGTGTCGCATTCTTATCAAATTAATGACATCTATTTTAAGCATCAACGAAAAATCGTACTCCCTCCGAGTTCCTAATATTGTCCCACTTTCCTTCTTGGGTTGATTTTGATTTTTGTCCCACTTTCCTTTTTAGGCCATCAATGTGTGGTTCACAATTACTCTCTCATTTCTCTCTCTTCCTCCTTCTTTTTTCAACCACTCATTTCCCCTTCCTTATTTTTCACCCCAAAATCTTTTGGGACAATAATAGGAACTCGGAGGGAGTATTAGCTAAATTATTTGACTAAATTGTTTAGATTCGACATCCAATTATTGAATTGGTATCGCATCTAATAGATTGACACTTTACATGAATTGAAAGACTTGATTCCCTCAGCTTTCCGACATCGTAACGAATCCCTAGGGATTATGTGATGTCGGATCCGCGTCAACGGGTTTCGACCCTAATTGAAAAAAAGTACTCGTTTTGAAAATAGTTTTGAAAATCGATGAAATATGCGTTTGATGACAATGCGGACAAAAGTAAAAAAAACTAGTGTTTAAGTTGACTTGCTTCAATAATCAAGTGCTAGGGGTGTCGGGATAAGCGACCGGCAACGGTAGGTGCAATACCCTTGTATATTCGGGTTTTCTTATCCCGACATCATTCGCACTCGACACAAATTCACAGGTATTTTAATGTTTTATACTAATAATACTAGCGATATTAGAGATGCGATAATAAAATAAAAAACCGAAAAAAAAGATGATAATCGGGACGAACGGACGACGAGAAGAAGGAAAAAAAGAAGAATGGGAATATTGCACCCTCAACCTACATGTTCTTGTTCTCGGACGGGACTCGTTAGTTGTGGCTAGCACGGGAGTATCGAGATGTAAGTTAAGTTATGGTGATTGGGGTTCGGATTCCTAGATGCTAGGGTTAGGGTTCGAGTATAGTGTAGATTAGGGTTTTATTAAGGTTTTTCTTAAGGTGGAAAAAGATCCTCTTGATGTGTGTGTATGAGGGTGTATATATAAGCATGTCACCCGTGCCCCGTCTAGGGTTACTCGGCCGAGTATGCCTCCGACTCGGTCGAGTGGCCCAATCAATCGCAGTCGGGCTCGTTACAGGGCCCACTCGATCGAGTGGGCTGACACTCGATCGAGTGGGTCAGCCGTAACGCAAGGGTCCGGTTTTTTGGACTGTGGTTCGGACATTTTGTGGGTTTTGTATTTGGATTGGTCTTATGACATTTGAATGACTGTTTTGTATGTCTCGGAACAACTTTGACCGGGGTTTGACCCAATCGCTAAAAGTTGGTTTTATTTCCGGTATCGGTTTTGACCCAAATTAGTCCTGTTTGATTGGAAACGACCCACTGGGCCTGAATTTGAGGTCAGTTTTGTGAGATTTTTACTCCGTAAATGCCTAAACCAGCAACTAATGGTTTCGAGCCCATATCCGAGCGCGTAGAAACACGTTTGCGTCTGATCATCATCGGGTGTTTTTTGGAAACTGCTATAGACACCTGGCGGTCAAAATGTGGGTGTCTACAGAGCCCCCAATCTGACTGAGGCTTGGACAAGGCGAAAGTCAGAGTAGCTACCAAGCCAATTAAGACCTGGTAGACTTCCGGTCGGGTCGCTTATAGTCCGTTGGACTTGCGTGAAGGGCTCGCCAGCCATAAGATAGAAGTCATACCTGAGCTGATGATAATAACTCCCTGGGCAATTTGGACTTGTCGCGTAAATCCCGGGTGCGCCTATATGTGGGCCCATCCCGTGAAAAATGCTGCCTTGGGCTTTCCGCTGGGGAGATATGTGAATTGCGTGGTCTTGAATTGTACCTGTATAAGTTACATAAAATTTTGCATGCAACACGTAGGTGAAACAAATATGACTCGCGCTGGGGAAAATGATTTTTGAATTTTTTTTTGAAATTCTGAATTTTTGAATTTTTTTTTTTTTGAAATTTTTGACTCCAAAGAAATTTAGGAAAGTTCGGGATGACTATCTCCGGGCTAAGATTAGGGAATCTCGAGACGAGGCCTGTATGTTGATCCCGTTAGAATTAGGAAACTTTCTGCGTAGGGAAGATATGGAAAGAGGGTTGTGGAGTTAATGCTATAAATACCCCTCCCTGTCTTTGAATTTCTTCACAACTTCCTCACAATTCAACCCTTCTCAAAAAGAAAGTTTCTTTATTCCTTTCAAGAATTTTAACCATGGGAATCGATCGATTGACCGTGATACTGCAAGAGTGGTCCCGCCGCTTCAGGGATACGGATAGGGTGGCTCTCAATCAGACGGGTATCACTCAGCTGTATCCGTTCCGTCAGATGCAGGTCGACCGCTATTTCCTCGATGCGTGCTTGTCTTACTGGGACGACACATATCATGTCTTTGCCTTTCTCCGGGGAGAAGTTTGTCCCTTGCCTGAGAAGATTGCTGCTGTGGGAGGATGAAACCCGATACTCCGACCTGCCATACCTTATTCGGTCTATGACCCAAGAAGAAAGCTGCGGTAATTTTTAGGACTCTCCCACAATGAGGTATCTCGCATGATGGAGGACGGTAATATTTCTCTGATCGACTTGGCCGAGAAATTTATGAACCCGCATGATGTCCGAGTGAGATCAATTCACAGCCGTAGGGTCTTTTCTTTTTGTATGCTTCACATTTATGCTTTTGAAGGTCATATGGACTTATTGTCATGTATGGGTAACGCCCGCCTCTTGACCGTGGTTGATTTGATGGAGACGGAGCATAGTCCGGCTTGGCTTATCACGGGTGAAATTATCCAAGGCCTAGACAATCGTAAGAGGGATACGTCAGTCCGCTTGACCGGGAGTACCCGTTTACTGCAAGTATGTTACTTCGAATTTCTATTTTTCCCAATTTCTTGATTTTTTTGATTTTTTTCTCGCGATTTTTCTGCTGCAGTGGGCACTCGATCGAGTCACCCTGGCACTCGATCGAGTGCCCTCGTAAAAAGCCCCCTGTTTGTTTCCAGAGGTACCACTCGATCGAGTGACCCCTAGGCACTCGGTCGAGTGCCCTTAGGCGGACGCCTGTTTCGTCCCGGGAACTCATATTTTCGCTTCCTTTTTTCCAAATTTGGCTATATGAGAGGTTATCAGTGATAGATCCTCCACTTGATGCGAGCAACTATCGTCATAATTAGGTGATGACAAGGAGGCGGGCTATAGACTTTTCTCGCCAGATTACTCAGAAGTATTGGGATGAGGTGTTGTCTTTTCACAGCGGTCCGTTGATTCGATGGGTAGTGCCGTGGTGGCCCATCTATGTTTAGACAGGCTTGGACCCGAGGGACAAGGCCCGCTATCAGGTAATCTTGTCTTTCAGGCAAACAGTCTATCTCTACCCAGATCGCATACTAAGGCAGTATGGTTGGACCCAAAGAATCCCAGAAGTTGAAGCAGTTGTGAGTGAATCTACCCAACTGACGGACGTAATGTGCGACACTTGGATGCAAAGATGGTATACCCGGCATACTTGGCCCATCCCTAAATCTCTTCATTCAATCTGGGTTTCAGATTCTTATGTGAAGTGGACCAAAGCTGATTCCGCAAAGGCCCGAGCTGCTTTGAAGGTTGACGAGGCTTTTGACCTGCTGCGAAGGGAGCAATTTAAAGACAATAGGGGCTTCTTTAACGAAGGAGACACTCTGGCTACCCTGGTCCGTCTGATGTCAGGTCAGAGAAAAAAGTTTAGGACTCAAGCTGAAGGGTCTAGTGCTAGAGGTGCACGGGGGAAAGTGGGCTCCCAGACTGACTTGGAAAGGAGACTTGGCCCACGACTAGCAGTGCAGGACCGACTTGGTCCGCGAGACAGGTTATCCGAACATGTACGAGCTCGACTCGGACCGGTGACCATGGCAGAGGACCCGTTGTCAAAGAAACAGGTTCGAGCTAGGGAGGTTCCCCTTGTGATTCGGGAACGCTCGCCCCCGCCCCGGCGACATCGGGCCCCACGCGACCCAAAGGTTAAGGGAAAGGGGAGGATGCACGAACACTAGCCTCCTTAGTTTTATTATTTAAGTAATATTACTATTTTTGTGGTGTGCTTTTTTTGCGTGCCGTTTTTGGCGTTTTTTTTTTTTGGGGAATTTTTTATAATTTTGAAATTCCCGAGTTCATCGGGATTTTAATAAAAGACATATTAGTGAATATCGTTCCCGTCTTTTCATTATTGCAGCGGTTGTACCCTTTTGAGGGGTTGCCTACGTATCCACAATTAGCGGAATCAAACCAAACGTAGTTCAGAAATGGATTTTGCGATTTTCGAAATACATCAAGACTATTAGTTCAAGATGCGCGACAGTAGAATAGTTAATTCTAACTTATTGACTTGTCTATAATTTTGAAAATTTATAAAAAGATGAATTTTTATAAACTTTTTGCAAATGACATTGAGATAGGGTTTATGGGTAGTAGCGCTTCAACTGGTCCAAGTTGGTTGGGTTGACGAATTCGTTCCCGTCCAAGTCTGTCAGCATCACCGCTCCTCCTGATAGGACCTTCTTTACCAAATACGGCCAGCCCAATTAGGTTTGAATTTTCCTCTTGGGTCAACCGGTAGTAGGGCCCGGACCGATTTCAGGACTAGATCCCCTTCTTTGATGTTTCTGGGCCTAACTCTTTTGTTGAAAGCCCGTTGGATCCTCTTTTGATATATTTGGATATTGTTGAGGGCCCGAGATCGCCGTTCGTCCAAAAGAACTAGCGAATCGTATCGGGCTTGGACCCAATCTGCTTCCGGTACTTGGCTTTCAAGTAAAATCCTGAGGGATGGTACTTCTAGCTCGACCGGTTGGACCGCCTCCATTCCATATGTCAAATAATATGGAGTTGCTCTGGTTGCGGTGCGAATTGAAGTTCGGTAGCCCCAGAGAGCAAAAGGTATTTTATCGGGCCAATCCCGGTAATTCTCAGCCATCTTTTTAAGTATGGTGACAATTGTTTTATTAGCCGCCTCTACCGCTCCATTTGTTTGGGGTCGGTAAGGTGAAGATGTATGCCTTTGAATTTTATATTTTGCCAGCAACGTGGCAGTTTCACCTTGAAAATGGGTCCCGTGGTCACTGATAAACTCGTGTGGGATCCCGTATCGGCATATGATCTTATTCTGGATAAATTTGGCCACATGCTTGGCGTTCAAGACACGATATGACTCGGCTTCGACCCATTTGGTGAAATAGTCGAGGGCCACCAAAATGAAGCAATGACCTCCCGTCCCGGAAGGGTGTACCTTTCCAATTATGTCAATGCCCCATGTCAAAAATGGCCACGGGGACGTCATGGTGTATAGCAGAGATGACGGCATATGTTGTATATTGGCAAAGATCTGACAGTTATGGCAGTGTTTGACATATGACTGATAGTCCGTTTACATGGTGTTCCAATAATATCTGAGCCTCATGATTTTCCGGCCTAACATATGGGCATTCATATGTGGGCCATTTTCACCATCGTCTACCTCGGACATAACCTTTTCGGCCTGTACTTTATTGATACACAGGAGGAGAGCCCCCTGTGCCGTCTTTTTGTATAACTGCCCGTTGTCCGTACGAACAAATTTGGTCGCCAATCTTCACAAGGCCTTCTTGGCCCGGTTTTCAGTTTCCGTGGGATACTCTCCCGTTTTCAAGTAGGTTAGGACGACCTGATACCAAGGTTCTGGGTCATTTATCTCGATATCCTGGATGGCGTGGATGTAGGCCGGCTCGGACCGTCTTTCAACGCAGATTGGCATGCTAGTTAGATGCTCCGGGATATTCAGTAAAGATGCTAATTTGGAAAGCACATCTGCGAATTGGTTTTCTTCCCGGGGCAGGTAGATATATTCCACCTTCTGGAATTGTTTCTCTAGAACCCTTACTCGTGCTTGGTAAGCCACGAGATTGGCATTCCGAGTTTTCCATTTTTGGAGCGCTTGATTGATGACTAGGGATGAGTCACCGTGGACCCGGAGGTTTGTTACTCCTAAATCGGCAGCGGCTTGTAACTCGTGAATGCATGCTTCATACTCGGCGGCGTTATTAGTCACATCAAAGTCCAATTTTATGGATAACGGTGTATGCTCTCCTTTCGGTGCTATTAATAGAATGCCGACTCCGAATCCTCGAAAGTTGGACGCCCCATCAAAATACAAATCCCATGTTTCGGTGTCAGTATGGAATATGTCTTCATCTGGAAAAGCCCAAGTGTCGATATGCCCTTCTTCAGATATCGGGCTATCGGCGAGGAACTCAGCTACTACCTGGCCTTTGATGGCTTTTAATGGTACAAACTTGAGGTCGAACTCAGCTAAAATTAAAGTCCATCTGGACATCCTGCCATTGAGGATGGGCTTCTGAACAGGTACTTGATAGGATCCATTTTGGATAATACATGTACCTCGTGACTGAGCATGTAATGTCGGAGCTTTTTAGTGGCCCAAACCAAAGCTAGGCACGTTTTCTCGAGCATTATATACTTGCATTCGTATTCTAGGAACTTTTTACTTATCTAGTAAATAGTCCGTTTTTCTGAATCGACTGTCTGGGCCCGCATAGCCCCCATGGCTGTCTCGGTCGTTGTTAGGTATAACGACAAAGGCAAACCGGATTGAGGTGGCATTAATACCGGTGGTGCAGATAGGATTTCCTTGATTTTATCAAAAGTCGTTTGACATTTGTCGTCCCATAGTACCCGTTCTCCGATCTTCAGTTTTTTGAAAATGGGCTCACATACCATGGTTAGTTTTGAAATGAATCGGCAGATATATTAGACTTTCCCGAGAAACCCCCTTATTTCTTTTTCTGTTTTAGGTGGTTGCATCTCGGTAATGGCTTTGATTTTAGCTGGGTCGACCTCGATGCCGCGTTGGCTAACGATATGGCCCAATAATTTGCTTGATGTTACCCCGATACTGCATTTTTGAGGGTTTAGCCTCATGTTGTATTTTCTTAGCCGGGTAAAGAATTTTCTTAGGGCCGCAATGTGCCCACTTCGGTCTTTGGATTTCACGATCATGTCGTCCACATAAACCTCCACTTCTTTATGCATCATATTGTGTAGTAAAGTAGTGGCGGTTTGTTGATAAGTGGCCCTGGCGTTGATGAGCCCATAACGGTGTAACAGTAAGTACCCCAAGGTGTAATGAAGGTGGTCTTACTCATGTCTTCTTCTGCCATTTTGATCTGATTGTATCCGGCATACCCGTCCATGAATGATAGAAGGGCATGATCGGCCATGTTATCCACCAATATGTCGATGTGTGGTAATGGAAAATCGTCTTTTGGGCTTGATTTATTAAGGTCCCGGAAGTCCACGCATACCCGCACCTTGCCGTCCTTCTTGGGTACCCGCACGATGTTTGCGACCCAGTCTGGATATTCAGACACTTGTATAAAACCCGCTTTGAATTGCTTGTCGACTTCTTCTTTGACTTTGAGAGACCATTGATAAGCTAGTCGTATACCTATCAAAGATAACCAACTTAGGTCTAACTAAAAATATAGCTAGGGAAGTCAGGTCGAATCCACAGGGAGACAAATAAATTCTACTTGCAATTAAAGTCTATCTAAGAAACTAAATTGGGGGTTTTGTTGTTGTTTTAACTAATCTAAAAGTAGCGAAGGAAAGAGAATTAAAGGAGAAGAATAACTAAACTAAATAGAATGAATTAGGATGAATTAATATATGGAGAGAAAACTAGGATTGTCGGTTCACTACGAATCTCATATGGTCACGGTTTAAGTCACAGGTCTGTCGCAGATATTGGTCTAAGGGGTATTGAAAAGGTCCTTCCGGTCCACTATTCACCCTACCATGCGTCTAAAGGCTTCCGATCTTTTTAGGGCAAACTAATGTGTTGTGGCAGGTCTAACTTTTACCAGGCTTCCGATCTTAGGTTCAAGTTTACCAGATTCAATTAATCAATCATGCGCATTAACTGACTAATCGCGATTATATGCTACAAGTGACAACTCAGACACAATATTATTGACAGATCTATAAATTATTTAGCGACCACATTCAATTCGCAGATCCTCTAAATCCTAGCGAGGGAAATTAGTTACTCATGATTAAATCAAGAACAACAATATTAATAAACGATTTTACTAGATTAAACCTGATGAATAATAATAAAATTATGACAAGCATAAAACAAAGATTAAGAATAATTAAGTATGAAGAAGAAGAACAATCATAGACGAAGAAGAAGAAAGAAGGATTAGATTAAATTACCAAGAAGAATGAAGGCGATTCGAATCTTAAAGTCTTACAATAACCGAGTTTTAAAGGAAGAAATTAAACTAGAAGTAATTCTAAGAGAATAGGGAGAAGAAATCTAAAGTAGAGTCTAGGAGAAGTAAAAGAGAATAAGGGAGAAGTGGTACATAAAATCTAGTCTAATAGTTTCTTAAATACTAAGTTAAAACAAAAGCTCAAAAGTCTTGTTAACCCTAAAAATCAAATTAGGAAAGTCTCGGTCTTTGTCCAGTCTCGAGAATAGTCGGTCGAGAATTTTGAATAGTCGGTCGACTATATGGATAGTCGGTCGACTATTAGGATAGTCGTTCGACTATCATAGACCTGTTTCCGTTCTCAGCACTGCGCGCTCAACTTCAAATGCTTGCCATTTCTTCGTTACTTCTTCAAATCGAGCGTATAATATACCGTTGGAAAGCTAAGAGAAAGAGCTTTCCAACGCAACTGAATTCAGCTCAATTAAAGTTGTAGAACTCAAGATATTCAGGTTTTAAGTAGACCCATTTGGAAACGATCATTCTCTTTTCTTATTTCGCAAAAGATTTCATCTTTAAGCACCATTTTTGCCTTGTTTATGCGTCCACGGGTTCAAACCTGTATAAGATGCAACATGACCACAGAGTATCAAATTCGGGGAAAAATAGTAGACAACGCTACTCGATATGCATGGAAATGCGTGCGTAAAAGACGGAATAATCATATATAAATCGCACGTATCAAACCTCCCCAAACCAAAACCCTTGCTTGTCCTCAAGCAAGCACAAAACTATGGACTCAATCCTAATGGAATGTATATAACTCATAGCGGAGTATGCTTCAAAGTTACCCAAACCAATGCGCAACGATTATAATTAATGTAAACAACCACATACAACAAGCTTGACCAATGACAATAATACTGAACCTTCAACCTTGCAAGACTCGTCTATGTCGGACTCTCACGGATCGCTCATCACACAAAACAGGTGATATTGTGAGTTTATGTAAAAACGGAAACACAATACACTCACCTAAACTGCGACCTACAAGAGCATGCATGCAATCTAACATGAAATCAATCTCTACTGACCGTACATACGCATTCTATCGGGAAAAAACACGTGCCAAGGACTTACATATGGTATAAAGTGAGGCTAATCGGGTAAGAAGGGGCAAAACGATATGGACATGAGGAGGTAAAAGCCAAGCTAGTATTCCTTACACCCATCAATAATAAACATTCCGTTCTCACCAAACTCCAGTCGAAAAAATTAGGCATAGCAACAAGCGCCTTATCAAAATCGCTTCCCACTAATAACTATGAAATTAGAGAGATCAATTTTTTCTCATAGCAAAAACACATTCTTCTTCTAGTTTCACTTCATTCATTTTTTTCTTTCCTTTCTTTTCTTTTCTTCTTTTTTTCCATTCAATTTTTTTCTTTCATTGAATTTTTTCTCTTTTTTTCATTTTTTTTCTCAATTCATTTTTTTTTCTTTTCCAATATCTTGGTACCAAAATTAACCCGGAAAAAAAAACAATTCCGTCTAATTCATCTACTAGCTTGACTAGGGTAGGCAATATATGGCATGTAGTTAATAAACGGGTCAAACAGGTCAATTTGGCTATGTGAGGCTTATGGGAATTAATTAAAAGAAAGGTTTTGCCTTTTTCGCACATGTCAAAATCACGAGTCAAATGCATACAGGTACCAAGAGACGAATGTCATGCTTATGCAGTTTGATGTTACATGTCTCATAAGGAGTACTACTCTCAACCTAAATGAAACTGATCATGAATGTCCTCCAATTCCTTACAAATCTGAGTAGTTTGCCAACAATGAGTCAAGTTTATTCGTTCAGTACCATTAACCAAAGATGCAAGAATACCGCATGTGATTATATACAAAAATTCTAACGGCGCACTAGGATAAGCAACTAATGAAGACATAAAAGCAATATCATCATCGCTACATAGCATTCCGACTCAACTAAGACTCGACTAAATGCAAAAACATTTTTTTGATTTTTTTATGCATGCGAAAATGCAAGAAATATGCAGATGGAAGAAAACAGACAGAAGCATACCCTCCCCAAACCAAATCGCACAATGCCCTCATTGTGTACAGCAAACAATAAGAGGCAACAAAATTACGGGGAAGAAATGCAAGACAATGGAAGTGCTAAAAGAAAATAAAGAAAATAAAAGAACTACTTACAAGATATATATGAGCGGAGACCTTTCCCAAACCGCTCCTAAGCATCAAAATATACCAACTTTGTCATTTTACTTAAAAAACACATCAACGCCCTAAGTAGCATGTCATATTCCTGCGCATGTGAAATATGAAAGCAAATATAAGCACATGATAAGATATAAGTATCAAATGTCAAAAGTATGGAATGAAACATCTTATCACGGGGTGGAGGACCAATTTCCACATGAAGTACTGCACTAATCTCCTCATCCGCAAGACATGGAGCATCAAAATTAAAATAAAAAAACAAAGTGTTAGTTGTTGTAGGAAAATGGTCAAAAATTGGCAGCAGTGGGGCCGATAAGCATAAAGGTGGAAAGAGGAGTGGAACAGGGGGAACTAAGCCCAAAACCTTAGAAGGAGAGAGGATAACGGGCAAAGTAACCAATAACGGTTCATCTACAATGCCGTGCTCATACTTGTCCCATCCAACCTCGATTTTCGAATCAAAAGGTTCATTATTAACCTCATCACACAGATTCTCACAAAATGGAACCAAGGCACTCGTGTCATAACTTTCGTCACAACCTATCTCATTGTCAAAACAAGGTCCTTTAAAAATAACCGCATTATTAGTCTCACCAACGGGTTCATCATTAGTCAAATAAAGTGAAAAACCGGGCTTCACACTTTCTTCAGCTAACCAGTCAAAGTACTCTATCACCTCTTCATAGGACTTGCTTTCAAAATCCTTACAAGTGGAAAATATATAGGCTTTTGTAGAGTCTGTCATACCTTTAATGACTGTAAGAACAAGTGTTTCATTAGTGAAACGAGCGGATTTGAGAGAGCTAAGCCAATCGCAAAATCTCTCCATATAAGCTCCAAAAGTCTCATCGGGCTCCTGTGGAAAATCTATAATAATCCTCATGGAAACGGTGAGAACGGTCTCAAGGAACTCGAGTTCCCTAAGACAAAAGATAAACTAAAATAACAAGCAGAAATACACAGTCTCCCCGGCAACGGCGCCAAAATTTGATAAGCTAGTCGTATACCTATCAAAGATAACCAACTTAGGTCTAACTAAAAATATAGCTAGGGAAGTCAGGTCGAATCCACAGGGAGACAAATAAATTCTACTTGCAATTAAAGTCTATCTAAGAAACTAAATTGGGGGTTTTGTTGTTGTTTTAACTAATCTAAAAGTAGCGAAGGAAAGAGAATTAAAGGAGAAGAATAACTAAACTAAATAGAATGAATTAGGATGAATTAATATATGGAGAGAAAACTAGGATTGTCGGTTCACTACGAATCTCATATGGTCACGGCCTAAGTCACAGGTCTGTCGCAGATATTGGTCTAAGGGGTATTGAAAAGATCCTTCCGGTCCGCTATTCACCCTAGCATGCGTCTAAAGGCTTCTGATCTTATTAGGGCAAACTAATGTGTTGTAGCAGGTCTAACTTTTACAAGGCTTCCGATCTTAGGTTCAAGTTTACCAGATTCAATTAATCAATCATGCGCATTAACTGACTAATCGCGATTATATGCTACAAGTGACAACTCAGACACAATATTATTGACAGATCTATAAATTATTTAGCGACCACATTCAATTCGCAGTTCCCCTAAATCCTAGCGAGGGAAATTAGTTACTCATGATTAAATCAAGAACAACAATATTAATAAACGATTTTACTAGATTAAACCTGATGAATAATAATAAAATTATGACAAGCATAAAACAAAGATTAAGAATAATTAAGTATGAAGAAGAAGAACAATCATAGACGAAGAAGAAGGAAGAAGGATTAGATTAAATTACCAAGAAGAATGAAGGCGATTCGAATCTTAAAGTCTTACAATAACCGAGTTTTAAAGGAAGAAATTAAACTAGAAGTAATTCTAAGAGAATAGGGAGAAGAAATCTAAAGTAGAGTCTAGGAGAAGTAAAAGAGAATAAGGGAGAAGTGGTACATAAAATCTAGTCTAATAGTTTCTTAAATACTAAGTTAAAACAAAAGCTCAAAAGTCTTGTTAACCCTAAAAATCAAATTAGGAAAGTCTCGGTCTTTGTCCAGTCTCGAGAATAGTCGGTCGAGAATTTTGAATAGTCGGTCGACTATATGGATAGTCGGTCGACTATTAGGATAGTCGTTCGACTATCATAGACCTGTTTCCGTTCTCAGCACTGCGCGCTCAACTTCAAATGCTTGCCATTTCTTCGTTACTTCTTCAAATCGGGCGTATAATATACCGTTGGAAAGCTAAGAGAAAGAGCTTTCCAACTCAACTAAGTTCAGATCAATTGAAGTTGTAGAACTCAAGATATTCAGGTTTTAAGTAGACCCATTTGGAAACGATCATTCTCTTTTCTTATTTCGCAAAAGATTTCCTCTTTAAGCACGATTTTTGCCTTGTTTATGCGTCCACGGGTTCAAACCTGTATAAGATGCAACATGACCACAGAGTATCAAATTCGGGGGGAAAATAGTAGACAATGCTACTCGATATGCATGGAAATGCGTGCGTAAAAGACGGAATAATCATATATAAATCGCACGTATCAACCATTCGGGCCTCATTCTTCGGAGTTTCTGTTTTACCGGCTTACACCCATCTTTGATGGGTATACGGTGTTCAGCTATTTCTCGATCTATTCCCGGCATGTCCTTGTAGGACCATGCGAAGACATCCTTGAACTCTTGGAGGAGGTCTGTGAATTGTTTTCTCTCCTTGGGATCTAAGGATAGGCCCAACTTAAGCATCTGGGGCTCTAAAGTGGTTCCCACGTTAATGGACTCGGTTTCTTCAATCACCGGATCTCGGGATTCCCTTTGTTCGAGCTACTCGATCAGATGCGGAGGAAGAGGTACCTGTTCGTCGGGTTTCTCAATGTCATTGCATGTAAAATTTTTGAAATTGAAAGAATTTTGAAAATAAGACAAGTCGTAAGCAGAACGGTTTTCGTTATTATTATTAATGGTAAATTTTGAGAGTAGCTCGAATAGAGCGACCATCTGATCGTTGGTCAGTGGCGGGATAGGGAGTGCTCTCGGGATAGGCCCCGAGACTCCAGTGGCTAAGGGAAGAGGGGTTACAGATTGGACTCTAGCACCAGACCCTCTAGACTTGGACTCAAACTCCGACTCTGACTCTGACTCAGACTCGGTCTCGGACTCGGTATCCGGCATGTCTCCCTCGCCAGTGGTTAGCTTGTAGGTCCGTCCTTGGCCATCGGTCCATTTGATGGTCTTCCTCCAGGCCCTTTTCCCGGTATCCGCACCGACTTCGGAGATCAGCTTTGTTGGGTCAAACCGGTTGCAGCGGAGGATCAGATTGACCAGATCCTCCTTTGGAGTAGGGATGGCCTTGTCTTCTCCAAATAGGACCCCCACCACGGGCTCAGAGTTGTTTTCACCTTCTTTGGACACGGCCTGGACAAGGTTGAATATATCATCAAGGATGAAATTGCATTCCCGGGCCGTTTTGGTCTCGGGATATGTGATGGTGGGTTGGTAGAGGCCCACTTGAATAGCTCCGAATACAGGAGTGACGAAGTAGTCAGCTAACCTCGGGCTATAAGGGCCTAAGTAAGTACCCTTGTGTAGACACCCACATTTTGACTGCCAGGTGTCTATAGCAGTTTCCAAAAAACACCCGATGATGATCGGATGCTAACATGCTTCTATGCGCTCGGATACGGGCTCAAATCCATTAATCGCTGGCTAACACACTTACAGAGTACAAATCTCACAAAATCAACCTCAAATCCAGATCCAGTGCGCCGTTTCCAATCAAATAAGGCTAATTTGGGCCGAAACCGACACCGGAATTAAAACCGACTTTTAGCGATTGGGTCAACACCCTGGTCAAATTCATTTCCGAGACACATCAAAGCAGCCACTCAAATACAAAAAGTCCAACTCAAGAAGCAAAACCAACAGTCCACCTTCAAACGGGCCATCAGGTCAAGTCCGTCAGAGCAAAAACCCTAGACACCAAAGTACAAGGGCAATGCCTATATAAGCAACCCCATGCACACACAATTACACATCTTTTACACATCAAATTCAACCATAATTCAACTTTTACCACTTCAAAAAGAACCCTAATCTTATACATGCAACCCTAATCAAACCCTAGCAATTCTACACTAGCAAACAAACCCTAAACCTAGTTTTAGAAATCAATCCCGAGCCACCATAACTTAACCTCCATAAAACCTCGAAGACTCTTGTGTTAAAGCCACGGTTACGAGTTCGATCCGAGACAAGAACATGTAGGTTGAGAGTGTCAAAATCCCGTTCTCTCCTTCTTCTCTTCCTCTCGTCATCTTCTTGGCTTTTTTCTTACTTTTTTTTTCTTTATTGCATCATAATATCGATAATAACTAATACAAAACATTAAAATACTTATCGATTTGTGTCGAATAAGAGGGGTATCGGAATAAGGAAACACGAATATACAAGTGTACTGCACACAGCGTTGATGGTCGCTTGTTCCAATACCCCGATTATTTGATTATTGAGATAAGTTAACTTAAACAATATTTTTTTATTTTGTTTGCATCATTATCATTAGTCGCATATTTACATTAATTTTCAAAAAATAAGCATTATATTTAATAAGGGTCGAAACCCGTTGACGCGGATCTGACATCCTAATCCTTAGGGATTTATTTCGATGTCGGAAAAGCCGAGGGAATCAAGTTTTCATTCAAGCAAAGTGTCGATACGTTAGATTCGATGCCAATTCCATAATTGGATGTCGAGTCTAATAATCTAATCAAGCAATTTAGCCAATTCAATTTTTCGTTGATGCTAACGTAGATGTTATTTAATTCGTTCGAATCATGACACTACAATAGCGGAGGAATATCTATATCGTCTTGGTTATTTTAAACGATTCAAATCAATATTCTTTATTTTTTCACTCTAGTATTCCATATCGATTCCATAATCGAATATGGGATATGACGAGCATCACAATTAAAATCGAGTATAAATTATTCCAAGTATTTAATATCGATTTCATAATCGAATATTGAATACGACGAATATCGAAAATATTAAGTCGAGTGCAAATTACGCAATATTTGTACGCGATTTAATAAAATCATCAATTTTCCGAAGAAAACAATTTCGCTCTTTTTTATTATTATTCTTCGAACATCATTTTTTTTTAGACAAAACATTTTTTTTAGATCTCGATATTTTTTTTTCCCTGACCTCGGTCAACACGTGTTAATCCATCACGTGACCTACTATTCTTTTCAAAACCATGCATCATACTACATTATTCGCAAACTGTTATTATCGTTATACCGTTACTAACAAGTTTGTTATTTTCTTGTCAATTTATTTTTGTTTATTTTATTGTACTAAAATGAACTCACATGCTAAATTTAACTTCGACGTTAGAATTAGTTGCATTAAATTGACATAGAAACCCTCTTTTCAATTTCATTCACATGTTTAGGGAAAATAATCTTTGCATATCATTTTCCCGTTTAACTAATGCGCGTATTGGAAAGTCATTCGAATTCTTAGTAGAGGCCGCTAATGTGCGGACGGGGTTGGGTGTCCTTTGTGGGCTTCCCGACACGTACCCTCACCCCTTACTCAGAACCTCGATTTCCGGATGCCCGAAACCGTTGGCGCACGAGAGTCATTCAATACACAATATCCGATAATGTCGGTATTGGTATCAAATGCAAAGGGACGAGCCCAATAAACTCTGACATCGTAAATGGGCCGTATTTTGTATACGGACCACTACGACATAGAGTGGGCTCGAATGGTTCCGAATAACCACAAAATTCGGTGGCGACTCCACTTCGACCTAAATTTCAATTCGATCCATTCTCATATGGAGAATCATTCGCCTACCCAAACCCGCGCGTAGCCGCGTCAGGGTGGACCTATGTCATGTCCACAATTTGGCGACTCCGTTGGGGATTAACTTATGCGTGACTTACCATCGGCATCCTCAGGGTGAGACTCGAATGAAAATCGTTTGACTAGTACAATACGCGTTTTAGTTTTACGGTTCATGCATAACCCATATTTTCCCGGGCCGGTACTCGCGACCAACGTCCCACTATACCGTTGATGTACTCCAATATGGATATGTCAAAAGGTGTCCATAGTCGATTCGAGTGGGTTTCGCGGCATGTTCTAAGCTCAACTCGACTTAGGAAGTCCGTCCCGATCAATGTCTAGACCATGTACACTGGTATAGACCCCTTATAGACCGACCGGGACTTAGTGTAGAGCATACATGGCGTCGTTATAATGCTTGTGTGACTACGTGCTACTTAGTTTCCGAGTCGTTTTCAAAAACCGTCTTTTTTTTTCAAAAATTGCATCTTTTTCAAACTATTCAATTTCAAAACCCGGGATACATACCGAATTTAGGACTTATGATTTTACTCAAAATAGCCTATTTTCTAGACGGTACGCTGCCCAATTCAAAACTCAAAAATACTTTCGAACTTTCAAAACCGAGGCCCGATGCACTTTCCGATTTTTTTTGAAAAATCGGGCCTCTCCACCGAGTTATCTCAGAATTTTCAAATCAATCAATTTTCAAAACCTTTCTCTTCTTAGGACTTCCCGTATTTATCAGTGTCGGGTCATGTCATAAGTCGTCGAAGTCTTTAGCGTCGAAACTCCGTCGATCTTACATCACGAGTTTCTTCCCTATCCCAGTCCGCCTTATTAGACTAAGGCAAGTCCCACCAACGTAGGACATACTCCTACAAAGGAAGGTCCGTCTACACACTTGAGTCTAAAAGTCTGTGGATGTCTCACGTGGACCTTCCTTCGAACAGGACTCGGCCCACATAGCCGAATCCTAAGGAAGGCCCACCTTTCACGAGTCACCCGTCTAGGTGTCTTTTCCGAGTCAACCTTTTACAAGGCATAGCCCTATAACAAAAGGTTCGTGGTCCTTACGTCTAAAGGGTCACTCGTCCCACACTCGAGTCTTAACAAAATTAACGATCCCACTTGGGGGCTATTCTCCGACGAAGTGATTAATCACAGTCACTCCGAGAATCGCGCCCTACACATTCGTCTTAGGAGGGTCTAACCCAAGTCAAACATGGTCGCCCCATTTTCAGACTCACCCTTCTGCAGCTCGAGTCTAATTTGCGGTCGGTACCTCGTCTAGGTCAACATTCAAGTATCCCGGTCCGAGAGTCCTAGTCATTTCCGTCACCCCGGGCCATGTCTAGTTTGACTCATCATGTACGCAAAACCGAGCTTAGGCAAGTTCTAATACCTGTCATTTCTTCCGATCAGGGACCCTATGAACGAGACACTACCAAACCACGACAAATCCCATGCCGTCAAGAAAGGGGATATCCAGGGGGTATGCTTATGCTATCTTGCTCCATTAACAACATCTTCTCGAAAATCAATACTGCCCTAGATAACCTAAGTTCCAGGGTAACCATCAACGAAGAAGACCTTGTAAGAACCCGATCCCGTCTAACACAACTAGAGCGGGTAAGGCAGCCAATCACCCAACCGAGTCATTTGAAGGGTGAACACTCTTGCGAAACTGTCTGATACCCTCAAGATGGCAAGGCCGAGAGAAGTAACCCTCAAGTCACCTCTCCAAAAATCAAGAATCATTCAAAGGAAAGGACATTTACCCACTTGGATATGTCCTACACCATCGCTTTCCAGAGGTTGGTTCCGAAGGGCCTAGTGCTACCTATAGGCCCAACAGCCGACCCACCTGTGGAGAAACGTTCCAAAGCATGAAACGCCGAGCATTACTGCAAATTCCACAGAGGGAGGGGACACGATACAGAACAATGCTGGAAGCTGAACATCTCATTCAAGACTTCCTCGATGCCGGGAAGACTCCCGTTTTGGAAAGATTGTCACTTGCAAAGCCCCTCGTGGACTACACAGGGCCCGATGACCGAAGCATCCAGTCTACCTCTCATGCATCCAAGAGTCCGGATTTGATTTAAGTCCGAGTCTGAGTCTAGGATGTTCTATTCCAAAGTCAAAGTCAAAGTCAAAGTCAAAGTCAGAGTCAATTGTATTCTGTCCTCTTTTCCAAAGTTCAATAAAATCAGCTTTTTTGTTTCTCATATATACTTTCCTTATGTGTTTCCGAGAACGTGATGAACACCATCATACACTGTGAGCACACGCACGTGACTATTATAGGCACATCTGTAATGACTGCAGGAAACCGAGCCCGTGTTTTCTTTTTACCCATTCCATGTCTGGTATAGAAAAGCCACACGACTACCCGTAGCAGGAGCGGTATCGAATCCTATGACAAATCTAGGTAATCTCCTAGTTTGGGTTCAAGACGGGAGGCAAGCCCATTTCCCACAATAAAACACCCATCCTATAAGACTGACCAATCCCTACCTTAGGTTTTAGTCTGACCGACAAAAAAACAAAAAAGGCTAAAAAAAAAAACTGGACAAAAAAAAAAATTGAAAGTCCATGAGAAAAAAGCAAAAGGCCAAAAAAAAGGCAGGCCATCATCAAAAAAATTCAGAATACCCATGACCACGGTCAACGGTCAATTCAAGTGAAAGCCCCACAACCAGGGTACAGTCAAAATTATCAAAAACCCATGACCGGGGCTAAGAGGTCAATCATCAAAAAATTCAGAATACCCATGACCATGGTCAACGGTCAATTCAAGTGAAAGCCCCACGACCAGGGTACGGTCAAAATTATCAAAACCCATGACCGCGGCTAAGAGGTCAATCAAAAAAATCAAATACCCATGACCGTGGTCAACGGTCAACTCAAGTGAAAATCCTTTGACCGTGGTACGGTCAAATTCAAAATTATCAATACCATCCGATAGGAGAGTAACAATCAAGCTGGTCAGCTAATACCACACTCAGCCTTCCCACATTACAACCCTCAAGACCTCCTCGAGACCTAGGCCAGAGACAGCCCGGAATTTTGAGGATTCAAGCTCCATAGGATACCCCTAACCATTAGAGCCAGACATGGAAACCAGATCCCGCATTATCAAACCAGCCCAATCGAAGTTCGAGCCATTTTTACTCGACTTCCCCCGTTCCTACCACATTACAATACCTTACCCTCGAAGCCTCAGCTCCACAAAATCGAGCTCTAGATTTCGAATCATCAAAGCCACTTACTTCCTAGCACCACATTTCCAAAAACATCAAATCCCGAGAACAAAACTCGTTAAAATTCCCCGAGAGCAGAACTCGTTAAAAATCCAGAGAACAAAACTCGTTAAAATTTCCCGAGAGCAGAACTCGTTAAAAATCCCGAGAACAAAACTCGTTAAAAATCCCGAGAACAAAACTCGTTAAAATTCCCCGAGAGCGGAACTCGTTAAAAATCCCGAGAACAAAACTCTTTAAAATTCCTCGAGAGCAGAACTCGTTAAAAATCCCGAGAACAAAACTCGTTAAAATTCCCCGAGAGCAGAACTCGTTAAAAATCCCGAGAAGAAAACTCGTTAAAATCTCATCCCAACTCTTCTCATCCAAACCAGTTACCAACCCCGAACACGGGAACTCAACTTGCAGTCGGCATAGAACATGCCCAAATAGTTCACACCACCTCTGGGGGCTACCCCGGAGAGCGCTCACAGTCACAGGATTAATATCCTAACCATTCAAGCCCTTTGATCAAGACATCACTGGGAATGCACCTAGCCTACACCGTCATTATGGCTAGTTACACACAAAGTCCTATTAGAATAGGCACCATAATACATCTTCCGACACTGAACTACGGCATGGTTTGATTTCACTACACGTGAATACGTAGGCAGCCTTTCAACAGAGGCACAACCACTCACATTGACACACATTCCGGTCACGACACCGTCATGTTCTCAACAGCTAACTTTGTTGTCTTGGGGGCTTCTCCTAGACAGAAGTTCCCCATCCACTCACAAAATCAAGATAAATCCAACAAAAAATCTAGCCTCCTTTCTGTAGTGTGTCCTAGTACTCGGCTCAGTCGAAGACAAGAATCTCTCAGGACTCGAGGCAATACCCACTTTGGAAATGTACCCAAAAATCAGAAATCTAGAGGGGCACCAGACTAAAACAGTCTCATTACAGACTACTGCCAGTCCCCTATAGCATATCTATCCCATTTCGATGTACGACCGTGTTGCCACTCGCCTAGGCTACGGGATAGCGCAACTTAAGAGTCTTGTTAGGCGGCCCACACCCTTACCGAGTCACGGTCCAACCCCTCGAGAGTCCAGTCGTGTCAGTCAACTCGTCCGGTCACGTCCAGAGTCGAGTCTGTCGGTAGGCCTCTCTCTTCAAATTCCACTTTGAAATTTGCAAAATCTAGCCATTCGAAAAAAGATCCTTTTCGACAAGGTCAAATTTCGATCTATTTAAACTGCAAATTACTTTCGTAATCTTTGTTAGGAGTCAAAAATCCCAAAGTTTCCAAAAATCTCAAATTTTTAAGATTTCAAAATTAAAGTTTTCAAAAAATCATTTTCCCCCAGCGCGAGTCATTTTGCTACCTACGTGTTGCATGCATTTTATGTGACTTATACAGGTACGACTCAAACAGGGACGTGCAACCCACTATACCTCCCCAGCGGAAGCCAACGGTGGTATCTAACGGGATGGGCCTACATACAGGCGCACCCAGGACTTATGCGACAAGTCCAATTCACCACGGAGTTATCGTCATCAGCTCAGGTATGACTTCTAGCTTGTGGCTGGCGAGCCCTTCACGCGAGTCTAATGGACTATAAACGACCCGACCGGAAGTCTGCCAGGTTTCAATCCGCGATTGGCCTGGTGGCTACTCTGACTTTCGTCTTGTCCAAGCCTCAGTCAGAGTGGGGGCTCTGTAGACACCTGCATTTTGACTGCCAGGTGTCTATAGCAGTTTCCAAAAAAACACCCGATGATGATCGGACGCTAACATGCTTCTATGCGCTCGGATACGGGCTCAAATCCATTAATCGGTGGCTAACACACTTACAGAGTACAAATCTCACAAAATCAACCTCAAATCCAGATCCAGTGCGCCGTTTCCAATCAAATAAGGCTAATTTGGGCCGAAACCGACACCGGAATTAAAACCGACTTTTAGCGATTGGGTCAACACCCTGGTCAAATTCGTTTCCGAGACACATCAAAGCAGCCACTCAAATACAAAAAGTCCAACTCAAGAAGCAAAACCAACAGTCCACCTTCAAACGGGCCATCAGGTCAAGTCCGTCAGAGCAAAAACCCTAGACACCAAAGTACATGGGCAATGCCTATATAAGCAACCTCATGCACACACAATTACACATCTTTTACACATCAAATTCAACCATAATTCAACTTTTACCACTTCAAAAAGAACCCTAATCTTATACATGCAACCCTAATCAAACCCTAGCAATTCTACACTAGCAAACAAACCCTAAACCTAGTTTTAGGAATCAATCCCGAGCCACCATAACTTAACCTCCATAAAACCTCGAAGACTCTTGTGTTAAAGCCACGGTTACGAGTTCGATCCGAGACAAGAACATGTAGGTTGAGGGTGTCAAAACCCCGTTCTCTCCTTCTTCTCTTCCTCTCGTCATCTTCTTGGCTTTTTTCTTACTTTTTTTTTTCTTTATTGCATCATAATATCGATAATAACTAATACTAAACATTAAAATACTTATCGATTTGTGTCGAATAAGAGGGGTATCGGAATAAGGAAACACGAATATACAAGTGTACTGCACACAGCGTTGATGGTCGCTGACATCCTAATCCTTAGGGATTTATTTCGATGTCGGAAAAGCCGAGGGAATCAAGTTTTCATTCAAGCAAAGTATCGATGGTCGCTTGTATCGGAATCAAGTTTTCATTCAAGCAAAGCCGAGGGGTATCGGAATAAGGAAACACGAATATACAAGTGTACTGCACACAGCGTTGATGGTCGCTTGTTCCAATACCCCGATTATTTGATTATTGAGATAAGTTAACTTAAACAATATTTTTTTTATTTTGTTTGCATCATTATCATTAGTCGCATATTTACATTAATTTTCAAAAAATAGGCATTATATTTAATAAGGGTCGAAACCCGTTGACGCGGATCTGACATCCTAATCCTTAGGGATTTATTTCGATGTCGGAAAAGCCGAGGGAATCAAGTTTTCATTCAAGCAAAGTGTCGATACGTTAGATCCGATGCCAATTCCATAATTGGATGTCGAATCTAATAATCTAATCAAACAATTTAGCCAATTTAATTTTTCGTTGATGCTAACATAGATGTTATTTAATTCGTTCGAATCATGACACTACAAAAGCGGAGGAATATCTATATCATCTTGGTTATTTTAAACGATTCAAATCAATATTCTTTATTTTTTCACTCTAGTATTCCATATCGATTCCATAATCGAATATGGGATATGACGAGCATCACAATTAAAATCGAGTATAAATTATTCCAAGTATTTAATATCGATTTCATAATCGAATATTGAATACGACGAATATCGAAAATATTAAGTCGAGTGCAAATTACGCAATATTTGTACGCGATTTAATAAAATCATCAATTTTCCGAAGAAAACAATTTCGCTCTTTTTTATTATTATTCTTCGAACATCATTTTTTTTTAGACAAAACATTTTTTTTAGATCTCGATATATTTTTTTTCCTGACCTCGGTCAACACGTGTTAATCCATCACGTGACCTACTATTCTTTTCAAAACCATGCATCATACTACATTATTCGCAAACTGTTATTATCGTTATACCGTTACTAACAAGTTTGTTATTTTCTTGTCAAATTATTTTTGTTTATTTTATTGTACTAAAATGAACTCACATGCTAAATTTAACTTCGACGTTAGAATTAGTTGCATTAAATTGCCATAGAAACCCTCTTTTCAATTTCATTCACATGTTTAGGGAAAATAGTCTTTGCATATCATTTTCCCGTTTAACTAATGCGCGTATTGGAAAGTCATTCGAATTCTTAGTAGAGGCCGCTAATGTGCGGGCGGGGTTGGGTGTCCTTTGTGGGCTTCCCGACACGTACCCTCACCCCTTACTCAGAACCTAGGTTTCCGGATGCCCGAAACCGTTGGCGCACGAGAGTCATTCAATACACATTATCCGATAATGTCGGTATTGGTATCAAATGCAAAGGGACGAGCCCAATAAACTCTGACATCGTAAATGGGCCGTATTTTGTATACGGACCACTACGACATAGAGTGGGCTCGAATGGTTCCGAATAACCACAAAATTCGGTGGCGACTCCACTTCGACCTAAATTTCAATTCGATCCATTCTCATATGGAGAATCATTCGCCTACCCAAACCCGCGCGTGGCCGCGTCGGGGTGGACCTATGTCATGTCCACACCTTGATGAGGTTGGTGGCCTTCTGAATACCGGCCCGGACCACGTTTTTTGGGGTCATAGCATACCCCAACCCGAACTGTGATTCACCATCGTTTAGGACCTCGATAATCTTCCCAGCTGGAAGATATGGCCTCGAGGTAGCCCCCGGTAAGTAGCCCAAGTTTTGTAGCATCGTGTCGATGCTAGTGGTGAAGTAAGGCCTGAAGAGATATTCCTCCTCGATCATGCCCACGAAATCAAATCCTCGTGGGTCGGCCCGGCCCGTAGCATTGCAGCTTGGTATGGTAATGGGGGTCGCTTCCAGTGTGATGACACCGTCCTGAAGCGGCACCTTGACTTTTCTGTGGAGGGTAGAGGATACGGCCTTGACTGCATGGATCCAAGGCCCTCCTAGTAGTAAGTTAAAGGACGAGGTGACATCAATCACTTGAAACTCCAATTCTTTTTCGATTGGGCCCGTTATTATTGTCAACTTAACGGCCCCGGCAACCAGTTTTGGGCTTCCGTCGAAAGCCTGAATAGTTTGTGCCGTCGGGAGATAGTCGGCATCTGTGATGCCGAGGGCCCTAGCGGTCCTTAGGGGAAGGACATTTACAGCAGATCCGTCATCGATTAGGGTCATCGGAAGGTACTTCCCTCGGCAAATGACCGTGATGTATAGGGCCAAATTATGGGCGGCCCCAAATGGTGGTAGATCGGACTCAGAGAAGGTTATGAGTGGGCCTTCTTCTTTGGATTTGCCCTTGAGATAAGGCATGATAGTGGCTACCATTTCAGTGGGGGTAACCTGTGAGTCGACCTTGATCTCATCAAGAGCCTTAGTTAGTGCTTCCCGATGTGCTTGCGAGCTAACCAGAAGTTGCCATATGGTTAGGTCAGCTCGGACCCTCTTCAATTCCTGGACCAGAGCCGTGTCGTTGCTTGGTTCCTCAAGAGGGGATTCCGTCCTAGCAGGTTGAGTGACGGTTGTTGGAGCAGAGCGCCCAGCTGTGGCGAGGTGGGTTAGTGGCTAAGGCCTTGGACTTAGCTTTTCGGACCTCTTCACTGGTGATGGGGACAGCTTCCCCTTTGGCTAGGTAAACATCCTCCTCATCATCGAACCATATCCCGTTAATTTGTGGGATAAAGGGAGAGATGAGGTGAGAGCAGTCAATTACCTCCCCCGTGAATATAGCATGGGCACTGAACGAGTTTTCCTTGTTACTCGGCTTGTCTCCGGGCAACGGTATTTTCCCATTCTCGATCAGATCTTTGATAAGATGTTTTAGTTTCCAGCATTTCTCCGTGTCATGCTCATTACCTCGGTGATATTGGCAGTAGGCTTGGGCATTGTAACTTTTGGACCTTTTCTCCACTGGAACTTCGGGAGTTTGGCCTATCGGTTGGATCAGGCCCTTTGAAGATAGCCTTTGTAAGGCATAGGTATAGGTAGTCCCTATATCCGTGAATACCCGATTTGGAGTATTCTTTTTGGATGAGGTATCCAGCAAATTAACCTCATCGAAAATTGTAGACACCCGCATTTGGTTGCTAGTGTCTATAGCGGTCTCCAACAAAACACCCGATGATGATCGGACGCAAACATGCTCTAACGCGCTCGAATATGGGCTCGGAATCAGTAATGTCCAGCATGGTCTTTTAGCGGGATACAATTCTCACAAAACTGACCTCAAATTCAGGCCCAGTGGGCCGTTTCCAATAAAATGAGACTAATTTGGGCCAAAACCGACACCAAAAATAAAAAACCGTCTTTTAGCGACCGGGTCAAAACCCGGTCAAAGGCGAATCCGTCTCATAAACCAGCCAAATACAAAGCTTCTAGAAACTTGCGCCAACCAACATTTTCAAAAAATTCAAAGTCAACTCCTTCCTAAAAAAGCTCATCCGCGTGATCCACTCGATCGAGTGGATTGGCCTCACTCGATCGAGTGGAGCCATAAAAACCAAACAGACCCATTTTTTTAGGGCACTCAATCGAGTGCCTAGGGCCACTTGATCGAGTGACCTTAGGTCGTGGGGTTTCTTCTATAAATACCCCGTCAACCCTCAACACTTCACAAGCTTTTTTCACCAACTTTTTCAGCCAACATCACATACAAAACCTCACATTTTCAACCCTAAGTCCCCCATCACAACACACTACAACCCTAAGCAAATCCACACAAAAACCGAGTCCTTATCCCTCTAAAAACCGATAAAACATCTCCATACAAATACACATACCATCAACTCTTCCTACGTATCTCGACGTTCCCGCGCCTTTGCCGCCATTTGACGAACCGTATTCCGAGAAGCAAGAGCATGTAGGTTGAGGGTGTGAAATTCAACACCGACAAATCCTTTCTCTTTCTCATTTTCTTCATTTTTTTATTTATGTTTATGTACCTATACTATAATTAGTCGATAGTAACGACACATTATTACTAACACTAACATCTAACATTTTCTTTATCGCATCTAACTCCTAACATTTAATTATCGTCATTTACATTTTGTTATTATATTAAATACTGCATACATATTAATAAATAAACCATGTTCGGACTCAACCCGTTTGACTATTATTGCACAAAGTCCATTTAATCCCTTTACGAGCCGCGATAGTGGTGACGCCCTTTCGAGGAGCACCGCCCTAAGCACTCAAGGGCGTAATGCGATCGTGATAGCGCGTAGTTGAACGTGTTTAATTCCATTTTTAAAGATCGGTACGAAACCCGTTGACGCTAAACCGAGCATCACATAATCCGCAAGGATTATTAAAGATGACGTAACGCGGAGGGAATTAATTTCGTCCCGGTCCGATTCAAAATGATTTTCACATCACCTTTTTTTCAAAGTCTCCGATAACGGTCTCGTAATCCTAACATGCGCATTACGAGTACCGAAAACCGAGTTGAATATAAGTCATGTTATATTTATATGCGACTCGGTTAATTGTCGATTTTAAAACCACCTTTAATTTCGTATAGCCCTTTACGAAAAAGAGCAGTAGCTCGTACAGAGGGCACTCGATCGAGTGCCATAGGCTACTCGATCGAGTAGCACCCCAAAAAAGAGGCAGTAGACCCGTAAGAAGGTCACTCGATCGAGTCCATGCCATGACTCGGTCAAGTGGACTTCTTTATTCAACAAAACCGAGAGCTTCAAACATCATGCAAGCCTCGTCTTTTTTTTACGATTTCGGTCGTCGCGTGCAAAGTCGATCACGTGATCTTCCTTTCTAAAATCCATGCATTTTATTTCACCTACACGACTTTGATCAATGTCTCCCATGATTAGTTATGTGTCGACGACTCGTTAGTCGTATCCGATGCATGACTAATCTAGACATCATTTTTGGTATGATAAGTCGGGACAAGGTATCGAGATCCGGGATCGAGCTAGCATCACGCTTAGGTCCCATACGCGGACGCGTATTAAAATCTCCGTCCTTCGTTTAGCACACAACATAATGTGTGTTTAACCGAAGTTTGTCCAATTTTCCAAACTCTCGGTCTTGTTCATATTAGTACTATAATTATTATCGTTATTCCACTTTTATTCGCCATTTTCGTTTTGGCCGGGTTGTATTTCCGCCCGTGTAACTTGTAACCGATTTATTTTGCCTTGCTTTTGTTTATTTGCGTTTTACCGTTTATAAATGAACTATCGCATGCTAAATCACCTCGACAATAATTTAGATGCATTAAAATGACGTAGCAACCCACTCGATATTTATATCTCGTAAAATGTTGTTTGCATATCATTTTACCGGATTACTAACGCGCATATTAGAAAGTCAAACGATGTCTTAGTAGAGGCCGCTAAGTGCGGGCGGGGTTGGGTGTCCTTAGTGGGCTTCCCAACACGTACCCTCACCCCTTACTCAGAACCTCGGTTTCCGGATGCCCGAAACCGTTGGCGCACGAGAGTCATTCAATACACGATAACCGGTAGTGACGGTATCGGTATCGCAATGCAAAGGGACGAGCCCAATTAACTCTGAAACCGAAATGGGCCATACTTTGTGTACGGTCCATAGAGATATATAGTGGGCTCGAATGGGCCCGAACTCCCACAAAGCTCGGTGGCGACTCCTAATTCGACTTAAATTTCAATTCGATCCATTCTCATATGGAGATTCATTCGCCTACCCAAACCCGCGCGTGGCTGCGTCGGGGTGGACCTACGTCATGTCCACAATTTGGCGACTGCGCTGGGGACTAACTGATGCGTGACTTACTATCGGCATCCTCAGGGTGAGACTCGAATATGAATCGTTTGACTAGTACAATACGCGTTTTAGTTTTACGGTTCATGCATAACCCATATTTGCCCGGGCCGGTACTGGTGACCGACGTCCCACTATACCATGATATACTCCGACTTGGATATGTCAAAGGTGTTCATAGCCGATTCGTATGGGTTTCGCGGCATGTTCTAAGCTATACTCGACTTGGGAAGTCCGTCCCGATTCTCATCTAGGCTATGTGCACTGGTATAGACCCCATTTAGACCGATCGAGACTTAGTGTAAAGCGTACATGGCATCGTTATAATGCTTGCGTGACTATGTGCTGCTTGGTTTCCGTGTCGTTTTCAAAAATCGTCATTTCAAAAATGCATCTTTTCAAAAATATTCAAATTTCAAAAGCCGGAAAGCTACCGAATTTAGGACTCACGATTTTACTCAAAATAGCCTATTTCTAGCTGGTATGCCACCCATTTTTTCAACTCAAAAATATTTTCGAACTTTCAAATTTGTGGCCCGATCCGAACTTTAATATTATTATGTACATATACACGGTATTAGAATGTTAACGATTTGTCTATCTATTTCCATCGGAAGCTTACCAAGTTTTGGGTATAGTTGCTAAAACTATTGCGGACTATTAAGAACTTCTGTTATACGTAAATTAATTCTTGAAATATTCAGTCATCTCATCTAATGCTCTATTAGTCACTTGGTACCGAATCACTCTATATCGTGTTGACGGTTGGCGTAAACAAAATTTTTGGTTATCAATCTATTAGGTGTCAATGATATTGATTTTTTAAATAGTTATATATCAGTAGTATACGATAATAACCCGCTTTTTAAGCGGGCTTACTCAAGAAATTAAAAAAAAAGGGCAACGTGCATGGGAATGAGGTACACTAAAATCAATGGTTGGGATTGGAGTAGATACAATTGTCAATGAGCGAACCGCCATGCTTGCTATTTAGCCCATATTTTTATTTATATACGGAGTATTTTATAAATAAACATATTTACTACAAAAAAATTGTTGGTATCGTGAATTTTAATACTTCCTCAATTTTTTTTATGTGTTGGTACCATGGATAAATTTAGTAATAAATTGTTGGTACCATGGATAAATTTACTAATAAATTTATAATTTTGATTTTTTGTGTAACTAGTTGCGTGGCCGCGCGCGATGCGCGCGGTGTCCGGGATGGCAGTGGTGAGGTGGGTGGCCGTGGGGGACATCCGGGCAGCTTTATGGGTATAGCTGGGGGAATCCTGTGGTGCAACGAAAAGTCTCTGTGGAGCCGGAGCTGTAGATGTGCGCGTGGGGTGTAGGGATTGGCATATTGGTCGAGCGAGACTGCAGCCGGACGAAGCAGCGTTCATGTGGTAAGAGGTGAGCCGCCACACCCGTTGGGGCACATTTTTCATGAGCGTCACCCGTGCAGAGAGTATGGGAAACAGCCACAGAAGCATGCTCTACACGGGAAGCAGATAACCAGGAACAAGCACTTCTTCAGAAAACCAGAAACGTAGTTGTTACATGCAGTCACTGATCAGACTTTTTCTGATGAATCATAATTCCAGACCAAAATTCTAAAGAGGCCGACATAAACCAAAACAAGAGACTTGAGGTGCATCAAAATTTTCACAAACTCGACACAGATCACACAAGGGGAGTTGAAATGCTATAAATCCTTAAAATAGAACTCGCAGGTCGCAACATCACACTAACTTAAGACAAAAGAGAGTAAATTCCACAGGAATTTATACTCCCTCCGTTCCAATGAATTTGTTTGCCTTTCCTTTTGGCACCAAGGTTAAGGGATCCAATAAGGGAGTGACATGTGAAGCAAAACTCATGAGAATGGTCAAATTGCGTATAAAAAACATTCCTAAAATAGAAAGGCAAACAATTCACTGAGACGTCCCAATATGGAATAGGCAAACAATTCATTGGGGCGGAGGGAGTATCAAATAAGTTTCTGCTGAAACACGCAAGATCAAAACAAAATGTTTAATAGTTCAGATGAAGAGTAAGTAGTGCTTGTCTTTTTCTTCACAACTGATCAGAGTGCGCTGTTAGTACACCTACTGCTGCTCGTGATGTTCTTACTCTTCTCGAACGTCCCACATATATAGTTCTGGGTATAAGTTCAGGAGTTCAGTGTCACAGCCTCGAAGTCCATTATTGCAGCGTGACGTGGTGTAGCTTCTGCGCTCGCCTTCAATGCAGTTGATACGAACCGATACTGTGCATTCTCTGGCAAATATGCGCTGTCGTCACGGGTTGCAGCCCACAGACGAATGTCCCTAAACGTCTCGGATTCGTCGTATACACGCCCTTTTCCACAGCCCGCTTTTTCAGAAAGGCGTGACAGCCTAATGGCAGACCAGTACGGTGCACTGGGCGCGGCCTTTTATCGTAATCAGCATTCCACCGAGGCGCATCTGAACGCAACAAACAAAATTGATCCCACTTCTTGCAAACTAACGACACATTAGCCTTCTCAGTGTTAGAGGGGAGTTTGTGAACTATCTTTTCCATGCAACACAAAAACATAGTAATACATCAGAAAGCAAAAACATAAAACACACTCTTCACAAAACAAACATCAATACAACAAATAGAGACAACAAACAAGCTAAGGACCTTCAAAATGCTTTCATTTTTTGTGATGCATAATAGCTTCCTAGTCCTTGTAGAATTCCGGGTATAATTGCACCCACTTCTTTGACAACGTTGTAGTGGTAGATCTACAAATGGTAGAAGAGCTTTCGTTTTTTCCTTTGTTATAAAGGAGAGCGATACAATTCTCAATGCTAAATTAAAAATGTGAAACGTTATGACTCTCCCATTAGTTTGAGCTATATTACCGGACTTTAGTGTCTTTTTCATTAGATGCAGTCCACCCACCTTTTCCATATCCCATTTTCCTTCCCCTCTTTCTCATTTTTTCCCTACCTATCCCCCTCCTCATCATAAATTCATCCTTAAATATGACTTTCTTTTTATTGTCTAGTTCACAGAGCGTCTTGTCCTTTTAACTCCTTTTACATCGCCTCCTCATTCACTTTCCTTTTCCTTCTTCCCCCTTAATGTCCATTCTCTTCATATTTCTCCTTCCACGTCTACTAAGATCAATTTTCCTCCACTTTCTCTCATGCTTCTCCTTCCCCCTCCCATTTGTCTTCTTCTCCATATAAAATTCATTCTTAAATTTGATTCGTTACTGTCATCCAGTTCAGTATAAGCGTCACTCTTCACCTTCTTCTACCCCTTTTCTCTCACTCCTCTTTCTCCTCCACCCCCTCTACCTTAATGCTCTCTCTTCAGATCCTACTTGTCAAGCTACGAAGATTAGTCTTCCACATTCACATATAACTTGCTTTTGTTATTCAGTTTAGCGAATGTGGTGTCCCTTTAACGCATTCACCCTCTCCTCTTATTCTTTCCCTATCTCCCTCAATATTCCTCTTTATCCTTTCTTCGTCCCCTTCTTTCACCCGTTTTTGTCCTTAAATATGACTTACTTCAGACCATACTTGTCAATCTACTATGATTAGTCTTCCATAATCTCATGCTTCATATCGGTGTCATTTCCTTAGCTCCTTTTACTCCTCCCATTTTGAATCCCCTTCTTCTATGACGTTATTTCTTTTCATGTTTCTCTTTTCCCGTCTACTAAAATTTGTTTTTTTCCCGGCCTGCACCATCTCCACCACATTCCCTTCCCCTTCCTTTTTCTCCTGCACTACCTCCACCACGTTCCCTTCTCCTTCCCCTTTCTCACATTCTCCTCTTCCTCGTTACTTAAGATAAATACTTAAATATGACTTCTTTGCATATAATTTAATGAGAATGTCTTCTCTCGTCTCGTTCTATCCCTACCATTTTCACCATCTCCTTCGATCTCGCACTCTCCCATCTTCTCTCCTCCTCTAGCGTTGCTTTTATTCATCTTCTTAATTCTCTATTTACCTACTAAATCTATTTTAATCTTCCCCTCCTTCCCCTCTTTCTCATTTTTTCCCCACCTCTCCCCCTCCTCATCATAAATTCATCCTTAAATATGACTTTTATTTTTATCGTCTAGTTCACAGAGCGATCCCTCCTTCCCCTCTTTCTCATCGTTTCCCCACCTCTCTTCACTTTTGTCGGACTACAATCACAATTCTTTTCCCTGCTCGCACCCTCACACATTTCTCCTCCATCTCCCTGTACCTTAATGCTCTTCTTCTTCCTAATCCTAATCGTCAATCTCCTAAGATTAATTTTCCATATCCACATGTTTCACATCACCATGTCCTTCCCCTTTCCCTGATTCTTCTCAGCATCCTTGTCCTGAAAATGAGTAAAGTTGGTTGCGGGACGCGCGCGGTTTCCGAGGCGGTATCGAGTTACTGAAATCGCGAGATTGGAGTATTTTTTCCTCGTGTGAGCCGTTTAGGTACAGTGCGCTTTGGTGATTAGGTCTATGTCTCTTCCAGTGTGTTCTTATCGCAGTCTGTTTGGTTGGGTCTCTTGTACCATATTGGACGGTTCTTTGGTTCTTTTTTTAACAAATTACAAGAAACCTGCTCGATTGCTATATCTAATTTTGTGTCTCAGTATAAGCATAGATGATAGGGTAACATTTGTCAAGGAAATTGTATTCAGAACTGTAATGTAATCTCGAGGAAATTGTCGAGGAACTGTTACCAGTGATTAGCACCCGTCTCAGAAATTAGACCACTTTGATAAAATAGAATTATTAAAACAATTAAAAAGGAATATGGAAATATTTTTTTTTCAGGAATTAATTGCAAAATGATGGAAGTAATTAGATCAAGAAAATAATACGGAGTACTATGGAAAGTGATCAATTTGCCACGTTTTGATTTTAATTTGTGCGGGTCAACAGAGTTGGCCATTTCCCACGTCTCGGAAGCACAACCTAAATTAAGGCTGCTCATCCATTTTTTTCTCTTCTACTAAGGTTACTCTTGCATATCCCATATTTCAGTCTCCTTCATCTCCTCATTGTCTAAGATTATCTTTAAATTTGATTTGTTTTTGTCAACTACTTCAACGAGGGTGTGTTATCCATTCAGCTTCCTTTACTCACACAATCTTCACCCTCTCCTTCTCCCTCTAATGCTTCCCCTCTTCCTCCCCCTACTTCTCCTTTAACTCATTATCATCATCAACAAAGATTGTTTCTTAAATATAACTTGCTTTTGACATTTAATTTAGTGAGGGTATCGATTTTTCAGATGTTTTTGCTCATCTCATTCTTCTCACTCCTTCTTTTCTTATGTCTCTTTCTTATATACCAAATTCAGTTTTCCTTCTCTTCGTCCTCCATATGCCCCCTTCCCCTTCTTTTTACTCTCCTCGGTTATACTCATCTAAATCAATTCTTAAATATAACCTACTTTTGTCATCTCTTTACCCATTCCTTCTTCTCCCCTTCTTCCCCTTCATCTTCCCTCTTTTCCTCATCTACTTAGATAAGTTCTGCTCCTCTACACTCACTTCTCCAGTTCTCCTTCCTTCGTTCCTTCCCCTAATGTCTCCCTTCTCTTTGTACGTCTCTTTTTATTTCCTAAGGTCATTTATTTTCCTTCTCTTCGTCCTTTCACACATGATCTTCCCCTGACCTCCTCATCATCAATGACAAGCGACTTTTCAAATTTAGCACACTTCCTCTACTAATCACCAAAAACACAATGACCTAATCAAGGTGCAATTATATCACGTAGTCCCCTTTATATATTGGTCATCCTCTTCGATATCCCTTCCTTCTATTTTAATCTACTAAAAACAATTCTCATGTTCCTCCACCTCCACTATATCCCATTCTCATTTCCCTTCCCGTCACCATCCTTCCTTGTCGCCTCTCATTATGACTCTCATTGGTTTGATCTATTTTACCGAACTTTAGTGCTGTCACTTCAATACATCTCACCTCCTCCACATTCCCTCCTCTTCTTTCTTTTCATGTTTCTCGTTCCCCGTCTACTAAAATCGGTTTTTTCCTTGCACCATCTTCACCACATTCCCTTCCCCTCCCTTTTGAATCCCCTTTTTCTCCCTCTGACGTTCTTTCTTTTCATGTTTCTCTTTCCCCGTCTACTAAAATTAGTTTCTTCCCTGCACAATCTCCACCACATTCCCGTCCCCTTCCATTTTCTCCTGCACTGCCTCCACCACATTCCCTTCTCCTTCCCCTTTCTATCATCCTCCTCCTCCTCATTACTTAAGTTAAATACTTAAATATGACTTATTTGCATATAATTTAATGATAGTGTCGTCTCTCGTATTCTTCTATCCCTACCATTTTCACCATCTCCTTCGATCTCGCGCTCTCCCCTCTTCTCTCATCTCCTAACGTTGCTTTTATTCATGTTGTTACTTCTCTATTTACCTACTAAATCTATTCAACTCTTCCCCTCTTTCCCCTCTTTATCATTTTTTCCCCACCTCTCCCCCCCTCATCATAAATTCATCCTTAAATATGACTTTTTTTTTATCGTCTATTTCACAGAGCGTCTTATCCTTTTAACTCTTTTTACATCGCCTCACTTCCCTTTTCCTTCTTCCCCTCTTAATGTCCAGTCTCTTCATATTTCCCCTTCCACGTCTACTAAGATCGATTTTCTTCCTCCACTTTCTCTCACGCTTCTCCTCCCCCCTCCCATTTGTCTTCTTATCCTCGTCATCATATAAAACTCATTCTTAAATATGATTTGTTACTGTCATCTAGTTCACTATGAGCTTCACTCTCTACCTTCCTTTACCCTTTCTCTCGCACTTCTCTCTCTCCTCCACCCCCCTACCTTAATGCTCCCTCTTCAGATCCCACTTGTCAAGCTACTAAGTTAGTCTTCCACATTCAGATATAATTTGCTTTTGTTATTCAGCCTAGCGAGTGTGTTGTCCCTTTAGCTCATTCACCCTCTTCTCTCCTTCTTTTCCTATCTTCCTCAATATTTCTCGTTATCCTTTCTTTGTCCCCTTCTGTCACCCGTTTTCGTCCTTAAATATGACTTACTTCAGATCATACTTGTCGATCTACTATGATTAGTCTTCCACAATCTCATGCTTCATATCGATGTCATTTCCTTAGCATTGTTTGCTCCTCCCATTTTAGATTTTGTACTGCTTGTTCAACTCTTATTAAGTGCCTTGGGACGATGATTATGCAATGTTTAATGATAGTATTATATGTGCTTGTTTGTTTCTAGCGGATTTTGGCCAGGGGATGGTAACTGGTCTCATTGCTGACCAGATTAGTGTTTTGTTGATAGTTGACTTAATTGTAGTGTTTTGTTTAGTAATACTGATAACGAATGAAGTGGCAAGTTGGAGTCGTAATGAGATGAGAGTTGCTGTTATTACAATTTCTCATATATTATTCCACTTAAACTTGCTTTAATTAGGTTATTAACGTGTGTCTAGTGGGCACACGTTAGAAAAACCGCATGCCGATATTTATTTTATGATTTTTATCGGCCAAACCAGCCATAAACACAATTTTACTTTAATTATAGAACGAAAATTCCAACTCCACCATAATTGATTGACCATAAGTTCGTACGGAATAACTCATGGTAAGTCACAAGTTTATAACAGAGCACAGTACAAGATAAAAGAGGAAACTACAAATGGAATAGGAGTTTATGATACACACTTTCATTATGCAATTAGGCAGGCATAGTGGTTGAAAGATTCCTTCACAACCTGACAACAACCCCTCAATCCTCCTCTCCATTAAGCCAAATTCTAGTTTGTGATGCACTGACGATATTATCCATCTTAAACCCTAAGATGGGTGGAACATACTCGTATAACAAATCACATGACGACCCATTTATCCATCTTTAAGCAAGACTACATGACCCACAATTAAAAACCCAGAAAGACGCAAGCTTTCTTCATTGACGACGACGATGATCAAATGCAAGCAATCAACGGCTCTAAATTTTATTAAGAATAAAACCAGGAAAAAGAAGGGTCTCGAAGAATTGAGCGATGAATTGTATAATCAAGCTGTTGGTGTGAAATTAGACCACGCACCTGCTCGTAGACAACTTCGATCTGTTTTCCTTGATTTTCATAACCAGCTTGATCATCTTCATTTACTCGTGACAATATCAATTTGATTATTACCTTAATCGGCTTATAAACGTGTGTCCAGTGGACACATGCTGGAAAAACCGTTAAAAATTCTCGAACTTTTCTACCGCAATTACTGAATTATTTGTAAACTCTTGACGGGGACAGAGGAATATGAATATATAATTGGAGCGTAACTAAGTTGCTCTCGATGGGTAGAAATTCCAACAAAAAAGGTCACAAACTCTAAATTTCCCTCTACTAAACGTCCATCACCTTCAAATCTAATAATGCCATACAACTCACATACGACATACATGTACTACTACTACCTCCGCCTTATTTCAGACTCCACCTTTCACTACACGTAAAAAGTCATTTGTCTCTCAACTATTTGTATATTCAAGATTACAGCTCATTCCCCTCACTGGCATAAAATATCATTTCTCGTAGGTCTGCGCAGTAACGTGCAGAGGTTGGGTACAGTAGGCGTGTAACGCGAGCAATGACCTGAGTTCAAGCAAACAGCAAAGGAATGCCCAAATTAAATTGCAGCCATAAACAATAACCGGAACCAAAACCCTTAAAATCTGAGAACGTAAACCCAAAATCAAACAATACCCAGGAAAAACGAAGGCAGATAATTCAACCTCAAAGAGCTAAAATCAAAGGATGACGAGAACGAAGAAGGCCCGCATAACAAAATACAAGAAATAATCAACAAAAACAAAAACAGAAGCAGACCAAATACGATAAGATACGGTTAGATGCAAACAAACTTACGTTGCAAACAAACGTACATCAAAATTGAAATGAGTCGATCAATTCACCGAAAATCGATCACTCTATCTGAAATGAAAGGGAAAGAAGAACGTCAGCACGAACACAAAGAAAAGGAAAAAAAATAAACATCAGCACGAACACAAAGAAAATCAACAAGCAAACCCAAAAACATGCAATTGTAAACCAAAAAAACATCATCAAAATCCAGTTCAAGATCACAGGAAATCAATGAAGGCAACTTAAAAAATGAAGATAAAGAGCGGAAAGGTAACGCAGGCACAAAGCGACCAACAAAATCAAACGAAGCACCAACAAGTGAGTGGCAAATGAAAAATCGAAAAAATCAAAGAGAATAGATCTAGATCTAGGATCATACGCGAAACGAAAGGAAAAAAGCATCACTACGAGGGAAAAAATTGAAAATGAAGCCAAGATGAGGACAATCTACCTGCAGCGATCAAGCCACTTGAATCGAGCACCTTACATGAGATGAAATGAATCACGCCACTTGAATCGATCACCTTACCTGAGATCAAATGAAGGCCAAAAATATTTTAAGCGAAACGAAGACGAGGAAACTCTACCTGAGTCGATCAAGGTACATGAAGCGACCACCTGACCTGAAACGACACAAAAAACCAGAACTATCAATACCAGAAAAGAAATTTAAAACGAAGCCAAGAGGAGCTCATCCTCATCAGAATCTCCTTCAACTAAAAAACATCATCACACCATTCAAACCAAAAAAATAGCACAAATCAACAACACCAATAGCAGAAAACTACAACTAATAATCAAGCAAACAGAAAAGACGAGACCGTGAAACACAAATAGATCTTCGACTGATTACCTGCAGAAAAGCGATCGACGATCTGCAATGAGCACTACGCAGGAAACGTCTCGAGGGTCATAAGAAATGGCCACCCGACAATCAATAACCTAAAAAAGCAAAAAACAACAATAATACCTAGGTCATCCAAATCCCTTGAGTCGACCACCTTACCTGAGACGAGAGGAAAGGAAAAAAACTATTGCAGACAAGGGCAAGATGAGGAAACTCTACCTGAATCGATCAAGATACATGAAGCGACCACCTGGCCTGGGACGGAAGGAAAAAAAAGAGAAAAATTTTCAAACGAAGCCAAGACGAGGAAACTCTACCTGAATCGACACGAAAAAACAGCAACATCAAAACCAGAAAAGAAATAAAAAACGAAGCCAGGATGAGCTCGTCCTCATCAGAATCTCCTTCGACTAAAACATCGTCACACCATGCAGACCCAAAAAAGAACACAAATCAGCAACACCCATACCACAAAACTACACCTAATAATCAAGCAAGCAGAAAAGACCGAGACCCTGAAACCCAAAACAGATTTTTGACTGATCACCTGGGAAAAAACGATCGATGATCTGCAGTGAACGCAGATGGACACCAGGGTCGTTGCATAAACCTTTGCATATCGAGTTCATGCCTGGAACGCCAAGAAACCTCCTTTTTGACGATTCCTGCAATGCTATAGAAATGCATAGATTTCAGAAATATTGCAGTGATTTCGGAAAGATTAGATAAATGCTAAGAATGACCGCCACCTTGTCATGATCGATAAATTTGTTGGAGAAGCAATCATACGATCTGAATCTCTTTTTCCTCTCTGCAGCCAAACCTCTGGATTCCCACTCGTGCACAACCTCCAAAACAACGGGATTTGTCGCAGTGAAATACGGAGCACCATGGTCAAATAACAGGTTTTTACCGTCTTCAGTCGTTTCCCTATTTACAGGAAAAAACAAATTTAGAACTTATTCCCGGAATGATACAATTTGTTGAGAAAGTTATTAACCTTTTTTACTTTTTACTCACAGTCATTCCATCTCGAGTCACATAATTCCTACATCGATTTCCAGGCAAATCACTCGATGTTCTTTCAACATTTAACACAGTAATTCTAAATCATCATCATCATCCTTTTTAAATTATGATTGGCTTTGAAACATTCAACTAAAGACTCACAATCTCACATACTATTCATCCGTAGAAGAAAAAAAAATCATAGACAAGAAAATATAAAACAATTCAAAAACCTGTAAACTTTACCAACTACCAGTCTGAAACCAGCAAACAACAATACATAAAAAATTCAATGTCGGTCTTCCCTATGACGAACTGACAAACATATCCGTCTCAACAATAAAACAAGTCAAATAACGTTCTTATCCTCACTATGTTGACGTGTCATGAGCTGAAGATGGATATGCTCGACAAATTAAACTTTTAAAAAATGAAAGCGAAGGCAAGATGAGGACAATCTACCTGTATCGATCAAAATATCTGAATCGATCGGCTGACCCGAAAGATGAAACCGAAGGAAAGCTGAGGACAGTCAGCCTGGATCGATCAAACCACCTGAATCGGTCAGCTGACCTGAAATGAAAGGAAGAACAAAAAAAACCAAAAACAAGGCAAGATCAGGAAAAGGAAAGGAAAATGAAACAAAGGCAAGACGAGGACAATCTACCTGCTCTTCCTCATCGTCGCTCCCTGTATGTTGGCCCTTGCTTTTGACCTCATCCTCTTTCATTGTCCTCTTCCCCTTCTACTGAGATATAGTAAGCTGAAAATTTGTGAACCCCAAAAAGAAATTAAAAAATAAAAATAAAAAACAATAATACCTGGATCATCCCAGGCCCCTAAAAAAATCAAACCTCGCGATCGATCGAAAAGGGAAGAAGCAAGATCAACGTGAAAAAATAAAAAATAAATAAAAATAAAAATAAAAAAACAATAATACCTGGATCATCCCAGGCCCCTAAAAAAACCAAACCTCGCGATCGATCGAAAAGGGAAGAAGCAAGATCAACGTGAAAAAATAATGAAAAAAAAACAATAATACCTGGATCATCTCAGGCCTAAAAAAAAACCAAAAAGCAAGATCAACGAAAAAAAAAAGAAAAACACAATAATACCTGGATCATCCCAGGCCCCTAAAAAAACCAAACCTCGCGATCGATCGATCCACCTGAAACAAAAGGGAAAAAGAGCAACACCAGGAACCCCAAATCGAGAAATCAAAGCAAATAAAAAAGGAAATCAAAGGCAGCAGAACAAAAATCAGGGAGCCAAAGACGAGAATCGAAGAAAAAAAAGAGGGGCAACCAAACGAAGATCAATGGCGAAAAAAATGAAATCAAGAACCCTAAACAAAGAGGAAACAAAAAAACGAAGATGAGAAACATAGAGAGAAGAAATCAGAAATAGAAAACGAGAAATATGAGAAGTAGAGAGAGAAGTAGGTGGGAAGAGTATAGAGAGAACGAAAAACAAAGAAGTGAGCAGTGGGAGGGGAGGAAGTAGGAAGAGCGAAGGAGCACACTATTTATCCTTTTTTTTAGGGTTTACTGCAGTTACTAAGCTACAGTAACCACAATTTCTCCCTTTTTAAAGGGTAAAGGATATAAATGTCATGTTTTTTATTTCAGTGTTTACTGAATTTATTTTTAAATTCCATATATAATCAAGAGTGACCACGAGTACATTAACACTATTGACCACACACTAACGTTCAAACTTTCACGTAATTTAAAACAAATCTTGGCTTCCTTCGGGTAAAGTTCATGTAAATTGAACCAATTAAAGATGTGTTTGATCCAAAATATAAAATTGAACCAAGAGATAGTTATATGAAATCATCTTACTCTCTCCGAGTTCATGTAATCTTACCTATTTTCTTTTTAAACTGAGTTTGATCTTCTTCTTTCTTTCTATTTAGCCTATTAATATGTGGTCACATCTGCCCTCTCCTTTCTCTCATTTCCTTCTTTTTTTTGAGTCACTCATTTTTGCTTCCTTATTTTCCACCAAAAAAAAGAAGAACATATAGCAACTCGGAAGGAATATATGATAGTACCAAACTCACGAAAGTTGATTCTGTCTACAAACTCACCTATGATCACAACTCTTTAGTATAACTATATTTATTGGTGGACATCGACTTTTAATACAAACATTTCACATACTCTATGTTGTTCGTCTTTCATACACCTACTAACTCATACACTGACCTTCAAACTTTAAACGAATAATTTAAAACAAATCTTGCCTTCATTCCTTCTTCAATATCAATACAAGTGGACAACCCGTGAAATTTGGGTATCATACTAGTTAATACATAAGCTAACTTTCAGACTCTAAACGAATAATCTAAAATAAATGACTCTAAACGGATAATCTAAAATAAATTTTAACTTCATTTATTCTTAATATCAATGCAAGTACTCCGTATCAAGGAGTATACCATACGGAATAGCTTAGATTTAGTAAAATCCATCCCATTGGACTGTATACATATGCTTTCTTTACTCGATCTCCCCCTCCCCCCTCTCTCCACTTATCCAGCTTGTTCCTTCTTCGAGGTACTTTATCACTTCATTCTTGATTCTTCTATTAACACCGCATTCAAATTTCAACATTTACATTATAATTTAGCTTTACATATCTCGAATCATCTTATTAATATTTAAATCGTGTTAGTTTGTCATCTCATATCCTAATTTTCCGCATTTTATCCGCTTTGATTTCAATATTCATTGATCATCAGGTAATTAGCAGAACGCGGTGACTTTTTGGCGAAACTCTGCATTTTCTTCCTTTTTCTGCAGAATTTAGGATCAATGGAGGAGTAAGTGCATTGTTTCCTTTACATTATAATAAGAAAAATAAAGTTTGATCGTAAATTTCAGTGAATTTGATTGTGTTGGTATATATTGTACTATTGGATTATATTTATTGGAATGTTAGGGGATGTGAGCTAGAGATTCTGCAAAGATATCGGCGTGATCGTCGCGTGTTGTTGAATTACATGCTATCTGGTAGCTTGATTAAGAAGGTTGTGCTTCCTCCTGGTGCTGTAACATTGGACGATGTGGATCTAGATCAAATCAGCGTTGATTATGTCCTTAATTGTGTTAAGAAAGGTCTGTTTCACGTACATTTGGTTTTTAGTTCAAGATTTTGTTTTTGTTTTGGGTATTACTCGTATTAGATTAGATGGTCTAATTAAGATACTGAAATTTGTTGTCCTTTTGTTAATCTCTTGAATAATGTAGGTGAAATGCTGGAACTGTCTGATGCTATCAGAGACTATCATGATAGTACTGATTTTCCGTGTATGGTAAGTTTGTGAGGTCGTTGTCAGAATATATGTTTTTTAGTCCAAGAAAGTGTGCATTAGATGCATTTAAGCCCAACGTTCAGTGAGACACTCACCAACGCTTTAGTGTGCCTTGTGGAGAAGGTGCAGCTAGCTAGGCGCACTACCATGCAATTTCCATATCTTCCTTCTGCTTCTTTTATTATCCCCTTGCCTTTGCCCTATTATCACTATCTTTTTGATGTGATGTAATTATAAAGAGAAAACAGTAAGAGCGCTTTCCTATTAATTTTTTTTATTGTGCCTTATATCATCACTCATTGAATTCTATATGTTATCTGCTTTGTGTAGAATAACAGTGGGTCCGGTGATGCATTTTTTCTTGTTACGGATTCTGAACTGTCTGGTTCACCTCCAAGACGAGAGCCGCCACCAGTTCCACTAGTCCCATCAGCACCCTTTCTTCCAAGCTTGTCAAACTCGGAGATTAATGATGAAGATGTGGTTTCCAATTTGGAGTCTTCTATCCAAGATACACCGTTGAGTGTAGATTTACTTGCTAGGAAGAGCATGTCACAAGGTGAATCCTTCAGTTCAAATCATGTCAAAGAATTAACAGTGGATGACATTGAGGATTTTGAGGATGGCTATGACATGGAAGAAGTTGATAGCAGAAGGGTATCCAGGCGAATGCCAAATAATGCGTCTGATCTCCTACCGATATTACCACCGTTTTCGACAGGCAAGTGAAGTGGGTTTACCCTGAGTGTAGTAGTGAACAAGCACTTGTTTTGAGACTTAAGCATGCACGCTAGCTGAAGGTTTATATTCACGCTGCTCACTCCACATTTCCGAAGTTATATGAGTATTTAGTATGTGTAGATAATTATATTTGCTTGCGATGTGAATATGTTGTTCGTGGTGCCTTCATGATGAAAAAATAGTGGCCACATGTAGTTCGTTTAGTTCATACACTTGCTTCATCTAGTACAGAGTATACCACAACCCTTAAGTCCCTGTAGTTACTATATCCTGCTGAGTGGGTGTTGAAATCCAGAACAAGAGTGGTTTCCATGAGTTTTGATTGATATGCTTACAGGTATCACTGATGATGATCTACGAGAATCTGCTTATGAAATTCTTTTGGCATGTGCGGGTGCTTCAGGGTATGTTCTCCTTGTCTTGCTTTCATTTTTGGAATCCGAACGCTATTGCTGCAATCCTTTATTTTTTAGCCTTAAATTTACTTGACATGCTTTTCATCTGGCCTTACTACACACAGAGGTCTTATTGTACCATCAAAAGAAAAGAAGAAGGAGAAAAGGTCTAGATTGCTAAGGAAGCTTGGGCGTAGTAAAGCTGACAATGTGATGTCTGAGCCTCATCATGCATCTGGTTTGGTCGGTTTGCTAGAGACTATGCGAACTCAAATGGAGGTAGTCAAACATAATCCTTTTAATCTTCATCTATTCTTTGTCAGGTGACTAAAATCCTTCTGTGGAATTCCTTCATGGTGTATTCTTTGATACAATTGAAGACATTTATTCTGTTGTCTTTTATTCTGAGTGGCTAATTTATTGTAATGTGTTTGTGTATGCATCTAATTGCTTCACTATACAGGAATGAGCTGTGTACATTCCTTATCAACAAGGAGTCCACGAACAGATGCACTAGAAATCTACCTAGCCAATTTAGTGTAACCAAGTGGACATCTAGCTAAACAGCTAGGATGCCTCTGAGTCTTAATCATTCTTTTTTTTTTGACATAAAAACAGGTTAATAGGTTAGTTGTCTCCTCATTGATGCAAAATTAAGCTGTCTAACATCTTGGTTTGTTGGATTTAGGCTGCGATTTTAATGAACATAGTTGCTAATAAGTGTGGGGTGAGTTTAGAGCAGACACATGGTAACATTTGAAATCTAAAATGAAGTAAAAACAACAAGAAAGCAGGTCTGGCAAGTCTTACCAGTGAATTCTCTTTAGTGCTTTTCAAATTTAGTTTTCTTTTTGAATTTCTACTGTGTCCAGTGGAGCCAAATGCATGATGGAATAAATTAAGATGACTCACTGAACAGGTGCAGATCTCTTGAAGTAGTAGGTTAATGTTTAAATTTCTGACGTTGATACAGTTAGTGTTTCAAGCCTTTCATTTAGTAGCATTGATATCTTGATTTTTTTTCTCTCTCTTTTATCTGGGTGCAATAAGGAACCCATTGCAAGTCCCTTAAAAGAATATCTGTTTAGCTTTATTGGTCAGAGTGAGTATAATTTTCCCCATCCTGGTGGCCTGCATTGACAAATAAACTGTGCTAGGTAATTAGCTAGAATGATTCCTGTTTGTTTGTTAATTTAAACCGGGTCCTTCTTTACTTCTGCTTATGAAATCAGATTTCAGAGGCAATGGATATCAGAACAAGGCAAGGGCTTCTAAATGCTCTAATCGGGAAAGTAGGGAAAAGAATGGACACTATTTTGTTGCCGTTAGACCTGTTATGTTGTATTTCACGCACAGAATTCCCTGACAAGAAGGCATATATAAGATGGCAGAAAAGACAGGTGACATCTCATGTTTCTCTTTCTTATTTACCTTTCCTGCAGTGACCTCAGTGTAGCTCAACCCTGATTGCACCGATGCTGATGTGATAATAAACCCATGCTCCATACATCTCTAGGTTTCTTTTTGATCCATTGTTGTGAGGCTATAAATGATGACATATCATTAATATCCGTTTGTGCATGATTTTGTGTCAGTGTAGTTAAATATGTTGGAGGAGGGGCTTATCAATCATCCTGTTATTGGATTTGGAGAATCCGGGCGAAAAGGCAATGAAGTGAGAATTCTCTTAGCGAAGATCGAGGAAGCCGAGGTACGAGTTTTTTTATTAAGTTTCTGTAAAGCATCTTGTATCAACACCATCTTTCCTTTTCCATGGTTTTCCTGTGGTAATGATGTAAACTTTTGTATTAATCCTATTCATATGATTTTTCGTAGGTTCTAATTAGTCGTATCTTACAAAGAAATGCACATTATATGAGCTTTGGGCTATTTGGTGGAATTACTATTCTAGGACCTAGTAGATAACCACAGAATTTGAACTTAGCGACTTTTGTCTTATTTTTTCCTTAACTTAGCTATTTCACATAGGGAGCCTATTTGACACAAGATTACAAGAGTCATAAGACTAAAAGGTTTTACCAAGTTCTGAAAAAGTTCTGCACGTGTACGAAAACTGTTTTCTGATTGAGTTTATTAGATTTTGGGAATGGGTTTTGATGAGCCTTTGAAATTTTATAATCCTGTAAACCTGCTCTAAAATTAAAAAAATGTATACAAAAACCTTGAAATCCAACACGGTTGACTTTGCATGTTCATATAATCAGACCTAGTCCTGCAAAATTCCTCACGACACTTATAATGCTACTTGCATTCTATTGTTTTTCTTACAGTTTCTTCCAGCATCCACTGGTGAAGCCCAAAGATCAGAATGCTTAAGATCTTTAAGGGATGTTGCTATTCCACTTGCAGAGCGGCCAGTTCGTGGTGACCTAACTGGTGAAGTTTGTCACTGGGCTGATGGTTATCATCTCAATGTTAAGCTATATGAGAAGTTGCTCCTTAGTGTATTTGATGTTCTAGACGAGGGAAAGCTTACGGAGGTTAATCTTCTCAGGGCTTGACTTTTTTTAGTATCCAGTATCGCAATTCTGGTGCTACTAATCACTGAATACAAAGATGTTAACGCATAGTGTTTAGTTTTTTATAGTGTGATGTGAGCAAGCTCATGTTAGCCGATTCAAGGTCTATAATTGACATAAGTTGCCGTGGATATTTTGCCAGTGAAAGATATTAGCATGGAAATATTAGTTCATCATAGCTTACGTTTAATAGTTCTTACCTATGTTACTCGGACTCTTTTAGAAGTATCTGACACGGGTGCGTATCCAAGTGTCAGACTCGACTATTTTTAAGAACATTCGGCATATTTTGGTATTAAAATGAAGAGTCCAAGTCTCATACCCATGCCCGAGTGTCAAGTGTCTAAGAAGAGTCAAAGTAACATAGGTTCTTACTAAGTTGAAATGATTTCACTCAGAATGTATTATACCAGTGAATATACTGCATATACGATACAATTGCCTCTTAGGCTTTCATTAAACTTGTTACAGCTGCAGTCCCCAGGTCTTGGGAGGATAGGCTGTGATGCCCCACGGGGAATTGCAATTGAAAGGAGGCTAGTTTAGTTTGATTCATAAGCATAAAGGCCTAGGATTGGCATGCTACTCAATCACAATAATTAGAGTAGCAGATAATTGTGAGCATATTGTATAAATATTGTTGTCTATTTTAAGTCCTTATGATGGATTTGGGCTTCTAAACCAATATATCGTGTGGCATTAATGTCTTTATTCTGCTACAGCCGAAGTGTCAAGTCTATACTTACGTTGTTTATGATCTTCAGAAATATTTTTTTGAAGTAGTAAGTATAAAATGGAGTAGAGACACCATGGGGATGACACCATATGCACATAAAGAAAGGAAAGATAAAAGATCAAGACTTTTAATTGTTGTGAATAATTTTCCTCGTAGAAGAAATTAAAAGAAGTTTTGCTTTGGTGATTTATTGATCCACGTTTATTTATTGTCATATGTAAGTATCCATGTTTGATGGTCAACATAAATGACAGGAAACTGAAGAGATACTTGAGCTACTGAAGTCAACTTGGCGATTACTAGGCATTACAGAGACCATACATTATACATGTTATGCTCTGGTATTATTTCATCAGGTACACTAACTACAAACTCTTCCATTGCTTTATTGTGACTCTTCTGTTCTAAAATATCTTTAGCACCTCATTTCTGTATTTTTTTTTCCATTTTCAGTAATGCCAAAGCAAAATGGCTCACTAAACATTTATGCTTCTGTCATGCCTTTTCCCAGGGAATGTTTTTATAGGTCATTTGGAAGAGCCTCTGTGTATGTCTGGTGTAATGCTTTAGACTGTATTTAACCCCCTTATTCTACTGAAGGCGAGATCAATTGAGTAATTGTGTAAAGTAGTAATAGTAGTAGTTGTTGTAGCTCATTACGTCGATGAGGTTCAATTTATTTGCTGGCTAAGGATGTAGGCATAACATTATAAAATCCAATGTTTTCCTTTTGAATGCTATACAAACTGGAAAATTACTGCCCACCCCACCCTTCACAAAATCTGGTTAAACGCGATATCAATCATGCCTTCCATGTGTTTGGGGATAGACACAAACGCATAGGAGTACTTATTTGGGCTATTGCTTTCAGTCTGTGATTACAGGTGAAAAACATATGCTTCAACATGCCATCCAGCAGTTAAAGAAAGTCCCTCTTAAGGATCAGCGTGGTCAACAGGAGAGGTTACACTTGCAAAGCTTGGTATTAAAAGTAGAACGTGAAGCAGGATCTGAAAGTATATCCTTTCTTCAAGCTTTCATCGAACCAATCCAGAAATGGGCTGATAGGCAGCTTGCAGACTATCATCTGCATTTTGCTGAGGTCTGTTAATATTTGTAAGGTGTATACTTTTAATTAAGAGGCGAATTAGTTGGCTATTTGCGCTCATGGTCTTTTACATGTGATCTTAGGTTGGAGACTATGATGATGAGCCAAACTTAAATATTAGTAATAATGTTGAAGGTTTTCTTTGATAAGAACTTCCTGTGATTCATAGTCAGGCACAAATACCCGTGCAGTTTTAGACTCCGTGACATTTCTGTTTGAGAGTGGTTTTGCTTCTACATATGCATTTAATTGAGAATTTCCTTTTGAGACATACTATTCGTTGGTCTGCGCGCGCAGCGCGCGGTAATTTATGTGTAGATATTGTTTTGATCCAATTGACTAAATGTTGTTGACAAGTTTTTAATTTTTATAGAAATAAATTTTCACCTATCTTTTGCTAAATCTATGTCCATTTTTTGCGCAAATGAATTGTTCAATCTCGGAATCGAGCAGCCTAATTAACATTTAGCCAAGACCAACTTGTCTATTACTTGGATATTGTAGATGTCCCTACTTAGAGACACTTTTTAGAAATGCAATGCCAACTTTTTAAAGTTTCGACCATATATATGATAACTAAAATTAAAAAGTATAAACAATAAAGGACACGATATATGGAGCATAGAATATCGCATCCCATAGATAACTTATTGGACATGATTTTAATTACTACTCCGTAGTTGTTAAATTCAGATAAGTACATAACTACGATTGATTGAATATGAGAATTTCGGATATGGAAATTGTTTGTGAGGGAAAATGAATAGAGGTTGAGGAAATAAGCAAAATGAGAAAGGGAAGGAAAAAAAAGGAAAACACTATTCATAAGGGGTATTTTTTGGCAAGATTTTCTTTTTAATATGTATAGATTTATCCCACATTTTTAAATTCGTAGTTGCTTGCTACTCAGAACTGAATTGCTTGCACCTTTTTATCTAACAGGACTCACAGAAGATGGATCTTATTGCAAGAGTCGCTATGACTTCCCGGAGATTGCTTAGGGAGGAACCTGAACATGTATGTGTAGCATTGAGTAGTGAATTTGATTTTTTTTAGACTCCTTAAAAAGTTCGTTGTCTTTGCTGTGACTATTTCTTAATAGATTAAAGCGTTATTCATCTTAGTGATGGCTTGCCACCGTGTTTTTTTCTCCACAACTTCAGGGAAGACAGTCTACTTCAGTGAGCGACGAGGATCAGATTGAATTGTTTGTAACATCGTCAATTAAGAGTGCCTTTGCACGGGTGAGTTGTTTGCTTTAAGAGCATGAGTATAACTGTATAAGTTTGTCAGGTATTATTTTAAGGGTCAACCTATTGTTGCTATTAAAGTTACTCTTGTTTCAAATGGTACCTGTTTATTAGAATATGTCAATACTGTAGATATTGTTACAATATTATTCTGATAGCTTTCTTATAGTATAGGATTTGTAATTACCTAATTCATGTATAAGTACTGCTATTATGATTCAATACAACCCTAGCCCTACCAAATACTACTGCTCTACCCTCCTCTTCTTCCTTCTCTTTTTTGCCTTACTCTGTCTTTTCCGAGCCCTCCTCTCTCTTCTACCATGCAAAGCTCTGACAAAACACCAGCATTCCACCTTGCTCTCGGTGTGAATTCCATAAAAAAAAAATCACGTCGCTAGGTGTAATAATGAGGTGGGTATGAGAGGAGTAGGGTTGTTCTTTGTGAAGGCTAGGTGGAAATTTTTTCCATCCCTAGTTCCAATATAAACCGCTTGAGAAAATCAAAGACTAGATTCCGTCCTGCTTTCCTTGGTACTATGCACTGGGGCTTGGGATGTGATAATGTGATATATTGGTTCACGCAAATGTTTTCAATTTGTGAAGCTGATATTCCCTATTTATAAGGATTGTGTTGGTATCAGACAATGTCACTGTAAGGGGTTTCACACTTCATTGATAGTTGGTCATGTGCATGATATCAAACTGAATAGAAGCTAGCCTTCGTGCCACCTTTTCATTCTTGCTTTAAGGTTTTTGAGAAAGGAGGAATGGAGTTGTTATCATGCACACTTTATATAGCAATCTATCTATGGTCTTACGAAAGGACATTCTATAAATTAACATTTTTTTTTATAAAAAAACTTATGCAGACTTTGCATACTGTTGATTCAATATCAGAAGCAGGACATGAACATCCATTGACAGTGCTTTCAGAAGAGACGAAGAAGCTACTAAAGAAAGACTCTTCTTTGTTTGTCCCAATTTTGTGCCAGTGGAACTCACAAGCACTCGTTGTATCAACATGTCTTCTTCACAAGCTCTATGGAATGAAATTGGTAAGCTTATGCCCCTATCCTCTCTGATTAGACCTATAATTGGAAACAGAAATTTAAAGCGAAGTAACAATTGTACTTATTTCTCTAGAAACCTTTCCTTGACGGAGCTGAGCATTTGACTGAAGATGTAGTGTCTGTACTTCCAGCAGCCAATACTCTTGAACAGTATATTACAGGGCTTCTGACATCAGCTTATGGTGAGCAAGCCACGGAAATGTATTGCAGAAAACTTGAAAAATATCAGGTGAAAACAATCTTCAGATAGATTGCAGATTTTGCTAAATACTGTCAAAATTGGGGTTCCCTTGGTCATTGATTCACTCTGCTTCAAATTACAATGTTTTTTTTTGTAGTTTGTGTATCTTCATATTTTCCAATATTTTCAAACCGAGGGAGTATCATTTTAGTTGCATAAGGAGTATAATTTTGACCCCCCCTTCTCTCTCTAGTTATTTTCTATAGAAATGAACATAGAATTCTCAAATCACAGGCTTCTTTCTGAATGTCATGTATCACAAATTAATAACTTCTCTTTAATTTTATCTGTCTTTCCCTATTTTCTTGACTTGTTGACTCACCTTATTTTTTGGTTCAACAAAGAGCGCACTTGGTCGCATTACAATATAGGGGAGGGAGGATTCGAACCTGGGACCTGTTGACTCACCTTTTTATGATTTCATTCAACATGTTAGATTGAGCCTTGTTGGGGATATGTCCCTCTTTCTGTATCAGTCAGCGAAAAGTATCATTTTAGTTGCATAAGGAGTATAAATTGACTTTTCTCTCTTCTTTAATTACTTTTTTTTTGTAGGAATGAACAAAGAATTTTCAAATCACATGCTTCTTTCTGAATGTCATGTATTTCAAATAATAAATTCTCTTTAAATTGTTTCTGCATTTACCATGTTTACTTGACTTTGTTGACTCATCTTTTTATGACTACATTCAACATTCTAGATTGAGACTTTATCTGGAACACTAGTTATGCGCTGGGTCAATGCACAACTGCAACGGATTTTGAGTTGGGTTGAACGAGCCATGCAACAGGAGGTAAATGCTTAAATACTTAATTGTTGATGTTCATAATCCTTGGACAAACTTGATTGTGCTTGTTCCCATTATTCAGTACTCAAACATTTCTGTATATCTTGTCTTTTGCCCTTTTAGCTGGAGCACATAGTTAAACATAAATGTAACATGACAGCACAATTGTAATCCTTGAGTACATTTCTTTGTATATAGGCCCAGTCCCCACCTGTGCCACTTAGCGGTGTGGGCATATATCTGGTGTCAAAGAAACAGCTTTTCTGTTGAAGGGGCTGGTAAAATCCAATTGGATAGTGCAATGAAGTTTATTATTTTACTGCCTCTCACAAAAATAAAACTTGCATCTAGAAACTTGAGCATGCAGTTCTAACCTATATGGCATTTAAAACTCTCCACCTGTGCATCCTAGCGGTATGGGCATACATCTGGGTCAAAGAAATTGCTTTTTCTGACATCGAAATCCGGTCAGGCAGTGCAATGAACTTTATTATCTTATTGCCTCTCACAAAAGAAAATTTGTATATTGAAATTTGAGCATATAGCACTAACCTCCATGCTATTTAACTCCTTGTTTTTACTTTTGTGGTAGCGGCTTTACCTTAATCACATTCCATGACACTAGTTTATGGGAGGAAGATTGGTCAGGTGACTTTTGGTTCACAGTTTTTTTTGGCAGTTCATAATTTCTTTCAGCCAGAAATTGAACGCCATCGTTATGGAAAAATCATCATAGTAAAACTGTAAGATTGTGACATTTAGTGTGGCACACTGTTGTCTTAAGGTTCAACTAGTAAAATTGCTGATATTAACTCTGTTTTCTTATGGGATTTTTTGTCAGAAGGCAGCTAACATTTAGGCCTTCTGCAAAAAAGGCACCTATAGTTTTTTTTTGCCCAAAAACACCTTAAATTTACATTTTGTTAAAATGCACCAAACCCCAAGTTTCGTCAAAAAACTGTTAATATTGACGGTCCCCTTCATTTAATCATTCTCCCTTAATCAACCTTTCTTCAATAATCAACCTCAATCAACCATTTTTCTTTAATTCAACCATCTTCCTTAATCAAACCCAATCAACACTTTTCCTTAATTCAACACTCATTTCTTAATCAAACCCTCGTTCCTAGCTACTCCTCATTTGCATACATCTCAATCAATCTCCATTACTTAAGTCAAAACCACCAAGTTTTCGCTCAATCGGTAAGTTTTCAATTATAACTCTTAATTCTTAAGTAAATTAATCATTAAGTCATCAACAACAACTTTAATTTTTGAATTCAATTTCCGTTTTTATGTTATTTACCCTTAATTTCGAGTATAATTTTGGGGTATGTGTGTTAGAGTTTATTAGACAAATTTTTGAGCTATTACGGAATTGAAGTTTCTGTTGTAAGAAACCGAACACTAATTTTTGTGTTTAAATTTGTGATTTATGAGTAACCATTTGTTTTTCTTTTTTTTTTGTCAATTCATTTTTGGTTTTGGTAACCATTTGTATTTCATTTTTCATGTGTATCATATAATACGAGTACTTGAAGATGCCATGTTAATTGATAATATGCAAAAGTGAAGGAAAAAACGCGTGGTTCAATTAAGGGGAGAATAAAATGAGTTTGTTTGGATGGAAATTAAGTTTATTTGGGAGGAAAAATGGAGTATTGTGGCCTTGTGGGAAATAAAGAGGATGGGAAAGGGAGATAATAAAGGTAATGTAAAGGAAGAGGGAAGGAAGATGTTAATTGGGTTTGAATGTTTGATTAAGGGGTGGGTGTTGATTAAGGGTTGAGGGAAGAAGATTAAAGGATGAGAACCATCAATATTGACGGTTTTTTTGACGGAAGTTGGTGTATGGTGCCTTTTAACAAACAAATGTAAATTTAAGGTGCTTTTGGCCAAAAAAAAAACTATAGGTGCCTTTTTTGCAGATGGCCTAAATGTTAGGTGCTTTCTGACAAAAAACCCTTTCTTTTGAGTTAGAAAGCATTTGTAGTGCAATTTCAGTTTCCCTACATGGTGCCTACTGCAGTACTGCCTAGTATATCACATCCTGAAAGCGAGTATATGGAAGGGACTCAATAGAAGCCCTACTTTTTTCTTACTTCTGCTTCTACTTCACAGCGGTGGGATCCAATATCACCTCAGCGGCGGTATGGAGCGTCGATTGTTGAAGTGTACAGGATAATAGAAGAGGTATGTCGACCAATCTGCCTATCTGATATTCTTATTTCTTTGTAAGACTTACGTCTTTTACCTGTAGTTTTGTACGGAGTATGTCCTTAAAGATGACTTTTTCTTTGTGAGCTTCGACATGTACTCATTTTCATCAGTTTGAAGGGTTCAAAATAACAAAGGGATCAACGTCAATCTCAATCATTGCTTGTGTATCACATTACTCGTAATCATGTCTTCCAATATTGTGAACGCCTTAAAGATGTCTCAATGGAAAGCTAGTGTCATGATATGAATGCTGCCCCACTTTATTACCTCTAAATAAATTTACTTAAAAGTAATAAAATCCTTTTTTACTATATACTCTACCATTCATTTATCAGATTATTCATATCTATTGCCACTTGGGGGCGAGCTTTTAGGCAGCCATTATGTTGTGTTGCTGTAGTTCCATGAACCCTTGAGTTCATACTTGCACTCCATGAGCCTTTGATGTTCCACATATTTTACCCATGTCATATCTCTATGTGATCATGCAGTTTACAGGTTTTCTCTTACAATAATTTGTGTCTCCATGCAGACAGTTGATCAATACTTTTCCCTTAAAGTTCCAATGGGTTCTGGGGAGCTCAGTGGCTTATGTCGTGGTATTGACAATGCATTTCAAGTGTATGTGAACCTTATAGTAGGCAATTTGGGTAAGTGTAAATTTTTTAATTATGCAATATTTTTTAGGGAAAAATTGATATGAATGGTACCACCTTTGTAACATCTTCCACAAATGATACCACATTTCAATAATCCCAAAATGATATCACCTTTCTACACTATCTTCTTAAAACAGTTCTCCTATAAAATTGACTTGTAATAGCAGGTAAAGTAACTTGCATTTTAATATGAATGTCGAATTTCATGGACGGTAATTTTATCATCTTAATACCATTACAACAAACTAATATCCATTTTTTTTTGTAAGTCATTGCAACAAAAAATAATTTTTTTTGTAAGTAAAAAATTATCGTATCACAAACAAAACTATATAACTATACTTATTTGTAAACAACTCCTAAAAAATTATGAAGTATAATTTATACTCCTATACGCGATATAGTAACGATTGTCCGTCGTATTCCCAAAAACACTAAATGATAGTCTCAGACATTTCCGACGGGCTGTCAAATGACGTCGACAACTTGTCGAAATTCAAACGACAGTCCGTTGTTTTCCTACGTCAGCCCATCAATGGCCTTTTTCGGCCAATAAATGATAGTATCGGGTCAGCGGGTCACCTACGGCTCCGACAATAACGTAGACCCAGAGCCATTTTTCTTAAATGAGATCGATGCCTAACCCAAACTCACCGGGTCTGGAAAAAATGAGACCCAAACCTAACTCATTTAGGGGTTTGGACCATCAAGATAGATCAAGACACATACCGGTCAGGTCTCTGGGTGCCCAAAATATTGGCGAACAGTCTCCGGTCCAGTTCATACTTTAAAAAAAAAGTTACGGTTTTGTCTGATCCAACCTGGACCTTAAGGAGTCTGGTCCGGTCCGGGTCCCCTTCTAACCAGTTTGGTCTTCGGGTTTAGATTTTTTGGGATGATCGATCTTCGGGTCTATCCGGTCTTGTCTGGTCTGTGTTTGGACCGTAAACACCCATAGACCCATTTAGGCCCGACCCGCTGGGTGTTGGTCCGGTCCTAGACCCACTGTCATTTTGGGTAATATTTCGGGTCCGGTCCTAGAAATATTAGTTTAAAAAATTGGGTATGAAAATGAGTAATAACTAATTAAAGTGTAGGTTTTGTAATTTATTAACCTGCTAAGCAGGTAACATGTTTTTGGTACTACTTAAAAACAATGGTGTTAAAAGGTGATATCATTTTGGGATTATTGAAAGGTGGTATCATTTGTGGAAGATGTTACAAAGGTGGTATCATTTTTATCAATTTTTCCTATTTTTTAGTAGTTACTCGTCACAATATGGTTTTTCTCAGCACAACGTTTTGCAAATCACTTTCAATAAGCATGTTGTTGGTCTAAAACCGATAATAAACCTAATGGTCTCAAATTATAACACAATAGTCCAGACGTCCTAAAACAATCACAAACCAAAAATCAAGTCAAACAGACAAGGTTAAAGTCTAGACAGAGTCGGCTGTCTAAAGGGAAAATGACACAAAAGCTAAAATAAAAGGAAACCAAGAACATCAACTATACTAAACATGCTAACTACTTTCTCCGGACACTATTTTTTGCCCCATTTCATTAAAATATTTCTCACAAATATTGAGGTAATGGGGCAAAAAATAGTGTCTGGAGTGAGTATACATAACAAACATGTTAGATACATAAATTGGGGGTTTTGAATTGGTTGAGTTGACTAATAATATAAACACAATAATCAATAAAATGTAATCAATGATAAAACAAGCATCTTGGTGTAAATCAAAGCCACAATTGTATAACCCTACCACTTATGCTAAACAATCCAATCCTATACTCATCAATCTTCTCAAATGTTTAACTCTATGCTAAATAACATTACACATAGAATATTTTTTCACCCATGCATATTAAGTAAACGGTCAATACACATGGAATTTAGAACATTTTAAGAGAGCAAATATTGACCAATAACATGAATCAATACCCACAACATGGAAATTTTTTAATCAAGCTGGAAATCACAAACCAAAATCATGCAAAGATTGCTACTTGGGGGTGTAGATAAAACAACTTCTCATACACACAAGCAAAGTGATGAATAATAGCAAGAAGAGGAATAGGGTCCTAATCATTTCAAACATCATTACACAATACAAAGTAGGAATTCCATAAGATTAAATGAGTGAAAGGAAAAGAAAGTCGTACAAAAATGATTCACACAAAATGGTAGAATTTACACCAAGATTGAGAAGATTAGCTCCTCATAATTAAAAACATCCCCAAATTAATGAAAAAGTTCCAATCTTCCTCCAAAATGTGAGAAACATTTATTTATATGGGTGCCCAAAACCCTAGGATTAAATGAAAAGCCCAAGAAAAGAACCCAAGCTTTTCGGAAATTAAAAGCCGATTAAGGGAATAAGTGAAAATGCGCAGACGGGGAAGGTATGGGCGCAAACTGCGCTGTCCATGGGCGCAGATTGCGTTGAAAGGTGCGTAGCCTGCAGTTGCAAATTCCAGTTTTACAACTTCGTCTTGCGAACGCGATATCTCTCTTGTTTCTTGTCCAAATAAGGCGTGTGACCTATCATTGGAAAGCTAAGAGAAAGACCTTTCATTTCCACTTGGCCTTGCATAATTTGGAGCTCTAGAACTCGTGATATGTTCGTTTGAAGTTGATGCAGCGAATACGAACTAATGCAGCTTGTAATTTCCAACTTCCTTCTTGTTTTCTTCATTGTTTTGGCTTCTTTATTCTTTGGCATGGCATATAGTCCTTGCTACTTGGATGAGATGGTTTTTGGGACGTTGTCGGCCTACTAACGTCTGGTTAGGTGGTCGGCTACTCCCTTGATCGTCTCTTCTTTGGCTAACTCAAAGTACAATATCTTCACCATTTACTTGAAGACCAAAATCATAGATAGAAGGTGAAAAATACAATAAAATATACCAAACGGGTACTAAAATATGCAACACTATAAATATGCACAATAAGCATTAAAGTCAACCCGTTTGGACACAAAAAGAGCCTAAAAAGAAGGGTATAAATCATGCTTATCAATGTTGAGGAGAGAGTAGAGGTGGTCGCGCATGAAGGCGAGGATGGGGCGGAGGTGGTGGTGAAGGGAGAGGGAGTAGAGGGTGACAGGATGGCGGAGGAGGAGGACTGGTTGCAGTTGGTATTATTGCTATTGCTGTTAAATAATCTTTTGTTTTATCAATAAAATTTAATATTTAACCAAATACATGTTGTATTCTTTGTTAATATTTGATTATATTCCAATTAGGTTTCCTGATTTGTAGATCTTGTATACCTTACTCGATTACAACTCAATAATGATCAAGAATTCCATTCCAGTATGGTATTAGAGCCATCAAGCTAAAATACCGGGAACGTTCCTTACCTTCTCCCTTCTTTCTTGCTAGCCCCTTGCTTCTTCCTCTTAATGTATCCCTTGTGCCATGATTGGCTCCTTCGACAAATTATCCTCCCCGTATCTGGAGTAACCTCCATAAAAACTCATATTGGCCTCATCCTCGACGTCGAGAACGTTCCATATTACCTATGGGCAATACTACCTGCCCATGCTAATGAGGTCGCCGACTACATTTTAGACCCTCCGGCAAAGACCTGCCTAAGAGACTTGTTTGGGCTCCTCTCGACGCCATTGTCAAACAATGGTTCTACTCTATCGTCTCCAGTGGTATCTTGCATTCCTTGGTTGAATCCAGGTTTACAGAAAGATAAACTTTGGATCACATTCCTGGCCACTTCTCCGACAACAAACATACGAGGGGAACACACAGATGGAACTTATCCTCTTATTGCCACGCGCTAAAGCTCCTCGCCGATCAACCCGAAAGAACAAAACTTTTGCCACTGGTGTCGGACTTGCCACCGTCGAAGTCGTCCAATTCCTGGCCGAGTCCTGCTGGGGGCGCAACAACCACAACAAAGGCGGCCGTGATTGTGGTGGGTCTGGTTCGACTCGCCACACTCCGACCCACCCAGAACACCGCCTTTCATGCCGACCCCACCTCACCCATGTCGGCTCCGATCTCCTGGGCATGGATCCATAATGGGTCACGCGTCACCACAAGGGCAACCATCACCTTGCCCCTATTCGACGACGTGTTGGGCTTCCTCCTCTGGCGCTGGCGTCCTTGCTAAAAGGTCCAACCTAGCTTTCCTCACTCACCCACAACCTATCCTTCCAATCCTGGCACCTCCTACTTTCGCACAATCATTGCTTACTACCCGACCGACTTGGCCGCCTTCACTGCAGACGGTCTCGCTTGAGCCGCTCAATGAATCGTGGTACATGGATACGAGGGCCTTCGCTTGCTTGATCTCGGAATCAGGTACACTCACGTGTTGCTATAATTTGTGCTCTCCTCGCAATATCGTCGTTGGAAATGTTAATTGTGTCTCGATTCGGGGTTGCGGTGATGCCACCTCAAAATGCCCCCTCGTTTTCAATTAAAAGATATACTCTGTTTATTTGGAATTTAAACCTTTCGATTTTAGCGTAAAGGACCTACCGACGGGGACCCGACTTATGAGATGTAGTAGCCGCATTGATTTGTACTCTCTCCACTCCACAAACACGACCGCCTCGTGCTCTTCCTTTGCCTTGTTTGCTGTTACACCTACCCGAGGCAACTCTACTTTCTCTTTACTTCGTCGTTGTAATTTCATTGTCGCACGAAACATTGCTAGCCTTGTGAAATTGGCAAACAATCAAGTTGCCCTTTCTACCTAATACTATTGTTTTGTCTACCGTTATCGTTCATAGCCATTTGTGGACGTCCCCCGTTTTTAGTAATTTGTTCATTGTTACTATTTACTATTTTTAGACGATTTCACCAATTTTCTATGGACGTACCCCCTCAAAAATAATCTAAAGTCTTCTCCATCTTTAAAGAATTCTACACCCTTATTAGCACCTAATTTAATCTCAAAATCGAACAATGCGATAACGGTCGAGAATTTGACAACACTCCTTACCACTTCTTTCTCAAGAACGACCTCATTTTCCATTTCTCGTACCTCCACATCTTCCCAAAACGGGAAGTCGAACGTAAAATACGCACCATCTATAATATGGAACTCTCCTTGTTCACTCTCACGTCCCTTGTATCTTTTGCCTTACATCACCCCAAGTAAGCCAATTACCTTGCCTTCCTTACACAATGTCTTTCTTAAACTCCCGTCCTACTCCCACCTATAGGTCTTTGGGTGTCTCTTTTATCCTCACGTATCCTCCACCTTGATTCACAAACTTGAACTCTCCTCCACCTCTTGTGTCTCCCTCAGTTTCCTCTCTGCTCACCACGGCGACGTCTCGAGTTGTCGATCCAGAAGGTAATTATTTCACGCTGTGTTAGATTCCGTGAAACTATTTTTTTTCCCTTTAAGACCCCGCCCTACCCCACTTCCATACGGTTTTCTCACCTCTAGCCCTTTCCCTACCTTCAACACCACCTTCACCTTCACTAACCCTCCCGCCTTCGCAGATACACCCGTCATCCCATACATCCTCCGGCTTTACAACTGACCCCGTCCGCAACCTCGACACCAGGACTACCCCAACCCCCACCATCACTTCCGTTGCTTCCCCATCACCCCCCGATGCAAACACGTTGTAAGCACAACCTGTTAAACATAGAGGGTCCCCTCACAAATAACAGATTTTATGCGGTAACATTACAGGTTCTATGTGGTAATTTAAGCATAAATTTCAGTCTTGTACAAAGCCGTCTTGTCATTGACAAATCCTAACCATATCGAAAAATTAGTTCATCCACCAACTTGACGTGAAAAATGCCTTTCTCCACGATCACTTGGCTGGAACCGTTTATATGTATAACCTTCGGGATTTAGAGACCACGCTCATCCTGATTATCTATGTCTCTTAATGAAATATCTCAATGGCCTTAAACAAGTCGTCGGGCGGAGTCATCGTTTTGCTAGTTATGCTTCGAAGATTGAGTTTGTTCATAGTCCCGTGGATCACTTCCTTTTTGTCCTTCATAAGCCAACGACACTACATTTATTCTTATTTATGTGGACGACATTGTACTAGTATCCTCATCGGTTACTCTGGGGAACACTATCATTGCCCGCCTACGGTCCGAGTTTGCTATGACTGACTTGGGTTCTTATCTCCTCTCTCAAAATCTAAGTATGATGGGAGATCTTGGCCTGTGCTAAGATGATCAATTGCAAGCCACCCAACACCCCAATTGACACCAACCCTAAACTTGATGTCGACGTTAATGTTGAGCCATCTATTGCTGACCCCAACCTCTACCGCAATAATATCATCTCACCTCTACTTGGTCTGACATCGCGTATTCGATAGAGCATGTGTTTTTTTATGCATGATGCCCGGAAATCCCATGCGGCTGCCTTAAAACGCATACTCCGATACATTCGTGGCACACATCACCAAGGCATTCACCTACGACCTTCCTCGTTTGGGTCTCTTATTGCCTATTTTGACGCTGATTGAGGTGGGTGTCTTGATACCCGTCGCTTCACATCCGGGAATTGTTTTTGTTTAGGGGATAGCATAGTTTTTTTGGTTGTCCAAGAGGCAACCCACTATGTCACACTCCAATTGTGGTGTTGCCAATGTTGTTGTTGAGACTGGTTGGGTATGAAATTTGCTTCTTGAGCTCCATGAGGCTAAAGCTACAATGATATATTATGATAACATCAGTGACGTCCATCTTTCGGGTAACCCCGTCAACCATCATTGAACCAAGCACACTGAAATGATATTCATTTTGTTCGCGAAAAGGTCATCCTCGGTCAGGTCATCACATTTCATCCCGTTAAAATATGCCGACATTTGTACTTAGGGCTTTCCCCGAGCTCAGTTTGATGACTTTCAATCCAGTCTCAACGTCCGCTCTCCTTCCGTTTCGATTACGGGGGTGTAATAGATAATAGAATATTAGGTTGTTGATACTTCCTCCTATCTAATAAAAAGCTTACCTTAGTTTTCGCAAGTTTTAAGAAAGTGGGTAAAAAGTTAGGCTATTATTGGTAAATCATAAGGTTTTATGCGTCTTCCAAATTAAAGTGGTGAAAAAAGTATTTGACATTTTGTGTAAATAGAGGAAACATATATTGATTAAATTCTAAAGTCTTTTACCAAAAAAAGATGGTAAAATTTGGATTTGATGATCATTTTACAGTAAGTGTATGCTTTGGGTTTGATAGGAGAAAGTATTCGGTTATATTTCGATTAGGTTTCCTGCGTAGATCTTGTAGATATTGTACACCTTGTATTTGGGTAGGATCATCTCCATTTCTTTATCTCTATTTGTTTGATAGGATTAATATGGTACTCCCTTCGTCCTTTATGTTTCTTCTTACTTTTTAAGATTTGTGATGAGTATTTAATTGAAACGGGAAGAAACATAAAGGATGGAGGGAGTATATTATATCCTTCCGACATCATCATCCATTGCATCCTTTGGTAACTGTTTGATCGTTCTGTGAACTAATCTAAACCGTTTAAAAGAAATGGAGAGGGGAAGTAATGGAGAGGATCTAAAATCCTTGTATTTATACCCGATTACAACTCAATAGTAATCAAGGAATAATTAAATAGTAATCCTTGTAGGCTTTTTAGATCACATGTACTTTCCCATTCGATTAAATGGTTAAATTAAACTTTGATGATCAAATAATATAAATTTTGGCAGTTGTGGCGAGCAATGGTGGTAGGGGAGGGATAAACTCATAAAAGAGGAAATGATAGAAGAGAGAAGATGAAAGGAAACAAGAGACTTGAGAGGAGGGGAATTGCATTGAAAATACATACTTCCTCCATCCATTTTTTAACTTCATGGTAGAGTTGGACCAAAAATTAAGGGTGGAAGAGAGTATGTGGTGCAAAATGAAAGTTGAGAGAAGATGTGGGACTATAGATGATTTTGATCACAAAAATCAACCCAAAAAGAAAAGAAATTTTGTAGGTAGGAAGTTTAAAGATGGGCAATCCTTTAAGCAAAGTAGGAAGATTAAAATTGGATAGAGGGAGTATTGTATTGAGGAAAAAGCATACTGTGAAGAGAAACAACTTTGTTTTATACTGGGAATGCTCACTATATTACTTGCGTGTGTGCGTATATGTTGTTTAGGCATTGCATTGCATTATTTTATTTACTTATTTATTTATTTAGTATAAATTGCTCTGGGGTCTACTCCCAAATTAGTGAACTGCAAATAATTTCTCTTGCTATCTGCGCATCCGAATGGATTACAAGACTAGTCTTTCTACTGGATCCACTGTAAACGTTAAGATATATGCCTTGACAGCAAGGAACATCATCCATCTGTTTTAGTAGGATTGTTCATTAGGTTCAATTTCAATCTGTCATGGAATCTGGCACCCTTCTTAGTTGGCTGGAATCAGAAACTAGATATAGATGTAAAACAAGAACCCCAACTGTTGTTTTATACAGAATTATTGTTTCCCTATTCTGTGAGTTTTCACTGCTTCTATAATCATGTTAAAATTTTGTTGTTTGATTTCCATATACAGCCAGCAAAGAAGATATAATGCCACCTGTTCCCGTCCTCACACGATACAGGAAGGAAACTGGAATCAAAGCTTTTGTCAAGAAAGAGCTCTTGGACCACCAAAAGCTCCCTGAAGAGAGAAAATCAAATGATATCAGCGTTGTGCCTACTACTATTTTGTGTGTGCAACTAAATACTCTTCACGTAAGTTACTAAACCTTTCTTTATGTACCTAGTGTGACCAGTTTGCTGCTGCCTTCTCTTTTGATTTCGTCCATCATTATGATGCTTTTAGACTTCAATATATCATCCAAATAGGCGCAGGCAACAGAAGTCTGCGTCTAAACAATAATGATTTTGTATTTGTTCCCGTATTCATATTATAAATTATTGTATGAGATAATGTAACTGTCTTTTCTAGTTGGAAAAGGTTACATAATTATTGCATAAATTCTTTACTACGTATTATTTTTGAAGTTTAACAAGTGTAAGGGGTTATCAATAAGTAAATTCGTCCTACAATGTGTAGGAATTATATTAGAAAAGCTTAAGGGGGCGTTTGGTTCGCGAGAAAGTATAGGGTTGGAATCAGGAATCAAACAAGGGTGGTATGGGGTTGGAACTTGATTCCTCATACCTAGTGTTTGGTTCGTTTTTTAAATGATTATTAATCAAATTAGAAATTATAGTTTGTAATGTACTCCGTATTTAATAATTCTAATTTAAATATATAAAGCTTTATACGGTAATGTTATACGGAGTACTACAAAATAAAATAAAAATCAATTAAAAAAAGTAAAATAAATTTCATTAAAAAACTAGTTATTGGGAATATGAAACCTCAATTATATTTAATACTCCCTCCGTATCTATATGTTCGTCCACTTTGTTTAATATATGGGTGGAGTATTATATTAAAAGTGGACGAACATATAGATACGGAGGGAGTACTAATTTTCAAGATATTTTTTTTAGTATTTTTTTTATTAGTTTTCCCAATAAAATATTTTAATTAAGACATTTTACAAAAAAAGAAAGGAAAAAAAATAATTTTTTGGAAAAATCAAATACGAGTATAAGTACTTTGATTCCAAGGTATGAGTCTCATACCCACCTCCTCCCTTGGTATGAGAAACCCATACCTTGGAGGTTTGAGGTATGGGTATCAAACCCATAATTTTGCCAACCAAACAAGAGTATAGGTTTGGTTCATTCTAAACTCATACCTTATACCTCTTTTTGGCGAACCAAACGCCCCTAATTGTATTGAACTGGTGAACATGTTTTTAATACAATTCAACATATGTGACATAATTAATGACTAGCCGTAACCTAGAATCAAAGTAATTAACTAAGATGCAGGATTAGGATTACAATATACTCCCTCCGAGTTTCTATTTTTGTCTCCTTCATTTTTAGGATGAAAAATAAGGGGAAATGAGTGGCTCAAAAAAGGAGGAAGAGAGAGAAATGTGAGAGTAAATGTAAACCACACATTGATGGCCTAAAAAAGAAAGAGGGACAAAGATCAAACTTAGCTTAAAAAGAAAAAAGGACAATATTAGAAACTTGGGGGGAGTATTCGGTTACCTAAGATGCATGCATAATATATACAACTAAGTAAAGATAGGACTAAGTAAAGACAAGATTATGTGATATCTTCAATAGGCTCCCTCAAGTCGGACGTTCGTGGGGAAAGGCCGATAAAATAGGCTCGTGACGGCGGCGAAGCAGCAACTTTGTAAGAGCATCAACGAATAGATTGTCCGCGTAGATGTGTTGAACACGTAATTGACCCTTATGGACTTGTTCACGTACGAAATAGAATGCAAGAGCAACATGTTTCATACGAGAGTGGAAAACCGGGTTTGTAGCATAATGAGTAGCCCCAAGATTATCAAAATAAATAGCGGGGGCAAAGAAATTTCGAAACAGAATTCGGCCAACAAAGAACGAATCCACATGATTTCCATGGTGATGGTGGCGACTGCCCGGAATTCAACTTCAGTAGTGGACATCGCGACTGTTGCTGTTTTCCATAGGACCACGAGATAGGATTATGACCTAAATAACAATGTAACCATTAGCTCATACGTAACAATTTTTATCACCAGCCCAATCTCCATAAAAAAAGGATGTAGTGATTGCGGAGTGGAACAAAATAGATCAATACCAACATCGAGAGTACCTTTGAGATAACTAAGCAACCGTTTCAAGGCCAACTAGTGAGACTCTTGAGGTTCCTGCATAAATTGTGCAAGCCTGTTGACGCTAAAAGCAATGTCGGAACGGGTAAGAGACAAATATTAAAGGCTACGGATAAAGGTGTAGTAGTTGGTGGGGTTGGAGATTGAGGCCTCGGTCGAATGAAGAAAGGATGGATAGGGAGTCATGGGTGTCGACGCAGGTTTACAGTGAAGCATAGATGAACACGGTGAGAATATCGTGGATATATTTAGTTTGGGTAAGGCACAGGTCTTAAGAGAGAAGCGACGTACAAAGACTTCAAGAACTTTTGCGATGTACGAGGAGGGGGGACCGGTGACGATAATGTCGTCAACATAGACTAATAGATAAATGGGTAACAAAGTATTGTGAAAAAGAAACGGGGAGGGGTCGGATTGCAATTTAGCAAAGTCGTTAGACACAAGATAGGTTCGAAGTTCAGTGTACCAAGTTCGGGGAGCTTGTTTAAGACCATAAATAGCATGAGTTAGTTCATAGACATGACCCGGGAAGTGGAGTCAATAAAACCAATGGGTTGAGACATAAATAGTTTTGGTTAACGTAACTCGAAGAAAAATGTTATTGATGTCGAGTTAACGAAGGGACCAACCATGAGTCACGGCAAGAGCGAGGATGAGAGAAACGATCACGAGCTTGACAACGGGACAATAAGTTTCCAAGTAGTCGACCCTGGGACGTTGGTGAAAACCTTTCGCGACAAGACGAGCTTTATATATATTTATAGAATTGTCAAGATTATATTTGATACAGAAAAACCAGCGGCATCAATGACATTATAGGAGGGATGAGACAAAACTGATGTCCAAGTATTATATTTAAAAAGAGTAAAAAATTCATCGACCATGGCCTATTGCCATTTAGGGTTGGCTCTAGTGGATTTGAGGATGACCAAAGGGGAGGAGGTCGAAAGATGAGCTAAGGAAGCATACTGGGTTAGGAACTCAAATTTTGTTCATCGGGCATTGACACAAGATGGGGGCGCAAAGGACGACTCGAGAGTAGGGGAGGAGGGTGACGGTGATGGGGCTAGTGATGTATAATGGACCCATGAGTCTTTAGCGGAAATAAAGATTGAATCTTTAACCATTACTTGAACCTAAAATAACGTTTTCTTTGATGTGAAAGAATAACTTTTGTGGAGTTGGAATGGATAGTATGTATCATCACAAGAATACGGTTTTGTGAACTCTTAACCTCGCAAGGAATAAAGAACACGAGTTTTAGAACTATCAACCTCGCAAGGAATCAAGAACTCGATTTTCAACCTCGCAAGGAAGAAAAGATTATTTCGATCTCGCAAGAAAGAAATAACGAACTTAAAACTCGCAAGTTATAAGCCACACACAACAAATTACTTTATTGAACTCGCAAGTTATAAGCACCTTGAATTCGACAAGGGTACCATGGGCATTTCTCAATTTTAAATTATTTAGTTTGAAGTTCATTAATTATTTTAACTAATTTTCTCTCCAAAATAAATTAATCTCTAATGAAGCATAATTACGCTAATTTTTAACGGCGTTATGTCGGAAAATTGTTTAGGCGTACTATGGAACTAAACTCAAAACACAAGGTTACCACACGAACAAACTTAAAATGGGGGTATCTTGTGTAATCTGTCAAACTTGGAGGGTATCGTGAGAAGTATCCGTAATCATAAAAATTCTTTCATAATGTTACTAGCTAACCATTTAGTTAGCTACTGTTTATACTTAATGCCTTAGACAATTGAGACATGTATCATCTTCACCCTTATCAAATTATGATACGCCTGTCAAACGGGATGATAGAGGTCATGGTTCAGGTTAATGTCAGAATACGGGTTGATGACGTGTCGGCAAAATTGTTAATTTAAAAATCGTAAAAAAACTACTCCCTCTCGATTCTCATGTTCTTCTCCTTTCTCTTGGGCACAAAAATTTAGGAAATAATAAAGAATTGATTAAAGGTAAAAAAAAAGTGGGGTATAAGGTGGAAAAAATAAATAATTGATTAAAAGTACTCCCTCCATTCAAATCCAAACTACACATTTCTCTTTTGCACATTTGTCGAGGCGCGTTTTGCACTATCGATATCTTTCATTTTACATTAGCAAAAATTATAAAAATTTGATATTCTTGACCTACTCGTAAAGATGAATCAAACAAGATCCCACATGACTATATTTTGTCTTGTAGATTGTCGAGAATATCGAAAATTCTCTTTAGTTGTGAATAGTGTCAAAAAAAGAAATGTGTAGTTTGGATTTGAATGGAGGGAGTACAATCCAAAAAGAAAAGAGAAAAGAAAAACAAACTAACCCCAATAAGGAAATAGGGAAGAAAAGAGAAAGGAGGAGGGAGTATACAATTTAATAAATATTTTATTAATGATGTAAATATATAAACTAGATTAAAGCCCGTGTGCTGCACGAATTAATTGGCTTAATTACATTGATGATGTATATTCGTTAAATAAGAAACTTAATCAATGTATATCATTATAATAAATAAGATGATCACATGATATTAGTAATCAAACTTAATTTCAGCTAAGTTTATAGTCTTAAGAGCTTATTTTAAAACTTAAAAGAATACATGATTACTCTTATTTATAATATAAAATTTCATCACCTTATTATAATTTTTTGATGTGGAAATAATTTTACGTTTGTAGTCTTATTAAGAGATTTTATAAGACACAAAAGTTTTTTGATTGATATCTTAGAACGAAAGATTAATCTTATTTATTATATAAGATTCTATCGCCTCATCATAATTTTTCGATATAGGATAATTTACTCAAGGTTTATAGTTTTATGATCTGCTTTTAAGACCCAGAAAAACACACGATTACTCTTATTTATACTATAGAATCATCACCTTATTTTAATTTTTTCGATGTGGGATAATTTTAGGTTTGTAGTCTTTTTAAAAACTTTTTAAAACTCAAAAGATTGTTGGTTGATATTTAAAATCGAAAGATTACTCAATTATGATATAAAATTTCATCACCTCATCATAATTTTTCGATGTAGTATAATTACTTAATTAAGTTTATAGTTTTAAGAGCTATTTTTAAGACTTAAAAGAGTTTGTTTTTATATCTTAAGTTAAAGGATAGACGAATACTCTTTATTTATTTTTTTGATGAATGATTATTCTTATTTATGTAACAAAAAAAATCACCTTATTTTAATTTTTCGATGTGGGATAAATTTACTTAAGTTTATTTAAGTTTAGATATAGTCTAATTAAGAACTTTTATTTATAGACGAATGATTACTCTTATTTATAATATATAGAATTCCATCAACCCCGTCTTAATTTTTCGATGCAGGATAATTATACTTTAACTATATAGTCTTAATCTTAGTCTTAGGAACTTTTTTAAGTCTCAAGAGATTGTTGGTTAATATCTAAGAACGAAAGGTTACGTAGAATTCTATCACCTCATTATAATTTTTCAACATGTGATAATTTTAATTTAACTTTATAGAACTCTTTTTGAGATTCAAAAGAGTTTTTGGTAGATATCAAAGAACGAATGATTACTCTTATTTATAATATAAAATTTCATCATCATATTATAATTTGTCGATGTGGGATAATTTTACAACTGTTATATGTAATAATTTATCACAAGATCTGAAACAAATAATATAAAATTTATACTCTAATGAAAGCATTTTTTACCACGAATCTAGTTATTTCATTTTTATAATTTATTTTATGATAATGTTTTTAAAAAATGATCTCTAAAGATTTTTACCTAAGAATTATAAAACATCATATTAATATAATAGATTAAACATATATTATAATAATTAAAAGATTCTCTAATTGGCTTTTTTTATTTAAGGTACTTTCCTAATTTGAGTTTTGATGAAACGGACCAATGAGATCGCTCGATAAAAGTTTCAAATATATACATATACATACATACATATATATATATATTGATTCATTTTATTAAATTTTTAAAACTTACGTCATCGACCCTAAATCGATGTGTCATTTCGGGTTCGGGTCATATAAGTGGCGTGTCAAAATTTTCGGCCTTGGCCTCTAAAAAAGCGGGTCGAGTCAAAATTTGGCAGGTCTAAATTCTAATGTTGAGTTGCTTATGTTTGCAGTATGCCATCAATCATCTTAGCAAGTTCGAAGATAGTATTTCAGATCAATGGCTGAAGAAGAAACCAAGTGAAAAGTTCATCAGTATGTTTGATAACATATAGCGTCTCTGCATTTTTAGTTTCATCATATGAGTGCATCTTTGATTTTTATAAGTTTTCCAGACATGAAGTATGATGGTCTTATTTTGGTGATGCATTGGTCAATATATTCGTAGGCAGAACCAGATAAGCCTTGTCGATTTCTGTCTAACAAAGGAAGTTGTTTGCTAAAACTGTGACAATTCTAATACTCCCTCCGTCCCAATGAATTGTTTGCCTATTCCATATTGGGGCGTCTCAATGAATTGTTTGCCTTTCTATTTTAGGAATGTTTTTTATAATGCAATTTGATCATTCTCATGAGTTTTGCTCTACATGTTACTCCCTCATTGGTTCCTTTAACCTTGTTGCAAAAAGGAAAGGCAAACAATTCATTGGAACGGAGGGAGTAATAAGCTACCTCCGCCACTCTTATTTGTATGATTTGTAATATTAGCATGTGGGGATTCAGACTTCAACTGCATGGTACTCCCTTCTATTACTCATAATCTTCCCTATTTCCTATTTGGGCTTAGTTTGCTTATTTTTCCTCTTTCCTTTTTGGGTTGTACTTTTAATCAATTCTTTATATTTTTTCTTCAACCCCGCCATATTTCCACTTCATACCCCATTTTTTCTTACTTTAATCAATTCTTTATTCTTTTCTTAATTTTCGTGCCCAAAAGAAAGGGGAAGATTATGAGTAATAGGATGGAGTACTTAAATATAATTATTTCATCAGGACCTACTAGCTACAGAGAGATACAGTATTGTTTGAATTTTCTTACGAAAAACTATCATTTGGCAGGAAATGAGGGAGGCACCAGAATCCCATTCTTAAACTAGCTCGGTAGTAATGCTAATTGCAAAATGCATTCTAATAGCAAGGAGAATATTGTGAATTTAAAATGCTGTGTGAATATGTTGAGAAGTAAACTCCGCATGCGAATGATAAAGACCATGGTTTTAAATCAGTCAGTATTGGTCGCAATAATGGCCGCACTAATGATATTGCAGAATGATAATATATATATGTGTGTGTGTGTAACCTTTTGTGGATATTTTATCTTCTACGGAGTATTGTCCATTTCATCGCGTATTAAAATATAATCTAATTAGATTAATTTATTTGACTAATATTGTACACTCTTACAGTGCTCTTGTCAATAAAGTTTGCCTGTCTCGTTAAAAATTATAAATCGGTCTTTTGGGCGCGTCAGCAGCAATATAGGTCAGTATACGACCAATATGCCCAGTTGGTTGATACACGTCACAACCGTCTTGTCCATCTCATTTATCTGATACATCATCTTAGGTGATATGAGGCATCTCGACCAAGATTGTGTACGTTGACAAAGATACTAGTACTAGGAGATGAGACTTCCATTCTTTTAACTGTTTTTTCCCATTTGTGACAAATCTAAAACGTTTTGAAATTCAAGTTTCATCATGCAAATGTCTTTAGGGAATGATTGTGGTTATTTTTTTATACTTTTCTGTCCTCTAGTTCAATGATTTTTCCATGTGGCTTGAGGCTTGTTACACATTCAAACATGAAAAAAAATATTAGAATCAATTTCAATTTTCAATCACACCGGATTACTCTTGGTGCAAGGTGCGTGGACATTAAATTTTGTGCTCATAAATGTGGAGGATTTTTCTTCGGTATTTTCTTACGGAGTTTGAAGCATCCTGCTATCAGGATTAAGAAGGGCAATGGTATCGTTCAAATTGAATAAAGAATGACAAAGAAACAGTGACATATGTGCTATGCATCGTACTAAACTTTTTTCAGGAGTTTCCTTCTAACCCTTGTGCCTTTTGTCCTCAGGGAGGTCAGCGGATGAGAAATCAAGAAGCTCAAACCAAGGAGGCACTTTTGACGGCAGTAGAAGAGATATTAATGCTGCTATTGACAGAATTTGTGAATATACTGGTGAGAGTTTCTTATTCAGACTTGAATCTTTCATCCTATGGCCACTGGTTCTTGCTCCATTGTTATATTTCATGTCTCCAGTTTAGCGCTTTTGATGAAGTTTTTCTCTGTTTTTCATAGGCACAAAAATAATTTTTTGGGAGTTGAGGGAAGCATTCATTGACAACTTGTACAAGCCCACTGTATCTCAATCTAGGTTGGAAACACTGATTGAGCCACTGGACCTGGTAAATTATTCGTTGTCACTGAACTTTGTGTAGATGCTGGTACTTAATACTCCCTCTGTCCTACTAAGATTGCTCTGTATTTCTTTTCGGGTAGGTTCTTAAAGATTGCCCCATTTCTCAACTTTCCTTTTTAGTGTATCCCTTTTTACAACTTTTTCCCTACGTTGAAGTATTTACCATTTTGCCATTCCATTAACTCACACAACCACACAAAACATGATGACTCACCTATAAAGGGAGTCATTATGGCATATATACTCAATCACTACACAAATTCCTTAATGTTATGGAATCAATTCAATCAAAACTATGAAGACTATGAAGAGTGGTTACGATGGTTGAGATCCATTTATATTCTATTACGCCTCCTCACTCGAATGTCCATCGGGCTTGGAGACTATGAAGAGTGGTTAATGTGCACTGAGCCCCTCGTACCATGTGCTGAGTTTCCAGCCAAGAGTTCGAGATATTGGGGTTGTCAGGGTTCGAACTCGTGACCTCTGGCTCTGATACCATGTTATGGAATCAATTCAACCAAATGTTTAGGCGATAGTTGAGGCCCATTTATATTCTATTAGAGCTATCATCATTTTGATTTCTGGAAATCCTTTAATTTTATTGTGGGTCATCTTCTGCAAATAGGCTCAAATTTTTAACTAGTTATTAGCTCAGTGCCACATTTTTGGTTGTTTATCACTGCTTGCTTCCAAATGTGGTGCTCATATATATATATATATATATATATATATATATATATATATATATATTTATTGAGTTTATCACTAATTACTCCCTTTTATGTTACCCATTTTTCAAATTACCCCCAAAAATGGATTCCGTTAAAATTACCCCCGTGAAGTTGTTAAAAAATTAGATTTTGCCCCCAGTGGTCCTTTTCTACCATTTCCGGTGAGTTTTGCTGTTTTTCTTCCCATTTTGCCCCTCCCCTCACTAACACCCTCTCTCCTCTCCTTAACCCCCTTTTACTCACTCAACCCTACCAAAACCCTCAATTTCCCCCAAATTCCCCCAAATTCCCAAAACCCTAACCCTAATCTCGGAAATCGACCCAGAATCGACCCAGAATCGAGCGCGAGACCGAATTGCAGGCAATCGATCCACTTCTAAAGGTAATTTATCTTCCTTCCTCTTCCCATTTTCGTCTCTTTCTGGGTTTATATTTAGGGTTTAGGGTTTAAAGAGACGGTTTCTCGATTTAAAATGTATTTAATCGACATAATTGAAATTAGGGTTTGAGTTTGAAATAATCGATTTGCTAATTAGTTGAATTTTAATGGTGATTATCAGTATTAAAGCTCAATTTTGCTAAAATTTGGGAAATTAATTAGTTTCAATTGCTCAATTTTGCTAATTAGTTGAGAATTTTATCAATCAATTTGGGTAATTATTTAATTAATTAATTAGTTCGAAACAAGTTTTAATTGCTCAATTTGCTAATTAATTTAAAATTTTATCAATCGGTTTTGTAATTTAGTTGATTTCTGATGTTGAAAATCGGTATAAAAGCTCAATTTGTTGAATATTTGGGTAAAAAATCAGTGAATTTGTTTGAATGAAGTTTCAATTGCTCAATTTGCTAATTAATTGAACAATTAGTCAATTGATTTTGTAAATTAGGGTTCTTATGATGTTGATAATCGGTATTAATTGGGGATTTTCTGGGTTTCAGGTATTGGAATTAGTAGGAAATGCAGGAACGACGAAGAACTCGGAAAATTACTCTATGGTGTTACAATCGCTCATGGAGGAGTGTTGCCTAACATTAACCCGATTTTGCTACCGAAGAAAGCTGCTGAGAAATCACCCAAGGAGCCCAAATCGCCATCCAAAGCCACCAAATCGCCGAAGAAAGCTGCTGCTTAGAATCGATTTTGGGTCGATTTTCGAAATTAGGGTTAGGGTTATGGGAATTTGGGGGAATTTGGGGGTTTTGGTAGGGTTGAGTGAGTTAGAGGGAGTAAAAGAGGGTTAAGGAGAGGAGAGAGGGTGTTAGTGAGGGGAGGGGCAAAATGGGAAGAAAAACAGCAAAACTCACCGGAAATGGTAGAAAAGGACAACTGGGGGCAAAATCTAATTTTTTAACAACTTCACGGGGGTAATTTTAACGGAATCCATTTTTGGGGGTAATTTGAAAAATGGGTAACATAAAAGGGGGTAATTAGTGATAAACTCATATATATTAGTTAGTGGGTTTTATATGAGCCATTGCACAAATACCTTATTCATCATGTTCCTGTTGCTTTTGGCTCTTTTTTGGTCAAATCTTTGGGGTTTACCTTTTGGGATTTTGGAATTATATGCTCAAAGAGAATAAGATTTGGTCTTATTTTGTAGGCACTAAATGAGCTTTGCACGGTAATTGTGGATCCACTCCGAGACCGGCTCGTGACTAGTCTCCTTCAGGCATCTGTTGTAAGCTCGTCATACTTCTCGTTTGAGTGTTAATGGCACTTTGTTTTTCTCCTCTCTGAAAATTTAATCCCTATTTCCTTTTGTCATCCTTTTGTTAGTTGATTTGTAAAATGTTTATGTATCGTTCAGGATGGTCTTCTACGCGTTTTATTAGATGGAGGCCCGTATCGTGTTTTCTTACAAAATGATGCTAAATTATTTGAAGAAGATCTAGACGTTCTGAAGGTAAATCTTTGCAGTAAACTCCAAACCTTGAGAGACAATTTTGTGCAAAAAGAATTAGAGAACTTAAATATATTCTTTCTGAAACTTGATCAAATTTCCTGCTTGATCAGAGTGCTGTTATTTTGCAGGAGTTCTTTATCTCTGGAGGAGACGGCCTCCCTCGAGGTGTTGTGGAAAATATAGTGGCACATGCTCGACATATTATAATGTTGCATGGCTTTGAGGTTAGTTTTCTGTGCTCTGGTAATAGCACTATATATCAGTAAGGATGATGAACTACTTCTTGTGTCATCAGTTCAATCTGTATATAACTTACTTTTATTGGTTCATAAAAGTTGAAAGGAATATGAAATAGTTTTTGACGAGTAACATAAAAAGTGCTCTTGATAAAGGTCAACCCCTTAAGGGCTTATCCTCTTCTGCTCCCACCTCCCACCACCCTTATTCTGCTACCCACCACCTGTGAATTGTATCAAAAGAAAAAAAAGGAAAAAAAACAGCTGCCACCTCTCCAGGAATTGCATCATACCCAATATCCAAAAAAATGGTCACCACCGGTTTCGACCACCACCAAATTTTACCATAAATCTTTTGGTCTTCCCAAAAACCGGCCAGTTACGCACCAAAATATTGGCGTGTTGCGCTTACACACAACTGAATTTTTTTAACGTCAATTCTGAAACTACCTTAAAGCTACACTTCTTCTCCAAGATCGAACTTTCCGTTCCGTCGTCGGTCTTGCGGGGGAATATTAGGAATATTAGAGATAACCGTATTATTATGATTACTAATTCTAGTACTCCATATTATCTTTTAGATTTAAATGAACTTTAGTACGGAGTAATAATACTCTCTCGTTTAGGATTTCTTTTGTAATTGACAATACAAAGGGTGAGATACAAATGCGTATTTATAGACTTTGCAAGTTAGGGCACATACACCGACATAACAAACGTTGCGTTCATTGATATTGTTACTCTAAATACCTCTAGAATATAGAGAGATATTTTGCCAAGATAATTATGGACTTTCCACTTTCCGATTTTAAACATCTGTAGATACACGTAAATTTGTCTAAATAACTTATTCTTTTAACAAGGGGTTGATAGGCAAATGATTAGGGAGGTGTACCGCGTGTGTATTATGATTGTGGTTAGTAGCATAAATGGATGATTAAGAGGCTAATAGATGATAACATTTTATTTTTGGAAAAATTAAGCTAAGGTTTACATCATATTGGAGATAGAGAGCACTAAATTAAAAAAAGCTTTTTCTACGTTGTACCCTCTTGTTTTTTCCATTTTCTACCTGTACTCCTCCTATTTTCTAAACTCCCACTAATACTCCTGTAGTCAGAGGCGAATCTAGAAACTAAAAGTATCTTAGGCTAGGTTTACGTCGGCATCTCGGCGGTTTAGTCGCAGAGTCAATTTTTTTTTGTCAATTATACGATGTCTAGATCATTTTTCTGTTAATATACCATCGATATTCTATAATTATGTATCGTATACATTGCTTCAAATATTCCGTCATAAAAAATTAAATAAAGTCTAATGCTCAAATTTTGAAAAAAAAATCATTACTAACTATAAAAATTATCGTAAAAACAAAAAATTTCGCATAACCCTCCTCTTTAAAGATATACTCCGTATTAAATAAAGATCTCAATTTTTTGATATTAACGTGATACTCTAAATAAAAGATACGTTAATGATATAGACATCATCTAATTAATTTTCTAAAGCAAAAAAGTAAATACAATGTGCAAATTATGCTCTACCCAAGTTTTGAACCCATGACTTTCCATTAATGATATAGACATCATCTAATTAATTTTCTGAAGCAAAGAAGTAAATACAATGTGCAAATTTTCTGAAGCGTAAATACAATCTGCAAATTATGCTCTACCCAAGTTTTGAACCCATGACTTTCCAAGCAAGAGGACCATTCACCATTCAACCCTTACCAACTGCACTAGCCTACTTTCATGCTTATACTCGTACATGAATAACATTTTATCTCAAATCTACTTGGGCTATAGCCCAGAATGCCTTACCCTAGATCCGCCCCTGCCTGGAGTTGATTAACTTCATGAAACGTGACCTAATCACAATATCTGTCTAATGCTTCGTTAATCAGTTGACATGACAATGACTAAACTGTGACATGACTAGTTTTGACGACCTTCACTGGTTTTCCCTCCACTTTTCCCTCCATTTCATTATTTTCCTCCATTTTCCCACTTTTATACATAAACTTTTTTTTTTATCTTATTGATTTCCCTCTACTTTCTCCTCAGCTTATTCGTTTGCTTAAAATAAGGATATTTTACTGATTTCTAATGAATTAATTAAATCACATTAACAAACAAAGCATTGATGTTGCATGATCATGAATTTTAAAGACAAATAAAAGAAGATTGAAAGAATTATGATAAAATGAAATTTTTTTTTTTAGAAATTATGCCTGGAATATTAGGATTGGAGAGAGCATTGAAGACGGCAATGAAGATTAATTAGAGTTTTTGAGTAGGATAATTGTGATTTAGTCATGTTTAATGAACTTAATAAACTACAGGAGTATAAATAGGGGTTTCGAAAATAAGAGGGGTACATGATAGAAAACGGAAAGACAGGAGAGTACAACGTAGAAAAAAATATTACCTGACGTACTTTACTCTTATTTGATTTGATTTGTCTAAAATTTGAACTTTTGCATTACAAGTTTATTTAAAAAAGGTAGTCGCACACAAAATAATAAAAGCAAAAGGTTTTTTCTAACAAAACAATTTTTTCTACCTTTAGTCAACGCCGAAAAGTTGACTTTGGTCACCGAAAATTAGATTTAGTATTTCTAACAAAAAATGAAAATAAAAAGTAGTTTAAAGCCAATAAAATAAGTTAAAGGTAGTAGCTCACAGAATACCCTAAATAAAAGGTACTATCTGGCAAAAAATCTTAATCAAAATACTTTCTCCAACTTTCTATCTTCTTCCCGCTTACCATTTTCATCCAACTTTCTATTTTCTTCCCATTTCATTTATTTCCTTATTTGTCCATACTTTTTCATTATTTTAATTCATTTATACTTAAACTTCATTATTCTTCATTACTTTTTCATTACCAACCCATACCTTCTTATTACTTTTTCATTATTTTAACCCAACCAAAAAACTTTGTGCCATTTTGGAGTGGGAATAAGATAGAAAGTTGGTGGAAGTAACAAGCTCGGTATTTTGCCTGATATAAAATAAAACTAGATTAAAGCCCGCGCACTGCACGGGTTAATTGGCTTAATTTTATTAGTGATGGTTAAATAAGAAACTTAATCAATCTATATCAATAAAATAAATAAGATGATCCCATGATATTACTAATCAAACTTAATTTCAGTTAAATTTATAGTCTTAAGAGCTTATTTTAAAACTCAAAAGAATACATTATTACTTTTGTTTGTAATATAAAATTTATCACCTTATTACTCCCTCCGATTACCTATTTTCTTCCCTCTTTTCTTATTGGGCTGAGTTTGATTTTCTTCCCTCTTTCCATTTAAGAAAAGTTTTATACCTTTCACTAATTAATATAATATTATCTCTCCTACTTTTTCACCCCATTTTTTCTTATTTAATATTCATCTCTCCTACTTTTTCACCCCACTTTTTCTCATTTAATTAATATAATATTTCTCTTTCTTACTTTTTCACTCTACCTCCCATATTCTATTAATATAATATAATACTCCCTCCTTATTTTCTTCCCAAAAAAAGGGAAGAAAATAGGTAATCGGAGGGAGTATAATTTTTCGATGTGAAAATAATTTTATGTGTGTAGTCTTATTAAGAGATTTTTTAAGACTCAAAAGTTTTTTGATTGATTTCTAAAAACGAAAGATTAATCTTATTTATAATATAAGATTCTATCGCCTCATAATTTTTCGATATTGGATAATTACTCAAGGTTTATAGTTTTAAGATATGTTTTTAAGACCCAGAAAAATGCACGATTACTCTTATTTATAATATAGAATCATCACCTTATTTTAATTTTTCTTGATGTGGGATAATTTTAGGTTTATAGTCTTTTTAAAAGCTTTTTATGACTCAAAAGATTTTTTGGTTGATATTTAAAACCGAAAGATTATTCATTTATGATATAAAATTCCGTCACCTCATCATATTCATTAAGTTTATAGTTTTAAGAGCTATTTTTAAGATTAAAAGAGTTTGTTTTTATATCTAAGTTAAAGGATAGACGATTACTCTTTATTTATATAATCGAATTTGATCATCTTATTGAAGTATATATTTTTGATGAATGATTACTCTTATTTACATAATAAAAAAAAATCACCTTATTATAATTTTTTGATGTGGGATAATTTTACTTAAGTTTATTTAAGTTTAGATATAGTCTAATTAAGAATTTTTATTTATAGGCGAATGATTACTCTTATTTATAATATATAGAATTCCATCACCTCATCTTAATTTTTCGATGCGCGATGATTATACTTTAACTATATAGTCTTAGTCTTAGTCTTAAGAACTTTATTTTAAGTCTCAAAAGATTGTTGGTTAATATCCAAGAACGAAAGATTACGTAGAATTCTATCACCTCATTATAATTTTTCGTAGTCTTATTAAGAACTTTTTTTAAGACTAAAAGTTTTTCGTTGACATCTAAGGATGAATGATTAGTCTTATTTATAATATAGAATTTCATCACCTCATCATAATAAGAGAGGATGTACAATTTTTCGATGTGCAATAATTTTCTTTCAAGTGTATAGTCTTAAGAGTTTTTGTAAGACTCAAAAGATTTTTGATTGGTATCATATCTAAGAACAAATAATTAGTCTTATTTATAATATAGAAATCCATCACCTTATTATAATTTGTCGATGTGGGATAATTTAACTAAAATTTGTAGTCTTATTTATAATATAGAATCATCACCGTACCTTATTTTAATTGTTCCGATGTGGGATAATGTTAACTTTGTAATCTTATTAAGACCTTTTTGAAACTCAAGATATTGTTGGTTGATATTTAAAAACAATGATTACTCTTTAGTGGAAATTCATAACCTTATAATAATTTTTCGATGTGCGAGAATTACTTAAGTTGGTTCATAATTTTTCGATGTGCAAGAATTATTTAAGTTGGTTGATGTCTAAGGAAGAATTATTATTAGTCTTATTTACAATATAAAATTTCATCACCTTGTTATAATTTTTACTTAAGTGTATAGTTTTAATAACTTTTTTGGAACTCAATAATTAGTCTTATTAGTCTTAACTTTTTTGATTGATATCTAAGAACAAATAATTAGTCTTATTTATAGTATAGAAATCAATCACCTTATTATAATTTGTCGATATGGGATAATTTAACTAAAATTTTTAGTCTTATTTATAATATAGAATCATCATTATTTCGATGTTGTTTTGATGTGGGATAATTTTAAGTTTGTTGTCTTATTAAGACCTTTTTTAAACTACCTCATCATAATTTTTCGAGGTGGGAGAATTACTTAAGTTGGTTGATGTCTAAGGAATTTTTTTTATTAGTTTTATTTATAATATAAAATTTTATCACCTTATTATAATTTTTTATTTAAGTGTTATAATTTTTTATTTAAGTGTATAGTCCTAACAACTTTTTTAAGACTCAAAAGATTTATGTTTGATGAAACTTTATAATTTTACTTAAGTTTCTAGTCTTAATACGGAGTATATTTAAAGACTTAAAAGATTTTTGATTAATATCTAAGAGCACATGATTACTATGAAGTATTATTTATAATATAAGGTTTCATCACCTTATTATAAATTTTCGATGTGAGATTATTTTTACTTAAAATTGTAGTCTTATTAAGAGACTTTTTTAGACAATTTCTTTATTGATATTTAAGAACGAAGGATTAGTCTTATTTATAATATACGTAGAATTCATCAACTTATCATAACTTTTCGATGTGGGATAATTTATTTAAGTTTATTGTCTTCCATCAACTCTTTTTATGACTATAAAAATACATCACCTCACCAATGTGGGATGATTTTTAAATTTGTATTCTTACGCATTAAATTAAATTTGTAGTCTTATACATTGAAAGTTTTTTTAAGACTCAAAAGTTTTTTGATCGATATTTAAAACCGAATGATTACTAATATTTATAATATAGAATTCCATCACCCAATCATAATTTTTCGATGTGGGATAATTTAAAAGTTTTTCTTGGTCGATATTTATAACCGAACGATTACTCTTATTTATAATCAAAAATTTCATCATCGTGGGATAATTTTAATATATATTACTTTTATAATATATATTTAATTTTTAACATAGGATAATTAATTAAGGTTTATAGTCTTAAGAACTGTTTTTTAAATTCAAAAGACTTTTGATAGATATTGAAGAACGAATGATTACTCTTATTTATAATATAAAATTTCATCACCATATTAAAATTTGTCGATGTGGGATAATTTTACAACTGTTATATCTAATAAATTCATCACATAATGTGAAACAAATAATATGAAATTTATACTCTAATGAAATCATTTTTACCACGAATCTAATTATTTCATTTTTATAATTTATTTTACGATAATGTTTTTAAAAAATGAACTTTAAAGGTTTTTACCTCATAATTGTAAAACATCACATTAATATAATAAATTAAATATATATTACTCCCTCCGATTCATTGGATTCGCAACGTATTCCGTTTTTGGCAAATTCATCAGCTTTGCAACATTTTCATTTTGGGCCATATATTTTCTTATGAAATGACTAACCTATCCTTCACTTTTCATTACTATATTCCAAAATATTCAATCTAATATTATTATATTACTTAATCTTACATGACATCACTATTGTGGTCCACCAATTCACTTTCCTTATTTTTTGTGTGAACAGTAAATGTTGCGATTCCAATGAATCGGAGGGAGTATAATAATTAAAAGAGTCTCTAATTTATTTATTTATTTATTTATGATACTTTTCTAATTTGAGGTTTGATGAAACGGACCAATGAGATCGCTCGAAAAAAGCCTAATATATATATACGAAATTACTTTTTCCTAACGCAACTTTACTCAATCCTAACGTATTTTTCTTAAGATTTCCAAATTTACCCTTCTCATAATTCACAGTTCTCCAACCAAGAACAACTTTTCTCTCATTTGCGTACAACTATTCAAACCACAATTACAAATCGATTATGAGTACTAATTCAATTAGTGATGAAATAATCACCGTTTTTCCTAAATTACTTGACTGGTTACGGTAATTACTTTTTCTAATTACTCTTTAATTGAAATTGAAAGATTAAATTAGGGTTTTGTTACTTTTTTTTTTCTTCTAATTATTGTTTAATTGAAATTGGTGGGGTAAATCAGTGAATCGATCATTAGCCCTAATTCAATTAATGATAAACTAATTGCAGTTTTCCCTAAATCAATTGTATGGTTGCATTAATTATTTTGTCTAATCAAAATTTAATTGAAATTGAAAGATTAAATTAGGGTTTAGTTACATTTTTTTCTAATTATTGTTTAATTGTAATTGGTGAAGTAAATTAGGGTTTAGGGAACTAGCTAGAGGTGGTGGTGGCGATGGGCGGCAGGTTGGGTGGTCGGATTCAATTAGGTCAAATTTGGGATTTTTTTTAGAGAGAAAATGAACATCACTTTTGAGAGCGTTGCTGGGAAATGACGGGGGCAAATAGGTAAAATGTCGTTAGGATTGAGTAAACGCTCGTTAGGAAAAAGCACGACCCTATATATATTGATAGGTAAAATTGATATTTTATACCTCAAATAACATTGTTTTTAAAACTTTATACCTTAGATAATTTTCTTTCAAAATTTATTCCTACTTGTTCTAATTATCTCATAATCTATACCTTATTATCATTTTCGTCGAAAAAACTAACAGAGCGAGATGAATTGACCTATTTACCCTTGTTTAGTAACATAATAAAATAAATCTAACAAAATTAATTAATTCCTATTGATCTTCTGTAGAGACAATTAAAAAAATTGAAACACTTGTTTCCCCTAAATCAAAACCCTATATCTATTTCCCAAAATCATGATAATTAATCCTTCTGAAAAGATTGATAGTGCCTTTATTTATCTTCTTCTAGAAGTTGCTCATATGAGACTCTTGGATCAATGATCTTTGTTGCAGTCCGATCAATATTGCACCTGTGTAGATTTTTCAATGATGAAATCTAGCTATGTTTGTAATTATACATCTGCATAGACTTATTGAACAAAGATCTAGGATCTAGATACGTTTTTTGTGTTCTATGAAGCAAGGTGGAATTTGTTGTTACTTGTGAACTTTACTGCTGTAAAGTTTGGTTTGTAAGTTGTGCTTTGTTTAGCAGGTATAAATAGCTAAAGATCGAGCATTTTTACACTTAACACTAACGACAAAAACCGTTAAAGTGACATTTTGGTACGAAAATGAATTAAGTACAAAATATATAATATGGATCGATAAATCATACACACACCAAACTATCATTTGGTTAGAGAGAAATTGGGAAAGTGAGCGAGGATGTAAAGGGAAAGATTAGTATAAACAACCCAAGTAAGCATGGTTAAAGCAACATAATTAATGGAAAAAGGGAGTCAAAGAAAATGGAAAACATAATAAAGGATATGGAGGTCTAATATATTACTCCCTCCCATTCACTGAAAAAGCACACCTTTTTATTCAAATGGGTGGTATATTTTATTCAAAGTGTGCTTTTCCAAAGAATGAGAGGGAGTACAGAGTAAAATTGAGTGGTATCATGTACTCCCTCCGAGTCTGACTTATTTTCCTTCTTTCCCTTTTGGACTGAGTCACATTCCCACACCCTTATTCACTCATTCATTTCTCTCTCTTCCTCCATTTTTGAGCCACACATTCCCATACTTATTTTAACCCCAAAAAACCCTAAGGGAACATATCTTAGGTTCGGAGGAAGTATGATTATACAAATGCAAGGGTACCATATAGAAAAGCTAAAAACATGGGGTACCATGTAGAAAATCTCAAATATGGCTACGGAATTAAAACCCTTAAAACATAGTCAACCTAAATATAAATTGCACGGTAAGCCACAACAGAATGTTACTGAAAAGTCAAATGTTTGTTACTCATCCAATCCAATGGTAACACTTATCATAAATGAACTATCCAATCCAAACTGTTCATTCCCATTTTGACAAAGAACTTTATAAAATAACTTCGCACTCTCCCTTTATTTACAACAAATGTCACTACTTTACTCACCTTTATTTGATTGGGTCCTCCATTTGATATTTTGATTTACCCATAATACCCTTACTTTTTACACATGTGTCCAACCCAATGTTATCATTGGATTGGATGGGAGGGAGTATTTAATGAAAATAAAATAGGGTCTCATAGTTCTAACTTGATATTTTATACTCTCTCTGTATCTATATGTTTGTCCACTTTTATTAAAATACTCCTCACATATATTAGATAAAGGGACGAACATATATATACAGAGGAAGTTTTTTTTAAAAGCAATTAAAATAGTCTAGTCTCCTTTTTTTCACATGATTCCCTAACAAATATAATAAAAATATATTTCGTAGTCATAAAATTTGATGCCCCTAGAATAACAATTGATCATTAATAAAATAACATGAAATTCACAAAAAAAATATCACTTTCCTAAATGTAGGATATAATTACAGTACAAATAAAATAGTTGAAATGTCCAATATTTGCTTAATTATACTCCATTAGTTAACAAATTAACCACACATGTAAAATTACTAACATAGTCCTAAACTTATCATCATAGCCTCCTAGGTTTAATCTGACACGTGATTTGTTCTAAGTGCAGCCTTTTCGGATTTATTCATCCATAATATTCATCTAAGTTTAAAGTTCCAACACATATTGGATAGTGTATGGGGATCTCAATCAGATGAAAGTTAAAAGAAGTCTTAGCCTAGTGGTTAGGATGCGCATTCTGGACAATAGGTCCCACGTTCGAATTTCCCAATATTTAATGCCCTTGCGGCTCATTTGACGAAAAAGAAAAAGAAAAAGAAAAAGAAAATCGGATGAAAGACCAAGGGCAATATTCCCATGTCAACCCACCAATGGAGGTTCTAGCACGCTTCTACTTCCCGAGTTTTTCCATTTTTCTAGAAAGTTTCACTATCTTAAGAGTAAGCTGAACTTTACCCCCAATGTCTTCAAAGGGTATGTTTGTTAGTTTAGGAGGTGTGCGAGATTTTTCTTTGTTGTATCTTCTACTAATTGGTCTGATTCTCATATGACATGATTACATGACACTTGCAATGGGTGCTGAGAGTGACACATTTGGAGCAAATCTTAACTTATAATAAGTTCAGTTTTCTTTGCAACTCCATAGTAGACAAAGATGATTGTCATAACGGTGCTAATTGTCAAGATTGAGAGAATTTTATAAATCTCATTTGTGCTGATGGGCTGCGGAAAAAAAAGAATCATACCACCGGTTGTTTGGTACAAATTTGTTGAGCTATGGTACAAAGTTGTTGATCTATCGTAGAAAGTTATTGAGCTTACGAATTATTACCATAAGATCGATAACTTTTTACTGTAAACTCAACAATTTTGTTAATAGAACTCGATTACTTTGTGTAAAAGTTCGCAACATTGATGAGGTTTAATACAACCAGTTGTATACAGGGGCGATTTTAGGGGGTTTTGTGGAGTGCACCTGCACCCCCTAGAATCAGATATGGATAATACTTTAGTAGGATTATCAACAATGTTGAATTGCTTTAGTGGTAAAGAGTCTCATTTATGTTCTAGAGCTTGTAGGTTCAAGCCTTGTTAGAAACTTTTTTTTGTTCTCCCCACACTACTACCCTCCATTGGTTGTATAATTCACTACCTTCAGAAAGCAAAGTACTACAGTAATAAGTTAGTTACCTGGAGTACGAATTTGTAAAACATTTTAAATCCTTATTCTAGTTTCACTTGATATGCGCATGAACATTTCCACTTTATGATGATAATTGGACATGTGGTTTTGTTTCAACCTTGTTTTGTCGTGTCTTGCAGACTCGAGAACTGATTGAAGACTTGAGATCTTGTAGTGGTGTAGAACAAGGTGGGAGAAGTAAACTGGGGGCTGATACTAAAACATTATTGAGAGTGTTGTGTCATCGGGGCGATTCGGAGGCTTCCCAATTTGTCAAGAAGCAATTCAAGATACCGAAGTCTGCTACCTGATTTTGAAATGAATCTTCAAGCTCCCTACAAAATCAAGGAGGTCAAGACTCGAGTATATGTATGTATGAAACATTTTTGTGCTCCGTATACAACTCGACGTTTTAACCAATTCCCCCTTCTTTTATTATGTTTGTAAATTTGATTATTCCTGTGCATGTAGTTCTTTGACTTCCTTCAGTCTGTCTCGTGTGCGTCAGTACGTCTTACTGTAGTTGGTGGTGATCATGGTTGAGATTTGAAGACGTGGCTTGTCTTTTTTTTTGTTTGACGAAGGTAAAGTACCCCGAGATAATGTCTAGTTCATGCTGGCGAAAAGTAACTTTAATTTAACTAAACGAATTGAATTGAATTGAAGTGATGGGTGAGTTAAATTGAACAATTGAATGAGGTAAAATTGAGAGCTTAATAAAGTTGAATTGAATTAAATTGGGTTGAATTGAACCGAAAAGAGGTAGAAAATAAACACCTTAATTTCTACTGGGTATCTATTAGAGTCGCCGCTCAACATCCGATGATTGGATCAGATTGTAATGTGCCACAATTTCAAGTTGTTTCAAATGATTTTTCCATAGTTCGATTCTAAACGTCATTTGGAAATATTAACTTAACATCTAGACGGTCTTAGTCGAGTCGTTACGGTTGCGTCGCCATTGAACAAAGTCTATTTCGTTTCCGAGACGCAAATCGACCTCGAAATGCTTGGTCAAACATGATCAAACCAAGTCAAACCTTGAAAATTGACCCAAATATCTTACAAATGCGAGCTTCGTGCACAGGGTGCGAATTATTTTGATATAATTTGTAATTTACTCTTGTATTTTAACGTTCTTCCCTCTTTGTCTAATATATATGAGTATTATGTATCCCAATGTCCTGGAAAGTTTTCCAAAATTCGGATTACAGTCGCTCTAGCGCCTTGTGCCAGGCGTTTTGGTTATGGGTCGTATAGGCTTAAGCAACGCGGAGTTAAGGCATCTTTGCGAGGATTTTATCTAATATTCTCTATAAATATTAGGCTTTCGCAAACGTGAAAAGGAGAAATTTTAGAGGAAAGTCGAGAGGAAACATACGCAAAACTAATTTCATTAATTTGCATTCAAGAGCCTTTTCCAAAAGTCAAAATCATATTTCGCCTTAGTTAAAGACTTAAAGTGTTCATCCTAATTCATCCCTATTATTGCGTATTCGTTAATAGATTGTCATCTAAATCTAGTTATTTCAATTCTACTCGTAAGGACCATTCAAGTATGCATTTTGATTATTGTTCGATCGATCAACGGATTCATCAACAACTAAATTGACATGCATACGAAAGCTTCTTATAAGTATGCAGACCCTATATACTCTTGCTCGTTACCCGTCAACGTGCATATGTGGTTGACCTTTAAATCAAATTGAAATATGTAAAGTCAATTTAACATCAAAATCGAAACATTAATCTGAGTAGTCGTTGCAAGAATCATCTATTATCGACTAAGCATCGTTTGCATGTATAATCTGAGGGTGTAAACTCACTTGAATGATTTACTTACGTTTTTTTTCTTCATGTTTTACCACTTTTTGTCGCATGTTATCGCTTATACAACATAAATCGCATGTTAAAGCACAAAACAGAAACCCAAAACGTAAATACTAAACGTATCTGAAACGAGTATGAGTCCAAGAACTCGCGTCCGGTCCTTCCTTCCTTAAACTGAATCGCATGGAATCAAGTGACTCAATTTAAAGATGCCTCACTTGAGGCGCCTGTGCTTGGATATGTTTCAAGTCCGATAAAATCAATATGTAGTCAGTTAATGCATTAGGCAAAACGCTCAGAGTCAGGCGTAATAGTGTTGAAGCGCGCCACAACAGGCGGCCCAGTATTGAGGTGCCTGACACCAAGCGTCTTGATTAATGCATTACAAACTCATCTCAAGCAGTTTATTATCATGTTCGTTAATACGACTAAATCAACTAATACACGTAGAATTGCATTAAACCTGTCACTAGTTGAAAAAAGTGGAATTGCGGCTCCAAAAAACCCTCTATTTGAGGCATTTTTTAGAAGCCTCATATGAGGGGGCCGCACATAGAAAATTAGGGTGCGGCGTTTTTTAGATGCCTCACATAATAGACTATTTGCGGCGTCTTATCTCAAAAACGCCTCTAATAGGTACTCTATATGAGGCGTCTTCTCCCATAAACGCCTCATATAATCTCCTTATTAGAGGCTTCACCCCATGTTTGACGCCGCAAATTGTGTTTAATTTAATTAAAAAAAAATTAGTATTTTTAAAAAATATTTCAGTTTCAATAAAACCAAATACCAAATACGATTATCACATTATTCATCCAAATCTATATACATGGATACAACACCAAAAACCGACATGGATACATTTACAAGGTACCTCACAAAATCTCAAAAAATAATTCAAATCCTCCCAACTCTTTGCTTCCAACACCAAGATTCCTTTACACATGCCAATATGCCATAATACGGAAGCTCTAGTCATCCTGTCCTTCAATATAATACTCGAATCACCACCCGAAACATGTATGGTGAAACAACCCTCGGTTGTCATTGGAACCGTATACTCAAATCCATCTAGCAAGATTCCACCCCAAGTGCCCGATCATTAAGAATTCCATAGTAAACTAAAGCTCGATTTGCCGTCATTATTTCTCGTAATTTGAACACTTTTTATGGATCTGAACAATGCTGATAAAAAAATCTTAGGTTACATCGACATCAGATATCCACTAGAAACATCATCATCATCGTCATTGGGGTGGACAGTTGCATCACTGGAAGAACGAATCATCCAAAAATTGGCGCTTGTTAGTCTTTGACAAAAGGTGAAGACAAGACTGAAAGATAACATTCTGACAAACTGAAGAGCAACATCATTAGTTGATCCAATAATATAATGCAACAAATTTTAAAATGTAGCCTTCTTTATATGTATGTGGTGAAAGTTGATAGCTTTTGACAAGCAAAATCAGATGAGATCATGAACGAGATGAATTCAGTATCATTTTCATCGAATTACTGAAGAAAAGGCATGACGAGAGACATTAGATAAATAAAAGTCTAACCTATAGTACAAGGATATGCACATACAAAATAAAAATCTGAAAGGTCACTCAAATCTTTGCCAAGTTCGGAAGAAGAGAGAGTTATATATTAAGCTGAAGAGAAACGAAGAGGAAATGAAAAGATAGATAGATAGAGTGATAGATGGATGGATAGCAGAAGAGAAAGGAATTGAAGACTTACTTTTTAAGAAGAACTAAGATATATCCACAAGGTAAGGTGCCTTAATTACCCTGTACATGTGTCTGTGCTTGATATATCCACAAGATAAGGTGCCTTAATTACCCTTAATTATCCACAAGATATAGCCTAGGTCTGGAGAAGGTCTTATGGGTTGTAATGTGGGAAGGCTAAATGTGGTGCTAATAATTGACTAACCTGATTGTAACCCTTAAATTTTATACTTGAATTTGGAATGATTGATTTTGTTTGCACTTGTATTTGTTTTTTTTTGGTGAAATGTGAGTATTATTATTTCATTCACAAAAACAATTGAAGATTCGAGTTGCGGGCAAAATGAAGATTCGAGTTGCGAGCCGTTAAAAAAAATAAAAAAATGGTGAGCCGAGGACGGAGTGAAAACCCGAAAGGGCGCTCTGGGCAAAATGAAGAATTGAGTTGCGAGCCACCACGAAAACAAAGAGGAAAAAATAATAATGTGCTTCTCATTTACAATAAAATTTGGTTAAGTCGAGCCTTTGTCGAGGCCTTTACATCAAGCATCTGAAACCCGGCTATTCCGGAAAGTGGCAGCGTGTCAAAACTCCACAAAAACTAGTACTAATACGCCACATAATATCAACTAATAGTACATAATACGAAACGGCTAAACTCTATCGGTCCAACTTTTTCTTTTCCTTGCCAATCGGGTGTGCCTGCTTGAGTTTCTCACCATCGATCCTTTGAACACAGGCTTCCACCACCCTAGCCAAAGGCGAGTCCAGCCAATCCCACTTTCCCTCCTCACTCACATTTTCAATAAGGGTCTCATCAGTCTTGGCCCGTATAGATGAACTGACGGTACTAGGATCGGTAACGCTGTCTTTGGTCAGGTGCTTAGTGACAGTCCCTCGAGTCACCTCCTCATCCTCTGGGGCCGCTGTCTTTCTAACTTTCGAGTTGCTCTATCCTGACGGGTGTTCACCAACCCCCCGCCGGACGGAAGCAATGTTGGTCGGTCGGACGCTCGCAATGACAACGGGTCGCGAAAACCTCTGTTCCCAAGACACCCTAAACTCTCTAAACGAGTTCTCTGTCCATGAGTCGAACCTAGAAATACCCTTAGCAGTCTCCGAAGTGGACGGTTTAACGCCCATTTGATTCAACAACACGCGCGGATAAATATAAACCGGATCCCTCATGGATTTCATTAACAAAGCCTCGGTCGAAAACGAAAAAGGAAACCCGGTATGCCCACTTATGTTCCACCATGGGACAGACCACCTAATGACCGACTGCCCTTTAGCCAAATAGGAAAGCCACTCCTTTTCGGTGTGACCTTTACTCCACACCTGCACCGTCTTCCGGCCCGTGAAATCCCTGTAGTTATAACCTTTGAAGCCACGGGGAGGGTCGACCAAACCAACTGCTCCTGTAGCCAAACCTGCACAAACCACGACAAAACGTCACACCTTCAAACCAAAGCAACCACGAAAACAAAAAAAAGAAAAAAGCCAAGCAACAAGGAAACATGACACCAAAAACACCTGTAAAATGACTCTAGAACCCCGAAAAAATGCCTCATGGAGCCGGGCACGAGCATCGAGACCTGAGATAAGCTCACCCAAAAAAAGCAAAGAGGGTGATCGTCCGTGTTCCATTCCCATCACAACATCCAGAACCCGAGGATTACCCCAACCCTCACGCGCCCTCGCATCCTCGAAAAGATAATAACAAGCCACCGCGATGTTAAAAGTACGCCTACACGCTAGAGCCAAAATATCGTAAGAGCCAGCCTGTGAGAATATCCTAAAAAGAAACTCTAGGTCCCATCTCTCCCAAAGAAAACCTTAGCTTCCTCCAACGAAGAAAGGTCCAAGAAATGACAAAACTGCTCTACATAAACATCATCTCCCGAAGGCACACAAGGCCGAACCGAATTCCACCCACCTATAGCGTCTAGCTCTTCGAGAAGAGGACAAATTTTACCCCCGGGAAAAACAAAAATATGACCTCTTGAGTCCCAAAACTTAGAGCATACTAATAAGAAGTCATCTTGTATCTTGACTCGACTCAGCGCAATGATCATTGACAAACCGTCATTTGAACAAACCTCGGGGTCGCATTTCTTAAAATGACCCGGCCACTCGGTTAGAAGATTCCCGAAACCTGACATGACCCTGAATATGGATATTCTAGACCCTATGGATATTCTAGTATGTCTAAAACGAGCACCCACAACCCGTATATATAGTCCTAATCCCACAACAATTAGGAAACAACCAAAATTTCCATAAACAAGGCTTGAACCGCTCAGGACCAGGCGCCCAAGTCTCCAGCCGCCCGAGCCCAGGCGACCCGAAACCCGAAAGCCTTAGCCCAGGCGCCTGTCCCTAAGCAGATAACCTCTCAAGCAACCCAAACATAGAGACGTCGATCCCGTGTTGTCACTATAACTACCACCTGACGTCTCAGACGTCGGGAACGACCTCCCGAAGTTACTAAAACCCTCTCTGGAGACCGAAATACCCATACAGGAGCTGCAAGGACACCTTTCACCTGTCGGACACACCAGACATAGACGTTTTTATCTTTTTTCTTTTAGGGGGATAAGCTACCCCACCTAGGCGTGTTGTAGCCTTTAACGGTTATTGTCGAGTCGCGTCTGTAGCCTAATAAGGCACTGTTATGAGTATGCAAAAAGTGGTCTAACTTTTTTTATTTTCAAAAGTTGGCAGGATTTTAGTTTCGACCTCGTTATGAATGTCAAAGCAACTACACTCGTCTTCTAATACACTCGGTCAGTGCACGTTAACGCTTTACACTTCGCCCGTTTTGAGTCAAAACATTTTAGTCGACGTACTATCTGATCCGATTCCCGGCTCAAACTGACGCATTTCAAAACGTCCGAAAAACTATTTTCGTACTCTCATGCAACTCCAACGCATCCTAAACTAAGATTAAATCGTAAATAAATGAACGCGAAGTGATTACTTGTCAATCTAGGTAAACAATTCACCAAATGAAAACACAAGACTAATCCAACTAATTCAAATACTAAAAATCTCAAGAAAATGTACAAAACATACAAATCCATATACAAATCGAGTTTATGACTAGGGAGGACTCCTAGAAGCCGCACCGATGGCTATCACAACCTCACAAATGTTGTCGTCCAAACCTAGATCCTCTAGATCCAGAAGAGGAGACTCACTACCATCCAATCCCGACAACATATCCAAGGTAGTCGTCTCGGGAATCCCCCCAACATCCTCGGTAGCACCCGCGACGTGACCCGTAGCCTCAGCCTCAGCCTCTCTCTCCATCTTAACCCGATGCCTAGCCTCACCCTGTGCGGAGGTCTCGCCCTGAGACCGAGCCAGCTGCTCCTTAAGTTGAGCAATCTCGTCGACCCGAGATTGCAGGAGCTGTCGCGCCTTAGCCGCTTCCGCCTCAAGCTCGGTCACCCGAGTCTCTAGCTGTGCCACCATATTGGGAATGTCCTGCAAGCATAACCCGCACTTGAGAAAACACACAAACAATCTAAGAGCCAACCCTAGGTACACACACTTACCGATCGAGGCCCTGAAGTGTCACAGGGGACTCTCGAGGCATAAGCTCGGAAGCGGTTGGCGGCCTGCCACAACCGCTGATGGCAAGCCGACGAAACCTGAAAGGTGAAACCACGCAAATTAGCCGAACCAATCCTAACTCTTAGAACCCGAACCTAAGACAGAAACTAGAACTTACCCGGTATACCCGGTCACGCCACTCCATCCCAACATCCATCTCCTCGGCAGAACACGGAGGGAGAGGCTCAGTGAAAGCAACCCCAGCTGCATCTACCCTAAGCAGCGTCAAGGGGAAGTCTGGGGGCTGAATAGCATCAGCCGGGTCGGCCAGCTGAGAGAAAAGCAAATCGGCTAGTGAGGAGCAAGTAAACACTTAGAGAACTTAGCATACCACTTTTGATCTCGCAGGATGCCAAGAATGATCTTAAGATGCTCGGCATGCTCAGCCTCGGATATTAACAGGGAATTTACTGATATTTTTTTTTGAGAAGAGGAGAGGAGAACGTACATTGGAAAGAGGATATGGTTGGAGTTTAAAGGGAGTTGAGGTAACTGCCAAAAGACGGTTAAGGGGAAACCGTCAACAGGATAAAGAAGGAAATAGAGATGTCGGTTTTGACTTTCTCAACCGACTACGAAAATATCTCAGTCCGCTGAGGAAAACGGTCGGGTCTGCTACAATCTGAGCCCGTTTCGCGATTAAAATCATCACTTTTAAAAACAATAATAAGACGGAAATCATATGAGAACGTGTTTATGAGAAGGAAGTATTAAAATCATGTTTCAAAAAAAATTATATACGAAATCGCGTAGAAAAATATTAAATAGCAATTTCTCGAGATTAATTAAAATTCTCGCGGACAAGGAAATTAAAATTGGTTTTGAACGAAAATTTATTAAAGTGTTATACGAAGATCGAAGTTAAGCTGGATGAAAAATAAATCGACTAGATAAGAGTCGATTTAATCACAACGGGACGGATATCAAAGTTGTAAATTTTACGGGTGTTACAACCCTCCCCACTAAAAAGAAGTTTCGTCCTCGAAACTGGAAAAGACAGAAAGGAAGGAATCGAGATTACCTTCCTCGAAGAGATGAGGATGCTTGGCTTGCATCGCCGCTTCGGTTTCCCAAGTTTCTTCTTCGAACTTGTTACAGCGCCATAAAACCTTCACCAAGGGTACAACTTTATTCCTCAAGCGCTTCTCCCGTCGATCAGTAATCTTCACAGGTCTCTCCTCGTATGTCAGGTCAGGTTCTACATCAACAATTTCTGGTTCTAGAACGTGCTCGGGGTCACTAACATACCTCCTCAGCTGAGATACGTGAAAGACGTCATGAACTTTGCCCATCGAAGCAGGCAATTCTAGCTTGTTAGCCACTTCACCTACCCTCTCGATCACGGGGTACGGTCCAATGAACTTAGGACTAAGTTTGCCTTTGATCCCGAATCGTTTCACCTCTTTCATCGGCGATACCTTAAGAAATACCAGATCACCAACTGCAAACTCCAGAGGTCGGCGGTGGACATCAGCATAGGATTTCTGACGATCCTGAGCAGCTTTCATCCTGGAACGAATTAATTCCACTGCATCAACGGTCTCGGCCAACAGATCAGGACCCAAAGTCTTCACCTCACCAGGTACGTCCCAACACAATGGGCTACGACACTTACGACCATACAGTGCTTCAAACGGGGCCATCTTGATGGAAGCATGATAACTGTTGTTGTAGGAGAATTCCACCAATGGAAGATGTCAGATCCAATTATCCTAAAAATCAAACGCACAAGCCCGTAACATGTCTTCTAAGGTCTGAATCGTCCTCTCGGATTGACCATCGGTAGCGGCATGAAAAGCGGTACTCATTAACAATTGACTTCCCAAGGCACTTTGTAACGCCTTCCAGAACTTAGAACAGAACCTCGGATCTCGGTCGGACACGATCTCGAGTGGAACACCGTGATGACGGACCACCTCGGCAATATAGACTTCTGCAAGCTTCTCCAGACTCCAAGTGTCACGGATAGGAACAAATCGTGCACACTTGGTCAAACGATCTATTATGACCCAAATACCGTTTCTTTCATTTACGGTTCTTGGTAATGCCATTACAAAATCCATGGCTACACACTGCCACTTCCACTCTGGAACAGGGAGCGGCTGTAGCATACCAGCAGGTTTCTTATGTTCAAACTTAACCTGCTGACAAGTCAAAAACTTGCTCACAAATTTGGCAATGTCGTCCCTCATGAATGGCCACCAGAAATGAAGCTTCAAATCCTTGTACATTTTACCACCTCCGGGATGTACAGAATATCTCGACTTATGAGCTTCGGTCAAAATCTGCTTCCTGACTTCCACCTCATCCGGAACGACCCAACGGTCCCTAAACTTCAGAGCTCCACTAGAATCCACAGAGAAATCGAGAGCGTTACCCTGTTTCATCTTCTCACGGACACCGGCAACGAGAGGATCTTCCAACTGTTTATCAAGAATCTCCTGAAAAAGAGTTGGTTCAGCAACTAAGGCATTGATCCGCCCATCAGAACCTTCGATAACCACATCAATTGTCATCTTTGCGAACTCTCGGGACATATCTTCAGAAATGCCAGAACACGGAGTTAAGGAATGTAGGATCTTTCTGCTAAGAGCATCTGCAACCACATTGGCTTTACCCTCGCAGTACACCAATTCAAGATCGTAATCGTTCACCAACTCTATCCACCGTCTTTGTCTCGCATTAAGGTTTTTCTGCGTAAACAGATATCGTAGGCTTTTGTGGTCAGTGTACACCTTGCACCTTACTCCATAGAGATAATGTCGCCAGAACTTTAGAGCATGAACTACAGCAGCTAACTCAAGATCGTGGGTAGGGTAATTCACCTCATGAACTTTTAACTGTCTAGAGGCATAAGCGACTACCTTACCCCCTTGCATGAGAACACAACCCAAACCATGCTTAGAAGCGTCACAATAAACTTCAAAGTTAACGCCTTCCTCGGGTAGGGTCAAAACTGGAGCAGTAGTAAGCCGTCTCTTAAGCTCGGAGAAGGCATCTTCACAGGCCTGGTTCCATAGGAACTTAGAATCTTTCTTAAGCAACTGAGTCATAGGACGGGCCACCTTAGAGAAATCTTGAACGAATCTTCGGTAATATCCAGCAAGACCTAAGAAACTTCGAATCTCACCAACATTCTTCGGACTTGTCCAGTTCTCGATAGCGGAAATCTTAGCCGGGTCCACTTTAATACCGTCCTTAGCAATGACATGACCCAAGAAAGCCACTTCAGAGAGCCAGAATTCACACTTAGAGAACTTAGCATACCACTTTTGATCTCGCAGGATGCCAAGAATGATCTTAAGATGCTCGGCATGCTCAGCCTCGGATTTAGAATAGATTAGGATGTCGTCAATAAAGACAACAACATACTGGTCTAGATACTCCCGGAACGTTCGGTTCATCTGATCCATGAATACTGCAGGAGCATTGGTCGGTCCAAAAGGCATAACTTTGAACTCATAGTGTCCATACCTCGAACTGAAAGCCATCTTGGGAATATTTGATTCACGGACAGGGATCTAATGATAACCCGATCTGAGATCGATCTTGGAAAATACAGAAGCCCCCTTAAGTTGATCGAAGAGATCATCAATTCTGGGCAAGGGATATTTGTTCTTGATCGTAACCTTGTTAAGGTCACGATAGTCAATACATAAGCGCATAGTATCGTCTTTCTTCTTTACAAACAGTACAGGAGCGCCCCAAGGAGATGAACTAGGACGAATGAAGTCCTTCTCAATCATATCATCCAACTGTTTACGCAGTTCTTGCAACTCAGCTGGAGCCATTCTATAAGGAGCCTTGGCAATAGGGCCAGTACCTGGTACGAGCTCAATGTTGAATTCTACATCTCGCTCAGGGGGAATACCAGGTAATTCCTCGGGAAATACATCTGCATATTCACTGACTATGCGTACTTCCTCAAGTTTGGGTAATTCTGCAGTTACAGTCACCGTACATAAAAATGCTTGGCAACCTTTTCTCTGCAAACTGTAGACACCAACATTTTGACCGCCAGGTGTCTATAGTAGTTCCCGCCAAACACCCGATGATGATTGGACGTAAACGTGCTTTGATGGACTCAGATATGGGCTCGTAATCATGGACATTTGGTTTAGACTTTTTACGGAGTACAAATCTTACAAAACCAACCTCAAATCCAGGCCCAGTGGGTCGTTTCGAGTCAAATGAGACTAATTTGGGTCGATTCCGACACCAGGGGTAAAACCGTCTTTTAGCGACCGAGTCAAAACCCGGTCAAAGATATTTCCCGAGACTCGCGGACCAACCGTGACACCTCACGTGTCCGGTTTGGACTCCAACACTACAAAAAATTAGCTTCGAAAACATTAAACAATTCCGTTGAAGGTAGAATTCGACCTCAAGTAGGAGTTCTATCCGGAAACCGAATCAGACACCGACCGAGCTCCAAATACTCGGCCAAGACATCCAAAACAGCCGAAACTCTCCCCTTGACAGCCGAGATATTTGGCTTCCCCACCAAGAAACGAGACTTTGGTTTCCTCTCGAACTCTCGTATTTCCTATCCAAACCAGTATTTCTTTTCACAAACAAGCAAGACTACCTCAATTCCTATAAATAGGACCTCCCGTCCAACACAAAAGACACGGTTTTTGGAGACGGGTTTTACACAGCCTTTATTCACATACTATACATTCACACACGTCCTCGATATCTAGCAAAAATAGTTCAAAGCAAATCCCGACGAATCCGACCCCCAGCTGGCCGAAACCCGTCCCATTACACGTCCAAAATAACACCCTAACTCATCCTCATCATCTCGACGCACCCAAGTCTAAGCCACTTTCCGACGAGCCTTATCCCGAGAAAACAAAGCATGTAGGTTGAGGGTGTAAATCAAACCCGATTATTCTCTTCTTCTCTTCTTTTCTTCACGTTTTTTTTTCTCTCTTCTTTTTTGTGTCGAGTCGTCGGTCCTCGTTTAATATGGGTCGTTTTCGCATATTTTTCATTATTTCTAATAATCGATATAAAAAAAAAAACTATTTTTTTATAACGTTCTTAAAATACGATATCGATTCTCTAATCGAATATCGTACCTAACAAGAACAAAATTAATTAATTCTCGTTGATGCTAATAAAATCGTTACATCTTTTTAAACAAAATTCGACGATTTTATACGCGGAGAGAATTAACATCTTTTTCGTTCAAAATTCTTTTTTTTACTTTTCGTTCAAAACAAACTTTTTTTCAAAACCTTTTCTAAAGTCATTCCGACTATTCGATATCGATTTCATAATCGAATATCGAATACGACGATTATCGAAAATATGAATCGGGTATAAATTAATCCATATTTGTACGCGATTTATAAAAATTGACGGTTTTTGACAAATAATGAAAAACGGACAGACCGCCACGCGAGTCGCGCGCTTGTCAGGCGACTCGCGTGGTGGCCTGTTTGGCCGAGTCTTTTTTTTTTCGTTTCCTCGCTTTTCTATTTTTTATTCTTTTCGAGTCTTACATAAAAAGCGACTTTCGCGACATATTTCGATAAATACTTTTTTTGACCTCGGTCAACGCGTGCTAATCCATCACGTGTCATAAATCTTTTCAAAAATCATGCGTATTATTTATTTACTTATTTATTCAATTTATTCATCGTTACTAACTCGTTTGCTCCTTGTTTGTAGCGATTTATTTTTTATCGTTTGTTTTATTAGACTAAAACGAATTCACATGCTAAAATAACTTTGACGTTATTAGTTTAACATGCATTAAACGACCTAGCAACCCATTTATTTTTCTCTCACATGTCTAGGGAAAATAATGTTTGCATATCATTCAATCGTCGAACTAACGCGTGTACATAAAAAACGAACGATATCTTAGTAAAGGCCGCTAAGTGCGGGCGGGGTTGGGTGTTCTCAGTGAACTTCCCAACACGTACCCTCACCCCTTACTCAGAACCATGGTTTCCGGATGTCCGAATCCATTGGCAACGAGAGTCATTCAATACACGATATCCGATAATGTCGGTATCGGTATCAAATGCTAAGGGACGAACCCGATAAGCTCTGACATCGGAAATGGGCCATGTTTTAAATATGGCCCACTACGACATAGAGTGGGTTCGAATGGTTCCGAATAACCACAAAATTCGGTGGCGACTCCTACTTCGATTTAAAATTCAATTCGACCCATCTCATATGGAGATTCATTCGTCTCCCCAAACCCGCGCGTGGCCGCGTCGGGGTGGACCTATGTCATGTCCACAATTTGGCGACTCTGCTGGGGATTAACTGATGTGTCACTTACCATCGGCATCCTCAGGGTGAGACTCGAAAAGAAATCGTTCGATTAGTAATGTACACGTTTTAGTTCGATGGTTCATGCATAACCCAATTCTTTCCCGGGCCGGTTACTTGTGACCGACGTCCCACTATACCACGGTGCATTCCTACATGGGTGCACTAAAGACTTCGATGGAGGAACTCGCATGGGTTTTACGGCAGATTCTAAGACCAACTCGGCTTAGGAGGACCGTCCTGATTTGCGAGAATGCTATCGTCGTTGGTATAGACCCTATTCGACCGACCGAGACTTAGACTTAGAGCATACATGGTGTCATTATACTGTTTCCGTGACTACATGCTACTTGATCTTCTTTGGTCTTTTCAAAAAACCGTCATTTTCAAAAATTTGCGTCTTTTCAAAACTCATCCACTTTTTCAAAACCCGGAAAGCTACCGAATTTAGGACTTATGATTTTGACTCAAAATAGCCTATTTTTAGCCGGTATTCTGTCCAAACCTTTTCAAAAGCCTGAAATCTCGGCCCGATAACCTTTTTCTCGGTTTTCAAAAAAAAATCGGGCCATCCAATCCGACCTTTTTTCGGGCTTTTCTGAATCCAAATCTTTCTTTTTTCAAACCTTCCTCTTAGGACTTCCCGTATTTAGTAGTGTCGGGTCTTGTCATAAGTTGTAAGAGTCTATAGCGTCGAAATTCCGTCGATCATACATCACGGGTTTCCTCCTTATCCCAGTCCGCCTTACTCGTCAAGGCCCGGCCCACCTGCGTAGGACGAACTCCTACAAAGGGAAGTCCGTTTACACATTCGAGTCCAAAGTCTGGGGAATTCTCACATGGATTTTCCTTCGAACGGGACTAGGCCCACTTTGCCAAATCCTAAGGAAAGCGCACCATCCACGAGTCACCCGTCTAGGATTCGGTCTTCAGTCCCACTCGGGGGCTACCCTTTAGCGGAGCGATCAACCACGGTTGCTCTAAGGATCAGGTCTTACACGTGTTGGCTCACGTACCCCACTTTCGAGTCACTATCAAAGTCTTTAGTCTCACTCGGGGGCTGTCCTCCACCCGAGCAGTCAACCACGGTCACCTTAAGGGGTACCCTACGTTCATTCTGCACCGGCGTCCTTATGATGCCTTCTTCGTGTCGTACCTATGCTACGAATACTCGAGTCACCTAGGGTTAGGTCACCACGGTAGGTCCGAGCACGTGATACGGTCAAACACGGTCGCCCCCATTTTCGGATTCACCCTTATGCAGCTCAAGTCCAATTCGCAGTCGTTACCTCGTCTAGATCAACTTTCGAGTATCCCGGTCCAAGAGTCTTTGTCGACCCGTCACCCCGGGCCGTGTCTAGTTTGACTCCCTCTCTTGCACTTGCGCAAAGCCGAGTTTAGGCGAGTCGTGGCACCCGTCTTTCTCTCCAATCAAAGACCTTACCAAAAAAAAAAACAACCAACCGAGCGTCCGAGTCCGGATTTGATTTGAGTCTAAGTCTGAGTTCGAGTCTAGGATACCCTACATCCTCATTTCCAAATCAAAGTCAGAGTCAAAGTCAGTTGTATTATGTCCTCTTTTTTCAAAATTCAATAAAATCAGCTTTTCTATTTCTCATACATACTTTCCTTATGTGTTTCCGAGAACATGATGAATACCATCATACACTGTGAGCACACGCACGTGACTATTATAGGCACATCTATAATGACTGCAGGAAACCGAGCCCGTGTTTTCCTTTTACCTATTCCATGTCTGGTATAGAAAGCCACATAACTACCCGTAGCAGGAGCATATCGAATCCTATGACAAATCTGGGTAGTCTTCTAGTTTGGGTTCAAGACGGGAGGCAAGCCCACTTCCCACAATAAACACCCATCCAATAAGACTAACCAGTCCCTACCTTAGGTGTTAGTCTGACCGACAAAAAAAAGCTGGACAAAAAAATCAAAAGTCCAAGAGAAAAAAAAGCAAAAGGCCAAAACAAAAAAGCTGGCCATGATCAAAAAAGAATTATCAACATCTCTCGACCAGACACGGTCAACTCAAATGAAGAATCCCATGACCGGGGCTAAGAGGTCAACCCAAAGAATTCAAAAACCCATGACCGTGAAATGGTCGATTCAAAAATTATCAATACCCATACCATCCAATAGGGGAGAGACAGTCAAGCTGGTCAGCTAACACCACATCTAGCCTTCCCACATTACAACCCTCAAGACCTTCTCGAGACCTAGGCTAGAGACAACCCAGAATTTTGAGGATTCAAGCTCCATAGGATACACCCTAACCTTTAGGGCCAGACATGGAAACCAGATCCCGCATTATCAACCTGCCCGATCGAAGTCCGAGTCATTTTTACTCGACTTCACCCTTTCCTACCACATTACAATACTTTACCCTCGAAGCCTTAGCTCCACAAAATCGAGCTCCAGATTTCGAAACATCAAGCCACTTGCGACCTAGCTCCACATTTCCAAAAACATCTAAACCAGTTACCAGCCCCAAACACGGGAACTCAACTTGCAGTCGGCATAGAACATGCCCAAATAGTTCACACCACCTCTGGGGGCTATCCCGGAGAATGCTCACAGTCACAGGATCAACATCCTAACTATTCTAGCCCTTTGATCTAGACATCACTGGGAATGCACCTAGCCTACACCATCGCTGTGGCTAGTTACGCACAAAGCCCTAGTAAACTAGGCACCATTATATATCTTTCAATCCACTGAACTACGGCTTGGTTTGATTTCACTACGCGTGAATACGTAGGCAGCCATTCGACAAAGGCACAACCATTCACATTCACACAAATTCGAAAAAGCATCATCATTCCGGTCACGACACTGTCATGTTCTCAGCAACTAGCTTTGTCATCCTGGGGGCTTCTCCTAGGCAGAAGTTCTCCATCCACTCACAAAATCCAGATAAATTTAAAGAATAAAGATCTAGCCTCCTTTCTATAGTGTGTCCTAGTACTCAGCTCAATTGAAGACGAGAATTGGTCAGGGACTCGAAGCAATACCCACTTTGGGAATGTACCCCTAAATCAAAAGAATATCCAAAAGAACACCAGTCTACGGCATTGCTACCGCAAAGCCCTGTCGTACGGAAACAATCCCATTCCAAGGATTCGACCGTGTTGCCACTCGCCTAGGCTACGGATTAGAGCAACTTAAGAGTCTTGTCATATTAGGTGGCCCATCCCCTACCGAGTCACGGTCCAACCCTTAGAGAGTCCAGTCGTGTCTGTCAACTCGTCTTGTCGCGTCCAGAGTCGAGTCAGTCGGTATATCTCTCTCTTCAAATTCTCATTTTAAAATTCGCAAAACTTAGCCATTTGAGAAAATCCCTTTCCTAGTCACCACGGGAATAAGAATTTTTATCACACTTCATCTAGGCATACAGGCCTAACCAGAGACTTTAGGAGTCCGTGTCAGAATCGGATTAGGAATCAAGTCATTCCAAGCATTCTAATTTCCAAAAAAAAAAAAATCTTTCCAAAAAATCAATCAAAAATCATTTCTTCCCCAGCATGAGTCAGTGTTTCGCCTAAATGTTACATGCAATTTGTTATGTATCAACATACAGGTACCCCAAGACTCCCCGAAGAATTCTCAAAGACTCCCCAGTGGAAGGATCATGCAACATTTCTATTAAGGAATCGGGATATATCTGTAAGCGGATACACCCAGAGCTTCCAAGGCAAGCTCCCGCGCTATTCCAAGATAGGATGTGTCTGTAAACAGACACACCCAAGACTTTTTAGGAGAAGTCCCCGCGCTATTCCAAGATGGGATGTGTTTGTAAACAGACACACCGAAGACTTTTTAGGAGAAGTCCCCGCGCAATTCTAAGACAGGATGTACCTGTAAACAGGTATACCCATAGCTTCCAAGGCAAGCTCCCGCGACATTATTAACATCAACCCAGGTATGATTTCTATCCTATGGCTGGCGAGCCCTTCACGCAGGTCTAATGGACTATAAACGACCCGATCGGAAGTCTGCCAGGTTTTAATCCTTGATTGACCTGGTAGCTACTCTGACTTTTGCCTTTTCCAAGCCTCAGTCAGAGTGGGGGATCTATAGACACCCACATTTTGACCGCCAGGTGTCTATAGTAGTTCCCGCCAAACACCCGATGATGATTGGACGTAAACGTGCTTTGATGGACTCGGATATGGGCTCGTAATCATGGACATTTGGTTTAGACTTTTTACGGAGTACAAATCTTATAAAACCAACCTCAAATCCAGGCCCAGTGGGTCGTTTCGAGTCAAATGAGACTAATTTGGGTCGATTCCGACACCAGGGGTAAAACCGTCTTTTAGCGACCGAGTCAAAACCCGGTCAAAGATATTTCCCGAGACTCGCGGACCAACCGTGACACCTCACGTGTCTGGTTTGGACTCCAACACTACAAAAAATCAGCTTCGAAAACATTAAACAGTTCCGTTGAAGGTAGAATTCGACCTCAAGTAGGAGTTCTATCCGGAAACCGAATCAGACACCGACCGAGCTCCAAATACTCGGCCAAGACATCCAAAACAGCCGAAACTCTCCCCTTGACAGCCGAGATATTTGGCTTCCCCACCAAGAAACGAGACTTTGGTTTCCTCTCGAACTCTCGTATTTCCTATCCAAACCGGTATTTCTTGTCACACAAGCAAGACTACCTCAATTCCTATAAATAGGACCTCCCGTCCAACACAAAAGACACGGTTTTTGGAGACGGGTTTTACACAGCCTTTATTCACATACTATACATTCACACACGTCCTCGATATCTAGCAAAAATAGTTCAAAGCAAATCCCGACGAATCCGACCCCCAGCTGGCCGAAACCCGTCCCATTACACGTCCAAAATAACACCCTAACTCATCGTCATCATCTCGACGCTCCCAAGTCTAAGCCACTTTCCAACGAGCCTTATCTCGAGAAAACAAAGCATGTAGGTTGAGGGTGTAAATCAAACCCGATTATTCTCTTCTTCTCTCCTTTTCTTCACGTTTTTTTCTCTCTCTTCTTTTTTGTGTCGAGTCGTCGGTCCTCGTTTAATATGGGTCGTTTTCGCATATTTTTCATTATTTCTAATAATCGATATTAAAAAAAAAACTATTTTTTTATAACGTTCTTAAAATACAATATCGATTCTCTAATCGAATATCCTACCTAACAAGAACAAAATTAATTAATTCTCGTTGATGCTAATAAAATCGTTACATCTTTTTAAACAAAATTCGACGATTTTATACGCGGAGAGAATTAACATCTTTTTCGTTCAAAATTCTTTTTTTTACTTTTCGTTCAAAACAAACTTTTTTTCAAAACCTTTTCTAAAGTCATTCCGACTATTCGATATCGATTTCATAGTCGAATATCGAATACGACGAATATCGAAAATATGAATCGGGTATAAATTAATCCATATTTGTACGCGATTTATAAAAATTGACGGTTTTTGACAAATAATGAAAAACGGACAGACTGCCACGCGAGTCGCGCGCCTGTCAGGCGACTCGCGTGGTGGCCTGTTTGGCCGAGTCTATTTTTTTCGTTTCCTCGCTTTTCTATTTTTTATTCTTTTCGAGTCTTACATAAAAAGCGACTTTCGCGACATATTTCGATAAATACTTTTTTTGACCTTGGTCCACGCGTGCTAATCCATCACGTGTCATAAATCTTTTCAAAAATCATGCGTATTATTTATTTACTTCTTTATTCAATTTATTCATCGTTACTAACTCGTTTGCTCCTTGTTTGTAGCGATTTATTTTTTATCGTTTGTTTTATTAGACTAAAACGAATTCACATGCTAAAATAACTTTGACGTTATTAGTTTAACATGCATTAAACGACCTAGCAACCCATTTATTTTTCTCTCACATGTCTAGGGAAAATAATGTTTGCATATCATTCAATCGTCGAACTAACGTGTGTACATAAAAAACGAACGATATCTTAGTAAAGGCCGCTAAGTGCGGGCGGGGTTGGGTGTTCTCAGTGAACTTCCCAACACGTACCCTCACCCCTTACTTAGAACCATGGTTTCCGGATGTCCGAATCCATTGGCAACGAGAGTCATTCAATACACGATATCCGATAATGTCGGTATCGGTATCAAATGCTAAGGGATGAACCCGATAAGCTCTGACATCGGAAATGGGCCATGTTTTAAATATGGCCCACTACGACATAGAGTGGGTTCGAATGGTTCCGAATAACCACAAAATTCGGTGGCGACTCCTACTTCGATTTAAAATTCAATTCGACCCATCTCATATGGAGATTCATTCGCCTCCCCAAACCCGCGCGTGGCCGCGTCGGGGTGGACCTATGTCATGTCCACACAAACGAATAGCTTTCATAGCAGAAATGATCTTGATACCCTTCTGGCGTCGACCACCACGATAAGTAATACGAGAACCACTAGGAGTCTTCAGAAAAATCTTATGGTCTCGGCACTGAAATCTTGCATCATAGAGGGATAACCAATCCATGCCCAAAATAACATCGAACTCTGCCAGAGGAAACTCGAGAAGAGTCGAAGGGAGGATAATACCAGCAAAAAGAATAGGAACAGCTTGATATGCTTTAGAACAAGCAACGATTTCACCAGAAGGAAGAGTGATAGAGATAGGCTCGGCTTGGGAAGGAATAAGAGATAATTTCGAAGCAAAGCTGGAGGAGATAGCGGATATGGAGGCACCAGTATCAAATAATATAAAGGCACTAACACCAGAGATCGTAAACATACCCGTAACTACGTCAGGGTTAGCCTCAGCGTCGGCTCGGCTCATCAAGAATATGCGCCCCTTTCGAGCAGGTGTGGTGATAGCATCGTTGGTTGCAGCCTTCTTCGGACATCTGGTCGAAATATGTCCCGATTCACCGCAGGTGAAACAGACGATGGGAGAGTCGTCACAGTTCTTGCCCGGGTGGAAATCCTTCTTGCATTTGAAGCAGGCAGTGCTCTTCTTGTCTTGAAATCGGGAGTTAGAGTTGTTCCTTTTTCCTGTAAAACATATGATGTGATTCTGATATGTAACTAGATAAGAAGAAAGAAAACAAAAGAATATTCCAGACCTTCAGAAGAATAAAATTTCTTCGATGGAGAAGAGGTGTTGCCAGAAGATTGGAATGGTCTCTTATAGCCAGCAGCAGTGGTCTCCATTTTCTTGACTTCCTTCAGTGAGGACTCGGTAAACAGCGCGACATTGTAGATATCTTGTACAGTCTCCAAATCTCTTGGAATATTGTGCGCAATATCTGCTCTGAGCCCTTCTCTGAAATAAAAGGCTCGATTGTCCTCAGTCTGTAGCAGGCCTTCAGCATAATGCGCCAGGAAATGGAATTGTTTCGAGTACTCAGCCATGGTCATGCTGGTTCCTTGGACAAGGTTGCTGAACTCTCTCATTCTTTGCTGCTTTAGCTCCTTGGGATAGAACCTACGCTCCAACAGGATCTTGAATTGAGCCCACCCAAAACCCGGAGTCTGCAAGGTAGTTGGGCCAACTAGGGTCCACCATCGATCGGCTTCATCAGACAAGTAAAGCACGGCCAGGCCCACCTTCTGGTCCTCGGGAGCAGAATAAATCCCGAATTGCCTCTCCATCAACCGGAACCAACGATTCATGACTTCAGGATCTACAGAGCCGTCGTAAAATTCTAACTTGCTCTTGGCCATTCCTTCAGCTGCGTGCGAGAAGCTAAAGGGTCGTTGGTTGTTTGCGTTCCTGTAAGTCAATTCCTGGAGTGTTTGCACCATCGCATTTATGTTGTTGACAAACGCAGCATTGATGTCATTCTGGTTCGTTCGGCCGTTCATCTTCAACCACAAAAGAAACACATAATCAATGCTAATCATTGAGTTCAGGAACATATAAACTTAACAAGTAAGTCCTTATTTTGGTTTCTACCCATCTCTCACTAATATCTGATTTAATGTTTAACCAATTTACTGATATTTTTCCTAAAATCATGTGTGAGCGTCGGGAACAACGATGCTCTGATACCAACTGTAATCCCCTATAAATTCTAATGCGAAACAGTGGCGGAATCACTGTTTAGTTGGGATTAACACACTGATAACTAAAATTTTAATAATGAAAAGGTAAGTCAGTACAACTGCCACTTTTTATAAAAAGGGCAAAAATAAAAATCCTCAAAAATGTTTAACATACAAACCATAATATGAAAATAAATTCAACGGCGCAAGACTAAATGCCGCTCGCTAGCTCACACAATCCGAACAGATAATACCTGCCATGTTATAAACATAACAGCCACAATTCAGTGGGGAGTAACGACGACGTTCTCCCAGCCATATTACATGATATTAATGCACAATTACTACTATATCAAAATAGTTGAAAATGAAAAACATTTAAAATGATACGGTAAAATAATTCGAAATGATTGTCAACCTGCAAATCCATGTCAATCAATAAAAATAACGGCGCTATGGAAGTCAATCAGTGTAACGGAATAGACTTTCACTAGGATCATACTAAACTAGGTTCGAGAATTTAGTCGAAACAAATTAGACTTCAGTCTCTAACTAGGCAACTCAACTATAACAGGACTGCGTGCAGCGAGGTCCTGGCTTAACTAATGTACACCCCTCCTGGACACCAACCGTAATCCAGTTCAACCCGACGGCGACTTACACGATGCGATATCTAAGTTTAAGGTCAAAATATACACACTCCTGAACATAAACCATACTCAGTTCAACGACCAATGTGTCTCTAACTAGACACACCAGCTTTATAGATGATGGCAAAACGTATACCCTAGACTGTATTACTCTACCCGTACACTTATCCTTATTCCATAACTCCAAAACAAGCTGTTGACAAAACGTTCTTAAAAAGAAACTTTCTAATATAGGAAACTTTCTAATATAGGAAACTTTCTGATTTAGGAAACTTTCTATTTAGGAAATTTTCTATTTTAGGAAATTTTCTCGGAATAACAATACGATGAAAATAGCGTTATAGAAAAAATATCGAGAATAGTAATTTACTCTAACTATAAAGTAAATATTATTAATTTCGCAAACTACTACTTTCGGCCTTAACAATTTTTAAGTTCTAAATCGAGTATAAATTATTTATAAGAATTGTCGAAATACTTCACAAAAGTATTATTATTATTATGAATTAGGGTGTTTTGAAAATATATAAAACTAAAATTCCCTAATTATTATTAGTTTCGACGGAACGAGTATAAAATAATGTTTTACGACAATCATCTTTATAAAAGTAATTTATTTAACCTTCTTTATTTTATTAAACATTTAAATTATTTTCGAATAACATAAAGGGTGACTTAAGATGAAACGGTTAAATTTTTAGAAGGTTTAAAATTGCTGGAAAATTAAATAAGTTGCTGTAAAATCGTGTTTTAACAATTATTCACGATTTCGCTTAAAAATTGATTCTATCATTTAAAAGCTTCGAAAAATAGTGTAAAAATTACGATAAATAATTAAAACTAATATTTTCTGTCCAGAAAATAATTTTTTTCAAAATCTGGAAACTCGGTTTTAAAGGCTTTTACAGAAAACACGTTAATTAAACGTTAACGATTAAAAATAAAAGCTAAATTCAAAATGATTTGTGCACGGTTGTTAAAAATCATAACTTATCAAGGAAATAAAATTTTTCCAGAAACTTTTCAAATTAAAAAAAAAAAAAATGAAAATTTCAGAACTAAAAAAAATAGGAAAAACCGTCTTTTAATCATCGGTTTCGTTTTAAAAGGTTAAATAACGATTTATCGCTCTTTTTATTTTACTAAATCTCGAATGTCACTAAAATAATTATTTTGTTAGAAAATATCAGAAACTTTATCTTGAATCGAGAATTAAAAATAAAAATCAGAAATTAAAAGGAATATTTGGTTTTAACGATAAACGGTGTTTTAGGGCTATTAATTTTTTTTACCCACTTATAAAATTCAAAAAAATACGAAAATTTCCAGAAAATTAATTTTGGTCAGAATGTACGTACACAAAAAATTTCATATTTAAATACGTAATTTAGGCATTTGAACATTAAATCGGTTTTAAATCGATTTTGTATGAAATCGGTTAAAAATCCTTTAAACGACTCAAAAAAACTCGAAATCTATAAATTTTTTTTTTGACAGGAACTTTAAAATTATATTAGTGTATCGGCCAAATATTATGATTTAATAACTATTATAACGATTTATTCACTAATCTCGTAAAAACGAACACAACAACGAAATAATTGAAAATTAACGATTCTAAAACTTTTAAATAAAAAATTAATGACATACTATAATAGCCAAACAAAAACTTAAATTCTATACATGTAACTACGACAAAAAAAATCAAGCAATACCGAGATCGTCGTGTTACCTTCATCGAGATCTGAGTCAATAATGTACTCGTCCTCCTCGGGGTTGTCTCGAAAACCTATAAAAAATTTATAAAAAGGTACAAGACCCTTATTAGCGTTGTAAATCGAGAAGTAGGAAGGAGGAATAGGGGTTTCGATGATTACCCTTGAACTAAGATGAACACAGAATGAAGAGAATGATCGAAAACGGGAAAAAAATGAAGAACAGTGCACTATTGTTGTTTACGTTCTTCTTTTTTTTTTGAGAAGAGGAGAGGAGAACGTACATTGGAAAGGGGATATGGTTGGAGTTTAAAGGGAGTTGAGGTAACTGTCAAAAGACGGTTAAGGGGAAACCGTCAACAGGATAAAGAAGGAAATAGAGATGTCGGTTTTGACTTTCTCAACCGACTACGAAAATATCTCAGTCCGCTGAGGGAAACGGTCGGGTCTGCTACAATCTGAGCCCGATTCGCGATTAAAATCATCACTTTTAAAAACAATAATAAGACGGAAATCATATGAGAACGTGTTTATGAGAAAGAAGTATTAAAATCATGTTTCAAAAATAATTATATACGAAATCGCGTAGAAAAATATTAAATAGCAATTTCTCGAGATTAATTAAAATTCTCGCGAACAAGGAAATTAAAATTGGTTTTGAACGAAAATTTATTAAAGTGTTATGCGAAGATCGAAGTTAAGCTGGATGAAAAATAAATCGACTAGATAAGAGCCGATTTAATAACAACGGGACGGATATCAAAGTTGTAAATTTTACGGGTGTTACACTAGATGATACAAACTTTAGAAGCAAAGATTAAGCTCTTACCACGAGGCGGTGGCAAGTTAGCCGCTGGCTGACATGAGATAGATAAGAGGCACCAGGCACTAGTAGTGCATCACCTCCTTCTCTATCCCTACCCTCGAGGACCTCTGCCGTGGTCGGTGGTCTAAACATGGTCCGGGGAGGATCAACCGGCACCCTGAAGTCGTCATATAGGCACTGACACACCAAGCGCTCGCCCAGATACCAAACCGAGCGAAACAGTGCAGGAAGGAGCATCCTCCTATAGCTCCGAGGTCTCAACTCCGCAGCCACGTACTCCGGCACACCCTCATAATTGGCCCAAGGACGGGGCACAAACTACACAAACAAAACCAGTATCTCAATAAATTCTGAACCGCTGGGGACTAGGCGCCTGAGGATTAGGGTGCAGATGTACGCGCGTCTGAACAGTCCAGCACAGACTAAGACAGAAACAAACGAGGCTTAATGTCCGATATACGCGAAACATACACCCTTTAAAACAAGCAAACTAACGCCAACGAAGCAATTACTAATCGATATCGATAAAGCACGGTCGTAACAAAAGCGATAATAAAACAAGCCTAAGAACCACGCTTAGCGAAAACGCCGCACTCAAGCACGTAATAAAACGAACCAAACAAAGCCAATCTAAGCGAACTCCGAACAAAATAAGACAAACCCGCAAAACAAAGGCAACTTAACTAAAACAAATAAGCAACAACAATTTTAATTCGAGCGGATACTAACACGCTCGAAAGAGTCTTATACCTCCACAACAATTTTAATTCGAGCGGATACCAACATGCTCGAAGGAGTCTTATAACTCCACAACAATTTTAATTCGAGCGGATACTAACACGCTCGAAGGAGTCTTATACCTCCATAGCAATTTTTGCCTAACGGGTCTTAGTTATCCGAGAGGCATTGGAGTCTTATACCTCCACATCAAATTTTGCCTAACGGGTCTTAGTTATCCGAGAGGCATTGGAGTCTTATACTTCCACAACAATTTTCGCCTAACAGGTCTTAGTTATCCGAGAGGCATTGGAGTCTTATACCTCCACAGCAATTTTCGCCTAACGGGTCTTAGTTATCCGAGAGGCATTGGAGTCTTATACCTCCACAACAATTTTTGCCTAACGGGTCTTAGTTATTCGAGAGGCATTGGAGTCTTATACCTCCACAACAATTTTAATTCGAGCGGATACTGACGCCCTCGAAGGAGTCTTATACCTCTACAGGAATTTTTTCCCTAACGGGTCTTTGTTATCCGGAAGGCATTGGAGTCTTATACCTCCACAGCAATTCTAATTCGAGCGGAGACTGACGCCCTCGAAGGAGTCTTATACCTCCACATCAATTTTAATTTGAGTGGAGACTGACGCCGCCCTCGAATATTTTATCTTGTGCTATTTTGTCCAAGGGGTCAAAAGCATCCCGAAGACGATTGTTCGAGTGGAGACTGACGCCCTTGAACATTTTATCTTGTTCTGTTTTGTCCTAGGGGTCATAGGCATCCCGAAGGTAGCTGTTCGAGTAGAGACTAACGCCCTCGAACATTTTATATCGTTTCATTTTGTCCAAAGGGGCATAAGCATCCCGAAGACGATTGTTCGAGTGAAGACTGACGCCCTCGAATGTTTTATGTCATTTTATGTTGTCCAAGGGGTCATAGGCATCCCGAAGGCAGCTGTTCGAGTGGAGACTGACGCCCTCGAACATTTTATTTTCGTGCCCAAGGGGTCATAAGCATTTCAAAAGGCATTTCATTAAGTCTGAGGGGTCACAGGCATCCCAAAGATAAGTGTTCGAATGGAAGCTGACACATCAAACATTTTTCCACACGCACGCTTAACGCATCACACACACGATAGATGAGCTCAGAATGATTTTTTTGAGCATCCGAAAAGGCAAAACACACGAACATGAAGAACCTAGAGCAAGATGACAAGCACCGGCCCGGGCTCAAGCACGCGACCACAAGCAAAGACGTCAGGTATGATTTCTGAGCTTTGGCTGGCGAGCCTCAACACGTAGTCTAACGGACTTAAAGCGACCCGACCGGACATCCACCAGGTCGTAATCTTCCATTGACCTGGGTGGCTATACTTTGACTTTCGCCTTGTCAAGGCCTCAGTCAAAGTGGGGGCTTCTGTAGACACCCAGATTTGGACCTGGTGGCTGCAGGAGTGCCCAACAAATACCCGATGACGATCAGACTGCAACGCGACGCGGGTTCGCGATGTTTTAGATAGTTTTTCTATAGAACGGATCATATAAATTACTCAGAAAAATTAAACTAACATCTTGGCAGCCTTAGTCGTGTCATTACGGTCGCATAAACACTAATTAGAGTCAATTCTGACACCGAGACCCCGAGTCGGTCCCGAAACTCGAACCGAGTCAGCACCGCGCCAAGTGAACCCCTGGATGTACACTCGAGGCCCACTAAACACCACGGTGCTAGGTCAAAACCGGGGAAGACTTAATCCCCAAGCTTCGTATTATACACCTGCCTCTCGGTTTTGGAAAGTATCAAAATCGTATCTCCAAAACTCCGAGGGCCTCACCTTGCGCACCTGTGTCTTTACGCGTCTAAACCCAGGAGCCTGAGTTTTGGTGCGCCTGGGCTCAGGCGCCTATCCGGGTGACGAGGACCGAAAAACACCTATAAATACCCCCCCCTTCACCCCCTCATTTCGACACACAATTTCAATTCTCTTCCCTCTTCACTCGTAAAGAGTTTCTCGCTAAGGGCTCGCACTCCGACACCCAAGGCAAACGATCTACTCAATCGTAGTTCCGATAAAGCGACATCGATGCTACTCCTCACCTTCGAGCACTCCACTCGATGTCGAGGTGCCTGCGTTCGACTAGCCATTTTAGTCTAGCAACGGAGTTCTGCCGGATTATCCACAGAACTAGCCAGTAATAGCGGAGCTCTTCCGGAATAGCCACAGGAAGGGCCAACGGTAACGGAACTCTGCCGAAATCACCGGGCAAGCTAGGAGGATCCGCCTTTGAAGTCGAGTCGTCACTAAGTTGTCATCTAAACAAAACTTTACATTCTCGCACCTTTATTATTATGCACTACGATAATGTCAAACGTGGACAGTAGGTCCACTACACATACTAAAACACGTAACGTCCCAACTTCAACCGCAAACACTAAAATACACTAAACAGACCCGAGTAATTCCGATATCCGTTCTCAACTATCTATGCATCGTGTCCCATTTAGTGTATACTCCGAGGGTGCAACTCCTCACAATGTGATTTACTTACATTCGCATTTACAGTTTTTCGTATGATTTATTGCTTTTATGACCTTATAATCGCATGCTAAATCAGCTAACACGGAATTCAAAACGTAAATAAGCTAAAAATGAACAAAGTGATGGTCGGGTTCCGCATTAGTCCCGGTGCTCACCTTACTAGGTTCGATGCATCCCTACTAATACCGACCCGACGCATCTTAAGCAACATACCGGGTAAGGTATACCACGAGAACGACTAATATCCCTAATACCACGTTAAGACTGACTTGCTAATACCTATAATATTAGTACTCTCTATTCTCCTATGTGCATCTTTTCATGGCCTGCCTATCACGTGAAATTACATGCAAAGAATATAAACACAACTACTTTGACGAAAAAACTTACTCGTCCTTAAACAACCAACATAGCAAAAGGTATAGGGTGAAAACAATGGATGTTACAGTACTTCCGCTACAACAAAAGAACAAAGTTATCAGCCCACCGATTGATTAGTTGATAAGTGTAGTTTGTAGTGCCTAAATTGCTGTGTTTTGGTCCCTTTTTCCTTGTGGAATCGCTCCTTGGGAGCGGTTCATGGGCTACTTATGCCTTCTCTAGCTCGTTTCAGGTTCCCGAGACCATTCATGACGAGTTGGAGCGATTCCGACTCAATACATACACTTTTCGGAGCCAACGAAGCGGAGGAACGATCACTCGATGCCTTGGATTCGACCCCGAGACCTTGGGACCCAATCCCGAGCCTCCGAGACCCAATCCCGAGGCCCGAGAATCAATGAGAAGTCCATGTGAAGCAAGGGGGAACCTTAAAGATCATATTGGAGGCCTACAAGACTCATCCCCGACGGGTATGGCCTCATCCCGTCTGGGATGAAGTGCACAAATGAGGGGTCTCCTGTTTTGGGTCCGTCCCGGTCGGGACCAGACCTTCCCGGTCGGGACCACTCCCTTCCCGGTCGGGACCGGTCCTTTCCGATCGGGACCAGGGTGCTGTAACCCGCAACTCTTCTTTTCTTCCTCCTTCATTCTTGTAACCCTATAAATACTTCCCTCTTGTATTGTTTATGCATCTTACCTTACTCTACCTTACCCTAGATTGTTTTTAAGCCTCTCTTAAGATTTGTAAACCCTAATTAATCTCTCTAAATCTTTAGTTAATCCTTAGTTAATCCAAGTTTAATCTAGTTGTAATTAGTTCTTGTATTGAGAAGATTCTTGAAGACTCATCCAAGATTGACAACCTTGGAGATTATTTGGGTTTCTTATTAATGCAAGTTTGCATCTTTTTCTTCCTCTTGTTGTTGGTATAATCTTCTTTCTCTTGTTCTTGTTTATTTATTCAAGTTTGAATCTTTACCTAGTGTTCCTTGTTATTGTTCATATTTTTCTTGATAATGGATGTTAGGGTTATGATGTTGTTTTCTCTTTTCATTGTTGTAGTTAGTTTGAATATGTGTGAGTAGTCTCCTTGTGGGTTAGTAGGGGGATTAAGGGTAGAATATGGGTGATTAGGGTTTGATTAGGGGTAAAGGGTGAATCTTTGTTGTTAGTCACATATTGGGCACTCTATGTGTTTGTTGATATGCTTGTGTGAGTAGTAGTGGCCATGCTTCCCATACTTGTACTCATCTTATCATTGTTTGTCTAGTTTGTGATCATGTTGAGGATAGTCGTAGTCACGAGAGTGCGGACTAGGGTCTACGTAGCGAGAGCCCGGACCCACCTTGACATCGGTCTACGTAGCGAGAGCCCGGACCGACTCTAACACTAGGAGACACCCATACCCACGATCAACCCGATTACCGTACTATTCTTATGAACCCGACCTAACCCACTTCGTTCCATATTTGATTTCATCTTCTTAGTTAGTCATCATTTCTTTTAGTTCACTAGTTTGTTTGATTCTTAGTTATTCCAATTTAGCATTGTTTTAGCCTAGTTCATTGTTAGTTCACTTCCTTCTTCTCCTCTCATCATAATTCATCAATTAGTAGTTCTTTGTGTTTGTTGTGACTTGGTCTCGTTTTAGGCCAACCTAGTCTAAACCTTGTAACACCGTCTCCGTGGACACGACCCGACTTACCCTAACTACCGTTAGGTTAGTTGGTTATATTATATTGATCGGCGGGATCCACGACAAATCCCACCATCATTAGTAGAGGCCGCTATAGTGCGGGCGGGATTGGGTGTCGATGTTTATCGGACATTGGCTTCCCAATACGTACCCTCACCCCTTACTCAGAATCGACGGTTTCCGGATGTCCGAAACCATTGGCAATGAGAGTCATTCCAAGCATGGAGTGCTTAAGGGTACAAGTCTTTATCTTTAGGTCCCGTGCCCCTCAACTTTGAGCCGGCTAAGGATTAAAGTTGGCTGGAACGGTTTCCGAGTCCCCATAATGGACTCGGTGGCAATTCCACAAATCGGCAACAAATTCAGTTCACTAAAAAGGTCACCTTACCAAACATATCGGCCTTTAAACATTTACAACCATGACTCGATCGATTCCAAACGGAAACACGGGTGCCCGCACCCGTCTAGTACAAGTCCGGATCATCGTCCGAATCGAGGTCCGAAACATCGCCCCGTACGCGAGATCGGACCGGCCCCCGACCGGGAGGGGGCCGCATGGGTGACCGCCGCTATACATTGAATAACCAGGTCGGTCCCGCGCGGGCGCGCGTGGGTGTAGACACCTACATTTGGCTGCTAGGTGTCTATAGCGGTTTCCAAAAAACACCCGATGATGATCGGACGCGAACGTGCTTTTACGGGCTCGAATATGGGCTCAAAATCGTTAGTTTTGGCTTGGACTTTTTACGGAGTACAAATCTCACAAAACCAACCTCAAATTCAGGCCCAGTGGGTCGTTTCCAATCAAATAAGACTAATTTGGGTCAAAACCGACATCGAAAATAAAACCAACTTTTAGCGACCGGGTCAAACCCCGGTCAAAGTTGTTTCCGAGACACAAAACTGCCATGCAAATATCAAGAATCCAACCCAAAGTCAAAAACTTCGGATGTTTTGCTCCAGCTGACCCACTCGATCGAGTGTCAGTTCACTCGGTCGAGTGGGCCTCCAAAAGGCCCGCTGATTGCCATTTAATGGGCCACTCGATCGAGTCCATGGGGGCACTCGATCGATTAACCCTAGGATGGAGGGGCTGAATTTTCTTATAAATACACCCCTTTGCAACACAATTTTCCCGCACACACAAATTTACAACCCTACATTATCAAACCCGAGAGCAAAACTTGGCAAATCCCTTCCCTAATCATACCTTAAACCACCATAACTTTTTCTACATAATCTCGAAGCTCCCGTGCCTAAGCCACAACTAGACGAGCCCCGTTCCGAGTATACAAAGCATGTAAGTTGAGGGTGCCAATTCAATCCCGATCTCTTCCCTCTTCTCGTCTTCCTCGTCTTTTTTTTCGTCTTTTTTTTTTTTCGTTTTTCTTCTTTTCTTTCGTTTCTAATATCGTTAATATTAGTAATATCAAATCACTAAAATATTCGCCTATTCGTGTCGAATACAAGGGATGACGGGATAAGGAAATCCGAATACAAGGGTCTCGCACCCGATGTGGCTGGTCGCTTATCCCGACACCCCAAGTATTTGATTGTTGAAGCGAATCAACATCAAGAAGCTCGTTTTTTTATCGCATCGCAAGTATCGTTTTAGTATTTACATAATCGTCATCATTAACATCACGCATACATCGAATTTACAAAGTAATCTCGAATCGAATACGTTTAATGTTGAAATTCGCATAAGATCCTTCTAATCGTTTTACGAGTCGAAACAATGGTGGAGCCCTTTCAAGGAGCCCCGCCCTAAACACTCAAAGGCATGATGGGATCGCGAATATCCCACGTTAAACATATACGATTCCACGTTTTCAAAAGGTTAGGACGAAACCCTTTGATGCAAATCGAACATCACATAATCCGCAAGGATTAATTACGATGTCGTGACGCGGAGGGAATCAACTTTCGGTCTAATCAAATAAATAAAACGGTATTCTTAAGATGCGATATCAACTCTATAGTCGAATATCGTGTCTAAACAAATTAGTCGATAAATTAAACTAGCACAAACTACTTGATGCTAAAATAATTGTCACATAGTCGACACTATTTACGACATTAAAATAATTGTCACATTGAAAACGCACAAACATCTTTTCTAAAACTCACTCTAAATATTTGATATTGATTCCATAATAAAGTATCGGATATGACGAGTATCGAAAATTAAAGTCGAGTATAAATCGTACCATATTTTTACACGACTTAGCAAAATTATCGATTTTCAAAGTTAAAAGCAATCGATGCTAAAAATCGAAGCGAACCATTGTTCGTACAGGGGACACTCGATCGAGTGCCTATCCCACTCGATCGAGTGGCACCCCAAAAACTGGGCAGAAGGGTTTTCCGAGGACCACTCGGTCGAGTCCCTCTATGACTCGATCGAGTGGCCTCCTTCACGCACCCAAACGTGAGCCCTTCGACATATTTCAAGCCCTATTAAATATTTTTATGATTTCGGTCAACACGTGTCAAGTCAATCACGTGTCTTACTCTTTTCAAAACCGTGCATCATGTCGTTTATGTCATTCTATACTATTTACAAACCGTTATCATCGTCACTAACTCCATTGTTTTCGTGTTTTAGTTTCATTGTTTGTTTTTTTGTACTAAAACGAACCTCGCATGCTAAATACAACTTTGACGTTAATTTAAATTCATTAAATCGACATAGCAACTTATTCAAATCTTCACATGTTTGCATAACATCTCAACCAGATTACTAACGCGCGTATTAAAACATTGAATGATATCTTAGTAGAGGCCGCCAAGTGCGGGCGGGGTTGGGTGTTCTTTGTGAACTTCCCAACACGTACCCTCACCCCTTACTCAGAACCGTAGTTTCTGGATGTCCGAAACCATTGGTGCACGAGAGTCATTCAATACACGGCAACCGATAATATCGGTATCGGTATCGCAATGCAAAGGGACGAACTCTATAAACTCTGAAATCCAAATGGGCCGTACTCTGTGCACGGCCCACCAAGATATAGAGTGGGTTCGAATGGGCCCGAACTCCCACAAAGTTTGTTGGCGACTCCAACTTCGATTTAAATTTCAATTCGAGATCCATCTCACATGAGATTCATCCGCCTACCCAAACCCGCGCGTGGCCGCGTCGGGGTGGACATATGTCATGTCCACAGCGGGGCGCCGAGCGGTGCGGACGGACATCCACAAGCATACAAACTGAAAATTTATCTAGACCATCTTTTTTAGACAATTTGCATCACGAATATTCTTCATGGAATTAAGAACATCCCTAGATTTTGCTTTGACAGTATCTTGGATGCACTTGACAATAAGTTCAGGACGTTGAAGGAACCCATTCAGACGAACATTGTTTCGAGTCACCCATACTGTATGAATGAATGAATGCATTGGTGACCATGGCTTGAGTTTTCCCTTCCGCAGAATCATGCTGTATCCTAAGAAGTTTGCTTCCAGCCCAGTTTTCAACGTCATTCCGTATCCTACAACTGTAGGGGCACAACTGAAACAAGTGATCTGCAGTTTCAGTTTCTGTCTCACAGAAGTAGCAAGAATCCTCATTACAGTACCCGATTCTATGCAATTTATCTTTCAAATTCAGCCCTCCTTGGAGGAGGATCCAAGTGATAATTGAATGCTTAGGTTCAGTCCAACTGTTCCACATCACATGATACCAGTCAGGTTTGGGGGCAACACCCATAAGCCATTGGTATCCCATAGCTATCGAGTATCCCTGTGGGTTGACAGTCCAACTATTCCTATCGTAACCATCTTTGAGCTTCTCCGGCTTTGCAAATGGTCCTCCACGTCCAAGGGGAATCAGGCGGAGGAGTATAGTGTTTCCAATCAGCACCCTTCAAATAATTTGCGTTGATCCATTTAATCCAAAGGCAATCCTTTTGTTCATAAATCCAGTTTACAAGCTTACCCACTGCAGCAACATTCCATAAGCCAGCTTTTTTAATCCCTAAACCTCCTTCTGCTTTGGGTCTGGTTACTTTATCCCATGCGACTAAAGGCACCTTTTTATAATTTGCTTGGCCATCCCAAAGAAAGTTCCTACAAATTGCTTCAATCCTGTTGATGACTCCTTTGGGAATGATAAAGATAGAGGCCCAGTATGTATATAACATGTTGAGAACAACATTAATAAGTGTTACTCTACTCGCATACGATAGTTTTCTAGCTCCCATGTTGCGGATTCTATTGACCATCTTCTCACTAATTATTGAACATTCTTGCCTGTTGGGTTTCCTAGTCTTGATAGGGACTCCAAGGTATATGAAAGGTAAGTCACCTTCTATAAAACCAGTCGCCTGAAGAATGTCTCTCCGGATTTCTATCTTCACACCATTAAAATAAATAGTAGACTTTGTCGAATTTAGAGAAAGACCAGAGGCTTTATAGAAGGAAGAGAGTGTTCGAACCAGCAACATTATGGACTGAGCTTCCCCTTTACAGAAAAGCATGAGATCATCCGCGAATATGAGATGAGTTAGTTTTAGCTAATGACATTTAGGATAGATACTTAAACGGCCATTTCTCAGTAGCGTAAGTTAGAAGCCTGCTTACGTATTCCATACAAAGGGCGAAAATCAATGGAGAAATGGGGTCACCTTGGCAGAGGCCCCTTCTACCTTTGAAGTACCCAAACCAACACCGTTTAGGTTGAGGGTATAGCGAGGGGGACGAGATGCAGGCCATAATAAGCCTCTTGAAATGGTTAGGAAACTTCAACTGTTGTAGCATGTCATCTATAAACTCCCACTCCACAGAGTCGTAGGATTTTTGAAGATCAATTGAGACATTATCTTGATTCAATTACGGATACAAGATGATATCAAATTCCCATTACGTATTGATACTTATCGGATATAGAATAGATTTGTTTCTTGGGGAGGATGATTTTCTGGCATAATGTTGAATGATGTCTTGGCAAATGAGAATATTCTCTAGAATGGATCTATCTTGGATAAACGCACCCTGATTATTCTAGACCAAGGTCGGAAGGACAGCTGACAGCCTAATACAGAGCAGCTTGGAGATGATTTTGTAGATGATATTGCAACACGCAATAGGCCGACATTGTTGGACTCTTTCAGGTCTTTCAGTTTTGGGTATAAGGATGATGTTTGTAGCATTCACCTGTTAGAGTAATTTGCCATTGGTGAAGAAGTCTTTAACAGCAAGACATATATCGTCCCCCACAATATTCCAAGATGTTTTGAAGAACCCACTTGTATAACCGTCGGGACCTGGAGCCTTATCATTCGAGATAGAAAACACAATATCCCTGATTTCTTTTTCTGTTATGGGCTTGTTGAGGATGTTGTTGTGTTCTTTGTTGCAGAAAGGACCAACCTGGATCACCTCTTTAATTTCCTTATCTTTTCAATTTTTTTGCTACTTCTCAGTAAAGACTCATAGAAAGTAAGGAAAGCAGCTTGAATATCTTGGGGTTTATCATGTAATTGGTATTCCGTATCAGCAATCTGCAATGCTTTATTCTGGAAGGTCCTTTGCTTGATCGCCCTGTGAAAGTGAGTTGTGTTTTTATCCCCTTCTTGAATCCAATGGGCCTTGGCTTTTTGTTTGAGAAACAGAGTTTAGGCATCCATAAGGTTTCTCAACTTATCTTCAACCTCCTGCTCCTTATTAATACGATCAAAATTGTTATAGTCCACCTGTATTTGAAGCCGTAATTGTTCTAATTCTTTGCTTGCTTGAGTTGTTCGGAGTTCAATATCAGAGAAATTGTTGTTATTTATCCTCCTAAGCCCGTATTTAAGCCTTTTCAGCCTTTTAACAAGTATGAACATGGGACTGCCTGTAACCTGTTCATTCCAGGAATTGTGAACTGTTAGGAGGAAGTCAGTGTGAGAGGACCACATATCGAAGAATTTAAAGCTGGCCCTTTTCCTGAAATCATTAGCAGTATTAGAGACTACACATGGGTTATGATCGAAGAGGCTTTCTGGAAAGAAATGAGCTTGCATAGCAGGAAGCTTTGTACTCCACTCCGGGTTGATCATAAACCTGTCAATTTTGCTGTGAAGTCTGTGTTGGGGTTCTCCTTTGTTATTCCAAGTGAAGAAAGCCCCTGTAGAGGCAATATCATTCATATCACAATCCGCAATACAGTCCAAGATCTCTTCCATATCTTCAACCTTAGTATTTCCTCCAAGTCTTTCATTGGGATTGCTCATTGTGTTCATATCCCCAGCTCAGGCCCAGGGTCCCTGAGTCTGCCCAGCAATCCTCCTTAGTTGATCCCATAATTCCCTCTTATCCTTCCCATCATTATGAGCATATATGAAAGTAATATAAAAGCTGGTCTTTGTTCCTCTATCCGTCACTTTTGCATGAATGAATTGTGCATGAGATTAAATAATCCATACATCAAAGTGCCCTAGTTTCCACATCACCCAAACTCTTCCCCCTTTATGTTGGTGATAGTTAGTAGCAACGCACCAGCCATCACACAGTGTTTTCATAACATTGGTAGTGTTACTCCCCGTTATTTTTGTTTCCAGAAGTCCACATAAGCTAATATCTTTAGTATGCAGGAAATAACTTATTGATTTTTATTTAGAGTAAATTAGAAATTACTCCCTTCAAAGATGTGTTTATTAAAATTTACTCCCTTATGAATTTTTTTAATATCTTACAACCAAAAAGATGCAAAACTTCAAAATTTACTTGCAAATCACTATTCCGATGAGTTTATGATTCTACTGACCAAAATGCCCTTCATTAATGGTACGCCCCTCCCCTACCCCACCCCATCCTCATTTCGACTTTCTCAACTCTTTCAGTCCCAATTCAAGGAGAACCCTAAATTTCCAAATCGAAAATCACCAAACCCAAAACTCGAGCTTCCATTCATCAATCAATTGTGGGGACTTTTTTTTACATAGTATCTTTTCAGGGTGTCGGCGTTCCAATGTACGCTCAGCTCCTGACCTTCTGGGTTGGCGATTTTGTATGTGCCTGTTCCCAAAATCTGGGTCACCTGATATGGGCCTTCCCAGTTGGCACTTAGTTTGCCATGCTCCCTGGATTTTCCTACAGCCTGTGTCTTCCTTAGTACTAGGTCGCCTATTTGGAAAAGTTTGCAGACTAAATGAGAGCATTAGGAAAGGGGGAAAGAAGGGTAGGAAGAAGAAAAGGATTTCGGTATAAAAAATAGGAAACAAGCAAAATAATTCAAACTCACCGGATTAACTCGTCGGAGTAGTGATTTGCAAGTAAATTCTGAAGTTTTGCATCTTTTTGGGGGTAAAATATTAAAAAAAATTCGTAAGGGAGTAAATTTTAATAAATGCATCTTTGAAGGGAGTAATTTCTAATTTACTCTTTTATTTATTAACATTATTCATATCTCTCACGTTCCAAAAAAGAAATTTTGTAACTCATCATGTATTATTTTTTTTTGGTTGGGTGGATCCTCTTCTTCACCACTAGCCGTGTTCAGTTGGTCAATTTGCACTTCAGTTGGTGAACCAGGAATGCTCATTTGATGGATTGGATGCTCTATTCCTAGTACCTTAGCAGTAGGGGTGACAACACAGGCATATGATCTTGAGTCTTTCTCGTTGGTCTCCTTGTTGGTGAGTGTTGTGTGCCAAATTTGGACCGTCTTTCCTCCCATTTACGCCCGTTTTTCCTTCGTTTTGCGAGAATAGAGTGCGATTATCGCCGTATTTTAAGTATTTCTCGCATTAGCGTCTCTCTTTTACATTTTACGTGTTTTTGGTAGTTTTCCGTCTATTTTGACAGGATTTCGACCGAAAACGTGTCCGAGCTTCTATGAGCATGAAAGAGAGGGTTACACTTCGAAGAGCAAAGCACACGACTGAAAGTTCAAGTAATCCAATCGATCAGCAAAGAAAGAGACCGGAAAAAGAGGCAGAAGAGCCATCGGGTGAAGTTTCACCCGATGAGTCACCACCAGGCGAAATTTCGCCCGACAATATTTTCCACTTCCCCGAAGATTTCCGTGCAGTCATCACCGGGCGAAATTTTCACCATCGGGTGAAATTTCGCCCGACGGTAATGCAGCGCCAAAATCACATTTCTGGAGAAATTCCACCGGGTGAAACCACAGGGTGAAATTTCACCCGACGGTGTTAGGCCGAAGATGCAAATTAATCGCGGGGTGAAGTTTTGCCATGTGAAGATTCATAGGGTGAAGGTCTAAACTAAAGGAAGAATGATTGAATTATGGGCTTAAGTAGTGTGACCCATTAAAGGTTAGTATATATAGTAACCCTAAGTTTTCATTCTAAAGTGTGCCTTAAGTGTGCCTCTTTGGATTAGGGTAGTTAGTAGATCTCCATAGTAGTAAGCTTCTAGTTAGTTCATCTTCTTAGTTTTTAGTAAACTTTCTTAATTAGATTATTATTTCTTGTAATAGATCAAAAACTACTCTTTCAATTTATGTTAATTTTCCATTTCTACAATCAAACTTCCATCTTTGTTGAAGATTTGGGTTTTATTTTGAAGATTGAAGAGTTTTACAAGGATTGGTGACAAAGTTTTTGTATTTTCTCCCTGAAGATTCAAGCTTTATTTTAATCTTCGTCTTCTTCCTTTCATTTTGTTCATAGTTGGTAGTTTTTTTCTTCTCCCTTTCTCCATTAATTAGTTTATTTTTAATCTCCTTTTTAATCCATTGTTTGTTTCTCCTTTTTTATGTTAGTATTGTTTTTCATTGTTTGTTTGTTTTTCTCTCTCCTTTGTTTGTCTTTCCATAGTGTTGTTTTTTTGTTAGTTAGTTTGTTTGTCTAGTCATTTCTTATGTTTGAGTTGTTTGAATTTCATTGCTAGTAATTTCTTGTTTTCTTTCTCCTTTGTTTGTTTCCATCATTTTTGTCTCTAGTATTTGTCTCCTTTGTTTTGCCTTGTTGTTTATTCTCTTCCTTATTGTTGTTTTGTTAGTGTAGTTTCCTTTATTGTTTTAGATTAATTATCTTTCCTCTAGTTCAAGCATGTTTAGTTTTTCTCTTAGCCTCTTTATTTCTTGTTTTATTATGTTTAGCGTGGGTAGTGAGTAGATTTTAGTTAGGGGGCTAGGGGAGGAGGAATCCTAGATTCGGGTTCCATTTTGTGGGAACTATTGCATTTGAGGGTGATATGTCTTGCGTGGGATTATTGTGTCTTGATTGACTTAGCCTGATCAACTAGGTTGACCTGACTCCCTCGAACCAATATAGGGAAACTCGGGGTTTGGGTATTTTCGTCTTGAGACCTTAGTTTATTCGTCGCGAAACCGGGCTTAGGCTAGGTTGGTAGGGAAACGGAAAGGTGGCACCTCCCTTATTCATCTTGTGATAATTCTTGTGATTGTACCCTAGCCTTAAATTCCGACTCCCCGACTCTCCCTAACGCCCATTTTCATTATTGTTTCTCGTTTTATTCATTTAATTCGTCTGCCTTAGTTGTTATTTCGTTTTATTAGCTTAGTCTACCCTATTGCAACCTCCCTTCTTAGATCCCAACCACTCTTAGACTTAGACTTGGCCGACTACCCCTGACCGTCCTTGTGGATCGATCCCGACTTGTTGCTACTACGTAGTAGTTAGTTGAAGTTTATAAATTTTGTTTGATCGCATTGGATAGGCGACAATCTGACGCGCGTCAAAATGGCGCCGTTGCGGGGTACGACGATTAGTTGATTAAGTCTTTGTTTAGTTGTGTTTGGTTAATTGCTTTAGTTTTTCTTCCCTTCTACCCTAGTGCTACCTGGTGCTCGGAGTCTCACGTTTGAATTGAGTTGTGTTCAGGAATAGTCATATTTGGCATTGCTTATTCCAAACCGGTGCAAGCGAAGCGTTATTATTATTTCGACCCTCAACTCAACCAAAGTGAAACCTCATCCATATCTTTCATCAACTCATCACCCACCGAACCATATTATTATTGATAATATTATTAATATAAAACATTAAATTACTCGTCGATTCGTGTCGAGCGTGAGTGATGACGGGATAAGGAAATCCGAATATACGAGGGTAACGCACCCGATGTTGACGGTCGCTTATCCCGACACCCCGATCGCTTGATTGTTGAGACGAGTTAACATCAACAATAGTTTTCTTATTTTATCATTCATCGCATATTCATCGATTTTCCTAACTATTTCAAACAAAAACACTTTTCTTTTTATTTGAGTCAAAACCTGTTGATGCGGATCCGACATCACACAATTCGTAAGGATTTACTACGATGTCGGGATGCGGAGGGAATTAAATTAAGTCTTTAATTCAAGTGTCATTCTTTAGATTTGTTACCAATTCCATAATTGGATGTCGTATATAAACGAATTAATCAAGTAAATCTAACTAATACGAAGTCATTGATGCTAATAATAGTGATCATATAATTCGAAGGAATTAGTTACGACACTATAAACGCGGAGGCAACCTATTTCGTACTTAGTTGATTTAAAACGATTTACAAACATATTTTTGAGATTTAGCTCTAAATATTCGATATCGATTCAGTAATCGAATATCGGATATTATGAGTATCAAAGTACGAATCGAGCATAAATTGTACAATATTTTTGCCCGATTCATCAATTTTCCAAAACCAAAAAGCAATTACGAAATTAACGATAAATTGCGAAACGAGCCCCGGTTCGTATAGGGGACACTCAATCGAGTGCCTAGCCCACTCGGTCGAGTGGCACCCCAAAAACGAGACAGGAGCTCTTTTTTGCCACCACTCGGTAGAGTCTCGCAATGACTCGATCGAGTGGCTTCTCACTCGGTCGAGTTCTTCAATAACTCGATCGAGTGACGTCTAAAAAGCGGGACATAACCTTTTTCCAAGGACCACTCGGTCGAGTAAGGACTCGACCGAGTGGCCTGATCACGTCAAAAACCGTGAGTCCTACTATGCTTTTCTAGTCTCGACAATATTTTTCTATGACTTCGGTTAACACGTGTCAAGTCTATCACGTGAACTATTGCCTTCTAAAATCATCCATCTTATTTACATCATTCCATAGCATTTTTACATTATTCGCAAACCGTTATTATCGTTATACCGTTACTAACTTGTTTGCTTTTTGTCTTCTCGATTTATTTCCATTATTCATTTTATTGTACTAAAATGAACCCGCATGCTAAATACAACTTTGACGTTAAATTTAGATGCATTAAATCGACTTAGCAACCCATTCAAATTCTCGCATATTTAGGTAAAACGTTGTTTGCATATCATCTCATCGTATTACTAACACGCGCATTAAAACGTCAAACGATATCTTAGTAGAGGCCGCTAATGTGCGGGCGGGGTTGGGTGTTCTTTGTGAACTTCCCAACACGTACCCTCACCCCTTACTCAGAACCTCGGTTTCCGGATGCCCGAAACCGTTGGCGCACGAGAGTCATTCAAAACACGGTATCCGATAATGTCGGTATCGGTATCAAATGCAAAGGGACGAGCCCAATAAACTCTGACATCCGAATGGGCCATACTTTGTGCATGGCCCACTAAGATATAGAGTGGGTTCGAACGGGCCCGAACTCCCACAAAGTTCGGTAGCGACTCCTCTTCGATTTAAATTTCAATTCGACCCATCTCATATGGAGATTCATTCGCCTCCCCAAACCCGCGCGTGGCCGCGTCGGAGTGGACCTATGTCATGTCTACAATTTGGTGACTACGCTGGGGATTAACTGATCCGTGACTTACCATCGGCATCCTCAGGGTGAGACTCGAATAGAAATCGTTTGACTAGTACAATACGCGTTTTAGTTTTACGGTTCATGCATAACCTTATCTTTTCTCGGGCCGGTACTAGTGACCGACTTCCCACTATACCGTGATATACTCCAATATGGATATGTCAAAGGTGTTCATAGTCGATTCGTATGGGTTTCGCGGCATGTTCTAAGCTCAACTCGACTTAGGAAGTCCGTCCCGATTCACGGATAGGCTATGTGCACTGGTATAGACCCTTTCTAGACCGACCGAGACTTAGTGTAGAGCATACATGGTGTCGTTATTATGCTTGCGTGACTATGTGCGTGCTACTTGGTTTCTAAGTTCATTTTTCAAAAACCGTCATTTTTTCAAACAATACATCTTTTTCAAAATATCCAATTTCAAAACCCGGGAAGCATACCGAATTTAGGACTTATGATTTTACTCAAAATAGCCTATTTTTAGCCGGTATGCTATCCATTTCAAAAATTCAAAAAATTTCAACTTTTCAAAAATTCGGGCCCGATGACTTTTTCGCCAATTTTAAAAGTCGGGATCCTGTTTTCGATTTTCAATTTTTCGGAAATTCATCTTCGATATTCAAAATTCCGAAATTCCAAAAATGCATCTTTTCAAAAATATTCAATTTTCAAAAACTCGGAAAGCTGCCGAAATTTAGACTTAAGATTTGACTCAAAACAAGCCTATTTTCTAGTCGGCATGCTGACCATTTCAAAATTCGAATTTCCGATCCACCATTCGATTTTCAAATTTTCAAAATTCAATTTCGATTTTAAAATTTTCAAGATGCCATTTGCGATTTTCAAATTTTCGAGATGGCATTTTCGATTTTCAAAATTTCCGAGATACCATTTTCAATTTTCAAATCTTCGAGATGCCGTTTTCGATTTTCAAATCTTCGGGATCCCGTTTCCAATTTTTCAAATTATCGGAAATTCTTTTTTTTTCGATATTCAAATTCCAAAATTCCAAGTATTCAACTTTTCAAAAATCCGGAATGCTACCGAAAATTAGGACTTATGATTTTACTCAAAATAGTCTATTTCTAGCCGGTATGCTGCCCATTTCAAAATTCAAAAATATTTTCAAACCTTCACAATTGCGGCCCGATGGCACTTTTCCAATTTTCGAAAAATCAGGCCATCCACCGGTTTCTCGGATTTCTCAAATCCCTTTTCAAAACCTTCCTCTTCTTAGGACCTCCCGTATTTAGCATTGTCAGGTCTTGTCATAAGTCGTCGAAGGTCTTTAGCGTCGAAATTCCGTCGATCTTACATCACGGGTTTCCCCTCTATCCCAGTCCGCCTTATTTGACTAAGGCATGGCCCACCTACGTAGGACATACTTCTACAAAGGGAGGCCCGTTTACACACTCGAGTCTAAAGTCGGGTGAATGTCTCACATGGACCCTCCTTCGAACAGGACTCGGCCCACATGCCGAGTTCTAAGGGAGGCCCACCTTTCACAAGTCGCCCGTCTAGGTGTCTTTTCCGAGTCAACCTTTTACAAGGCATAGCCCTATAACAAAAGGTTCGTGATCCTTACATCTAAGGGTCACTCGTCCGACACTCGAGTCATAACAAAGTCCTCAATCCCACTTGGGGACTACCCTTCAGCAGAGCGATCAGTCACGGTTGCTCTAAGGGTCATGTCTTGCACGTGTTGTCTCACGTATCCCACTTCTGAGTCACTTAGATGTCACACAATCTGAGTCCTATCTGAGTCCTTGGTCTCACCTGGGGGCTATTCTCCGACAGAGCGATTAATCACAGTCACTCCGAGAATCGTACCCTACACATTTGTCTTAGGAGAGTCTAACCCGAGTCAAACCTGAGTCGTCTCTCCTCCCGCGCTATTTCCTATGCCTTGGTGAAATTGAGTTCCGAAGCAACTTTACTGATTACGCGGTATTCTTACAGACAGGCCACCGGTAACCAGACGCCAGAAAATGCAAGAAACTTTGGACCAATTGGTAGCCTCCCTAGCTAAGCTTGAAGCCTAATTGATGGCTATTAGGACCGACCAAACAACCCTTGCCACCCGTTTGAGTGCCATGGAGAAATGGATTCCTAATGCTAGATCTGAACCCACTGGGCCCAAAGCTGAACTGTTCAGCGCCGTTCGCAATCTTGAAGAACAGGTCCATTTGTCTACAAACAACTCAATCCATGCGGAAAATGTTCGCTCCTACTCGCCTCTGGATGACGAGCTACCTGCCAACCTCAAACTTATGGGAATACCGATGTTTGAGGGTACTGAAGAACCGGTCCATCACATTCGGGCTTTCAAAGAATTTATGGCTGTCAAGGGGGTGAAATCCACCATGTTCATGCACTTGTTTGCTTCCTCCCTCGAGAAGCACCCGAAAGCCTGGTACTACAGGCTCGATTCCAAGAAGTACAAGACTTGGGATGATGTGGCAACAGAGTTCGCTTGGAATTACGCCGATAATACCGAGATCCAGACTACGATGCGTACTCTGGAGGTTATGGCCCAAGAGCCCAAAGAAGGTTTCACCAAATACCTTCAAAGGTGGAGGGCCGAAAGTGTGAAGTTGGTAGACAAGCCCAACGAGAAGACACTAGTGGAGGGATTCTACAACAACCTCCTACCTTCCTACCGCGTCCATCTTAGGTATGCCGGTATTTCAAACTTTGTGGTGCTTACCGAAATGGGCATTAGGATTGAAGACGATCTTCGACATAATGAAGATCTGGGTGAAGCTTCAACTAAAGGCTATACTGGACATCAACTCGAGTCCTTAGGAGCCGACGACTAATGACAACATCATCCGAGAGTCTAGATTTGATTTAAGTCCGAGTCTGAGTCTGAGTCTAGGATATTCTATTTCAAAGTCAGAGTCAGAGTCAATTGTATTCTGTCCTTTTTTTTAAAAATTCAATAAAATCAGCTTTCAATATTCTTTCTCATATATACTTTCCTTATGTGTTTCCGAGAACATGATGAACACCATCGTACACTGTGAGCACATGCACGTGACTATTATAGGCACATCTATAATGACTACAGAGACTGAGCCCGTGTTTTTTCTTTTACCTATTCCATGTCTGGTATAGAAAAGCCACATAACTACCCTTAGCAGGAGCGCTATCGAATACTATGACAAATCTAGGTAGACTCCTAGTTTGGGTTCAAGACGGGAGGCAAGCCCATTTCCCACAATAAAAACCTCTCCAATAAGAGTGACCAATCCCCACCTCAGGTGTTAATTTGACCAACAAAAAAAACTGGACGAAAAAAAATCAAAAGTCCAAGGAAAAAAAGAAAAAAAAGCTGAAAAAAGAAAAAAAGAAAAGAAAAAAAGAAAGAAAAAAGTCCAGGGAAAAAGCCAAATGCCAAAACAAAAAAGCAGGCCATCATCAAAAAAGATCCACCCATGACCGAGGTTAACCGGTCAACCCAAATGAAGAATCCCATGACCGGGGCTAAGAAGTCAACCAACTAAAAAATATTCAAAAACCCATGACCGCACTTAACGGTCAACTCAAGTGAAACGGTCAACTCAAGTGAAACGGTCAATTCAAAATTATCAAAACCAATACCATCCAATAGGGGAGTGACAATCAAGCTGGTCAGCTAACACCACACTCAGCCTTCCCACATTACAACCCTCAAGACTTTCCCGAGACCTAGGTTAGAGACAGCCCGGAATTTTGAGGATTCAAGCTCCATAGGATTCCCCTAACCATTAGGGCCAGACATGGAAACCAGATCCCGCATTATTAAACCTATCCCGATCAAACTTCGAGCCATTTTTACTCGACTTCCCCCTTGCACAACAACTACAACACAACACAACACGACATAACAAAATTCACAATCACCATACAAAGACCCGAGATCAAAACTCCTTAAAGACCCGATAGCAAAACTCGTCAAATCCCATCCCAATTCTTCTCATCCAAACCAGTTACCAGCCCCAAACGCGGGAATTCAACTTGCAGTCGGCATAGAACATGCCCAAATAGTTCACACCACCCCTGGGGGCTACCCCGGAAAATGCTCACAGTCACAGGATCAATATCCTAACCACTCTAGCCCTTTGATCAAGACATCACTGGGAATGCACCTAGCCTACACCGTCAATATGGCTAGTTACACACAAAGTCCTAGTAGACTAGGCACCATAATATATCTTTCAATTCATTGAACTACGGCTTGGTTTGATTTCACTACACGTGGATACGTAGGTGGCCTTTCAACAGAGGCACAACCACCCACATTGACACACATTCAAAAAGCACCATCATTCTGGTCATGACACTGTCATGTTCTCAGCAACTAGTTTTGTCATCCCGGGGGCTTCTTTTAGACAGAAGACCGCCTTCCACTCACATAATCCAAAATACTTTCAAAATTAAGCCTCTTTTCTATAGTGTGTCCTAGTACTCGGCCCAGTCGAAGACAAGAATTTATCAGGGACTCAAAGCTACACCCTACCTTGGGAGTATACCCCGAAACAAAAAAATCCAAAGGAGCACCAGTCTACGGCATTGCTACTACTAAGCCCTGTCATACGGAAACAGTCTCATTCTGAGGATTTGACCATGTTGCCACTCGCCTAGGCTACAGAATAGCGCAACTTAAAAGTCTTGTCATCTTAGGTGGCCCACCCCCTTACCGAGTCACGGTCCAACCCCTCGAGAGTCCAGTCGTGTCTGTCAACTCGTCCTGTCACGTCCAGTGTCGAGTCTGTCGGTATACCTCTCTTTTCAAATTCTCACTTCAAAATTTGCAAAACTTAGCCATTTGAAAAAAAAAACCTTTTCGACAAGGTCAAATTTCGGTCTATTTAAACTGCAAATTTCTTTTCTACCCCTTTCCATTTTGAAAACCTAGCACGTGAGTTGCTCTCAGGATTTCGATTTCAAAAACTAAGCAAAAATCACTATTCCCCAGCGCGAGTCATATTTTTACCTACGTGTTGCATGCAAAAATTTATGTAACTGATACAGGTACGACTCAAGGCTTCGGAGGCAAACCCGCACAACTCATATATAGGCGCACCCAGGACTTATACGACAAGTCTGATTCCCCACGGAGTTATCATCATCAGCTCAGGTATGACTTTTGATTGGGGTCGGCAGCCTGACACCAACAGCCCGCTAGGCAGACTCCCAGAGGATTGCCAACTAAGCCCAGAAATCGACCCGGCAAACAGTCAAAGTAAAGAACATGCAAGTGGGAAGAGCTACCAAGGAAAAAGCCGACCGTCGGGCCAGCAGGGTGACGCGGCCTGCTAGAGCTTAACTCCAGCAGCTCAAAACCCGCCTACCCCCTGGGGACATCTCCGCAGACAGAGTAGAGATCCCCAGGGTTCCTCTCGTCATTTTGCCTGAGGTAATTGAGAATGGGTGGATGAGAGGACGCCACTTGTCACCTCCTTATCCACCCATTCTCCTTCTACTTCCCTCTCTTGTGGGAAGGTATAAATACTCTTCCATTTCCCACAAGAAAGGGGTTGGATTTTCTCTCTCTAGAACTCTTACTCTAAAATTGCCGCCCAGTTCCTCACGAGCTGGGTTTCTTAAGGCTTTCACGGACTAACTTAGGCATCGGAGAGGGTTTCCTCGGACAACCTCTGAGGCCCTGTGCGTTCTCTGTGCAGGGAGCCTGCCCAATCCGCCGGGAAAGTCCGACTGGAAGAGTGGGAGGAAGGAGAGCGACAAGATTGATCAGTGAACATTCAGAGGTAACACCGAACGATTCAAACCCGAATTACACGTCGGGTTAATTGATTCCAATAACCGGAACAATTTGGCGCCGTCTGTGGGGAAGATCTGGTTGTATCCACGAATTACCCACAAAAATCAACCATTCCCAATTACAAAAACTAAACCAATCAAAGTAATCATGCCGGAAATCGTTGACACCAGTGTAGGGGTAGGTCCAACGGTCCCACCGGTGACCCCCCTATACGGCATGCCACAGCCAGAGAGGGCTCCTCCCACCACGACCCTGGGGATGGGAGGAACCAGTCTCCTGGGCATGCCAAATGCTGCTGTAGCACCAGAGTTGGGGGCACACCCAGGGCACACTCTGAACCTGACCCCAGCTCAGATGGTACAGACAGCTGCCTTCTTCTCTGGAATGCTAAACCAGGAGTTCACCCCTGAGGACCTGGTAGGCAGGGTCGCAACGACCCCCAGGCAGCCACCCTCAATGAGCAGGGATGGAGCTGGGGCAAGTCGTTCATCACCCGTCACCTGCCACCAAATAAAAACCAAATAAAAACCAACTAACCTAACTAGGTTAGTTGGTTAGTTGGAGCGAGTGAGTTGCTAACCTATTGGTACGGCAACTATCCTTTCTTTCCCGTCTTTTATAGCTTGTTTTCTTTCGTGTTTATTCCCTTCCCCTTGTACACTTTTGTGTCTTGGTGTCATGGTGGCCTTCGAGGCCTTGGTTTTGGTTTCTCCCGACTCTCGATGATGTGATTACATCGAGAGTCCTTTTCAAAATCCAAATTTTACAAGTTTTTCACCCTTTTTTGTAGGATTTAGTCGGATTTGGGCGGAATCCGGGCTAGGTGACTTGATTACACCTAGTCCTCCCCTCCCATTTCTTTTTATTTCTTTCTTTTTATTTCTTCCCTCATCCATATCTTTTCTCGTCTCGGCTCATGGTGACTTGACTACACCCCGGCCGGACACATTCTACCATTTTCTCCACTTTTCTTTTTGATTTTTAGCTTTATTTTCGTAGTTTCTTTTCTTTTATGCTCCATGCACTACGGTCGAGCATGAGGACATGGCTCAGCTTAAGTGTGGGGGAGCGATATTCTATCGTAGTTAGATTTATTTTCGTAGTTTTTAGAAAAATCTTTAAAAAAACCCTAAAAATTTGAAAATTTTTCACAAAAATCAAAAAGATTTTATTTTTGTGTGTTTTTCTTTTGTGTCGTATTGTTGTTTTGTTGTGCGTGTTTTGCCTCCCTTTTTCCTTATAGGTCGCTTAATCACCGCTTGCTTTGGAGAGCTTTCAAGACACCCGATAACATCTTTTCACCCCTTCTTCCTCATTGTTTCTTGTGGAGTTTGGAGGAGATATGTGTTGTGGTGTGCTCGGGTGGAGCTTTGTAAAGTTTGTGGATGATTGGTTGCTCATTTGGAAGTTTGGGGGTGGTGTTTGTTTTGTTTTTGTGTTTGTTTTATTTTGTTCTTGTTTTGTTGCTTTTGTTCCTTTTTCTTTCGTTTTCGTTGAGTCTTTGTTTTGTGTTTTGTTGTGTGTCTTGTGTGTAAATGGTTTTCGAAAACCCGGTTTAGAGGCTAGTGTGCGAGTGTTTACTTTCCCTTCTTAGTAGTATAAATCGAGTCTTGGACTTTAGTCTAGTAGAATGACCCTAAATCAATGAATTCGTTGGTCCTTTACCTTGAGTCCACCTAGCTTACTAGGGATTTACTACGGGATTTGCATTTTGACCATTATGACCGCCCACGGTGTGAAAAGGCCTTGGTTACCGAGTCTTGTCCCTTAGGTGACCATGTTTGAAATTTGCTAGATTAGTCCAAGTTTTCTCCCCTTTTTGTGGGTTTGAAGGGAAATCGCGACCCCCGACTTACCCATTTACCTACCTCCCACACATATCCACACAATAAGTTGCAATTTGTTGAATTCTCCCTTTCTTGTCATACAAAGAAATGCCAAAAAGCCAAATCAAGCCAAAAGGGCAAAGAAAAGAAAATGAAAGAAAGAAAAGAATGAAGAAAAAGAAAAGGCACAAAAGCCAAAAAGAAAATAGAAAAGAAGAAAAAGAATGGCATGGCAAAACAAGGCAAAGATGCAAAAGAAAAGAGAAAATGCCAAAAGAAAACCCGATTCACAAAAATAACCCCTACCTCTCAAAATATGCCTTTTTCCGACTTTTGCCGTGAAGAGCCTACCAAAGGACCGAGTCCCTAGGAAGGATGATAGCGGCATTAGTCGGTCTTCCCTCATTTTGCATATTTCCATCTTTTTACTTGGACTAGTTAGGCGGTTTTAGACATGGGACGACCCTCACTACTACAAATTCCTTGGTTTCTCGACGCTTTAAAGGCAGGTTCTCGACGCTTTAAAGTGTCGTAAATTTAATTCTCGACGCTTTCAGAAAGCGTGGAGATTTTGGGCGTCAGGAATTCTCGACGCATTTTTGTGTCGCCAATCTCGACGCATTAAAACGTTGAATATTTTATTCATGACGTTTTTCTACGTCACCACATGTACACACTAAAATATGCAACCTCGACGCTTTTCTACGTCGCGGTAATTTTTTCCCCACCAATTTTTTTTCTTAGCACGAGTCTTTTTACTATTAAAAGGACCGAGAAATAATAATATAAAATTATGTTATCAACACTTTGACATCGTAAAACCGTCGAGAATCTAATCATAAAGAGTATATTAATAATATATTTCGATCAAGCCCCTACTTCCTCGCGATTGCAAATTTATGTAGTCTAATAAGCGCGATTCTACATTACTGGATTTATATCAGTAATACACAAAGATTGAGTTGGCCTTATTGTTAGTAATCATAACAAGAGCGACATACAATTAATAAAGGTTCATAAAACACACTTAATTAAAATAGTCTACAATCATATATGGAGTATTTCGCAATAAAATAAAGTTTCGTAAGACGAACACCTACAATAATCTCCAATCATATAATTTGCAATCCAAAGTAGCATTATTTAAAAAGGTACGTTTGTCTTCCTTCAAAAAAAAATCTATTTAATGTTCAAAGTTCAAAAATGTGAACCAATTTTGTCAGCCATCGATTTTGTCTTTCATCAATTCCGTCATCTTCCTTTTGTGTTCTAAAACGTCCTGCAATGAGGAAAAAGTATGATTGTGGACATGACGTAGGTCCACCCCGACGCGGCCACGCGCGGGTTTGGGTAGGCGAATGAATCTCGTGGTGAGATTGTTCTCGGGTTCGAAATTTAAGTCAAAATGGAGTCGCCACCGAATTTTGTGGTTATTCGGAACCATACGAGCCCATTCTATGTCGTCATGGACTATACACAAAGTAAGCCCACTTCGATTTCAGAGTTCATTGGGCTCGTCCCTTTGCATTGCATATCGATACCGTCTAAACCGGCTTTCGTATATAGAATGACTCTCGTGCGCCAAGGGTTTCGGACATCCGGAAACCAAAGGTTCTGAGTAAGGGGTGAGGGTACGTGTTGGGAAGCCCACTGAGGACACCCAACCCCGCCCGCACATGGCGGCCTCTACTAAGACATCGTTCGTGTTCGTGTGTGCGCGCTAGTAAAACGATTAAATGATATGCAAGCAGCGTTTTCGGGCTAAGCATATTAATAGTATGTGAACTACGTCATTTAATGCATCTTATCTTTGGTCAAAGTGGTTTAGCATGCGAGGTTCGTTTATAGAGCGTAAAAGCAAGTAAATAAACAAAGCTCGAAAGAATAAATGAGAAGGGAGTAACGTACAAGTTACACGGGCGGAAATACAACCCGGAATTCACAATACAACATTACGTAAAAGTAATAAAAATAACGCGATACAAAGATATGGGCGGACCCGTATGCAAGCTAGACCGCGAAATGTGTAGATGGACTAACCCCGATTAAATACACATTATATCGTGTACTAAACGAAGGACGGAAATATGAGACTGTGGCGTATTGCTAGCCCGGTCTCATATCCCGTAGTCTTGTCCCGACTTATCATGTCAAAAGGTGGTCAAAGTCGTTCTACGTGTCGTGTTGTGCATGGTTTTGAAAATAGGAGAGTCACGTGATAGTCTTTACACGTGATGACTAATGTCGATAAAAGAGATGAGGCTTGAAAGGTGTGTCAAGGCCCTCGGTCACGGGGCTACAGGACTCACTCGGTCGAGTCATGGTCTGACTCGGTCGAGTGCGTCCTAAAAGAAGCTTCTGCCCACGGTTTGGGGTGTTACTCGGTCGAGTGGTAGGTGTACTCGGCCGAGTAGCACCTGTACGAGCTATGACTCGTGTTTTTATGTGTTTTAAATCGAGAGTTGGCCGAATTAAATTAAAATATGGACGAATTTAAATTTAATTCGGTTTGCCGATAATATAATCATGTCTCATATGATTGTAATACCGTTATCGGATTTTTGGAAAAGGAGTTGCCACGACAAACGTGGGTTTTGGAAAATGGATTCACGTGATCGGCTTTACACGTGTCGACTAAGAGTCGTAAAAACAAGACGAGGCTTAAATGTTGCATTTAAACTCTCGGTTTTCTGGGTTACAGGACCCACTCGGTCGAGTCATGGTCTGACTCGGTCGAGTGCGCCCTCAAAAAGTAATCTGCCCAGTTTTATGGACACTACTCGATCGAGTGACCTATGCACTCGGTCGAGTAGTCCCTGTACGAGCGTTAACTCGTTTGGTTTTTGGGTTTGAAAACGACGGTCGGTCGAGTTAAATACAAATATCGCTTGATTCGAATTTAACTCAACTTCCGGTACTATAATCGTGTACATGTACGATTATGATACCGTTGTCGGGACTTTATGAAATGTTTGTGTTAGAAAATTTGAATTAGTAACGAAATGCTTCCCTCTACGTCACGACATCGAAACTAACCCTTTCGGGTTATGTGATGTCGGTTTTCGTGTCAATGGGTTCCGCACTAATTAAAATGGGATCGAATGCGTTCAACTATGATTAGCCACGATCACGTCACGCCTTTGAGCACATTGGGGCGGGGCTCCTCGAAAGGGCTCCACCTCCGTCGTTGCTCGTAAAAGGATTAGACGGACTTTAGGCGACAATTATAGTCAAACGTATCCGAAACCGAAATTTTGATACTAATTATATATATATACACGGTATGGTTATAATGTTAGTAACGAAATGAAATGTTAGTATGCAAAAAAGTAAAATGTTAGGATGCTAGAGTTAGTGTTAGGATTACGATATTAATATAAGTGCAAAATTAACGATACGAAAATGTAAATAAAAGCAATAAAGATAGAAACGGGGTTTGGGACACCCTCAACATACATGCTTAGTAGGAACCTCGGAAATGGACTCGCGAATAGTGACGGGACTATGGAATATCGAGGATGTATGTAAGTTATGGTGTGTGTGTGTGTGTTGTCGGTTTATCGAGGGACAAGGGACTCGGTTTTTTTGTGTATAGGGCTTAGGGTTGCTAAGGCTTGTAGTGTAGAGAGTATAGATAGGTTAGAGTAGAAGCTTAGGGTAATTTTGCATTAGTTAAAATCTGAAAATGCAATGGGTTTGAAGGGGTATTTATAGACTCTACCCCACGACCTAGGGTCACTCGATCGAGTGGCCCTAGTGCACTCGGTCGAGTGCCCTAGACAATGGGCCTGATCCGGTTTTTGACGCTCCACTCGACCGAGTGGGTCAATCCACTCGACCGAGTGGATCAGGTGATCCGAGTTAAAATAGGAAGGAATTGATATTGTTGTTTTGATATCTTTTTTGAAAATGTGGTTGGGCGCCATCTTCTAGAAGATGTACCTGGGCTGATTTTGTGACGGGTTCGTCTTTGACCGGGTTTTGACCCGGTCGCCAAAAGACGGGATTTATTTTTGGTGTCGGTTTTGGCCCAAATTAGTCTTATTTTGCTCGGAACGACCCACTGGGCCTGAATTTGATGTCTGTTTTGTGAGATTATTACTCCGCTAAAAGTCCATGTCAGATATTATTGATTTCGGGCCCTAATCCGAGTATACTAAGTCACGTTTGCGTCCGATCATCATCGGGTGTTTGTCGGGAACTGCTATAGACACTAGCAGGCAAAATGCGGGTGTCTACAGAGCCCCCACTCTGACTGAGGCTTGGACAAGGCGAAAGTCAGAGTAGCTACCAGGCCAATCGCAGATTACGACCTGGCAGCCTGCCGGTCGGGTCGTTTATAGTCCAGTAGACTAGCGTGGAGGGCTCGCCAGCCATAAGCAGAGGGTCATACCTGTCCTGCCGATAATAGCTCCGCGGGGAGTCAGACTTGTTGCATAAGCCCTAGGCGTGCCTATATGTGGGCCCATCCGGTACCATTTCGGGGAAAATGCCGCCTCGGGCGTTCCGCTGGGGAAATATATGAGCTGTACGGGCTTGCTTTTGAGGCCCTGAGTCGTACCTGACCTGATGATGATGCTCCGTGGGGAGTAAAACTTGCCTTTCGGGGCGTAGGTGTACCCGTATGCCGACACATTATGCCTTGGATGTAGCATACCGGGGAAAAGTTGACTCCGTTGGGGAATTTAAGTAGTTTCGCGGGGACTTGCTTCTGAAGTCTTGGGGTGTACCTGTATGCTGACACATGATAAATTGCATGTAACACATAGGCAAAACACCGACTTGTGCTGGGGAAAAATGCACTAGATTTTGAAAAAAAAGTTGAAATTTTCGAAGAAGAGATTTTTGAACTTAAGGAATTTTTAGAAAGAATTTAGGAAAGCTCAGGATAACTAGATTCCTATTCTGGGTTGAAGTCAGGCCTGCACGTGTTGGGGCCCAGTTTACTGAGGAGGCAGGGTTAGTCAGGGTCACTGCCAGGCTTCCATATTATAAATACAGGTTTCCTGCTTCAGCTTTCTGCACCTCAAACCAAAACTCTCCTTTTCTTAAAGTAATCTCTCAGTCTTTCAAGAGATCAAGTTCCTGCCATGGGTATCGAGCATCTCACTTCAATGCTTTTTGCCTGGTCCCAACACTTTCGGGATGAAGACAGGATTCAGCTGACCCAAATGGGGATTACCAGCCTATTTCCTCTTAGGCGTCTGGTGCCTGATGTGCATTTTCTGGACGCTTGTTTGGCGCTTTGGGACACTACCCACCACGTCTTCGCGTTCCCGCGGGGAGAGATATGCCCTCTTCCCGAGGAGATCGCAGCCATTGGAGGTTGGAGCCCTGTTGCTCGCCCTGCCATTCCTCCGTTCTACCCGGACCCGAGGAGGAGACTGAGGGATTTCTTGGGTCTGTCTCATGCTGAGACAGATCGAATGGTGCGGGGAGATACTGTCTCCCTTTTCGACTTAGCTGACAAGTTCATGAATAGCCAGGATGTAAGGGCTACCCCTTCTCACCGGCGTAGGGCTTTCGCGTTTTGCATGCTGCACCGCTACGTCTTCGAGGGGTTGATGGATGCTGACTCATGCGTGGGTCAAATCAGGCTGATTGGAGTGGTTGACCAGATGGAGACTGGTCATAGCCCTGCTTGGCTAGCCACTGGAGAACTCATCATGGGTCTGGATGCTAGGCGACTGGACCCAACCCGGCAACTGACGGGGAGCACCCTTATTCTGCAGGTAAACGTCTTTCGATTTTTTCAATTTTGCTTCGCGCGATTTTTTTTGTTTCGCGGTTTCTTGAAGTCCGTAAGTCACTCGATCGAGTGGACCTATCACTCGATCGAGTGATGTCTGCAAGGTGCTTCTGTTGGTCTGTGAAGAGCTTACTCGATCGAGTCAGATGGTGTACTCGATCGAGTGTCATACCTGACGAGCTTCTGGTTGTCTTTAGGGAGTCTTACTCGATCGAGTCAGAGGGTGTACTCGATCGAGTGGGCTGTAGCGAACCATTCCGTTACTCATAAGTCCCGTGTATACGTTTGCAGGTCTGGCTGTCGGAGCGCTTATCGATCATAGAGCCTCCTCCGAGCGTTCCCAACTACCGTAGCAGCCAACTCAGTTCTAGGGGGCGCCGGATAAGCTCGAATCACCATATAAATCGAGCTTATTGGGACGAGGAATTGGTGTTCCACGGTGGCCCGTTGATTAGGTGGACGGTTGCTTGGTGATTCCTTTCCAAGCTGACGGGGTTGGCCAAGAGGGACCAAGCTCGTTACCTCGTGATCTTGTCCCTTGACTGGACAGTTCACATCTATCCGGACCGCATTCCTGAGACCGAAGCCATTATTAGCGTCTCGCTCCAACTGACGGACGCTATGTGCGACACCTGGTTGCAGAGATGGTTTACTCGTCCCACATGGACTATTCCCAACCCTTGCCAATCCGCTTGGGTTTCTCGAGCCTATGAGAAGTGGACTTCTGAGGAGTCCGAGGAGGCTCGCAAAGCTCTGAAGGTCGATGAGGCCTTCGAACTGGTCCGTCGGGAGACGGTAAAGGACAATAGGGGATTCTACGATGAGGGAGAGACCCCTGCTACCTTAGTCCGATTAGAGTCGGGTCTTAAGTCACATACTAAGACTCGAGCTAAAGATGCCGGTGCTAGTGGCACGCGGGGGCGGCAAAGCCCCCAGACTGACTTGGAGCGGCGACTTGGGCCAAGGCTGGCGGCCCGGGACCGACTAGGTCCGCGCGACCGGCTTCCTGAGCCTGTAAGGGCCCGACTTGGGCCAGTCGAGGTGGATGAGGACTCGAGTTCCAAGAAGCGAGTCCGGGCCAAAGAGGTTCCTGTGGTGATTCGGGAACGCTCTCCTCCGCGTCGTCGTCAATGGACGGCCAAGGAGGCCAAGGACAAAGGGAAGGGCAAGATGCCCTAAATACCGAGTCCTTAGTTTTATTATTTAAATATTATTATTATTTTGTCGTGTGTTTTTTTTTTGTAGTTTTTTTTTCTTTTTTTGAATTCCCGCACTTGTAATTTTCCCAAGCTTTTTGGGATTTTTTTTTTGTGATAATTAATAAAAGGAAGTTTTTTTTTTTTATTAAAACCGTTCCTGTCTTTTCTCGATTGCATTGGTTGTGCCCTTTTGAGGGACTGCCTACGTATCCGCAGTTAGCAGAATCAAACCAAACGTAGTTCAGGCTTAGGAAATTGCAATCTCGAATTACACCAAGACTATTGGTTCAAGATGTTTTGCGACAGTAGAATAAATAATTCTAGCTCATTGACTTGCTTTTTGTAAAATAAATGATTTTGATAAAAGTTGCTAATGACATTGAGAAATGGCTAAGGGTAGTAACGCTTCAGCTGGTCCAGGTTGGTTGGGTTGACAAATTCATTCCCGTCCAGGTCCGTCAGCATTACTGCTCCGCCCGATAGGATTTTCTTCACCAGATATGGCCCAGCCCAGTTGGGTTTGAATTTTCCCCTTGGATCAACTGGTAGCAAGGCTCGAACAGACTTAAGGACTAAGTCCCCCTCTTTAATGTTCCTGGGCCTTACTCGCTTGTTGAAGGCCCGTTGGATTCGTTTCTGGTATATTTGGATATTGTTGAGAGCGCGGGACCGTCGTTCGTCTAGTAGAACCAACGAATCGTACCGTGCTCGAACCCAGTCAGCTTCGGGTACTTGACTTTCTAGCAGAATTCTGAGGGACGGTACCTCTAGCTCGACTGGTTGGACTGCTTCCATCCCATAGGTTAGGTAGTATGGTGTCGCTCCGGTTGCGGTGCGAATTGACGTCCGGTACCCCCATAGGGCAAAAGGTATCTTGTCGGGCCAGTCCCGATAATTATCAGCCATCTTTTTGAGTATGGTGATAATCGTTTTATTGGCCGCCTCTACCGCTCCGTTTGTTTGGGGACGGTATGGCGAGGACGTGTGCCTTTGAATTTTGTATTTAGCCAGTAGGGCCGCGGTCTCAGCTTGGAAATGAGTTCCATGATCACTGATAAATTCATGCGGGATTCCATACCGGCATATTATCTTGTTTTGGATAAATTTGGCGACATGCTTAGCATTGAGGATGCGATATGATTCAGCTTCGACCCATTTGGTGAAATAGTCGATAGCTACCAAAATGAAGCAGTGTCCCCCGGTACCGGAGGGATTTACTTTCCCGATTATGTCGATACCCCAGGTTGAGAATGGCCAAGGTGACGTCATGGTATAGAGCAGAGATGGCGGCATATGTTGCACATTGCCAAAGATTTGACAGTTATGGCAATGTTTGACATATAACTGGCAGTCGGCCTCCATGGTGTTCCAGTAATATCCGAGCCTCATGATTTTTCGGACCAGCATGTGAGCATTCATGTGTGGACCGTTTTCGCCATCATGTACTTCGGCCATTACCTTCTCGGCCTTATATTTGTCAACACAAAGGAGAAGAGCCCCCTGTACCGTCTTTTTGTACAGTTGCCCGTCATCAGTACGGATGAACTGGGTGGCTAGCCTCCGTAAGGCTTTTTTGGCTCGGCCTTCCGTCCCGGGAGGATACTCTCCGTTGGTCAGGTATGTTAACACGGCCTGGTACCATGGTTCGGGATCGGTTATCTCGATGTCTTCGATGTCATAGACATATGCCGGCTCGGACCGTCTTTCGACGCAAATTGGCATACTGGTCATATGGTCAGGAATGTTCAGTAAAGATGCTAATTTTGAGAGTGCATCTGCAAACTGATTTTCTTCCCGAGGCAGGTATATGTATTCTACCTTTTGGAATTGTTTCTCGAGATCTCTTACTCGTGCCTGGTAGGCCACGAGATTAGCATTCCGAGTCTTCCATTTTTGAAGTGCTTGGTTAATGACCAAGGATGAGTCGCCATGTACCCGGAGATTTGTAATCCCTAGGTTGGCGGCGGCTTGTAGCCCATAAATGCATGCTTCGTATTCTGCTGCATTGTTAGTGACGTCAAAGTCTAGTTTGATGGAGACGGGAGTATGCTCCCCTCTTGGTGAAATTAGGAGGATCCCGACTCCGAACCCTAAAAAATTAGACGCTCCGTCGAAGTATAAATCCCATGTTTCGGCATCGGTATGGAAAATATCTTCGTCTGGGAAGGACCAGGTATCGGTGTGCCCTTCCTCGGTTACCGGGCTGTCGGCGAGGAATTCAGCTACTATTCGCCCCTTAATAGCTTTTAAAGGTACAAATTTTAGGTCGAACTCTGCCAACATTAGAGTCCATCTTGAAATCCGGCCGTTAAGGATAGGTTTTTCGAAGAGGTACTTGATCGGGTCCATCTTGGATAGCACATGGACCTCATAGCTGAGCATATAATGTCGGAGCTTCTTAGTGGCCCAGACTAGAGCCAAACACGTCTTTTCGAGCATGGTATATTTGCACTCATACTCTAAAAACTTCTTACTGATGTAATAGATGGCTCGCTCTTCGGAGTCTACTGTCTGAGCCAGCATAGCCCCCATGGCTGTTTCGGTCGCTGTTAGGTATAACGACAAAGGCAAACCGGGTTGAGGTGGCATTAAAACTGGCGGAGCAGACAGAATTTCCTTGATTTTGTCGAAAGCAGCTTGGCATTTGTCATCCCATAGTACCCGCTCCCCTATTTTCAGTTTCTTGAAAATTGGTTCACACACCATGGTTAGCTTGGAAATGAATCGACTAATGTACTGGACTTTCCCGAGAAATCCCCTTATTTCTTTTTCGGTTTTAGGAGCTTGCATCTCGGTAATGGCTTTGATTTTAGCTGGGTCGACTTCGATACCTCGTTGGCTAACGATATGACCCAGTAATTTGCCTGACGTTACCCCAAAACTGCATTTCTGAGGGTTTAGCCTCATGTTGTACTTGCGCAATCGGGTGAAAAATTTCCTTAGGGCGGTGATGTGAACGTCCCGTTCTTTGGATTTGACGATCATGTCGTCTACATAGACCTCTACCTCTTTATGCATCATGTCGTGTAGTAAGGTGGTAGCGGTCCTTTGGTATGTGGCCCCGGCATTAATGAGGCCAAATGGCATGACGGTGTAGCAGTAAGTACCCCAAGGTGTAGTGAAGGTAGTCTTACTCATGTCTTCTTCCGCCATTTTGATTTGATTATATCCGGCATACCCGTCCATGAATGACAGAAGGGCATGATCGGCCGTGTTATCCACCAGTATATCGATGTGTGGTAACGGAAAATCATCCTTCGGGCTTGCTTTATTAAGATCCCGAAAATCTACGCATACCCGCACCTTACCGTCCTTTTTAGGAACCGGCACGATGTTTGCAACCCAATCCGGATATTCGGACACTTGTATGAATCCGGCTTTGAATTGTTTGTCGACTTCTTCTTTTACTTTGAGAGACCACTCGGGCCTCATTCGACGAAGCTTTTGTTTGACCGGTTTGCACCCATCTTTGATAGGTATGTGGTGCTCGGCTATTTCCCGGTCTATCCCCGGCATGTCCTTGTAGGACCATGCGAAGACATCTTTGAACTCTTGGAGGAGGTTTATAAACTGTTGTTTCTCCTCGGGATCTAAGGATAACCCTATCTTAAGTATCTGAGGCTCTAAGGCTGTTCCCACGTTTATGGACTCGGTCTCTTCGATTACCGGATTCCGGGATTCCCTTTGCTCTAGTTGCTCGATCAGATGTGGAGGTAAGGGTACCTGTTCGTCGGATTTCTCAATGTCATAGCATAAATCATTTTTGAAAGCAGGATTTAAAAGAGACAAGTCGTAAGCAGAACGGTTGTTATTATTGATTGAAAATTTAGAAAACAGCTCAAAGAGAGCAGCCATCTGATCGTTGGTCAGTGGCGGGATTGGTAAAGCACTCGGGACAGACCCCGAAGTGCTAGCAGCAGGAATGATAGAAGGGAGGGGGGTTACAGGAGTGACTCTAGCACCGACTTCTCTAGACTCGACCTCAGACTCTGACTCAGACTCCGACTCAGACTCGGACTCAGACTCAGGCATGTCTCCCTCTCCGGCGATCAGCTTGTAGATCCTTCCTTGACTGTCAGTCCACTTGACAGTCTTCCTCCAGGCCCTTTTTCCCGTCTCGGAGCCAACATCCGAGATCAGCTTGGTCGGGTCAAACCTGTTGCTGCGGAGAATCAGGTTGACCAGGTCTTCCTTTGGAGTCGGGGCTACGGTGTCTTCCCCGAAGAGTAGCCCCAGCGCGGGCTCGGCATCGTCCGCTCCGTCGGACTGGGTGAGGGTGAACACCTCATCTGGGATGTAGTTGCAATCCCGGGCCAAGTGGGTCCCGAGGTGCGTTGCATTGGGTTGGTATAGTCCAACCTGGACAGCCCCGAATACGGGTGTGACAAAGTAGTCAGACAACCGTGGGCTATAAGGGCTCAAGTAGGTACCCTTCATGATGTCGCAGGCTTTTTCAATTCCTGCTCGGACAACGTTGTCCGGAGTGAGGGCATAGCCAAGGCCGAAGTGAGAGTCTTCGTCCTTAAGGACCTCGATGATCTTCCCAGCTGGAAGGTCGGGTCGAGAGGTAGCCCCTGGAAGGTACCCTAGGTTCTGGAGCATCGTGTCAATGCTCGTGGTGAAGTAAGGCCTAAAAAGGTACTCTTCCTCGATCATCCCCACAAAGTCGAACCCCCAGATGTCCGTGCGGCCCGTGGCGTTACTGCTAGCCACGGTCATTGGGGTCGCCTCTAGAGTAATAATACCGTCGAGTAGAGGCATCTTGATCTTGCGGTGAAGGGTGGAGGACACAGCTTTCACCGCGTGAATCCACGGCCTTCCTAGGAGCAGGTTGAATGAGGAGGTGACATCAATCACCTGGAATTCAAGCTCCTTTTCTACTGGGCCCCTGATGATGGTCAGTTTTATGGCCCCAGCTACCGACTTTGGGCTCCCATCAAAGGCTTGGATGGTTTGAGCAGTCGGGATATAGTCAGCCTCGGTAATGCCGAGGGCTTTGGCGGTCCTTAGAGGAAGGACATTCACGGCCGACCCGTCATCAACTAGGGTCATCGGGAGGTACTTCCCCCGGCAAATCACCGTGATGTAAAGGGCTAAGTTGTGGGAGGTCCCGAATGGCGGTAGATCGGCTTCGGAAAATGTGATCATTGGGCCTCCTACTTCGGCCTTACCCTTTAGGTGGGGTAGGACCGTGGCTACCATTTCAGCGGGGGTAGCCAAAGAGTCGATCTTGACTTGATCGAGAGCCTTTGTAAGTGCTTCTCGATGTTCTTGAGAGCTAACAAGGAGTTCCCATATAGTGAGGTCAACTCGGGTTCTCTTCAATTGCTTCACGACGGCCGTTTCGGCGGTTGGCTCTTCAGGGGCGACTTCCATCCCGAGTGGATCGGTGATGGTTGTCGGGATAGGGGTGTCCCTAGTGCTTGTGGCTAAGTAGGGACGACCAAGGTTGTTGCTGGCTAGGACTCGAGTTTTGACCTCTCGAATCTGTTCAGGGGTGATGGGAACGGCTTCCCCTTTAGCGAGGTAGATATCATCCTCGTCATCGAACCAGATCCCGTTCACTTGCGGGAGGTAGGGGGAGATAAGGTGAGAGCAGTCGATCACCTCCCCGGCAAAGATGGCATGGGAGCTGAAAGGGTTCTCCTTGTTGCTGGGCTTATCTCCGGGTAGCGGGATTTTTCCGCTTTCAATTAAGTCCTGGATCAAGTGTTTCAGCTTCCAACACTTCTCGGTATCGTGCCCATTGCCCCGGTGGTATTGGCAATAGGCCTGAGCATTGTAGTTCTTGGAGCGTCGCTCGACCGGAACTTCAGGAGTTGGGCCTATCGGTTGGATTAGGCCTTTTGAGGATAGCCTTTGTAAGGCATAAGTATAGGTAGTACCTATATCAGTGAAGACCCGAGGTGGGGTGTTCTTCTTGGACGGGGCATCTAGTAGATTGACCGCGTCAAAAATGCTGCGGGTTGCAGCCTGGGGCTTTGTGGTGGAGGAAGAGGCCCCTTGGTATCCTTTGCTAGTAGCCTTGGTGAGGCTTTCTAGTCTCAGGTCATCTTCGATCCTCATACCCATTTCAGTAAGGGTGGTGAAATTGGGTATGACTGCGTACCGGAGGTGAACCCGGTAGGAAGGGAGGAGGTTCTTGACAAAAGCCTCCACCAGAGTCTTCTCGTTGGGCTTATCGACCAATTTCACACTCTCGGCCCTCCAGCGTTGAAGGTATTTAGTGAAACCTTCTTTTGGCTCTTGGGCCATGACCTCCAGAGATCGCATTGTGGTTTGGATCTCGGTGTTGTCAGCGTAGTTCCGAGCGAACTCGGTAGCCACATCATCCCATGTAGGGTATTTTTTCGGGTCTAGCCTATAGTACCAGGCCCGTGGGTGCTTCTCAAGGGATGCAGCGAAGAGGTTCTTGAACATGGATGAGTCCACTCCCTTGATGGCCATGAATTCCTTGAAGGCCCGCACATGTAGTAACGGGTCCTCAGTTCCTTCGAACATGGGCAAACCTGTGAGGTTCAGGTTTGCGGGCAGCTTGTCACTCACCGTGGAGTACTCTCGGCTGTTCTCCCGGTGGATATTGTTACTCCCAGTCAAATGGACTTGTTCTTCTAGCCGGCGCACTGCGCTGACCAGTTCAGTTATGGGCCCAGTAGTCCCGACATTAGGGGTCCCTTGCTCCACCGTAGCTAGGCGAGCAACAATGGCCACTTGGCCAGCCCTCATTTCGGTCAGTTGGGCCTCGATGTCGGTCTGCTTCGTGACCATGGCGTCCAAAGCGGTTTGTAGACTGTTCAAAGTAGCCATCCTTCGAGCGTGTCTGGTTGCCGGCGGCCTGTCTGTAAGAACACCGCGTAATCAGAAACTGAACCCAGATCTCGGAAAAGGAAAGGAAAAGTATATCCCGAGCAACACTAGGAAAGGAGACTAGAAACTCGAGAAAGACATCTAGACGGATGACTCGATGGGTGGTATAACTTCCTTAGGATTTTGGCTTTGTGGGCCTAATCCCGTTCGAAGGAAGGTCCACGTGAGACTTTCCCCAGACTTTTGACTCGAGTGTATGGACGGACTTTCCTTTGTAGGGGTATGCCCTACGCGGGTCGGTCGTGCCTTGACTGATAAGGCGGACTCGGGAAAGGGGGGAAACTCGCGATATAGGATCAGCGGAGTTTCGACGCTATAGACCTTCGACATACTATGCAAAGACCCGACACACGGCTAGACGGTAGGTCCTATAATAAGGAAGGTTTACTAGGATGGTTGGATGCTTGAAAATTGAATATTGAATGAGTGGATGAATTTCCGAGAGTTTGGAAATTAAAAACGGAATTCCGAAAACCAAGATTAGAATTTTGAAAAATTCAGAAAATCGAGATGGTGTTGGAAATTCATGAATTAAAATGGGCAGCATGCCGACTAGAGAAAAAGAATATTTTGAGTCAAATCAGTTGATCCTAAATTTCGGCGGCATTCCGAGTTTTGAAAATTGGATATTTTGAAAAGACGGGTCCCGAAACGGACAGCATTTCGGGTTTTTCAAAATTTGGGTGTTTTTTGGAAAGATGCATTTTTTGAAATGACGGTTTTTGGAAAAACGACACGGAAACCAAGTAGCATGTAGTCAAACAAGCATTATAACGACGCTTATGTATGCTTTACACTAAGTCTCGGTCGGTCACAATAGGGTCTATACCAACAACGATCGCATTCTCACGAAACGGGACGGACTTCCTAGCCGACTTGGAACTAGGACCTGCCGTAAAACCCCGGTGAGTTCCGCCATCGAAGTCTTTAGCGCACCCATGTAGGAATGCACCGTGGTATAGTGGGACGTCGGTCACAAGTAACCGGCCCGGGCAAAATTTGGGTTATGCATGAACCATTAAACTAATGCGCACACACTAATATATTCGAACGATTTCTCTTCGAGTCTCACCCTAGGAACCCCGATGCCATGTAGTACATCAGGCGTCCCCAGCGGAGTCGCCAAATTGTGGACATGACGTAGGTCCACCCCGACGCGGCCACGCGCGGGTTTGGGTAGGCGAATGAATCTCGTGGTGAGATTGTTCTCGGGTTCGAAATTTAAGTCAAAATGGAGTCGCCACCGAATTTTGTGGTTATTCGGAACCATACGAGCCCATTCTATGTCGTCATGGACTATACACAAAGTAAGCCCACTTCGATTTCAGAGTTCATTGGGCTCGTCCCTTTGCATTGCATATCGATACCTTCTAAACCGGCTTTCGTATATAGAATGACTCTCGTGCGCCAAGGGTTTCGGACATCCGGAAACCAAAGGTTCTGAGTAAGGGGTGAGGGTACGTGTTGGGAAGCCCACTGAGGACACCCAACCCCGCCCGCACATGGCGGCCTCTACTAAGACATCGTTCGTGTTCGTGTGTGCGCGCTAGTAAAACGATTAAATGATATGCAAGCAGCGTTTTCGGGCTAAGCATATTAATAGTATGTGAACTACGTCATTTAATGCATCTTATCTTTGGTCAAAGTGGTTTAGCATGCGAGGTTCGTTTATAGAGCGTAAAAGCAAGTAAATAAACAAAGCTCGAAAGAATAAATGAGAAGGGAGTAACGTACAAGTTACACGGGCGGAAATACAACCCGGAATTCACAATACAACATTACGTAAAAGTAATAAAAATAACGCGATACAAAGATATGGGCGGACCCGTATGCAAGCTAGACCGCGAAATGTGTAGATGGACTAACCCCGATTAAATACACATTATATCGTGTACTAAACGAAGGACGGAAATATGAGACTGTGGCGTATTGCTAGCCCGGTCTCATATCCCGTAGTCTTGTCCCGACTTATCATGTCAAAAGGTGGTCAAAGTCGTTCTACGTGTCGTGTTGTGCATGGTTTTGAAAATAGGAGAGTCACGTGATAGTCTTTACACGTGATGACTAATGTCGATAAAAGAGATGAGGCTTGAAAGGTGTGTCAAGGCCCTCGGTCACGGGGCTACAGGACTCACTCGGTCGAGTCATGGTCTGACTCGGTCGAGTGCGTCCTAAAAGAAGCTTCTGCCCACGGTTTGGGGTGTTACTCGGTCGAGTGGTAGGTGTACTCGGCCGAGTAGCACCTGTACGAGCTATGACTCGTGTTTTTATGTGTTTTAAATCGAGAGTTGGCCGAATTAAATTAAAATATGGACGAATTTAAATTTAATTCGGTTTGCCGATAATATAATCATGTCTCATATGATTGTAATACCGTTATCGGATTTTTGGAAAAGGAGTTGCCACGACAAACGTGGGTTTTGGAAAATGGATTCACGTGATCGGCTTTACACGTGTCGACTAAGAGTCGTAAAAACAAGACGAGGCTTAAATGTTGCATTTAAACTCTCGGTTTTCTGGGTTACAGGACCCACTCGGTCGAGTCATGGTCTGACTCGGTCGAGTGCGCCCTCAAAAAGTAATCTGCCCAGTTTTATGGACACTACTCGATCGAGTGACCTATGCACTCGGTCGAGTAGTCCCTGTACGAGCGTTAACTCGTTTGGTTTTTGGGTTTGAAAACGACGGTCGGTCGAGTTAAATACAAATATCGCTTGATTCGAATTTAACTCAACTTCCGGTACTATAATCGTGTACATGTACGATTATGATACCGTTGTCGGGACTTTATGAAATGTTTGTGTTAGAAAATTTGAATTAGTAACGAAATGCTTCCCTCTACGTCACGACATCGAAACTAACCCTTTCGGGTTATGTGATGTCGGTTTTCGTGTCAATGGGTTCCGCACTAATTAAAATGGGATCGAATGCGTTCAACTATGATTAGCCACGATCACGTCACGCCTTTGAGCACATTGGGGCGGGGCTCCTCGAAAGGGCTCCACCTCCGTCGTTGCTCGTAAAAGGATTAGACGGACTTTAGGCGACAATTATAGTCAAACGTATCCGAAACCGAAATTTTGATACTAATTATATATATATACACGGTATGGTTATAATGTTAGTAACGAAATGAAATGTTAGTATGCAAAAAAGTAAAATGTTAGGATGCTAGAGTTAGTGTTAGGATTACGATATTAATATAAGTGCAAAATTAACGATACGAAAATGTAAATAAAAGCAATAAAGATAGAAACGGGATTTGGGACACCCTCAACATACATGCTTAGTAGGAACCTCGGAAATGGACTCGCGAATAGTGACGGGACTATGGAATATCGAGGATGTATGTAAGTTATGGTGTGTGTGTGTGTGTGTGTGTTGTCGGTTTATCGAGGGACAAGGGACTCGGTTTTTTTGTGTATAGGGCTTAGGGTTGCTAAGGCTTGTAGTGTAGAGAGTATAGATAGGTTAGAGTAGAAGCTTAGGGTAGTTTTGCATTAGTTAAAATCTGAAAATGCAATGGGTTTGAAGGGGTATTTATAGACTCTACCCCACGACCTAGGGTCACTCGATCGAGTGGCCCTAGTGCACTCGGTCGAGTGCCCTAGACAATGGGCCTGATCCGGTTTTTGACGCTCCACTCGACCGAGTGGGTCAATCCACTCGATCGAGTGGGTCAATCCACTCGATCGAGTGGATCAGGTGATCCGAGTTAAAATAGGAAGGAATTGATATTGTTGTTTTGATATCTTTTTTGAAAATGTGGTTGGGCGCCATCTTCTAGAAGATGTACCTGGGCTGATTTTGTGACGGGTTCGTCTTTGACCGGGTTTTGACCCGGTCGCCAAAAGACGGGATTTATTTTTGGTGTCGGTTTTGGCCCAAATTAGTCTTATTTTGCTCGGAACGACCCACTGGGCCTGAATTTGATGTCTGTTTTGTGAGATTATTACTCCGCTAAAAGTCCATGTCAGATATTATTGATTTCGGGCCCTAATCCGAGTATACTAAGTCACGTTTGCGTCCGATCATCATCGGGTGTTTGTCGGGAACTGCTATAGACACTAGCAGGCAAAATGCGGGTGTCTACAATGATAAGGAAAACTGAATAGACCATATAATGAACCTTAAGATGGGAATAATATAAGGCATATTTAGAGAAATAAAATACTTGTGGATCAACCATAACGTGCTAGATTGTCTTTGCAAGATTTGCACTCTCATCTGATGGTCCGCCAATACTCATTACATTCAAAATTATTTTCGGTAAAGAATTAGTCTCGACATACCTCGTTTGTAGCTCTTCCTTTTTATTCCTCATTCCCTTATTTTCTTCTATCAACTTATCCACAACCTTTGCACGAATGTCTTAACAACACAATTTAGGGGATCAAGCTCAGTAAAACATTAAGGAGAGAGGGAAAGGTGGACAGATAATTTACTATTCACCTTGAGATTTTCAAGGCAGTAATCAATATTGCATGACGATATTTCATGCCCCATCTCTCCACACTTCAAACAGATTCTCTCACTTTGATACTCATAGGACAATTTACAACATAATGGTCTTTTGTCTTGCAGCAGTATAAGGGACGACCACTACTACAAAACAGTGCTTAGAGGACGGCACCTAACCGTTCTGAAAGAGTGAAGGGACCGTCCTTCAGCGAGACGAGCTATTTGATAAAATAGAACGGTTAAAATCATTATCATTATAAGCTCCAGATCTAGACATCACAAAATACAATCATTCTTCGATAGTAATGCCACGATAAGCCAAATCAAATACTGCCTTGAGGAATACTACTATTACTAAGCAAAGAGTAATTGTACAGTTTGAAGAACCTTAATTTGAGATAAAGAATGCAGCAACACGGTCTCTACCTTTAACTTTCGAAGCTGCAAAATCAAACAAATGGTAATACATTATTTTAGCACCTGCCATGTTACTAACCTCCATCTTATTTATATTGTCACCTTTGACTTTCATAATCACCTCAAACTCAAGAATGTTGAAGATGTTTACGTCCTTGATATAATTCTCATCCTTGATATTCATCCTCCTAACAGACGTTTACATGACCAAGCTACAATGAGATTACCATCTAACTAAAATGAAAGGAAGGACAGGAAGGAGGATGAGGGGAATGGGTACGAACCAGAACAAGTTAGCTAATTCTCCTTCCAAATCTTTTCCTTGGCGGGATGTTAATTTTCCGTGTAGATTCTTGTTCTTGAATCAACTTCTTCCAAATATCCGGATTGAAATGGACGGACCGATTTCAATCCACTTCCTCTTTGTCCAAAGTAAATCATTAGGCACCGTATTATTAATAAGAAAAGCACGAGTGAAGGGTAAAAGAGGTAAGATTGATGCTTTCAATTGAGTTCCATCATTATTATTGCTTGCCTCAGAGTCTCGTTTCCACATAATATTATAGGTTTTGCATGACGTGCATCAAACATATAAGTGTGCATGTGAGTGAGATTGTGTGTACTTAAAGGAAACCGAGAAGAGCATGGCGGTAATAGGCCAATATAAATACAGGAGTGTGCTCTGGTTGTGAATTGTGGTTGGTCATATAAAAGCAACAATGATTGTGTTTACTTAACACGTTCTGTTCTCGAATCAATTTCTAATACCAGTCTGCATAAGTACTCCTCAATACATTACAAGCAAATCTGTGTTCAACAACAAATACAATTAGCGACTGGAGTATAGGAGAATAAAGCTAAGTAATGACATTCTTTGCAAGATGTTAATATCAGCAATGAACTAAGATTACTCATTGCAAGTTTACCTCAATTCCGCATCATCGTGTTCATAGAGAGAGAAGATAATCTGAGTATCTTTCTAAAGAAACCTTCTTCAGAACTTGCACAAAGACCTATAGCCTTTCAGTTCATGTAGGTCATAAGCCCGCTAATTTCAGATTGTTATAAAAGTTCCTGAAAAAGGATAATGGGTCATCAAGTGAAATAGGACATTATCAAAGTAATACTCGACCAATGAACTTCACCAAAAGTACCTTAGAATTATGTACTAAAATTACAACTATACATGAATGGATGGATACTCCATCATAGAAAAGGAAAATTTTCTCAATAGAATAATGACCGTTTATACTTTATATCAAAAGCTAAATGTGGGAGAACACACCAAAACCAATACTCTGTATGATTATTCAAAATGTGATGAAGAATAAGAGACAACAAACAAGATGTTAACCTAAAGGAAGAATAGAATATTACTATCAATTTCACTCTCTTATATAAAATAATTGTCAATTGTAATACAATACAGTGCATAAACAAGCTCTTAATACACGCTCGTGACTGATGCGGTTTGGGATCTGTTTTACTAACCTGTGTTGCATTTGTGAACTGGCACAAGAAACACAGGAACATATTTTCTGTGACTGTGTTTATGTCAGGCCTATCTTGCAAGAACTGGAGCGTTAGTTGGGCATCAAGGTTATTGGTACTGACCTTTAGACCAAGCTGTTGTGTAGTAGACGCATGCACCAAGATGCAGCGAGGAATAATAGTCTGATTGTTAGAAGAACGTTAAGTGTGAAAAACCTTCGTTGGTTAGACAAATTGAATTCTATCTAGATAATTAGGTAGCATTGGATTGATACTTTGTAACATGTCAATCTTCATTAATATTACTTACATTTTTATCAAACAAAAAGAAAACTAAGGTTCATGGTCGTCAATTGCCAAGTAACGATTGAAATTAAGCTAAACACTCAATTGTTAAACCATTACCAAACAACCACTACTATCCCTTAATTTCTAACAATTAACAACAAATAACAATTAAAAAACCAGTACTTTTCTAAATAGTAATTGCCTAATTTCAAACTATACCGAATCAAAGCATCAAAAGACTCGAGTAAAATTAGGAGACTAACAATTAAAAACAAGAAACGGTATCGATTACTACAATATTATGATCGAAATACTCTAATTTATTACAATAAGCCATGAAAAGGTAGGTAAAACAACAAATTTACAACAAAAAGTGAAGAGCAAAATACATACACAGACTAGAGGCAGAACGGCGACAGAAATGGAAAAGCAAAGCGTCGACGGAATTGGGAAAAGGGAAATGAATGCTTCAAGGTGCATAAGTATCCTGAAGCAGTGAAGCATTACTCATAAGCTATCAAGGGATTAACCAAACTTACAATCAGTGTATAGAAGAAGCAACGACAATGGTAGAGAATGAAAGCACGAATCAGTAAGATTTAGGGGAGACGACATGGGGATAGAACTCAGATGACAATAACAAGGCAAAAAGAAGAAAAAAGGACATGGGTCAAAACACAATACTAAGGTAGAAAACGACAGGAGAAGCAGTGAACTACAAATGAAACAGGGATACGAAAGGAGTGACGGCGGCAACAGTAATAACAGCAACAAAAACGCAACATTGGTAGTAACAACAATTTCATCGACAGTAACTGTATAAGCAGCAACCATACGAAGTATGAATAAGAGTAACAAGTTGAAGAAATTAAACAACTACCCGATACTTGATAATCTGTGAGAAATTTCTGAATGAAGGTGAAAGGTTCCGATAATCGACCCACGTGTATCCTCAACAACTCGATTAATTAAAAAATAACCAACGAAAAATTCACAGAAAAAAAGAATCAACAAAATAAACAACTAGTATCATAATCACAATGAGGTAAAATCGATTCAAACCGAGAAAGTTGATAAATTGAACAATAAATTCAAAAAATTAATTGATGAATGTATGTACCTGATGTTAATCAGCGAGATAGGGTGAAGGATTATGATAATCACAACAGCGATTAAAGCGTAGATTGTGATAAGATGAGCAGCGATGATGAAGATAGTAGCGATGATGAATAATCGGAGTGTATCTAAACGCACGATGATGAAATTAGAGAATTAGGTTTGAGTTGATTAATTAGAGGACTAAGTCTTTGTTTTTTTTGGTAAAAGCGGGATTCTCACTTTCATTTGCCGCTCATTTCATTATTTGGGGGGTTTGGTTTATAAAATATAATGAAATGTAACTCCTGACACATTAAAGGGTCGACAAGGAAAATTAGATAAGGAAAAAGGTGGACACTTATAAAAGCGTCCAGCTTAAAGCGTCAAGAAATTAAGGGTTTTGTAGTAGTGCCTCTTGGCTCACGCTGAAGGGGGCGGGGTCTCACTTACCTACAGTGTGGACTAACACCGTGGTTCTTCACTTCCCACTCCGCCGATCGTCCCGTAGTACGTTTTTAGAAAGTTAGGAGGACCTAGGTAAGTTACCAACGTCTTTGTTGCTTTATCGTCATACTATTAGGGTTTAGTTCATCTTGGTTTATATTGCTAGCTTGGGAACGTTGTCACTTGCCTCGAGTCCTAAACCGGTGCTTCTTTCACCGCTTTTTAGAGGGAAGCGGTATTTTTTTTCTTTTGGGTGCAACCGATTTTTGTTTGTTTGTTTGTGTGTTTGTTGTTTATGTGTTTTGTGTCCGGTTGCATCCACGGTTTTGTCGCAAGACCCCACTTGCCTTGCGGAGTGCACTTTTCCTCTAAGTGCACTCGCGTGAGTTGAAAGGGCGTAGGGTGCGCTAATACCCACTCGGCTAGTTTAGTAGTTAGTTTGTGCTTACTCGAGGGCGAGTAAGGGTTAAGTGTGGGGGAGTTGATAAGTGTAGTTTGTAGTGCCTATTTTGTAGTGTTTTGGTCCCATTTTCCTTGTGGAATCGCTTCTTGGGAGCGATTTATGGGCTACTTATGCTTCCTCTAGTTCGTTTCAGGTTCCCGAGGCCATTCTTGAAGAGTTGGAGCGATTCCGACTCAATACATACACTTTTCGGAGCCAACGAAGTGAAGGAACGATCACTCGATGCCTTGGATTCGACCCCAAGACCTTGGGACCCAATCCCGAGCCTCCGAGACCCGAGCCCGAGTCCCGAGAATCGATGAGAAGTCCATGTGAAGCAAGGAGGAACCAAAAAGATCATATTGGAGGCCTACAAGACTCATCCCCGACGGGTATGACCTCATCCCGTCCGGGATGAAGTGCACAAAAGAGAGGGTTGATGTATTGGGTCCATCCCGACCGGGACCAGCTCCTCCCGGCCGGGACCGACACCTTCCCGACCGGGACCACCTCCTCCCGGCCGGGAAGGGCTTGCTGTAGCCGCGCCTTGCTTTCTTTCTTCTCCTTTCCACTTGTAATCCTATATATACTCTTCCCTTGTTTTGTAAAGCTTATGTTAGACATTAGACCTTAAACCCTAGACTATTTTAGGTTAGATTAGATTAGATTAGTGTAGATTAGTCGGTAATTAGTAGTTAATCTTAGTTTAATGCTTGTAATTTGGGAATTCTTCAAGATCTTCACCAAGCTTGACAAACTTGGATGTTTGTTTTGGGTTTTTCTCATTTATGCAAGTTTCCTTCTTCCATTCATCTTGTTAGTAGGTATAATCTCTCTTTTTCCTTCTCTTAATCTTGTTTTATCATCCAAGTTCCAATCTTTGTTCATTGTCATGGTTATTGTTCATTGTTTACACTAGTTTGTTTATGAATGTTATGTTGTTTGAGTTGGTTCTTCTTGTTAGTGTTAGTTTTAACTTAGATATGTTTGAGTAGATTCTTGCTAGGGTTAGTAGGGTGATTAGGGTGTTAATTGGATGATTAAGGGTTTGTTGGAGATGTTGGTGGAAGATTTGGGTTTCCTCTTGGTTTGATGCATGGTACATATTTGTTGAAGTGCTTGAATGACTTGTATGCGTATGCTTGTTTCTCTTGACTTTCTCTTGTGGGTGATAGTTTGTTTGTAGATTTGGTTCCCTCACTAAGTTGCGAGAGCCCGGTGAGGACGACCTCTAGGTCGGTCTAAGTTGCGAGAGCCCGGATGCGACCTAGGCCTCGATATTATGCTAGTAACCCCGTTTGTCGTTTGTGTCGCCAAGGTGGGTTTTAGGTGGAACCTCTAGGTGAGTCTAAGTTGCCCATAAATCGCTCCCAAGGAGCGATTCCACAAGGAAAATGGGACCAAAACACTACAAAATAGGCACTACAAACTACACTTATCAGGGCACGAAGCGAACTGCCGCCAGAAACGCCCAGAGGAAAGCAAGAAGAACAGCTCAAGTATACGCGCAGGTGCAGAAGCGTATCACAACAGGCAGCCCAGAGCCACCTGCCCAACGACAGGCGTTCTCCATTCACACAACAGAATCCGCGTCTGGAGAGCAGAGAGGTCTATCTCAGGGATTGCGGGAGCGGATGAGGCACAAGGAGCCTGCATCCAAGGGCCTGGGGGAAAAGCAGGGAGGAGTCTTCTCCAGGTTAACGCCGGTAGCCAAGGGACAGCCGACCCCAGGGTTGTCCCAAAGCCTGTAGTCTAGGCTTAACCGGGGGCAACCGCTCGAATCTAGATACCACCAGGATGACAACCTCTGCCAGTCTCAGAGGAAGAGACCCAGACAAATCTCCCCTGATGTAGAGGACGAAGCAGCGAGCAGGCCGCCACCGAGGCACCGCTCCCCCAGTACTAGGAAACCGATCCCTAGACAATGGGATATCCACGGTAACCAGTCTGGGGAAAGCAGGTCACGAGTGGTAGGCAGGCCTACAAAAACCCCTCTTCATCCTGATGTACAAGATTTCCCCATCCCAAAAATCAAAATGCCTACCGTCAAGTTCGACGGGACCACAGACCCAGAGGATCATCTGGCGGCATTTGAGAGCCCCATGGGCATGTATGACGTGGATGACGCAATCTGGTGTAAAATCTTCCCAACCACCTTGGTAGGACTTGCACAAGGATGGTTCAGGGATCTTCGCCGGGGATCGATCAGCTTCTTTATAGAGTTAGCCGAGGCCTTCCTTGAGCAATATGCAAGGAATAAAAGGAGACGCCTCACTCGTTTTGATCTCATGACCCTGAAACAGAAGAAGGGCGAAAGCGTCAGGGAGTACCTGAAGAGGTTTGACTTGTCCTATCAGCAAGTCAGAGAGATCGATGATTCCACCGCTGCTTACGCCCTGACAATCTCCCTGCTCCCCGGAGAAATGAAGAATCAGATGATCAGGGCCCAGCCTGAAACCTTGGCCAAGGCCAGGAAAATTGCCGAAGGGTTTATTCTGCAGGAAGAGTTTCACAGCCTGCCGGACACCCCTGCAGGCCAAGCAAGGCCGCAAGGGGGACCGCAGGGTGGACGTGGCAGAAACGAGCCAGGCAAACAGAGAGAAGAGGGAGACACCCCCAAGAAAGAACGCACAACATACCAGCCTAGATTTGACAGCTACACGGCCCTCAATAGGCCGAGAGCAGAAATCTTCGAGTTGGAAAAAGAAACAGCAAAATGGACTCGTCCAAACAAGCCGCGCAGCCCAAAGGGGGATCCCAACAAATTCTGCACGTTCCACGATTGCATAGGCCATACCAAGGAGGAATGCCGACACTTAAAAGATGAAATAGAAAAACTTATAAGAAACGGCTGGCTGAGTAACTATGCAGCAAGGAACAAACCCCAAAAGGAGGCGGCGGACAAACCTGAAGGCTCAGCCCAAAATCGCACAATTATCCATGTAGTATCAGGAGATGCAGAGGGGCGGACTAGCAGACAAAGCCAGAAAAGGCAGATCCGCAAATTGCGGAACCAAATTTGCTACGCCGAGAGGGCAGGAAGTCCAAGAGGCACCACCCTAAGCATCACCCCTGAAGATGCAGGAAGAATCGTGTACCCGCATAGTGACCCTCTGGTCTTAACTCTTGAAATTAGCAATCACATTGTCAAGAGATGCATGGTGGACACTGGCGCCTATACAAACCTCTTGTACAAAGATGCTTTTGAGAAAATGAATCTAGAAAAAAGACATCTGAAGCCGGCCCCTGGATCTTTGTATGGGTTCAGTGGGGCAGGTGTGCTACCCATGGGAGTTATCGACCTGCCAGTAACATTCGGGGAGGGGGCCTCGGCCAGAAATATCAGGGCATCATTTGTTGTGGTGGATGCCAAGTCTGCGTACAACGCCCTGATAGGGCGAGCCACCCTAGATGAAATAGAAGCTATTGTGTCAATCAGGGCCCTCACCATAGCCTATGTGACAGACTTTGGCATGGAGGGGAAGGTCCATGGGGATCGGGAGTCGGCCAGACACTGTTACTCCGTGGCCCTGCAAACCCATGAGACAGAAAGGAAAGGAAAGCGAAAAGCCGAAAGCTCTCCCAGCAGGGAGGGCGAAATCCCGGCTGCCCAGTAAGAATCAGCCCACCTAGAGCCTGAAGGGGAGAGCATGCTGGTGGACTTAGAACCAGAAAGGCAGGTCCTCATAGGGGCCGACCTGGAGGAGTCCTACCAAAGGGAGTTAATTGCAGTCCTGAGAGAAAATAGGGACGTATTTGCTTACTCTGCAGATGAGATGCCAGGGGTCGACCCGGCTTTTATTGTTCACAAGCTGAACATTAATCAGGAGGCTCGCCCTGTGAAGCAGAAGAAGAGAAACATGTCCGTAGAGAAAGACGCGGCGATAAAAGAAGAGATAGACAAACTCCTAAAGGCAGATTTCATCGAAGTCTGTGACTACCCTGAATGGTTGGCAAACGTTGTGATGGTAAAAAAGTCGTCAGGAGCATGGAGAATGTGCGTAGACTTTACCAATCTTAACAAAGCATGCCCAAAGGACTGCTACCCTCTGCCCAGGATAGATCAACTGGTGGATGCCACTAGGGGATACACCACGCTAAGTTTTCTGGATGCATTCTCAGGGTACCATCAAGTGTACCTCTGGCAGCCAGACAGGGTGAGGTGCGCCTTCATAACCAGCCATGGCACTTACATGTATAAAATGATGCCATTTGGGCTGAAGAATGTAGGCGCCACCTATCAGCGGTTGGTAGACAAAGTTTTTGAAAATCAAAAAGGGAGAAATTTGGAAGCCTATGTCGATGATGCGATTGTCAAGAGCAAGGGGGACAAGGAGCATCTAACAGACCTTCAGGAAACATTCTTCTCCCTGCGGTCATACAAGATGAAGCTGAATCCAAAGAAATGCACATTCGGGGTCCGATCCGAAAAATTCCTGGGACATCCGAAAAGCTCCAGGGGGATAGACGCCAATCCCGAAAAAGTTCAGGCGGTTCTAGATCTCCCGGAGCCTAAAACCATCAGGGACATTCAGCGGCTTACGGGCAGGATGGCCGCCCTAGCCCGATTTATCGCCAGGTCGGCAGACAAGTCCACCCCCTTCTTCAAAGTATTGAAGGGCAACAAGCAATTCAAATGGGAGGATGAACAAAAGAAAGCCTTCGAACAATTGAAGGAACACCTGAAGAAACTCCCTACCTTGGCAAGACCAGTGGCCGGAGAAAAACTGTACCTATACATTGCTGTCACCAACACGACAGTAAGTGCAGTCATCCTAAGGGAGGAAGCAAACTCAGTACAACCCATCTACTTTGTGAGTCACGCCCTGGGAACAGCCGAAAGAAATTATCCTTTGATAGAAAAGGCCGCCTATGCAGTCATCATCGCAGCCAGAAAACTCAGACCCTACTTTGACGCACATCCCGTTGTGGTCCTCACCGACCAGTCGCTGGAAAAAGTGTTGGAAAAGTTTGAGAAATCAGGAAGGCTGCTGAAATGGGCGATCGAGTTAAGCGGGCTGGGGATATCATATCAGCCAAGAACAGCCATCAAAGCACAAGCCTTGGCTGATTTCCTGGCTGAATGTTCCCATTCAGGGGAAGAGGTGCCCCCCACCGAAGAATGGATTGTGCACACTGACGGATCCTCAACAGCCAATGGTGCAGGGGCAGGCGTTGTTCTGACCAGCCCAGAAGGAGTTGATTTTGAGCATGCGCTCATATTCACCTTCCCCGCATCAAACAACAAGGCAGAGTACAAGGCAGTACTCGCAGGGATAAATCTGGCTAAGGCCGCAGGGGCTGAGCGAGTTATACTAGCAACTGACTCCCAGCTCATTGCTAATCAAATTAACGGAGAATATGAGGCCAGAGACCAGACCATGGCCACCTACCTTGAAAAAGTAAAACAGGAGTTATCAAGCCTGAAGTCATATGAAATCCAGCAAATACCCCGATCACAGAATAATCGGGCTGACGCTCTGTCAAAGCTGGCCAGCTTCAGCTTGCAAGACATAAGGAGGTCAGTTTGGGTTGATGTTATGCATGAGAAGTCCACCACTCCCTGTAAGACAGTCAGCACCATTGAGGAGAGACAGGAAAACTGGATGACCCCCATTATTCAGTTCAAAAGATACGACATCCTACCACCTGATCCGGTACAGAAGAGGAAAATTCAAGCCAAAGCCGCCTGGTTCATAATCATTGACGAAGAGGTCTACAAAAAAATCTTTCACTTACCCCCTGCTCAGATGCCTAGGGCCAAACCAGGCTGCCGAAGTCCTAGAAGACATCCACTCAGGAATCTGTGGACATCACATCGGAGGAAGGTCATTGGCCCACAAGGCCCTCAGGGCAGGGTACTACTAGCCTACCATGCTAGCAGATGCTAGAAGCCTAACCCAAAAGTGCAGAAAATGCCAACTCTTTGCTCCATCAATCCATGTCCCAGCCCAAGAACTCAGGCCGATTCTATCTCCCATTCCTTTCGCCCAATGGGGAATGGACATTCTGGGTCCATTCACCACGGCTACAGGGGGCCGAAAATTTCTGATCGTAGGGATAGACTACTTCACAAAGTGGGTTGAAGCTGAAGCAGTCCCAAACATCACCGAGCCGGCGGTCAGGAAGGTCATTTGGAGGAACATTATAACCAGATTTGGCCTTCCAAAAATATTGGTATTTGACCATGGAAGGCAATTTGATAATGATCCCCTAAGAGCCTGGCTAGAGGGGCATGGGATAGCCGTCGCCTATTCCGCCGTCTGCCACCCCCAGACCAATGGGCAGGCCGAGGCTGCAGACAAACAGATCTTAAACGGACTCAGAAAAATGGTAGATGACCTCAAGGGAAGATGGGCGGACGAGCTACCAAGCATCCTCTGGTCAATAAGGACCAACAGAAAGGAGTCAACAAGTCAGACGCCCTTTGGCCTGGTGTATGGAGCGGAGGCTTTGCTACCCATCGAAGTGCGAGTTCCTACCCTGCGATCTCAGCAATACAACCAGGCTGACAATCACGAAGCAATGGCCGAAGCTCTTGACCTGGTCCAGGATGTCAGGGAGGAAGCCTGCACCAACATAGCAGCCTACCAGCAAAGGATGAGGAAGGCATACAACAAGAGGGTGCATGAGAGAAGATTCCAGGTAGGAGACCTGGTATTAAGAAAGACACAGGCTGTTGGAAAATCTAGAGAACACGGCAAACTAAGCGCTAACTGGGAAGGCCCATACCAAGTGACCCAGATCTTGGGAACGGGCACGTACAAAATTGCCAACCCAGTAGGCCAGGAGTTAAACGCGCACTGGAACGCCGACACCCTAAAAAGATACTATGTATGACTAAGCCTTAAGGAGATCACACCCATAGGGAAAAATACTGGCGGAGGACGATCAAAAAGAAATGTCGACGACTCCGACCAATCTTATGTTTTAACGAAATTTCTATAACACTCAAGAATTCATACTCGTTGTCTGTTTAAACTTGTGCCCTCACACACAAACGAGCAGGGGGCAATAGGGGGAGGCCCCCTGTTGCCAGAACCCAGAAAAAGGGACACCCCAACAAAAATCTTTGAAACCACTACCTATCCCCAAGCAGGAAGGATGCAGGTCACCCACTGCTAACAAGGACTGTGGGAAAATCCCCCAACCTTGTATAAAAAACGCAAAAGCCCTCCCCGCCTGCCTCTGAGCAGACAGGGAGCAAGCCCCCTGGACTCCAAGCAGAAACCAAGGACAGGCCAGGCTACGCACGACTGACAAGGACTGGGGGCAAATCCCCCAATCTTGTATAAAAAATGCAAAAGCCCTCTCCGCCTGCCTTTGGGCAGACAGGGAGCAAGCCCCCTGGCCTCCAAGAAGAAACCAGGGACAGGCCAGGCTACGCACGACTGACAAGGACTGGGGGCAAATCCCCCAACCTTGTATAAAAAACGCAAAAACCCTCCCCGCCTGCCTCTGGGCAGACAGGGAGCAAGCCCCCTGGCCTCCAAGCGGAAACCAGGGACAGGCCAGGCTACGCACGACTGACAAGGACTGGGGGCAGATCTCCCAGCCTTGTATAAAAAACGCAAAAACCCTCCCCACCTGCCTCCGGGCAGACAGGGAGCAAGCCCTCTGGACTCCAAGAAGAGACCAGGGACGGGCCAGGCTATGCACGACTGACAAGGACTGGGGGCAAATCCCCCAACCTTGTATAAAAACAAAAAGCCCCCCCTGCCCGCCTCTGGGCAGGCGGGGGGCAGGCTCCCTGAACCTCGAGCAGAGGCCAGGGGTAGTCCAGGTTGCACACAGCTGACAAGGACTGGGGGCAAATCCCCCAACCTTGTATGAAAAACGTAAAAGAAGCAGACTGAAACAAAGGAAAGGCATTCCATAGCAAAACCCATGGAGGGTAGAATTTTTTTTACAAAAATAACTAAGACGAAGATCCAGAAGGACAGATATTACAGACAGCTGGCAATAATAAAGGCTCAGCGCAGAAAGTAACACTATTACAAGAAAAAGCATCATGGAGCATCCTTGCTAGGGCCGGCGGCTGTCTCAGGTGGTCTGGCCGCCCGAGCCTCATTCTTAGCAGAGTAGAGACCCCGGAAGGCTTCTTCATCAAAAGCGGGGAACATTTCCCCAATCACCTCCATCACCAACTCCAGGGAAGAGTTGGCACCACTCACGAAACTGGCATCCACCGCAGCCTCGGTCTCCTCTGCAAGAATCTCTTTTTCCTTCTTCCACTCTCCCTTGGCCTGTTCAAAGATCGAGTCAGCTCCGGACAATTGTTCCTCCAAGTCAGCCACTTTTCCTTTCAGGTGCCCCATCGCAGCCAGAGAGAGGGTAGCCCGCTCCATTGACAGACGGCTCTCCTTTAGATCAGCCTCCAGCTTGGCTACTTCCTTCACAGCTCTCTCTCCCTGAAGTTTCCACTGACCAGCCTGGTTCTTTGCCTCCTCCAGCTCACCCTCCTGCCTTGCCAGCTTATCCTTCAAGTTGTTTATCAAGGTAATGTCCCTCTTCACCATAGCCAGACGGTCAGGAGGAGGAGCCCCTGGTGTGACAGTCAATTCTTCGTCACTCAGGCGACTGAGAGCCGCCAACTCGGCAGACGCCAACAGTACCTTAGAGGTACACTTGATGTATTGAAGCACCTGGTGAGAAGTTGAAGTCACGGACTTTGTGAGGCGATCAGCCAAGACAACGCCAGAGTCAGAAAGTAGGCCTGACACGTCCACACTATCACCAGCAGTATAGTGGAACTCCGTGTTTTCCTCCGGAAAAGGAGTACTCGGAAGTTCGCGAGCAGGACGCTTTGCTTCAAGGGTAGTAGCATCCGCCTCCAAATCCACCACGTCAGCTCCAGAAGGCTCTCTATCCCTTTTTCTCCTCAGCTCTAAAGGGGCACTCTCCCCGGTCCCCTCAGAGTTTACAGGGCGCGCTCCCTGAGAAGTTCGGGGCCCAGCTGAAGAAACACCCTGCTTCTGACCAGGGGAAGGGGTGGCCCCTGAGGTGACCTCAGCCTCCCCCTCATGAATACTGGGAGTTGGGGTCGCCGGCTTTGACGACGGCAGTCGAGGGGGAAGAGGCAGTCTTCGACCAGCAGCAAAGTCCTTCACAAGCTTCATTAAGCCTTTGCTCCCTTTCCTGAAGTTCGCAGGGAGGGAAGGGCGCTTCGAGAGAACGACAAGTACCTCGCTCAAGCCTAGTCTCCTAACCTGCTTCTTTGTCCAGCACCAAGAGGAGGAAGCTGCAGAAAAGGAGGGGCAGTCAGCTAAAAAACAAAGAGAAATAAAGTCTCTGAAAAATCGCGACAGTAAAAACCCCCTAGAACTACCTTCAAGGCCGGGAATCAGGCCCAAGGGGAGCAAATACTCGTCTGTCGCTATAAGCTCCGCGTGAGGAAGCCAGAAAGCAGGGCCAAAAATGCCGTGTTTATCCGCGACAATCTCAAACTTTTTGATCAAAATCTCCTCCTTCGGACTTAGCTTAACTTCCTTGGCCTTCCCCTCGACGCCCGGGTGGTATTCCTCGCCAGTCTCCATGCGGGTGTGAACATGGTTCCTAAAATGCCTAGGAATCCTCCACCCTGACGCGCTATGTACGTATAAAAAATTATTTTTCCTGTCCTTCAGGCTGCTCAAAGCCGGCCAGACCAGGGCGTATTTCTTTTGTCTCTGTAGAGACCAATAACCAGGGGAGCCGTCTCCCCCTGAAGAAAATACCATTTGGAGACCAACCATGAAACGAAGGGCATCAATGTAAGGCCCCTCGCCATGAAAAAGACAGGTCCAAGTGTAAGCTATCAAAGACCTAATAGCTGAAGCAGTCAGCTGAGCAATAGCAACATTCATCCTCCTGAAGGTCTCCTCCAGAAAGGGATGAAGAGGGAATCGCAGGCCGAATTCTAGAGCCTTGTGGTAGACAGCCACACAACCCTTCGGGGGACAGCATACCGTGTCCTTTTCCCCCGGGACTACGACTGTATATCCTTCCCCGAAATTATAGAACTGTTCGATTGCCCCGGCGGCGTTGCTTTCCAGAATCAAGTCCCTGTTCTTAGCCTCAGGGTAGGTCTTTAAGGGAACCAAGTACTTATTCTTATCCAAGTAATAAGTCTTCCACGTCCAGGGCCTCATCATCAGAATCAATCACATCAAAGGGAGCAGGTTCGGGTGATTCAGCACCCTCCCCCCTGTGATGGTCATCCTCTCCCCTGGGGCCGACCCCAGAAGAAGAGGCTAGGTCACGCCTGTCACCGTCGCCATCCCCAGTCCTCCCAAGCAAAGAATTAAAAGAAAGAGGGCGGACTCGCGACATACTGGCTATGAAGGGAAAAACCAATGAAAGAAGGGGAAAGATTTAAAGAAGAGCTTCTAACCTAGAACGCCGATAGTCGCCGAAAAAAGTGACAGAAGATACTTCTTGTTCCTCACGAAATTTTCAGCAACGAAGGCGGTTTGGGAGTATAAGGGGAGTTATGAATTTCAAAAAGAGTAAAAAGAAAGAATGGAGGGGGAGAAGGGTTTATATAAAGCCGAGGAAGCCTAAAAGGCTACCTCTCTGACAAGACGCCCCCAACAACCTCCCACGTGTCGAGCGCTGAACACAAATTGTTCACTCCTTCCCAAGAAAGGCCTCGAAAAATGAAAAATATCAGAGGAATAGTCGACTGGCAACGTCATCCACGCAAAAAAAAAAGGAGTGATCAAGCTGCTCAGATCTTTTCATTAGCCTTAAATGGAAAAAGGGCAGGTTACATATCATGCCAGGGAGATAAAAAGTAAACATAAGAAAATACATAAGAGGCTAAAAATTCCGGCTCGACGCATCTATGCCCGGCTAAGCAGGCCTAATCATCATCTAAATCTGGAGAATGGCCTCCAGGGTTGCTTTGACCCCCGAAGTCCGACCCCTAATCCCAGTCTGGGGAGTCCTTGAAAGGGTCATCAGGGAGTCCATCCTCATCCCTGTCGCTCAAACAGCCAAGACCCTCACTGTCATCGGAGTCTCGGCTACTGTCATCCCAATCCCTGCCAAAGGGAACAGCCTGGGATTCATCACAGGTAAGACAACCTGTTCTCTTCACAGGAGAAGAGGGGCCTGACCCCAGGGAGGAATCTGCGTCAGAGCAGTCAGGGTTAAATTGCTCAGGGTGCAACCACGGGAAACATTCGTGGCACCCCAGATTAAAGCACCCCCCTCCTTGAGGACAGCGCCTAAATCTGGAGGCAGCAGGGAGCGAAGATCTCTTCAAACGCTTGCTCGCCCTGATGGAAGCTTTCCTACCACTCCGATGAGAGTGAGACCGTGAACGGCGGCAGCGGCGAATGGCCCGGTAAGCAGCTCGAGCGTACCGGAGTCTCCAAAACCCCTTGAAAAGAAAAAGGACAGTGCGAACTCCATGGCGAGTCACGAATTTTTTGATCCAAACCATGATTCAACGAAGAAAGTGGAGAAATTGAGGATGAGTTAAGCAAAAATGACGAGGAAAGCTGGGATTTATACAAGTGAAGATGCAACATTAATGGCATACCAACCACCCTGGAAGGAAAAGCCACCAATCGCAAACTCTTCACGGTTCCCAAAAATCCATCAAGAAAAGAAATATAATCATTGCAAGAAACCCCTCAACTCTTTGCATGTCTGACACAAACTGTGCTTTGTTCCTCGGGAAAGTACAAAGCATTAAATGCTGCAGCAAAAGCGAAAATGAGTCAGCCTCCCTCCAAGCAAAAGTCGCCAGCCAGAGGGAAGCCTTGCCTCCCCCCAGCTTGCGAGGGCCAATTGATTGGGGTCGGCAGCCTGACACCAACAGCCCGCTAGGCAGGCTCCCAGAGGATTGCCAACTAAGCCCAGAAACCGACCCGGCAAACAGTCAAAGTAAAGAACATAGAAGTGGGAAGAGCTACCAAGGAAAAAGCCGGCCGTCGGGCCAGCAGGGTGACGCGGCCTGCTAGAGCTTAGCTCCAGCAGCTCAAAACCCGCCTTCCCCCCTGGGGACATCTCCGCAGACAGAGCAAGGATCTCCAGGGGCCCTCTCGTCATTTTGCCTAAGGTAATTGAGAATGGGTGGATGAGAGGACGCCACTTGTCACCTCCTTATCCACCCATTCTCCTTCTACTTCCCTCTCTTGTGGGAAGGTATAAATACTCTTCCATTTCCTACAAGAAAGGGGTTGGATTTTCTCTCTCTAGAACTCTTACTCTAAAATTGCCGCCCAGTTCCTCACGAGCTGGGTTTCTTAAGGCTTTCACGGACTAACTTAGGCATCGGAGAGGGTTTCCTCGGACAACCTCCGAGGCCCTGTGCGTTCTCTGTGCAGGGAGCCTGCCCAATCCGCCGGGAAAGTCCGACTGGAAGAGTGAGAGGAAGGAGAGCGACAAGATTGATCAGTGAACATTCAGAGGTAACACCGAACGATTCAAACCCAAATTCCACTTCGGGTTAATTGATTCCAATAACCGGAACAACTTTGATGGTGTGATTTGTCGTGGGTCCCGCCAACAATATAAAACCGACTATTCCTAGTGAGTAGCTAGGGCAAGTAGGGTCGATATCCACGGAGACGGTTTTCTAAGGTCTAGACTAGGTCGACCTAAAAACGAGACTAAGTCACAAACAAACACAAAGAAATGCTAATTGACAAACTATGATGGAGGAAGAGGTAAGACAAGGCTAACAATGAACTAAGCTAAAACAATGCTAAATGAAATAACTAAATACAAACTAAACAATGAACTAGAGAAATGATGACTAACTAAGAAGTTGAATCAAAAATGGAGAAGAAGTGGGTTAGGTCGGGTTCATAAGTGTAGATGGGTAATTGGGGTGGTTACGGGTGTAGGTGTCTCCCAATTGCTAGGGTCGGTCCGGGCTCTCTCTACGTAGACCGACACCGAGGTAAGTTCGCGCTCTCGCGACTAAGACTAACCTCAACATGATCACATACTAGACAAACAATTAGAAGATGAGCACAAGTATGGGAAGCATGGCCACTACTACTCACACAAGCATATCAACAAACACATAGAGTGCCCAATATGTGACTAACAATAAAGATTCACCCTTAACCCCTAATCAAACCCTAACCACCCATAATCTACCCTTAATCCCCCTACTAACCCATAAGGAGACTACTCACTCATTATCAAACAAACCATAACAACAATAAGAGAAAACAAGATCATAAACCAAACATCCATTATCAAGAGCAAGAACAATAACAATAAACACTAATTAAAGATTCAAACTTGAATAAATAACAAAGAACAAGAGTAGAGAGGATTATACCAACAACAAGATGATGAAAAAGATGTAAACTTGCAAAAATAAGAAACCCAAATCAACTCCAAGGTTGTCAAGCTTGGATGAATCTTCAAGTATCCTCCTATACAAGATTAACTAAACTAGCTTAATAAAGATTAACTAAGGATTAAAGAGAGATTAAAACTAATGTGAGGAACACTAATCTAGGGTTTGAATGCTTAATGGAGGCCTAAGAACAGTCTAGGGTAAGGTATTGTAAGGTATGGTGCTTAAACATTACAAAGGAGGAGTATTTACAGGGTTACAAGAATGAAGGAGGAAGAAAAGAAGTCACGCGGCTACAGCTCCATGGTCCCGACCGGGACGGGATTGGTCCCGACCGGGACGGTCTGATCCCGACCAGGACGGGTTGGTCCCGACCGGGACGGGTCCAAAACAGCAGCTATGCTAACTGCACCTCATCCCAGACTTGATGAGACCATACCCGTCGGGGATGACTCTTGTAGGCCTCCAATATGATCTTTAAGGTTCCTCCTTGCTTCACATGGACTTCTTATCGACTCTTGGGTCTCGGGATCGAGTCTAAGGACCTCGGGATCGGATCCCGAGGTCTCGGGGTCGAATCCAAGGCATCGAGCGATCGTTCCTCCGCTTCATTGGCTCCGAAAAGTGTATGTATTGTGTCGGAATCGCTCCAACTCTTCATGAATGGTCTCGGGAACCTGAAACGAGCTAGAGGAAGCATAAGTAGCCCATGAACCGCTCCCAAGGAGCGATTCCGCAAGGAAAATGGGACCAAAACACAGCAAATTAGGCACTACAAACTACACTTATCAGTCTTCTATCCTATGGATGGCGAGCCCTTTTACGCAGGTGTAATGGACTATAAACGACCCGACCGAAAGTCTGCCAGGTCTTAATCCTTGATTGGCTTGGTAGCTAATCTGACTTTCGCCTTGTCCAAGCCTCAGTCAGAGTGGGGGCTCTGTAGACACCCACATTTGGCCGCTAAGTGTCTATAGCGGTTCCCAAAAAACACCCGATGATGATCGGACGCAAACGTGATTCTACGCGCTCGGATATGGGCTCGAAACCATTAGTTTTCGGCTTGGGATTTTTACGGAGTACAAATCTCACAAAACCGACCTCAAATTCAGGCCCAGTGGGTCGTTTCCAATCAAACAAGACTAATTTGGGTCAAAACCGACACCGGAAATAAAACTGACTTTTAGCGATTGGGTCAAACCCCGGTCAAAGCCTTTCCGAGACACAAAAATAGTCACTCAAAAATCAAAAGTCCAAATAAAAGATCCACAAAATGCCTAATCCGAAGTTCAAAAAACCCAGACCTTTCGATCCAGCTGACCCACTCGATCGAGTGTCAGCCCACTCGATCGAGTGGGCCCTCAAACAGGCCCGACTGCGTTGCTTTGGGCCACTCGACCGAGTCAGTAGGGTACTCGGTCGAGTAACCCTGGGTTGAGTGATGGGGGATTTTTTTATAAATACCCCTCTCTACACACATAATTCACAACTTTTTGGAAACCCTACTTTCAACTTTTACAACCCTTCTACAACCCTAACCTTCACCTTCACAACACTTTCAAGAAATTCTAAACTCTAGCAACTAGGAATCCAAACCCCAAACCACCATAACTTAACCTACGTAAACCTCGAACTCCCGTGCCTAAGCCACAATCTAGCGAGTTCTATCCGAGACAAGAAACATGTAGGTTGAGGGTGCAATAATCTCGTTCTCTTTCTTTCGCCTTCCTCTCGTCCTCTTCGTCTTTTTTTTGCGTTTTTTTAATGTTTATAATATCGATAATATTATTAGTATAAAACATTAAATTACTCGTCGATTCGTGTCGAGCGTGAGTGATGACGGGATAAGGAAATCCGAATATACGAGGGTAACGCACCCGATGTTGACGGTCGCTTATCCCGACACCCCGATCGCTTGATTGTTGAGACGAGTTAACATCAACAATAGTTTTCTTATTTTATCATTCATCGCATATTCATCGATTTTCCTAACTATTTCAAACAAAAACACTTTTCTTTTTATTTGAGTCGAAACCTGTTGTTGTGGATCCGACAGCACACAATCCGTAAAGATTTACTACGATGTCGGGATGCGGAGGGAATCAAATTAAGTCTTTAATTCAAGCGTCATTCTTTAGATTTGTTACCAATTCCATAATTGGATGTCGTATCTAAACGAATTAATCAAGTAAATCTAATTAATACGAACTCATTGATGCTAAAAATAGTGATCGTATAATTCGAAGGAATTAGTTACGACACTATAAACGCGGAGGCAACCTATTTCGTACTTAGTTGATTTAAAACGATTTACAAACATATTTTTTAGATTTAACTCTAAATATTCGATATCGATTCAGTAATCGAATATCAGATATTATGAGTATCAAAGTACGAATCGAGCATAAATTGTACAATATTTTTGCCCGATTCATCATTTTTCCAAAATCAAAAAGCAATTACGAAATTAACGATAAATTGCGAAACGACCCCCGGTTCGTACAGGGGGCACTCGATCGAGTGCCTCGCCCACTCGGTCGAGTGGCACCCCAAAAAAGAGACATGAGCTCTTTTTTGCCACCACTCGGTCGAGTCTCGCAATGACTCGATCGAGTGGCTTCTCACTCGGTCGATTTCTTCAATAACTCGATCGAGTGACGTCTAAAAAGCGGGACAGAACCTTTTTCCGAGGACCACTCGATCGAGTCCTTCAATGACTCGATCGAGTGGCCTTATCACGTCAAAAACCGTGAATCCTATAATGCTTTTCTAGTCTCGACAATATTTTTCTATGACTTCGGTCAACACGTGTCAAGTCTATCACGTGATCTATTGCCTTCTAAAATCATCCATCTTATTTACATCATTCCATAGCATTTTTACATTATTCGCAAATCGTTATTATCGTTATACCGCTACTAACTCTTTTCTTTTTGTCTTCTCGATTTATTTCCATTATTCATTTTATTGTACTAAAATGAACCCGCATGCTAAATACAACTTTGACGTTAAATTTAGATGCATTAAATCGACTTAGCAACCCATTCAAATTCTCTCATGTTTAGGTAAAATGTTGTTTGCATATCATCTCATCGTATTACTAACACGCGCATTAAAACGTCAAATGATATCTTAGTAGAGGCCGATAATATGCGGGCGGGGTTGGGTGTTCTTTGTGAACTTCCCAACACGTACCCTCACCTCTTACTCATAACCTCGATTTCCGGATGCCCAAAACTGTTGGCGCACGAGAGTCATTCAAAACACGGTATTCGATAATGTCGGTATCGGTATCAAATGCAAAGGGACGAGCCCAATAAACTCTGACATCCGAATGGGCCATACTTTGTGCATGGCCCACTAAGATATAGAGTGGGTTCGAACGGGCGCGAACTCCCACAAAGTTCGGTGGCGACTCCACTTCGATTTAAATTTCAATTCGACCCATCTCACATATGGAGATTCATTCGCCTCACCAAACCCGCGCGTGGCCGCGTCGGGGTGGACCTATGTCATGTCCACAGTACTCGATCGAGTGCCCTTCGTGAAGACCCCTGCCCAATTTTGAGGGGGTCACTCGATCGAGTTGCCTCTAGGCACTCGATCGAGTGCCCTCTGTACGAATGATGGTTTGTTTTGAAACGAGCCATCTCGTGATTTAACGATTTGAATCAAGAGACAACTGAGCGAAAAATAAATATTACATAATTTATATTCACTTGATCCTCGAAGATTCATTGTGCACGATGCTCGGTTACGGAACCAGTATCAAACATTTAGAGTAAAACTTGTGAAATCGTTATTAATCGAATTCCCTCCGCGTCACGACATCATAATTAATCCTTAAGGGTAATGTGATGTTCGATTCCGTGTCAACGGGTTTCGTGCTAACTCAATTATCGATGACCCTTTAGGCGCGATATTTGACTACGGAATCAATATCGTACCTTTAGAGTAGTATTTTGAAAATGATGTCAAATGTGCTTGGCAAAAAACTATCGCGATCACATTATACCCGTAAGCATCTAGGGCGGCGCACCTCGAAGGGCGCCACCTCCAATAAAACTATCGAGATATAACGGACTTTCGACGGAATTCGTTGTCAAACACACTCGATTTGAAATAGTTTTGCTAAATAATTATACATGGTATTATATGACGGAATATATAAAAAATGAAAATTAAATGTTAGATTGTCAGCGGTGTTAGTATGAACAAAATATAAAAGCATTTTAAGGGGTTGACTCGCCATAAACAACCAAGTACGCTGGGTGACGGGATAAGCGACCGACAACGTGAGTGCGATACTCTTGTATTCGTGTTTCCTTATCTCGTCATCCTTCATACTCGATACCTAAAGGATGAGTATTTTATAGTTGAGTTAGTAGTTAGCGTTACGATAAATAAAAAGTTAGTAAAAGTTAGAAATGGTTAATAATTAATAAACGAAATTGATAAAAAGTTAGAGATTAGAGATTAGAGAGAAAGAAATGGGGTTTGATTACACCCTCAACCTACATGCTTATGATCTCGAAAATAGGAGCTCGTCTAGTGGCGGCGTAGGCACGGGAGCGTCGAAAACGTAGGGTGAGTAGGATTATAGAGATGGTTTTCTCGGTTTTTTGGGAGGCTAGGTCTTGGTTTGCTTGTGTGTGTTGCTCTCGAAATGGTGAAGGAGGGGATGCAAGTGTAGGTTGAAATGGGTTGGAAAATTATGTGAAAGTGGTGAATTGTGAAGAGCCAAGGGGGGGTATTTATAGATTTTACCCCCCGGCTAAGGGTCACTCGATTGAGTGGGCTCAACCGGGTAAGTGGATTTAGTAAATGTTGAGATTGGTTTGTTCACTTGTGATTTGGTTGACTTATTTGTTTTGACTTTGTATTTAGTCATAGCGTGAGGCTGGTTTTGTCTCGGGTTTCGACTTTAACCGTGTTTTGACTCGGTCGCAAAAGACGATTTTATTTCTGGTGATGGTTTTTGCTCAAATTAGTCTTATTTTATTGGAAAGATCCACTGAGTCTGAATATGAGGTCTGTGTTGAGAGATTTGTACTCCACTAAGTGCCCACGTCGGATACTATTGATTTCGAATCTGTATTCGAGCGCATTAAGTCATGTTTACGTTCGATCATCATCGGGTGTTTTGTCAAAGTAGTCATCGGGCCAATCGAGAATTACGACCTGGCAGCCTTGCGGTCGGGTCATTTATAGTCTATTAGACTAGCGTGAAGGGCTCGCTAACCATAAGCAAAGGGTCATACTTGTCTTGATGATAGCTCCGTGGGGAGTCGGACTTGCCTTTGAAGTCCTGAGCGTACCTGTATGCAGACACATAATAATTCGAATGTAGCATTTAGGTGAAACACCGGCTCAGTTCCGCTGGGGAAATAAAAAATTGATGTTTTGAAAATCTTGAAAATTTTGAATTTATTTTCAAAAATTTGTGAATTAGGAATGCTCGGGATAACTCGATTCCTGTATCAGGTTTTAAAAGGGTTAAATATAGAGATCGGGCCTGCGTGGGCTAAGGAGGCTTAGCAGTTATTGATGCTGTCAGGGTTTTGTGTTATAAATACATAGCCCTCTGCTTCACTTTTTTGCATCTCAAATAAATTCCAAATTTTCATCTTAAAAATCTTTAAACTTTCAAGAAAAAAGATTCGAATATCTGCTATGGGTATCGAACACTTGACTGCGATGCTTCTGGCGTGGTCCCAGTGCTTTCCGGACAAGGAGAAGGTTCAGCTGACCCAAATAGGAATTTCTGCTATATTCCCGCTATAGCGTCTTAGAATAGACTCATACTTCCTAGAAGCTTGCCTAACGTTTTGGGACACAACCCATCACGTTTTTGCGTTCCCTCGAGTGCCCGACAAACACCCGATGACGATCAGACTGCAATGCGACGCAAAATTATGATGTCTTAGATAGTTTTTCTATAGAACGGATCAAATAATTACTCAAAAATATTAATTCGACATCAAGGCAACCTTAGTCGTGTCATTACGGTCGCGTTGACACTAATTAGAGTCAATTCCGACACCGGGACCCCGAATCAGTCCCGGAATATGCAAAGTCAAAGCCGAGTAAACACGCCCGAAGCCCACCCAGCGCTCGATGCACTAGGGTTAATGGGAACCCGTAACCACCCAAGTAATGCAAATATACGCATCTTCTCCATTTTGAAAAGTTTCGAAATCGAATCTTGAAAAATCCAGGCGCCCCACACCAGGCGTCTCAGTCGTCACGCGCACGTCACTTCATTCATTTCAACACACACCTCAACGAATTCGTGAACTACTTCTCTCACAATTCTCTCTCCCCCTCTTTTTCTCTAACTTAGGTCACACTCTGATGGTGGGATTTGTCGTGGATCCCGCCGATCAAATAATATAACCAACTAACCTAACGGTAGTTAGGGTAAGTCGGGTCGTGTCCACAGAGACGGTGTTGCAAGGTTTAGACTCGGTCGGCCTAAAACGAGACTATGCTACCAAACAAACACAAAAAAATACTAATTGACGAATTATGATGAGAGGAGAAGAAGGAATTGGACTAGCAATGAAATAAACTATAACAAGGCTAAATGAAATAACTAAACACAAACTAAACAATGAACTAAAGAAATGATGACTAACTAATAAGTTGAATCAAATATGAAGAAGAAGTGGGTTAGGTCGGGTTCACAAGTGTAGTAGGGTGACTTGGGTGGTCAAGGGTGTAGGTGTCTCCTAATTGCTAGAATCGGTCCGGGCTCTCGCTACTTAAACCGATGTCGAGGTAGGTCCGGGCTCTCGCAACTTAGACCCTAGTCCGCACTCTCGTAACTACGACTATCCTCAACATGACCACATACAAGACAAACAATGAGTAGAGGAAGACAAGCATGAGAAGCATGGCCACTACAACTCAAACAAGCATTTCAACAAACACAGGGTGTGCCAAGTATGTGACTAACAACAAAGATTCACCCTTTACCCCTAATCAAACCCTAATCACTCATAATCTACCCTTAATCCCCCTACTAACCCACAAGGAGACTACTCACTCATAATCAAAGATAAACTAACAACAATAAGAGAAAACCACATCACAATCCAAACATCCATAATGAAAGAAAACAAGAACAATAACAAGAACACTAAGTAAGGATTCAAACTTGAATAAATAACAATAAACAAGAGAAAGGAAGATTATACCAACAACCAAATGATGAAAAGATGATAACTTGCATAAAAGAGAAACCCAAATCAACCCCAAGTTTGTCAAGCTTGGATGAATCTTCAAGTATTCCCTTAATCCAAGAACTAATTACAATGATTAACTAGAGATTAAAGAGAGATTAAAATTAATGTGAGGAACACTAATCTAGGGTTTGAAAGCTTAATGGAGGCTTAAAAAAGTCTAGGGTATGATCCCCTTTATAAACAATACAAGAGGGAAGTATTTATAGGGGTACAAGAATGAAGGAGGAAGAACAAATGATGCGCGGCTACAGCATGTTGGTCCCGACCGGGACGGGATCATCCCGACCTGGACGGCCTGTCATCCCGACCGAGACGGGTTGGTCCCGATCGGGACGGCCTGTCATCCCGACCGGGACGGGTTGGTCCCGACCGGGACGGCCTGTCAGTGGCCCCTTCAAATGTGCACTTCATCCCGGACGGGATGAGGTGCATACCCGTCGGGGATGAGTCTTGTAGGCCTCCGATATGATCCTTTTGGTTCCTCCTTGCTTCACATGAACTTCTCATCGATACTTGAGACTCGGGATCGGGTCTCGGAGGCTCGGGATTGGGTCCCAAGGTCTCGGGGTCGAATCCAAGGCATCGAGTGATCGTTCCTCCGCTTCGTTGGCTCCAAAAAATGTATGTATTGAGTCGGAATCACTCCAACTCTTCACGAATGGTCTCGGGAACCTGAAACGAGCTAGAGGAAGCATAAGTAGCCTATGATCCGCTCCCAAGGAGCGATTCCACAAGGAAATGGGACCAAAACACAGCAAATTAGGCACTACAAACTACACTTATCAACTCCCCCACACTTAACCCTTACTCGCCCTCGAGTAAGCACAAACTAACTACTAAACTAGCCGAGTGGGTATTAGCGCACCCTACGCCCTTTCAACTCACGCGAGTACACTTAGAGGATAAGTGCTCTTCGCAAGGCAAGTGGAGTCTTGCGACAAAACTGTGGATGCAACCGGACAGAAAAACACATAAACAAACAAGCACACAAACAAACACACAAAAGGTTGCACCCAAAAGAAAAGAAATACCGCTTCCCTCTAAAAAGCGGTGAAAGAAGCACCGGTTTAGGACTCAAGGCAAGTGACAATGTTCCCAAGCTAGCAATACAAACCAAAATGGACTAAACCCTAATAGTATGACGACAAAGCAACAAAAACGTTGGTAACTTACCTTGGTTCCTCCTAACCTTCTAAGAACGTACCACGGGACGATCGGCGGGATGGAAAAAGGATGAACCACGGTGTTAGTCGACACTGTAGGTAAGTGAGACCCCGTCCCCTTTAGCAAAGAGCCAAGAGGGTCGTCCCATGCCCAAAACCGCCTAACTAGTCCAAGTAAAAAGGTGGAAATAATTGCAAAATGAGGGAAGACCGACCATTACCGCTATCATCCTTCCTAGGGACTCGGTCCTTTGGTAGGCTCTTCACGGTAATAGTCGGTAAAAGGTTTATTTTGTGAGGGGTGAGGTTTCTATTTTTGTGAGACGATTTTCTTTTGGCATTTTCTTCTTCTTTTGCATTTTTGCTTTGTTTTGACATGCCATTTCTTTTTCTTCTTTTCTATTTTCTTTTTGGCTTTTGTGCCTTTTCTTTTTCTTCAATCTTTTCTTTCTTTCATTTTCTTTCATTTTCTTTTTCTTTGCCCTTTTTGTTGTAGGCATTTCTTTTTGCAACAAGAAAGACGATTTCAACAACTTGCAACTTTATTGTGTGAAAGTGTAGGAGGTAGGTGAATAGGTAAGTCGGGACGGGCCCTTCCCTTCAAACCCACAAAAAGGTGGAGAACTTGGACTAATCAAACAACCTCAGACACGGTCACCTAAGGGACGGGACTCGGCAACCAAGGCCTTTTCACATCGTGGGTGGTCATAATGGTCAAAATGCAAATCCCGTAATAAATCCCTAGTAAGCTAGGTGGACTCAAGGTAAAGGACCAACGAAATCATTGATTTAAGGTCATTCTACTAGACTAAAGTCCAAGACTCGATTTATACTATTAGAAAGGGAAAGTAAACACTTGCACACTAGCATCTAAACCGGGTTTACGAAAACCGTTTACACACACGACACACTAACACAACACAAAACGAAGACACGACGAAAACGAAAGAAAAAGAGATAAAGGGCCACAAAACAAAAACAAACAAAACAAACAAACAAACCACACAAACACCACCCCGAGCTTCCAAACAAGTCACCAAATCAACCACAATCATTACAAAGCTCCTCCCGAGCACACAACATCACAATCTCCTCCAAACTCCACAAGAGATAAAGAAGAAAAAGGGATAAAGATATTACCGGAAGTCTTGAAAGCTCTCCAAAGCTATCGGTGATTCAAATAACCTATAAGGAAAAAGGGAGGCAAAACACGCACAACACAACAAATACACGATACAACGACATAAAAGGAAAACACACAAAAGGAAAATCTTTTTGATTTTTATGAAATGTTTTCAAATTTTTAGGGTTTTCAAAGATTTTTTCGAAAAACTAAGAAAATAGAACTAACTATGATAGAATATCGCTCCCCCACACTTAAGCCGAGCAATGTCCTCATGCTCGACCGTAGTGCATGGGAGCACAAAAGAAAATAAAAGAAAATACGAAAACAAAGCTAAAAATCAAAAAGTGGAGAAAAGGTAAAAAGTGCCCGGCCGGGGTGTAGTCAAGTCACCATGGGCCGAAACAAGAAAAGATATGGAGAGGTGGAGAAATAAAAAGAAAGAAATAAAAGATATGGGAGGGGAGGACTAGGTGTAATCAAGTCACCTAGCCCGGATTCCGCCCAAATCCGACTAATTCCTACAAAAGGGTGAAAATCTTGTAAAATTTGGATTTTGAAATGACTCTCGATGTAGTCACGTCATCGAGAGTCGGGAGCAACAACTACCAAGTCCCCGAGGGCCACCATGACACAAATGATATAAGGGAAAGGGAATAAACAAATGAAGACAAGCTATAAAAAACGGAAAAGAGAGGATAGTTGCCGTACCATACGGTTGGCAACTCACTCGCTCCATCGTCTCATAAATCAACATCGGCATGTAGCCAGTCGTCGTTGTTATTCCTTCCCAATCGCTATATGGTTCCATGGTTGGGGCACAAAGGTAAAATGGGGTGGGTTTTGATGCGAAAGTTGGTTTAAAGTGAAGAGAAAGTGAGGTGAAATGTGCATACGAGGTATGGGAGTCATATGATGAGGGTAAGGACATGAAGGGAGGTTGGGAGGGGGTATAAAGTGGTTGGGTGGGCTCAAACGACGAAGAAAAGGCCAAAGGAGGACAGGGGGTCCATCCCGGTCGGGATGGGTGGTCCCTGTCGGGATGACCGGCTCGTCCCGGTCGGGAAGCCTTCGTCTCGGTCGGGATGACCTGTCAGTAGACCCATCTTTTGTGCACCTCATCCCGGACGGGATGACATCCTTCCCGGTCGGGATGGGCCTTCCATCCCGGACGGGATGACCTATTCTAGGCAGGGAAGAGTCTCCTAACCCTCTATAGCTCCCAAAAGCTCGTTCCAAGCTTCAAAAACCGACTTCCCTTCACACGATTCAAGCTCAAACAATGACCACTCCTCCCTAGGAATCACTTCCACTTCACACCTATCACAATAAACTCAAATAACACATCAAATTCCCTCCCTCACATCGCTCATCAATCAATCCAAGTAATCAAGAAGTTCACAAAACAAAACAAACTACAAGGGAAAGAGATATATACAAAGAGACGGTTCTTGTGGAACTCCGTCAAACCAAGGATGGTGCATTCTTCAATCTTTTTCAACAACAACAATGTTTAGTTCCATCTCCATCAAGGGCACGAAGAAACAAGTCGAAGGCCCTAGCAAAGTCTTCAATCAAGCTAGTAATATAAGCATCCAAATACCAAGGCTCTTCATGACCTTGTCTTGACGTTTCCGGGGCATCCCGATCTTGTAAGTTCAAAGGCTTAAACTTATACTTTTGATCCTTCGGGATATACCCAAACGTCCACCGGTCCTCATGTGGCCCCAAGGGAGGCTCATCTTCCGTTTTACCTTTCAACTTGTCATCAAGCCCATGATGTGGGCACTCATCCTCCCCAATCTCGGAGTCCTCATCTTCAAGTTCACAAGAATTGTTCTTCAAGCTTTGTCCCGACTCTCCCCCTAGATCAATGTCTTTCGTGGCGTGGACCATTTTGCAAGATTCATCATTAGTAGGCGAAGTGTTGCCCTGGAGGTCAAACACTAACTTCTCTTCGCCTAGCTCGAAGGTGATCCTACCATTCTTCACATCGATCATAGCACCGGCGGTGTGTAGAAATGGGCGCCCAAGGATAATGGGAGTGATAGCATCTTCCGGCATATTGAGCACGATGAAATCGACCGGAATGAAGAACTTTCCGATTCTCACCGGCACATCCTCTAGCATCCCCAACGGTCTGTTGAATGAACTATCGGCCATTTGGAGTGTAATAGAAGTACTTTTAAGCTCTTTCATCCCAAGTCGGCAACAAATGGAATAAGGAATGATGCTCACACTCGCACCCAAATCACATAATGCTCTTTCGATCTTGTAGTGGCCTATGGTGCAAGGGATCGAGAATCTACCCGGATCCTTCAACTTTGGAAGCGTAGAACCTTGAATGAGCTCGCTCACCACCCTTGTGAACGCAATGGTCTCTTCCTTGTTGATGGATCTCTTCCTAGCCAAGATTTCTTTCATAAATTTTCCATATGTCGGGATTTGGGTAAGTAGCTCGGTGAATGGGACACTAACATCCAATTTCTTCACAATGTCAAGGAACTTTTCATATTGAGAATCCACCTTGGTCTTCATTTGCCTTGTTGGGAAAGGCAACTTGATTTGGATCTTGTTTTGCTCAATAGGGGTGGACTCTTCAAACGACACTTTCCCTTTACCCTTGTCTTTTCTTTGAAGTTGGGGAAGCTTGTCTTCTTGGGGTTTCTCAATCTCCCATAAGACTTGCTCCTCCATTGGATGTTCCTTGCTTGAGTTTTCTTGAATCGGAGGCACAACTTCTCTTGTTGGTTCTTGCTCATTAGGAGGTGGGGGAGGGTTATAAGATGTACCTCTCCTCGTGGTAATAGCGTTTACATGCTCAAATTTCGGTATTTCACCTTGAGGAGGTAATTGCCCCGGTTGCCTTGAAGAGTTACCCGAAGCAAGTTGAGCTATTCGGGTTTCAAGCATCTTCGTATTGGCATCTCTCGCCATGTTGTCCCTTTGAATAAAAGCATAGAACTCTTGTTGGTTTTTTGACATCTCCATTTGACCCCTTTGCATCTCCAACATAGATTTTTGAATGTCGAAATCACGAGTTGGAGATTGTGGATTGTGCGCAGTATTGGTGAGGGCTAATGGAGAACCGTAATCATGAATAGGAGATCGGCTTCTAGGCTTGCTTTCTTGACGGTTAGCTTGAGTTGCTTGTTGTTGATGGTTCCCTTAGAACCCATGAGAATTGCCTTGATTAAGGCCATTGTTGTGGTTTTGTTGTCTTTGGAAGTTTTGGTTTCCTTGGAAACCACCTTGATTGAAGTTCCCTTGTTGGAACCCTTGATTGTTGTTGTGGAAGGTACCTTGGTTATTTTGCTTGAAGTTGTTAAAGGGCCTTGAGTTGCCTTGATAACCTTGGTTGTTGTCCCTTAAGGGAGGTGGAACATAGGGACGAGAGCACTAGTAGAATTAATGTCATTGGAACCTATCAAAAGGAACCGGTTGTAAGAACAAGAGGTTCCTTAGATGACCAAAAAAATGATTGGCACCTATTGTAAGTTGAACCGGTTCCAAAGACCTTATCAATGGAACCGGTTGTTCACTAAAAGAGGTGCCAAAGGTAGTGTCTAAAATTTTTAGACCATATCAAAATACTTTGGCACCTTTTGTAGGTTCAACCGGTTCCAAAGACCTTACCAATGAAACCGGTTGTTAACTAAAAAGAGGTGCCAAAGGTACATGTTAAAAATTTTGGATCTTATTAAAAACTTCTTCATTAATGGAACCTATTTTCCTAACAAATGGTTCCAAAGACTTCTAAATTACAAATAATAAAACACAAAATGTTAAGTTATCTTCTTAGAAATTGAACAAAATTGAAAATATAAAATTGAAAACACAAAAAAGATAGCTAGCATTTAAGTATATACTACTCCACAAAATTGAAGATGATAATTAAAAACATAAAATTGAAAATACAAGATAGAACCCAGATAACAAAAAAAACACACAGAATACAAAAAAATTGAAGAAGACACATAGAAAAAAAAAAGCAAAGACACAGAACCACAGACAAACCCACAACGAAGAAACACGAAGAACACAGACGAAGAGACGAAGAAACACGAAGAACACAGCCGAAGAGACGAAGAAACACGAAGAACACAGACGAAGAAACACGAAGAAACATAGATAACCTTGAAGAAACTAAGGGAAGACGACACAGAACCCAGAACCCTAATTGAAGAACCCAGAACCCTAATCGAAGAACCCAGATTCCAGAAGACACATTAACGAAGAACCCAGATTCCAGACGACACAAAACCAGAAACCCTAATTGAAAACGACCCTAATCAAAAACGAAGAACCCAGAAGACGAAGACGCGAAGAAGAAGACAAAAGGGGACGAAGACAGACGCACAAATCAGGAGAAGACCTAAACACGAGGTACCCTAATTTTTCGTTTTTCTGCTTGTTTGCGTTTTTTTGTTCTATTACTGTTGAAATCGATTGATATATAGTGAAAGAGGTTCTAAATATTTAAATCTTCTTCCCCTTCGTTTATCCACGAATCCCTTCATGTTTTTATTGATGAATGAATCATCTAATAATATCTTCGGTTTATCTGATTTCAGTTTGTGAAACCCTATCTTTTTTTATTGTCTTAAAAGTTGTTCATTTTTGGGTATATGTTGTTGTAATTCTGGGGGTGGATTAATTACGAGTTTTGCCGAGTTTAAACGATTTAACCCTATTTGCGAGTTTTGGGTATATGTTGTTGTAATTCTGGGGGTGGATTAATTACGATTTCTGGAGATGGATTAATTGCCGAGTTTAAATGATTTGTAATTAATTTAGTGGACAATCGTGGTTGCTGCTAGTTTGATTTATTCGGAGTGTATAATCTGCAAGTATTTGAGACAAGTGAGAAAATGAAAGTATAATTATATATATTTAATATTTTATTCGAGCTTAGCTGAACTTGATTCTTTTAAAATGTAACAATAAATATTAGTGAATTTGGATTATTTTTTTTGGGAAATTGCGAGTTTTAACCCTATTTTGATTACAAATCATGCAATTCATCTCCAGAAAGATATAAAATTAATCGTTTAAACAGAACAATTGGGTTAAAAAATTGTTTAGGTCAAGGTCAATTATACTCAATTAAGTAGCAAAATAGGGTTAAATCGTTTAAACAGAACAATTGGGTTAAAAAATTGTTTAAACAGAACAATTGGGTTAAAAAATTGTTTAGGTCAAGGTCAATTATACTTAATTGAGTATAATTGACCTTGACCTAAACAATTTTTTTTTCCATAATACTCAACCCGAACTAATATGAATTTAATCGATTATACACTCCGAATAAATCAAACTAGCAGCAACCACGATTGTCCACTAAATTAATTACAAATCATTTAACCCTATTTTTATAGTACAATACTTCGGCATTAGACATTAGTACAATAATTCATGCCAACCTTTCATAATATAGCTAGCGTGGTGAGCACAGTGTGGCAGGAAGATGGAAAGAATATGACTACTTAGTCATTAGAAAGTGAAAATAGAATTTCTTAAGACCTGAATGTGTGCCGCAAAACTGGCCATGCTAACTGACCTGAACGTAACTGACCAACAAAACTAGAATTTCTTAAGACTTGGACAACTTGTTTGGTATCATGTTATACATTTAGAAACAACAACGGAAACAGATCATTAGTCGGGCAGAATTACAAAGATGATCCCATCAACAAGGGTGGAGTGGCAATGACCGGCAGGTGTGTGAGAAAATGCTATCAGTAACACTTCACCCACAAGTGATAAATAAATAAAACACCAAACTTCAACCACTAGTTATAAACAAAAATAATACTAACAGGTAGCAAAGATAGAATTTTTCAAGACTTGGCCTACCTATTTGGTATTAAGTTATGCATGTAGGAATGGGAACAGAAAAGCTTCACAAATCAGGCAGAAATGTGAAGATGGTCTCATAATCAAGGGTTTCCAGATACCATCAAAATAGGTGTTACATACTCACTCCATTCAACTTCACTCTTCACATTTCTTTTTTTTGACACTATTCACACTTGAGGAGATTCTTCGATATTCTCGACAATCCATAAGTGAGAATATAGTCATGTGAGATTTTGTTTGATTCGCCTTAATGAATTTATTAGCTTCATTCATTTCAATTAATTTCACCCATTTTAGCCTTTTAGGCCATGCTCTATTAGACTTCTTTTCAGCTCACTTCCCACTTCAGTTGAGTTCTGTCTTATGCAGTTCATTTTGTCTTAGTTATTTCAACCCAGTTGGACGCACTTCATTTCAGCATATTTCAGTTCAAAAGAACAAATCCTTAGCTTTGTTTAGTCCATTTCAAGTTGATTAGCTGAATTCAGCTTATTTTAGTTTACAAAATACTTTCAGCTTAAAAGAACAGAGACTTTATTGTAGTTATTCACAAACATCCTTTTCCCTCATTTTTTCGGTTAAAATTGATATCCGGCACGAACACGTCACTGTAGGTAAGACTAGGAGGAACTCTGGAGTTGTGAAAACTGGAGTGATTTTGCATTTTTGCTGTTAGGGTTGCTCTTTATGATATACTAATTTTTTTTTTGCAATTAATGTAGTGGTTGTTTAGACTCTTATTTATTATTATTATTATTTTATTATTATTATTATTATTATTATTATTATTATTATTATTATAAAAACCGGAACTTGTATTATTATTATTTATTTATTTATTCTTTTTTAAGACACCAATGTTTGACCTAACCAAACTAAACATATTTATTTGCTGATGGTACTTGAAGGGATTGTTTCATCTTGCTTTATACTTATGGTATGGTCTCCTATTTATGAATTTTTAGGTAGTAAAAGTCGATAAATTTAACCATTTTTGTAAATTTAGGGTAGTGAGTCGAGTGTTGTCCCTGACTATTAACTAGATTCCCCCTATGTCGGAAGGTCTGAGACGTTAGTCTTACTACTTGATATATAGCCCAACTAAATGTGTATTTGGATAACAAAAGGATAACCCTAATGCCACACCAAAATGTATTATGTCACTCAAGACACACTTACAAAATTGATGCTATGAAAATAATACTCTCACATGATTAGTGACAGAGTACGTTTTGGGTGTGACATTATCAATTTCCTAAATACTCCGGAAGAGTCATAGATGAGATCTTGTTTTTCCTAGTGAAAAAAAATCACATGTAGGTGTTAAATATTTATATTATAGGCATTATTTTTGGAGGATTAGAGGTAGGGATCATTATTTTGTCCTCTCTCAACTCTCACCACATTTTTAGAGCACCTCATCTTAACAGTTAACACAAGTATGGACAAAGGATTCTCATTGTATTATAGGACTAGATGAAATGTCAATTTCACAAACAAATAAGTACACAATAAGCCATGAAAATGTGTACTAGTGTTGTTGGATCAATTAATGACTTAATGTGCGACTTGTCTCTCTTGTCTCTTAATTAACCACATCACATTGCCTTGGAATTAATTATCATATTCGTGTGTATTAATTATTAGATTGTATAAATGGATCGAAGTTGGATGTATGGACAAAGAGATATTGAATTTTGTCGAAAGCTTGAAGAATTTATTAGTCGGGCGCTCGAACACCAAATACAAGAGGGGAATGGTAATTTGATAATGTGTCCATGTAGCATGTGTTACAATGTGAAGAAGGTGAAGTGCGTAAATGAGCTACGTGCACATTTAATTATCAAGGGATTTAAACCAAATTATAAAGTTTGGATTTGGCATGGAGAGAAGACGGTGATGGGTGATAGTAGATATAGTGATATGAATAGAGGAGATGAAGAAGAGGTTGACATTTCTGAGCAGAATAATAATCATGACCATGAAGATCTGAATGAGGGTTTTAATATGGATAATGATGATGTAGAGGTTGAAAACATTGATGAAATGATGGATGACCTTGAAAAAGATTTTGTAAATTGCCCAACAATGTTTCAAAGAATGGATCCTGATTCCAAAAGAGCTCTATATTCAGGTTCCAAGTATAGCCTTTTAGGTTATGTGTTAAAGTTATATACTGCAAAAGCTGAGGGGGGTTGGAGTGATAAGAGTTTCAGTACTTTGTTAGAGATTGTTTCTGATGGCTTACCTTCGAGTAATGTGCTACCCATTACCACATATCAATGCAAAAAAATCCTTTGTCCATTGGCTACAAAATACGAAAAGATTCACGCATGTCCGAATGACTGTATTTTGTACAGAAAAGAGTACACTAACTTAGAAGAATGCCCAAGATGTGGAGAGAAACGATACAGATTGACAGAGAATGATAATAGAGGCAAAAAAGGAGGCCCAAGAAAGACTTTATGGTATTTACCAATTATTCCTAGATTTAAGCGATTATTTGCAAATTCAAAAGATGCAGAGTACATGATATGGCATCACAAAGGCAGGAAAAAGGATGGTAAACTTAGGCATGTAGCCGACTCTCCACAATGGCGAAACTTTGATAGATCATTTCCAGACTTTGGTGAAGAGTATAGAAATTTAAGATTAGGGCTTTGTACTGATGGGATTAATCCATTCGGGACTTTGAGTACACAACATAGTTGTTGGCCTGTAATGTTAGTAATATACAACATTCCTCCTTGGCTTAGTATAAAGAGTAAATATATCTTGCTGGCACTACTAATATCAGGCCCCAAACAACCAGGAAATGATATTGATGTGTATCTGGCGCCTCTTGTTGAGGACTTGAAGTTGTTGTGGGAAGTTGGTGTACGTGTGTATGATGCTGCTAGTGACTCTAAATTCCAATTGCGTGCGATGTTGTATTGCACAATAAATGATTTTCCCGCTTACGGCAACCTTTCCGGTTATAGATTAAAAACCGATAAAGGATGCCCTGTTTGTGGGGATGACACTGACTCTGAATGGTTGGAGAACTCGGGTAAATATGCTTATATGGGCCATCGGCGATTTCTTCCCGAGGGCCATGCATATCGAAAGAAGAAGAAGTTCTTTTATGGGAAAACTGAGCATAGGCCACCTCCATCAATTTTGAATGGCAAAGAATATTACGAACGAGTTAAAAACATAAATGTCGAGTTCGGAAAGCCTTACAAACCTCCCCATGATGGTGTATATCACTCAAAGAGGTCAATATTTTGGGATCTTCCATATTGGGAATATTTGTCAGTGAGACATTGTATAGATGTTATGCACGTGGAGAAAAATGTATTCGATAGTGTAATTGGTACATTATTGAATATGCCAAACAAAACTAAGGATGGGATAAAGGCGAGGAAAGACATGGTTGCAAGAGGAAGACTCGATTTGAAGCCCAATGAGGGGGTGAAACGGACCTATTTACCCCCGATCTCCACAACTTTATCGAGAAAGGAAAAGATTGTAGTGTGTGAGTCTTTAAAAGGTGTGAAGGTACCATATGGATATTCCTCAAACATAAGTCGACTTATTTCAATGAAAGATTTGAAATTAGTAGGCATGAAATCTCATGATTGTCATGTTATGTTAACACAGTTGTTGCCTGTAGCTATAAGATCTGTATTGCCTAAACATGTTAGAGTTGTTGTCACAAATTTGTGTTCATTTTTCCATGCAATTAATTCTAAGGATATTGATCCCGACAGCTTGGATGTCTTACAAGCTAATGTGATTAAGACTCTTTGTGAATTGGAAATGTTCTTTCCGATTTCTTTCTTCGACATCATGGTTCACTTAATTGTTCATCTAGTCAGAGAGATAAAGTTATGTGGTCCAGTTTTCCAGAGAAACATGTGGGCAATGGAACGAGAGATGGGTACGTACAAGCGACGAATGAAAAATCGATATCGCCCTGAAGGTAGTATTGTTGAATCAACAATTGCTTGTGAGGCACTTGGATTTTGTACTGATTACATGGCGAATGTGCATCCTATTGGACTTCCTACCTCGCGACATGAAGGAAGACTTTCAGGACAGGGTACCTTGGGAAAGAAAATTATTATAGTTGACAATCACCTCTTAAAACGAGCCCATCTGTATGTTTTACAAAACAAGACAGATGTCGATAAATATTTAGTTAAGCATATGGCTTTATTGAAGCAACAAAATCCACAGAAGCATGAATCTTGGTTGACGAATGAACACAATCGCACTTTTGTACAGTGGTTCGAAGATGATGTGATGGATGAGTTGTCCGATCCATCGCATAAGGTGAAGGAAAACATAAGGTGGTTAGCCCAAGGACCTAATCGAAACATCGTGACTTATGAAGGGTATGATGTCGATGGGTTTTGCTTTTATACAAGTAGACAGGATAGCAAAAGCACAATGCAAAATAGTGGTGTTATTGTTATTGCATCGTCTGAAGAATATGTCGGAAAGGGTAAGAAATCGGTAAATGTGTCTAGGTCATATTATGGGATAATTGAAGATATATGGGAGCTTGATTATTCTAGGGAATTTAAGGAAACTTTGTTTCGATGTAAATGGGTTGATTGTGATAAGGGTGTTAAAGTTGATGATATGGGATTCACTTTGGTAAATTTCAGTGTCTTGGGACATGCACAAGACCCATTTATACTTGCATCTCAAGCAAAACAGATCTTTTATATGACTGATCCTTTGGATAATAGTTGGAAGATAGTACGTTACGGTAAAAGACGTATTCTTGGTGTTGAGGATGTTACAGACGAAGAAGAATATGATCACTTAGACGAATTTCCTCCTCTATCAACCAAAAGTCAAGAAGCGTTAGATATACGTCATGAGACTTATGTACGTAATGATCATGGTGATGGCATATGGTTTGAAAATCCTAAACAATAATACTAATAATGCATCATCGTTTAGTGAAGGTATATATATGCGTGCTGCATCTTAATTATATTTTCAATTAATTGTTAGATGTATTGATTTTTTAAATCGGATTTGTTAATGTTATTTTTATTTGTTTATTGGATTATTCAAATTAACTGCTTTTTTTATATGGTTCAGGTTATTGCATCATGGAAGAAAATAATATGAATATAGTTAGCATTGTAGAAAAGCCAAAGCCAAAGAAGAAATATAAACCTAGAGGTCCGACAACAAGGGTGAAGGATAAGAAAAAAGAGGAAACTATGCCACCGCAGTCTATAGAATCTGATGAGTTAGATATGCCAAAAGGCCCATGTGCGATTGCTTTCGGTTCTGAAATGGGGGTTTTAGCCCGGGGAGTGAAGATTACATATGGGGGATGGCCTAAAGTGCCCGAAGGCAAAATGGAAACAATTTGGTTACATATGAAGGTAATAATTAGTCTTGTTATTGATAATGAAGTATAATCTTTCACAATTTGACTACATGAACTATAATCTACTAACCTTATGATTTAACGGATTTTGTTGTAGAAAATGTTCAACATCAAAGATGAGACGAAACGGGAACTCGTACTAAAGATTATTGGACATCGATATAAAAATTTTAAGACAAGGCTAGCTAGAAATTACATTTACAGAAAAGGAAAACAAAAGAGTAGCAAGGAGAGTGAAGAAGAGTCAGAAGTTGAGGAATTAGAAGGGGGCGAGGAGTTAGATGACGATCCTAATGACGATCCTTGTGAGGCGTACGGGATCTCAAAAGAAGATTGGGAGGAGTTCGTAAAACAACGTACTGATCCAAAAGCTAAGGTTTATATCTTTTTTTTACTTAAGGTTATTGCCTTTGTGACTGCTGTTGCGAAGCATATATTCATCTGATCTCTATAAATAACTTCTAAAATCTGTAGGAAAGAAGTGAGAAAGGTCGACTTGCCCAAATCAGCAACAACACTCCACATTATATGGGAAGATCTGGGTATAGTGGCAAGGCCGATAAATGGCTCCAGGAAGAAGTTGATAGGGAGATGTCACTAAACCCGGATGCTGATCCAGTTGCAGTTAGGGAAATTGCTATTCAGAGGATCAAGGATAGAAGTTTCATGTGGGTAAAAGGACATACGCCGTCATCGAGTGCTCCTCCACCACAGACACAAGAAATCATCAACAACATCGTAAGTCCTTTTTATAATCTTAAGCTGATAAATAAGATCGCTAACACTCCAAATTTCATGTAAACAGAAGCATTGGTCGAATTTGGCGGAGAGTGGCGAGTTTGTTCCTTCGAGGTTAGAAGATGTATTGGTGAAGGCAACGGGTAAAAAAGAGCATTCAGGGAGGACAAGAGGAGTCGGTACTTTTGTTGGTAACCAAAAATATTTTGGAAAACCAAGTCGAAGTTCTTCGGAGAAAATGTACACGGCTCAAGAAATGGATGAAAAGTTAGATGAGGTTAAAAGGGAAACAAGGACAGAGATGAAGAATATGTTCATTGAAATGGCAAAGGCATGTGGTATGATATTGCCCATTGGCTTTCACGGTGATGAAGAAGCATCAAATCATTCACCAACCCCACAAGATCACAGTAGTCATTCAATTCATCAAAGTGACCCTTTTGTTGACTTAAAGGTACAACAAATTATCATTTTTTGGGATTATGTTGTTTTTGTTCACTAATGTTTTTTTCCTTCTACATTTTTTGTACCTATTCTAATAATTTTGAATGACTGTATATTTTGTAGGATTCTACATCTTGTAAGTTATGTGTTCATGATGGTGTTGCATTGATCGTCGTTGCTGAGGGGATAGCTCTACCATGGAAAGAGAACACAATGGTGCACCACACAACATTGAGTCCACATAATGTTCATGTAACAATCGATAAGTGTTTGGATTCTACTGCGTTACTTCCAGTTCCGTGGTCCGGATTTGAAAAAATTGGTGAAGCTGTGGGAAGTTTTGCACAATGGCCCAAAAAATGGGTTCTACTAAGCCAAAACAAGGTAAATATTACTTATCTAATTAGGTCTTTTGTGGATTTGTGCCATGATTGAATTTGTTATCATCACAAAGAGTGAAATTTTGTTCCATTAACCATGCATTGTATTGAATTATGATTTTAAACCAAGCACAATTCTCGTATATTTTAATCATGTTAGTTTTTTAATTAATACGTGTAATTTTAGGAATTGTCCTCTAATAAAAAGTTGAAAAGAAAAGCAAGATCCAAAGATACAAAGGAGTCTCGTAATAAGGCTCAACAAAAGGATGAAGTTCGTGTCGGATCTATGAATGAGGTAAATTTGGTTCGATTTCTACTACTGGAATATTTTAGGTCTTAATAATAACAAGCAAATTGATATTTGTAGGTCAATAATGTTTGTGGAAAAAACAATGATCCAGAAGGTATTGGTTCATATTGTCAACAATTGGAAAGAGTAATGGTTTCATTATCTGCGGATTCCATATTTATGATATCTATAGATATCAGTAAGTCGGTGTACAATTCCGGAGATGTCACAGTGTACTTAAGTTTCGAGGATATTAGGGAAATGTGCAATTATGATGCTCTAAATCTAACAATAATTCAAGCTTGGGGAAGGTATAAACTTGATGTTTTGTATTATTTTCAATTATGTTAAAATCTAGGATTAGTTTTATTATATGTTTGTTCTATATATTCATTTTGAATGTTTACACTATGTTCTTAAAATAGGTTCCTACATGATTATGGACAAAAATTAGGAGTGACAGAAGAAGGTGTCGGCTTCATTTGTCCCGTGTGTCTTAGTTCATACTTGTATGATCCACGGTCGATGGAAAACTACATCAAAGATGTCATGCTAATTCAAGAAGACAAGAAATATGTGATGGGTGCATTCTATGCAAGGCAAGTCTCCAAGGTTCTTTAAATTAATTACTTAGTTATTTTATATTATTTCATACTTACTAATCGTAAGTTGTATTATATACAGCAAGAATTGGTTGTTGCTTGTCATTTGCCCTTGGGACAACATAGCATATATCTTTGACTCGAATAAAGATAAACATGACTTGGACATCGTAATACTACATTTGCAATTGTAAGTTATGTTTATTAATTGGTCATCAAAATACTATCTTAAGTTAAACCTTTACAAGAAAAATAATAGTCTAATAATTTTTAATGTTTATAATGTAAGGGCTTGGAAAATCTATACAGTGAGTGGCGGGAGACGTCATACGGTTAAAAAATATAGTCTCAATGTGAACATGATTGAGGTAAACAACATTATTAAGCTTTAACTTATTTAATTATTTCTTTTTTTTACATGGGTTAGTAGTTGCCATTTAATTTAAACTTAACGCGTTGATTGAGATACTTCATGAAATCTGGTTAATGATTTTGAGTTCTTAAAAATGTTTACTTCATTATAGCTATCTCATTGTTGCCTTTTGTTTTCTGTACAAATTTTGTGTCGGAGATGACTAAATTAAAGCAATGATTATAGTGCAATTGATGAATTTAACTATCTTGGTGAATAATGATTTATAACACCTTTTTGTTCATACAATTTCAGTGTCCTCAACAATCTGGAGCCTTTGAATGTGGATACTATGTCATGAAGTGGATGTACGACATCACCGTATTTTACTCTAAGAGTCAAGAAAGCTTAATTAAGGTTTTTTTTTAACTTAATCTTAGTTTTTCTGTTATAAAGTAATTATGGGTGTAATCGCTAATCCATTGTTACTATTCTTTTTATTTGTTAGTGTGTTTCAAAATCAAGAATGACGACGGAAGATATGAACCAAGTTCGTGAATATTGGTCTCAGAAGTGCATAGAGTTGATGATGTAGTACGTTTGTGACTTTGTTAACTTTTGTGGTTAGATATATATTGTAGTCATGTTGATTGCTAGACGTGGGGCATTCTACTGGAGATGTTACTTAAGTAGTTGGAGGTGTGGATTGGTTATGGATTTGGTTGTGCTATTTAAACATTGCAGTGATATGATTTTGATTTTGGTTTAATCAAATTGTAGGGAGGTGCTGCCCAATTTTCGACAAATTATTAATATTATAATTGGCGTGCTTTGATTTGTTTTTTATATACCATTCTCAGGGATACAAAAATTCAATTTTGTAATTAAAATCAGTAACAATTGTCACCGGTTTCAAAATATAAATAAATGATAAAATGACATGCCTTTGGAACCGTGTCTAAATTATCATAGGTTTCAATGAGGTACCCTTTGGAACCTGTTGGCATTACAATAGGTTCCAATGGTAAACCTTTGGAACCGGTTGTGAATAGCAACAGGTTCCAATGAAACAGCCTTTGGAACCGGTTGTGAATAGCAAAAGGTTCCAATGGAACACCCTTTGGAACCGGTTGTGAATTATAACAGGTTCTAATGGTACAGCCTTTGGAACCGGTTGTGAATTACAACAGGTTCCAATGGCACACCCTTTGGAACCGGTTGTGATTTACAACAGGTTCCAATGGTATACTTTTGGAACCGGTTGTGAATAATAACAGGTTTCAATGGTACACCCTTTGGAACCGGCTGTAAATACAATAGGTTCCAATGGTATACCCTTTGGAACCGGTTCCAACAACAACCGGTTCCAAAGGGCATCTATGGAACCTTCTTACAACCGGTTCCAAAGCTCCGGACCTAAGGAATCTGTGGCAGTAGAACCTTTGAAAAAAGGTTCCAAAGGGTAGTTTACAACCGGTTCCAAAGGGTAATTTTCTACTAGTGGAGGTTGCATAGATTGTTGTTGAGGGACTTGATTGGAAGCTTGGTATTGATTGGAATAGGAGGCACCTTGCTTGAACGCTTGAAAGGCGTTCACTTGCTCAATACTCCCTTGACAATGCATAGGATCATGACCAACGATTCCACAAGTATCACACATCCCATAATAAGGCAAAGGAGGTGCAAATCCCAAAGCATTCACTTCATGAATTGAGTGTCGGTTGGAGGATCTAATGCTTTGAACTTGAGTGAGGTGGCCTTGGAGCTTCTTGTCAATGGTTTCCATATGGGTCTTCAATTGAGCTCCAAGGTCAATGCTTAATTGAGTAATAGCATCAACCTCGTGCCTACCTCCTCGATTTGCCTTCCTAGGCCTTGAGTATTGAGAATTATGAACCGCCATCTCCTCGATTCTTGCCCATGTTTGGTCATCATCGACCTCGGTGAACCTACCATTGGAGCCCATATTGAGTATAGTTCTTGAGTCCTCATAAAGACCGTTCCAAAATTGTTGGACTAAGAACCATTGTGAAAGTCCATGGTGGGGGCACGATCTCACCAAAGATTTAAACCTCTCCCAAGCTTCATAAAGGCTCTCTTCATCCCGTTGTTGGAAACCGGTGATGGAGGCCCTAAGCAAATTATTAGTCTTTTCCGGAGGGTAGAATGTTTGGTAGAACGCCAATGCAAGCTTCTTCCAAGTGTCGATGCCCATGGTTTCCCTATCGAGACTCTTGATCCATTGCCTCGCTTTTCCAATTAATGAGAATGGAAATAATACCCATCGGATTTGATCTTATGTAACCCCGGGTTGAGATATAGCATCGCAATAATCGGAGAAAGTCTCCATGTGTTGGTGCGGGTCTTCGGTGGGCAAACCACTAAATTGATTCCTTTCCACAAGTTGGATGAAGTGAGTCTTGGCCATAAAGTTTCCGTCATAAGCGGCCGGTAGAGCATTCGGTCCCGGCAAGACGTCTTCCGTAAATGTAGAGTGGGAGGAAAACTTCGGCATTATTGGATGTAAGGGAGACGGTGGTGAAGACGGAGTTGAAGTAGATGTAGAGGGGGAACTAGGACTAGAATATCCAAAGGGACTGGTGAAATTCCCTTCGGCCGTCTCTCGAGATGCTTCCTCAAAATCGCTTCCTTGAGCTTGGTCTTGATGAGTATTGCTTGCACTTGGTTGAGAGATTCTAACCCGATTAATCGTCCGTTGGCGAAAGGCTCGAAAAAGTCTTTCCGGCTCTGGATTAAAGAGAAAGAAGTCACCTCCCCGCCAAGGCATACACTATACACTAGAACAAACGTGAGAACACCTAGTGCTTTAAGGGCACTAGGTAACGACAATAAACAAGCACAATCGAAAGACAAAGAGAAAAGAGGGAGAATAAAACAAGTGAAACAAGAAAAACTCTAGAGAATATGCACAAGAGATGATAGAAGAGTACAAAGAAGGGTAACTAAGTCTAGCTATAAGCAAACTAAGTCTAAACAATGCACCGTCCCCGGCAACGGCGCCAAATTGATGGTGGGATTTGTCGTGGATCCCGCCGATCAAATAATATAACCAACTAACCTAACGGTAGTTAGGGTAAGTCGGGTCGTGTCCACGGAGACGGTGTTGCAAGGTTTAGACTAGGTCGGCCTAAAACGAGACTATGCTACCAAACAAACACAAAGAAATACTAATTGACGAATTATGATGAGAGGAGAAGAAGGAATTGGACTAGCAATGAAATAGACTATAACAAGGCTAAATGAAATAACTAAACACAAACTAAACAATGAACTAAAGAAATGATGACTAACTAATAAGTTGAATCAAATATGAAGAAGAAGTGGGTTAGGTCGGGTTCACAAGTGTAGTAGGGTGACTTGGGTGGTCAAGGGTGTAGGTGTCTCCTAATTGCTAGAATCGGTCCGGGCTCTCGCTACTTAAACCGATGTCGAGGTAGGTCCGGGCTCTCGCAACTTAGACCCTAGTCCGCACTCTCGTAACTACGACTATCCTCAACATGACCACATACAAGACAAACAATGAGTAGAGGAAGACAAGCATGAGAAGCATGGCCACTACAACTCAAACAAGCATTTCAACAAACACATGGTGTGCCAAGTATGTGACTAACAACAAAGATTTACCCTTTACCCCTAATCAAACCCTAATCACTCATAATCTACCCTTAATCCCCCTACTAACCCACAAGAAGACTGCTCACTCATAATCAAAGATAAACTAACAACAATAAGAGAAAACCACATCACAATCCAAACATCCATAATGAAAGAAAACAAGAACAATAACAAGAACACTAAGTAAGGATTCAAACTTGAATAAATAACAATAAACAAGAGAAATGAAGATTATACCAACAACCAAATGATGAAAAGATGATAACTTGCATAAAAGAGAAACCCAAATCAACCCCAAGTTTGTCAAGCCTGGATGAATATTCAAGTATTCCCTTAATCCAAGAACTAATTACAATGATTAACTAGAGATTAAAGAGAGATTAAAACTAATGTGAGGAACACTAATCTAGGGTTTGAAATCTTAATGGAGGCTTAAAAGAGTCTAGGGTATGATCCCCTTTATAAACAATAGAAGAGGGAAGTATTTATAGGGGTACAAGAATGAAGGAGGAAGAACAAATGATGCGCGGCTACAGCATGTTGGTCCCGACCGGGACGGGATCATCTCGACCGAGACGGCCTGTCATCCAAGGTCTCGGGGTCGAATCCAAGGCATCGAGTGATCGTTCCTCCGCTTCGTTGGCTCCGAAAAGTGTATGTATTGAGTCGGAATCACTCCAACTCTTCACGAATGGTCTCGGGAACCTGAAACGAGCTAGAGGAAGCATAAGTAGCCCATGAACCGCTCCCAAGGAGCGATACCGCAAGGAAATGGGACCAAAACACAGCAAATTAGGCACTACAAACTACACTTATCACACTCCGACACTAAGTACGATTCACTCGATCGTTGTTCCGATAAGCAAATCGACGCTACTCATGACCTTGAGCAACCCACTCGAATCGAGGAGCATCCGCGCTCGACTAGCCGTCTCCGAGTATAGCAGTGAAGCTTTGCCAGATTCACCGCAGAATCAGCTGTAGTAACGAAGCTCTGCCGAATTCATCGCAGAACAAGCTAGGAGGATCCGCCTCGAACTCGAACCGTCACTAGGTTGTCGTTTAAACAAAACTTTACATTTCTGTACTTTTATTATGCACTTCGATAATGTCAAATATGGACACTAGGTCCATGACACGTCCTAAAACACGTAACGTTCTCAACTTCATCCATAAGCACTAAAACACCTTAACTAAACCCGAGTAGTTGATCCGTTTTCAACCATCTACGCATCGTGTTTCGCTTAGTGTACACTCCGAGGGTGCAATTTCTCACTACGTGATTTACTTACATTTCGCATTTACAGCTTTCGTATGATTTACTGCTTCTATGACCCTATAATCGCATGTTAAATCACCTAACACGGAATTCAAAACGTAAATAAACTAAAACTGAACAAAGTGATGGTCGGGTTCTGCATTAATCCCGATGCACACCATACGTGGTTCGATGCATCCCTATTAATACCGAACCGATGCATCTTAAGCAGAATATCAGTTAAAGTATACCACGAGAATGACTAATATCCGTATTATCGCGTTAAATCTGATTTGCTAATACATATAATACATAGTACTCTCTACTCTCCTAAGTACATCTTTTCATGGCTTGCTTGTAATGTGAAATCGCATGCAAAGAATGTAAACACAACTACTCCAACGACAAAAGTTTAGTTGCCCTGAAACAACCGACAAAGCAAAAGCAAAGGGTTAAAACAACGAACGTTATCGTACTTCCGCCACAATTAAGGAACAAAGTTATCAGCCCACCAATTGATTAGTAGAGGCCGCTATGTGCGGGCGGGATTGGGTATCGATGTCTAGTGGATGTTGGCTTCCCAATACGTATCCTCACCCCTTACTCAGAAATGACGGCTTCCGGATGTCCGAAATCATTGGCAATGAGAGACATTCCAGGCATTGAGTGCTTAAGGGTACAAGTCTTGATCTTTAGGTCCCGTGCCACTCAGCTTTGAGTCGGCTAAGGATCAAAGTTGACTTGAACGGTTTCCGAGTCCCCGTAATTGACTCGGTGGCGACTCCACAAATTGGCAACGAATTCGGTTTACTAAAAAGGTCGGCTTACCAAACATATCGTCCTTTAAACATTTACAACCACGTCTCGATTGATTCTAATGGAAACACGGGTGCCCGCACCCGTCTAGTACCATCCGAATCGTCATCGAAATCGAGGTCTGACACATCGCCCCGAACGCGAGATCGGACTAGCCTCCGACCGGAAGGGAGCCGCGTGGGTGGCCGCCGCAACAAACCAGAGGTCTCGCGCGGGCGCGCGCGGGGAGCCGGGCAGTGCGGACGAGCGTCCACAGTTTGGCGACTCCGCAAGGGAATTGGAAACAAGTTTCCAGTGGTGGTGTAACTCAAACGAGGTCGGTGAAGCTCATTTCCTAGTTCCTTGTTGTGGTCACTACATGTTTTAACCCTAAAAGCCCACCCTAACCGATATTAGGACCAATCGACCTTTTCGCGGTAAGATCCCTTCGAACACGCGAAGAGACCCTCGGTTGACGCTCCGGCCATCCAAGGTAGCCGCGCATTCCGCGGATATACCAAATAAGTGCTTCCAAGCAGACGGTATGACACTCACCTCCTCAGGTGACCTGTCGTCACCTAAGCAAAGGCTATTCGTGGGCAGTAGCCTACCCTAACCTACCCGTGTCTGCATCCTGCATGAGTGTATGCATTCCTAGTTATATGTAGCGTGTTTGATAACCCAAATAAAACACTAAAATCTGGATTCAACCACGACAACATATTCAACCGCACCCAACTCCGTTTTCGAAAAAGGACATCTTCTTTTTAAAACCGTCCTTGTAGCGTCGATGCTTCGTCCAAATCAAAATTATTTTCAAAAACACTTTAAGTCCGTCAGCACGGCCAATTTTACACACCACTTTTCAAACAATAACGACGTACCGTTATTATTACCAAAATTCCAACCAATGGGATCATGGTGCCTCACATGGTCGCATTTTGTTTTCAAAACATTCAAGCTCATAAACACCATTACTGCCGCCAAATTCCCGACCAACGGGACCTAGGCAAGTAATACGGTTATATTTTATTTTATGAAACATCTTTTTAAGCATACCATCAACACAACCGGAACTTCAATTAATGAAGTCAAGGAACCCAAAACGATTATACACACAGAACATTTTTTTTACAACGCGCCGCCACCACCGTCGAAATTTCAATTAATGGAATCGACAAATACGGGTCGCCCATTTTAAAAGATTTTTCTAAAAATACTTTCACCACCTAAATTCTGTAACAGGGATTTGGTCACACCTTCAAAACACCATTACAGACACCACGTTCTCTCACAAACACCGTCTGCACCGCAAACTTTGAGATACTAATTAATTGTAGCCTCGATAAAAACGCAACGTCATAATTTATCAAAATCGGTTCTTCTACAACCGCACTTCTTTTACAAAATCACAACTGACACTTTTGCTATCGTTGAATCCTCGACGCTCACGTAGCAACACCTTTTGACACGCCACGAGCGATGTCACTAAACTGTCGTAATACCGATTTGACAAAAACTCTCACTTTAAAAAAAAGGGGTTTGTTTTCAAAATCCATCCGTTTTCAAAAACATCAAAGCTCTTGGATTCCGAGCCGGGATCGAGATCAATTCCTTACGTCGTACAACCGTGTGATTAACTGTCTATGTTAGTTACTAGGGTCGCCGCAATCCGAGGTTTTACATTTTTGGGTCGTCTCTTCTCGAGAAGTCCTAATCTTTAAATCTCACCCTCGAGATTTATGTCAAATTGTCTCGTTCTAGAGATACAAGTCTGTTAGGAGCTTTGTCGAAAATACCAAAAGTCTAAAGCACTTGAGTCCCTAATCCGATGACCGCAACACGCGCAAATCAAGGGTCTCATTTCTGTGTCGCTAAATTACGAACATTCCTCGAGTCCCTAAGTCGTATGGTGGATCTAGCCTCATCTTCAATTTTGTTCCGCAAACTCAGAGATGCCATCAAACGGCAATGAATACAACATCGATCAACTCAACGCTCTAATGAATGTAGTCCATGGCATCCTAGGACTGGTATCGTCGATATCTTCCTCCATCGACGATGTCAGGCATCGGCTCGAGACCTCAGAAGGGCCTGAGAGGAAAAACCATGAGAGGCCAATAGGGCGAGAGCTGGTACTCAGTGGGGATCCATACGTCGAGTATGCCAAAGTTGCCCACCCCATTGAGACTATGACCTTTCGAAGGCCTTCTAGGCAGTTCACGGAATTGGGAGAGTCCTACACAAAGGCTCTCAAAAAGTTGCAGGAGGCTTGGCTTTTATAGCCAATAGGACCCACTCCAGACCCGCCAATAGAAAAGAGGGGAGCGGCCTGGAATCCAAATGCCTATTGTCTATACCATCAGGGTCGGGGACATGAGACCCAAACATGCGTTGAGCTCAAACATGAAGTCCAAGACCTAATCAATAAGGGGGTCTATGTCCCCGTAGGGTGTCTCCGAAGGAGGACCAGTTCTCGATACCAAGCCCACCAAGAGAGTGACCCGCATGAACGCCAAGAGTCCAACTAGCGAAGGTTCTTCTAGGGACGTGTGAACCTAAGCTTAATAATAATAATGAATATCTTTTTTATTGTACCAAATTTTTCGCATCGAGTCAGGGGATGCGAGGGGACCGGTCCTTCACTTACCCAAAAACAATATTTCGGGCGCCTAGCCCACTTATTATTCTATCAATAAAACAACTTTTTTTCACAACGCGCCTTGACAATTGCTTGGTTTTTAATAACGCACTTTCTCGCTTAAAACTCGATACTATGCCATTCATCGATAATAATTAATCAAAGCATAAGGGCTACAACAAACGGCCCACCTAGCTTCACCCTAAAAAGAGATCATGAATAACTATCCAAACTCAACCCATAACTGACTTCCTAACCAAAAACTCAACACAGGAAACCCACACAACCAACAACCAATAGGCTACTACACACCTATATCAGTAAAACTAGACCTCCCAGTTACCAACAACACGGCCGAATACGAAGCCTGCCTAATAGGGCTAAAAGCCGTTGTAACTCTAGGAGTTAAGAACCTTAGAGTCCACGTAGATTCATCACTAGTAGTCAACCAAGCAACAAGCATTTGGAAGGTCTATAGCGAAAGCCTAGCTCCATACCAAACTGAAATAGAAACAATATCCCCAGAGTTCACCGAAATCAACTTCATACACATACTCCGTGTGGAAAACCAATTCGCTAACGCCCTGTCCAAATTAGCCTCACTAATAAACATACCCGACAACCTTTTCTCTATACCTATCTGTGTGGAGAGAAGTGAGCAGCCCGCCTATATCCACAACATCGAAACCGATGACACCCCCGAAGAACCCTGGTACAAAGCGATCCTAGACTTCAAAACCAACGACTCATACCCACCTAACACAAACACCAAAAACAAAATAGCCTTAAGAATACAAGCCGCCCACTACATCCTGAACCAAGGGTTACTGTATAGACGAACCGCACAAGGAATACTCCTTAGATGCATAAACAAAACCTAATCCAAAAAAGTCATGGAAGAAATACATGACGGGGAATGCGGACCCCACATGAGCGCACACCTATTAGCCTGAAAAATAATGAGACTAGGCTATTACTAGGTTACCCTAGAGGCAGACCGCCGGTGTCACGTCTGTCACTGTCACAACTGCCAAATATTCGCCAACATCCAACACCTGCCACCATGCCCACTCCACACCACAAAACAACCTGGCCCTTCGCCACCTGGAATAGACATCATAGGAAAGGTACACCCATCTGGAACTGGCGGACACTATTTTATACTAGTGGCCGTTGATTACTTTACCAAATGGGTAGAAGCAGCCCCTTACACCATCCTAACCTCCAAACAAGCAGTCAAATTCCTACAAAACAACATCATCTGCCGGTACGGCAATACCACATGAAATCATCAGCGATCAGGGGGCTCACTTTAGGGCCAACACCCAAAAACTCCTAGACAAATACAAAATCCAATGACATAAATCCTCACCCTACAGACCTCAGACAAACGGGGCTGTGGAAGCAGCAAACAAAACCATCGTCACAATCCTTAAGAAAATGATAGATAACTATCGGGATTGGCCCAACAAAATACCCTTTGCATTATAGGGATACAGAACCTCCTACCGAACACCCACCGGAGCCACACCCTATTACCTAACCTATGGCCCTGAAGCTGTACAACCGATAGAATTTGAAATACCCTCGCTAAGGATACTAGCCGAAAGCGGCATTCCCGAAGAAGAATGGAACCAAAAACGTTACGATGAGCTAGTACTCCTAGATGAGCGTAGAATACACGCACTAACCAACGTGCAAGCCTATCAACAAAGAATACAATGAGCCTTTAACAAACGAGTCAAATCCCAAAACATACATGAGGGAGACCTAGTAGTCAAATCCATTAGAGCACCCCTTCCCGTCGACCCTAGGGAGAAATTCAAATCAAACTGGGCGGGCCTCTACCTCATCAAGAAGATACTCACGGGGAGCGTCGTGATCCTTACTAACCTTGAAACACCCCACATTGATTGAAGATGTCCTATTTATGAGCTTTGCTTAAAGGGATTTGAAATACTACTCATATCAACAAAAGTGCACTTTCTTTTCTGGTTTGCCCATGATAAGAACTCTGCAGTTAAGCGTGCTTGACTGAGAACAATCTTAGGATGGGTGACCTCCTGGGAAGGTTTCCGGGATGCGCACGAGTGAGGACAAAATGTGCTGGAAAGGACTCGTGTTGGTCTGTGGGACCAGTACAAAGCCTGGCGGGCTACCGCAGTTAACATTTCCGGTCCTAGGATTGGGCCGGGGTGTTACAAATGGTATCAGAGCAACCCTGCGACCGTGCATTTGGCACCTAGCGGGGGTGGATTCTGGGTCAGCGGTTATGCTGCCAGGCGCAACGAGGACGTTGCGTTCTTCAAGTGGGAGTGATTGAAACACCCCACATTGATTTAAGATGTCCTATTTATGAGCTTTGCTTAAAGGGATTTGAAATACTACTCATATCAACAAAAGTGCACTTTCTTTTCTGGTTTGCCCATGATAAGAACTCTGCAGTTAAGCGTGCTTGACTGAGAACAATCTTAGGATGGGTGACCTCCTGGGAAGGTTTCCGGGATGCGCACGAGTGAGGACAAAATGTGCTGGAAAGGACTCGTGTTGGTCTGTGGGACCAGTACAAAGCCTGGCGGGCTACCGCAGTTAACATTTCCGGTCCTAGGATTGGGCCGGGGCGTTACAAACCTAGACGGTCAAGAATTTTCAACCCCAACCAACACGGACCAACTTAAACGATACTACCATTAACATCCTAAGCAACCTCGTCCTGGTCTCTAAACTAGGGTGAAAACCCATGCAAAACGCTTAAACAATAATTCGAATCGATAATTGGCATAACGAGTCTAAAGCAAAAAAATCACTCACATCCATTATGAACAACGGACATGGTTTGATTCCATCTAAACACGGATACGTAGGCAATCCTTCCAAGGTATAACCAACAAAAAATAACAAAATCGATTACTCGATTCGCATGCAAATCGAAACCACCCCTATGTTCCGGTTAACGAGTGATTTCAATGACGAAGCACAAACGACGAGCCGAGGACGGGGTGAAAACCCGAAAGGGCGCCCCGGGCAAAATGAAAAAACGAGTTGAGAGCCGTCGTACAAAAAAGAATGACGAGCCGAGGACGGAGTGAAAACTTGAAAGGGCGCTCCGAGCAAAATGAAGAATCGAGTTGCGTGCCGTCAAAAAAAGAGAGCAAAAAAAAAGAAACAAACGAAAGGTGAGTCGAGGACGGAGTGAAAACCCAAAACGGCGCTCCGGGTAAAATAAAGAATCGAGTTGCGAGCCACCACAAAAAAATGTGCTTCTCATGAATGCAAAATTAGTCAAATCAAGCTTTTGTCGAGGCCCTTTACATCAAGCATCCAAAACCCGGTTATCCGGAAAATGACAACGTGTCAAGTAAAACCCTATAAAAACTAGTACAAATATGCCACATAATATAAATTAATATAACATAATACTAAACGGCTGGCCTCTACCGGTCCAACTTCCCTTTTCCCTTGCCATTCGGAAGTGCCTCTTCTGGTCTCTCACCATAGACCTTCAAAATACAGGCTTCCACTTCTGTTTTAGCCGAAGGCGAGCCCAGCCAATCCCACTTCTCCTCCTCGCTCACATTTTCAATATGGGTCTTGTCAGTCTTGGCCCATTTAGATGAACTGGCGGTACTAGGATCGGTAACACTGTCTCTATTCGAGCACTTAGTGACATTAATTCGAGTCGCCTCCTTATCCTTTGGCATCGTGGTTTTACTAACATTCGACTTGCCCTATCCTGGCGGATATCCATAAGCTCCCCGCCGGGAACAAGTAGGGTCAGTCGGTCGAACAGCTTCTATGATACCGAGATGTGAAAACCTCTGTCTCCAAGACACATCCCAAACTCCCTGAGAGAACTTTTCGTCCATGAAAGAGACTTAGGGGCATCTTCAGTAACCTCTGATACAATTCGCCTTACACCTATTGACGCGATAACTCGCCCGGGTATATATACACTTGATCCCTTAAAGACAATATCTACATAGTATGAGTCGACGATGAAAACGGAAACCCAACCTTTCCACTAATATGCCACCACAGATTCTCCACCTGATATCAACCCGCCCTTTAGCCTGCAAGTAGGAAAGCCATCCTTCTTCAGTAAGACCGTCGATCCATCTTACGACCCGTGAAACCTTTGTAGCTATAACCCTTAACGGACAAAGGAGGCTCAATCTAACTAAGCCTCTCTTATAGCCAAACCTGCACGAACCGCGAAATAACGTTAGACTTTCGAACTAAGGCAAGCTTCGAAAAAGGAAATTAATACCCAACATACTTGCAAAATGATCCTAGAACCCCAAAATGGAGCACGATATATCCGTGCACGAGCGTCGAGACACGTGATGAGCTCACCTAGAATAAGCAAAGAAGGCTATCACCCGTGTTCCATCCCCATTACAGCATCCACAACCTAAGGAGTACCCCAACCTTCATGCACCGACACTTCCTCAAAAACATAGTAGCACGCCACCGCAATATTAAGAACCCGCTTACAAGCCAAAGACAAAATATCACGAGAACCTGTCTTTGAGAATGTCCTAATAAGCAACTTTTAGTCAATACCACCCTTCCCAAAGAAAGTTTTAACCTCCTCCAAAGAAATGTCCAAGAAATGATGAAATTGTTCGACAAAAGTATCGTCTCTGAGGGGTATACAAGGTTGAACCGAACACCACCCACCTATAACATCTAGCTCCTCGAGAAGGGGACAAACCTTGCCTCCATGAAAAGCAAAAATATGGTTCTTAGCATCCCAAAAACTAGAGCATGCTAACAACTAGTCATCTTGCACCCTAACCTGCCTCAACGCAATAACCGTAGACAAACCATTAGTCGGACAAACCTCGAGGTCACATTTCCTAAGACGACCCATCCACTTGGTTAAGGCGCTCCCGAAACTCGACGTGACTCAAAGTAATACAAAGAAGCCAAAAGAAACTATGGGTAATCTAGTATGTCTAAAACGAGCACCCATAACTCGCATACATAGCCCTAATCCCACAACAATTAGGAAATTACGGAAAGTTTCCATAATCAGGAATCGGGCCGCCCAAGCCTAGAAGCCCTAGGACCAGGACGCCTGAACCCAAGCGACCCAGAACCAAGCCGCCCAGGCCCAAGCGTCGAAGCCCTGGGACATTAACCTCCCAAACATCCAAATCCCACGCAATCATCCATACTTTACCCAAACAGCAGCTATCACCTGACAACCCCAGACATCAGGAACGACCTCCTGAAGTCACTAAAACCCTTTTCCAGAAAGCCAAAATGCCCACGCGAGAGTGACAAGGCCATACGGACGACACATTTCGCCCGTCAGATCCAGCAGACTTAGACATTTTTTTATTTTCTTTTTAGATTGATAAGCTACCCCACCTAGGCGCGTTGTAGCCTCTAACGGCATTGTCAGTTCGCGTCTATAGCCCAGTACGACACCATCATCAAAGTATAAAAAAGTGGTCTAACTTTTTTCTCAAAAAGTAGTCTAACTTTTTGCGTTTTGCCTAAACATAAATGTTGAGACAATTACACTCGTCTCCTAACACCGAGCACGTGCTCAGTCGAAGCGCTTTAACTACAAACCATTTCTTGCATTTTTGCACATATCGAGTCAAACATTTTAATCGACGCACTATTTGATCCAACTCCCGGCTCAAACTAACGCATTTTAAGAATTCCGAAAAAGCATTTTCGTACTCTCATGCAATCCTAACGCATCTAAAACGTCCTAAACTGCAACGAAATCGCAAACAAACCGAACTTGAAGTGATTACTTGTCATCTAAGTCAACATTTCAAGAGCAAAACAAAACGCAAGACTAACAAATCAATCAAAATACTAAAAATCCAAAATATACAAATTATACAAAATCCAAACACAAACCAAATTTACAAACTAGGGAGGACCCCTAGAGGTTGCGCCGACGGCCAACACAAACTCACCAATGTCGTCATCCAAACCTAGATCCTCCAGCCTAAAAAAAGGAGACTCGGTGCCATCCATGCCCGACAGCATATCTAGGGTGGCTATCTCGAGGATTCCTCCCACGTCCTCGGTAGCACCCGTGGCATGACCCTCAACCTCAGCCTTAGCCTCAACCTCCCTCTCCGCCTCAGTTCCTAGCCTAGCCTCACCCTGTGCCGAGGTCACGCCCTGAGTCCGAACCAGCTGCTCCTTAAGCTTGACGATCTCATTATCCTGAGATTGCAGGAGTGACAACAACTTTGCCTCTTCCATTTCGAGCTCGGTCACTCGAATACCAACTGCCTCACCATATCCGGAACATTCTGCAAATACACCTATGCTTTAAGGAAAAAGCACAACCAGCCTAGAAAACCGACCCTAGAAAACGCATACTTACCGATCGAGGTTCCGAAGTATCACGGGAACAGGCAGCAGCCACCCTCGACGCGTAGGTCCGGAAGCAGTTGGCAGTCTGCCACAACCGCTGATGGGAGATCGACGAAGCCTGAAAGACAAAACCGAACAAATTAGTCAAACAAAACCTAACCCTTAGATCCAAATTCAAGGCAAATCCCAAAACTTACCCGGTATACCCGGTCACGCCACTCCATCCCAGCCTCCATCTCCTCAGCGGAACACGGGGGAAGAGGCTCTGTAAAGGCTACCTCAGCCGCATCGACCCTGAGCAGCGTCAAGGGGAAGTCTGGGGGCTGAACAACATCAGTCGGATCACCCAGCCGAAGAAAAGCGAACCGTTCAAAATACAGGCATATACTAAACCATAGAGCAAAACGAATAATAAAACTGAGTACTCACCACGAGGTGGTGGCAAGCTAGCCGCTGGCAAACGTGAGATAGATAGGAGGCACCAGGTGCCAGTAGTGCATCACCTTCTTCTCTGTCCCTACCCTCGCGGACCTCTGCGGCGGTCGGTGGTCTAAACAGGGTCCGGGAAGGATCAACCGGTACCCTAAAATCGTCATATAAACACTGACGCACCAACCTTTTGCCCAAATACCACACCGAGCGAAACAACGTAGGAAGGAGCATCCTCCTGTAGCTCCTGGACCTCAACTCCGCCCCCACATACTCGGGTAGACCCTCATAGTCAGCCCATGGATGGGCCACAAACTACATAAACAAAATCGACACTTCAATAATCCTAAACTTTGGGGGCAATTAAGCAAAACAAACCGTTAGAAGGAAACTTACATCTTCAAGGCGCAGCTGGTTCACCAGCACATTCTCCGACGAGTAGTGACTCGTCGTGCTCTTAGCCTGAGCCAACCTCCACTCAATCCCCGCCGAAAACCTAACCGGACGAGCACGCACCGTCTTAGGTGCCACTCTCTCGAAGTGGTCGGTAATGTGCGAACTCAATAGAGCATGGGACGTATTGTAAGCCTCACGCTCCAAACAATCCCTAATCCAGCCCCGGACCTTGTCACTATCTAACTTAGGGCCCTCAGCAGCCCATCTAATCATCTCCGGACCCTTGGGGAAACCCGCAATAACCCCGAAATCCTCCAAAGTCATCCTGACCTCCTCAAAAGTCATATGGAAGGTCAAGGTAGTGTCGTGAAAGTGATTTATCACCGCTCTAATCACCATAAGGTTGCACTTGGTCTTGCAACCTACCAACCGGGCCCAGTGCCCGACCACAGGACCCAAGTCGTCCTCACGATAATCCCCTTTGCCGAGGGACTAACCTTCTGAGAATAGATCTCTAAGCACGTAGTAAAACCCGAGAAGGTCCTCATCGGATCTGGGGGCTGCAAACCGAGATAATACAAGCATAAACAAACCAAACCAACCTAAACCAAAATTAAAACCTAAACTAATAAGCACGAGTCAAGGTACTCACCAGACCATTCTTGATACGGCTAGAGACGTGCAAATCAGGATGAAACAACAGCCAATGACCGTCCCAATCCCGAGCCCAAAAGGGGTCGTCATAACCAACCCTCCTCACCCTCGTTGGCAGGATCCGGGAAGTGGGACCTCCTTGCAACCGTCACAGACTATCTACGCCTCGTGACCCTATCAAAGTCGGCCTCATTTATGGCCCTTGGCTCACGACGATGCGAAGGAACGCTTCGTCGCCTCTTACGAACCCCCCGGGGAGTCGGCAAGCTTGTCCTGACGGCCTCACCACTTGTACTAGTCAAAGGAGCTCCCTCGGGACACTCAGTGTCATCTCTAGATGCAAAACTGAGCAAAAAGCAAAAAATATACACACTACTACAAATGAGCACTTGGGCCACGGCTGAATTCGTGGCAAAAGTGACAAATTTTCGTGGCTAAAGTACTTTGCCACGGAAAGACCATTCGTGGCGCAAGTGGCCGTGGCAAATAATAGCCACGGGAAAAAAAATCGTGGCAAGTATTGATTTTTTTGCCACGGAGTCTCCTGTGGCTAGAATTAGTTTTTTGCCACGGATTATCCCGTGGCTAATTATGTTTGTTGCGAAACATTTATTCCGGTGACAAAATATATAATAAATTAATAACTGTAAGAATTCTCTACCCCTAGTTTAGGTCTGGAACAGTTACTAGCTTTATTATTTTATTTCCCCATACGCATCGAAGAGCCTTCCCAAGAGGTCACCCATCTTAACACTACTCTCACTCAAGTACGCTTAACTGTGGAGTTCTTATGCCCAGCTACCAGAAATGAAATTGAACTTTATTGACATAACCATTGGTTTGAATTCTTTTAAAGTGATGTTTTTTTTTCACAAACTACATTTACTTTTAAGTAATAATTTTTTTCCCCTCTGATTTACATATTATGATTAAAAAATTATTATTCCAGAGAAAAAAAAAGTTTCGAAGTTGGTTTTCGGACTCATGATTTCATTAATTTATTGATATTTTTATTTTAGTTTCTGTTTTCCACGTTCTTTTATTGCTAGTTCTTTTGATATGTTTTTTTTCGTTACCGGTCGTAATTTTATTTCATCAGTTTTTTATCCTAATTGAGTTTTCTCTTGCCTACATCAAGTTTTACCCGAATTTTATTTTTCATTAAGTAAATTTTATTTTAAATTTATTTTTTAAAATATCTTCCAAATAATATTATAGAACAGTTATTAAATTAAACAGTTGACGATAAATTAATTTTGGATTTTATCACTATTAGTCCTTAATCATTAGATTTGCTTACTTATATTTGTTAATTATTTGATTTTTTCACTTATACCTCTCTTTTTTAGAAAAATTATTTTGACTGGTTATTGAACTTAGGCACGACTTTCTAATACATTAAAGTTTCTTCCAAACCAAACAACCTGAAAGACAATTAATTTACAAAAATAATTATTGTTTTCGCAATCAAAGTTAATTCCATAAACAAATATAGAACGAATAAAATTCTGAAATATACGAGTTTAATAAAGCGGTTTTTTTCACACTGAAAATATTGTAAGAAAATCAATAATTTGGAAAAAAAATCATGCTTAGTCACTTTCTTTTTAAGTTTTTTTGTCTTAAAAAGAAGTGCATTACATGTGAAAAAATTAATTAATTAAACGGTAAAAATGAAAGAGTCTTAAATAATATTACACGTCTCAATGATAGATGATCAATCACATACTTATTTTACTTGATATGCTATGTACGCCACATTTTAGCTAGCATATATTACACTATGTAAATGTTAGTTGTCTTTCAAAAGTCATACTTAAGATTATAGAATTTTAATAAAACATATTGTCAAATTAAGAGAAATCAATTACTTCAAAAATGATGATTAGTAAAAAAATCAACAAATTAGACAACCAAAGTTTTCGTGTATTTAATTTTACAAAAAATCAATTTTTTTCTTAAAACTAAATAAAATAATACCAATTTTTTATTAATAAAATATTTTGAGATTTAGTATTTTTTTTTCATATTATCTTTAACTTTGAATTTTAATGAATTTTTTAAGATCAATATTTGACACTCGGCTTAACTTGAAAGTAATTTGATTAAAGCTTAGAGAACCATTAGCCACATGCTTTTGTTAAATCTGTGGCTAAAAAATAATTTCACCACAGAAGTTAATTATGTCATGGCTAAATAATATTTGCCACTAAATAAATTCGTGGCTAAATATATTTTTGCCACGGGTATGACATCTTTCGTGGCACGAGTGATTATTGGCCACGACTTTAATAAAATTCGTGGCGCAAGTGAATTTTTGCCACGGGAAAAAATGTTCCGTGGCATATTTTTTTTCCCAAGTAGTAAATCAAATTTTTCCCGTGGCTGGGTAAAATTTAGCCACAAATAACAAAATCTCGTGGCATAATTTGTGGCGCAAGTGTCAATTTGTTGTAGTGACACCTTAAGTCAGGTCAAAGCAGCACAAACTGGTCAAAATAAGCTCAAAATTTCGGACAGAGATATCGAATTTTCGAAAGACCCACTAGCACCCATTTTCGACCCCGGTCACAATAAAAGTGGTTTCGGGAAAATCCGACATCGTTACGGTATCATTTGGTCCGTCGTAAGTCACACAAACCCTCACGGAATGACCTATAGTGCATTCTGACTCACAAGGGTCAACATGGAAGTCACCCATAACGTCACAAACACTAATCAAGTGAAATTACGAAGGTCAAGTACGGGAATAACCTTGAAAGTGATCCCTAAACCATAATATTTCGAATTTCCCCCATGGGAAGCCATTAGTGCACCTCAAAACTTTCTATCAAGCTAATAACTACCCTATCAAGCTCTATTCGATCCTAATTTAACAATGGGACCAAGAGTAAGCATCAAAACCTAGCGAATTCAAAAATGACCAAATCGATTTTAGGGTTTAAGCAAAATCGACCCACAATCAATCTAACTAAGCGCAAATCAACAATAGGCGAGTAAGGAACACTTAGCCGAGGTCGACATAATTGTGTATGGCAAAAATCGAGATGGAAATCGGTTGAATGAAATCGAAAACTCGAGATTGGGTCGAAGGGTGTCTCGCATCGGGATATTAAGACGAATAAAGCACCCCCCTTTCTCTTCACCGATTTTAAACAAACTCGTTCCTCAAAATCCCAGGCGCCCCAAGTCAAGCGTCCTTGTTTTGGAATGCTGGGGGCAAGGCGTTCGAAAATTGAGGCGCACAAGGTCCCGCGTCTGATTATTCAGCTCAAAGCAAAAATGGGAACAAGTGGGGCGGGTACCCAATAACCTTAAGGCGCACCCTCCTATACTAAACAAGATAAGCAAGAACATGACAGTTTACTACCCCCAACAGATAAAGCAAGCCTCCAAACCACCTCCAATCGAAATCGGCCCCGAAAAAATAATAATAAAGTAAACAAACATGAAAACCTCTAGCTAACGAGACCACTCATACCTAAGCACGTGACAGCCCAAGCCAAGCAATTCAATTCAATTCAATTCAACTCAATTCAATTCATATTAATTCAATTCAATTCAACCAAATTCAAGTTCAAGTTCAAGTTCAAACTCGAGTGAATCCTAACACACTCAAAAATTTAAAATTCGTGAGCCTAACGAACACCAAAGCATTCTGAAGGCAATTCAAGTTCAAGTTCAAGTTCAAGTTCAAACTCGACTGAATCCTAAAGTACTCGAAAATTTTAAACCCATAAGCCTAACGAACCCCAAAGCATTCTGAAGGCAATTCAAGTTCAAGTTCAAGTTCAAACTTGAATGAATCCTAACACACTCGAAAATTTAAAATCCGTGAGCCTAACGAACCCTAAAGCATTCTGAAGGCAATTCGAGTTCAAGTTCAAACTCGAGTGAATCCTAAAGTACTCGAAAATTTTAAGCCCATAAGCCTAACGAACCCAAAGCATTATGAAGGCAATTAAAGTTCAAGTTCAAGTACAAACGTGAGTGAATCCTTAAGCATTCGCAAATTTTTAAACTCGTGAGCCTAACGAACCCCAAAGCATTCTAAAGGCAATTCAAGTTCAAGTTCAAGTACAAACGCGAGTGACTCCTTAAGCATTCACAAATTTTTAAACCCGTGAGCCTAACGAACCCCAAAGCATTCTGAAGGCAATTCAAGTTCAAGTACAAACACGAGTGAATCCTTAAGTATTCGCAAAATTTTTAAACCCGTGCGCCCAACGAACCCCAAAGCATTCTGAAGGCAATTTAATTCAAGTTCAAGCCAATTGAAGTTCAAGTTCAAGTTCAACTCGAATAAATTCATTTCAACCCAATTGCGACTCAAGTCAAATCCTAAAGCAAAAGACAAAACCGAAATCAACTCAACCATCCGCCAAGGATATTAAAATCTGAGCTAAGACACCCAATAAAGAATTAAGCAAAAAATTCATCAACACTAAGCAACCGAAAGCAAGATGAGCAATCCCAGATCCGAGCATCAACCGGCAACCGTAGGCAAGGAGGTCAGGCATGATTTATAAGCCTTGGCTGACGAGCCTCAAATATGTAGTCTAACGGACTTAAAACGACCCGACCGGAGAGCCACCAGGTCGTAATCCTTGATTGACCTGGGTGGCTATACTTTGACTTTCACCTTGTCCAAGCTTCAGTCAATGTGGGGGCTTCTGTAAACACCCAAATTTTGACCTGGTGGCTGCAGAAGTGCCCGACAAACACCCGATGACGATCGGACTGCAACGCGACGCGAAATTACGATGTTTTAGATAGTTTTTCCATAGAACGGATCAAATAATTACTTGGAAAAATTAATTCGACATAAAGTCAGCCTTAGTCGTGTCATTACGGTCGCGTCGACAATAATTAGAGTCAATTCCAACACCAGGACCCCGAATCGGTCCCAAAATATGCAAAGTCAAACCCGAGTCAACGCGTCATGCCGAGCAAACCTCGAGACACGCGCCCGAAGCCCACCCGGCGCTTGACGCGCTAGGAAACGGAAACCCTTAACCCCCAAGCAAAGCAAAGATACGCATCTTCTCCATTTTGGAAAGTTTTGAAATCTGATCTTTAAAATTCCAGGCGTCTCAGTCTTCACGCGCATGACACCAGGCAAATGAGTTCTGGTGCGCCAGAGCTCGAGCGTTCTAGAGGTTGATTTGAACAGCGCGAGCAACTATAAATACCCCCTCACTACATTCATTTCAACACACACCTCAACGAATTCGTGAACTACTTCTCTCACAATTCGCTCTCCCACTCTTCTTCTCAAACTTAGGTTGCACTCTGACACTAAGTACGATCCACTCGATCATTTTTCCGATAAGCGAATCGACGCTACTCCTCACCTCGAGCACCCCACTCGAACCGAGGAGCATCCGTGCTCGACGAGCCATCCCCGAGTATAGCAGCGAAGCTCTGCCGCATTCACCGCAGAATCAGCTGTAGTAGCGAAGCTCTGCCGAATTCACCGCAGAAAAAGCTTGGAGGATCCGCATCGAAGTCGAATCGTCACTAGGTTGTCATCTAAACAAAACTTTACATTTCTGTACTTTTATTATGCACTTCGATAATGTCAAATACGAACACTAGGTCCATGACACGTCCTAAAACACGTAACGTCCTCAACTTCAACCATAAGCACTAAAAGACCTTAACTAAACCCAAGTAGTTCCGACATCCGTTCTCAACCATCTACGCATAGTTTTTCGCTTAGTGTACACTCCGAGGGTGCAACTCCTCACTATGTGATTTACTTACGTTTCGCATATACAGCTTTCGTATGATTTACCGATTTTATGACCCTATAAACGCATGATAAATCACCTAACACGGAATTCAAAACGTAAATAAACTAAAACTGAACAAAGTGATGGTCGGGTTCCGCATTAATCCTGGTGCTCACCATACGTGGTTCGATGCATCCCTATTAATACCGAACCGATGCATCTTAAGCAGAATACCAGGTAAGGTATACCACGAGAATGACTAATATTCATATTATCGCGTTAAATATGATTTGCTAATACGTATAATACTTAGTACTCTCTACTCTCCTATGTGCATCTTTTCATGGCCTGCTTATCACGTGAAATCGCATGCAAAGAATGTAAACATAACTACTTCGACGACAAAAGTTTACTTGTCCTTAAACAACTACATAGCAAAGGCATAGGGTTAAACCAACGGATGTTATCATACTTCTGCTACAATTGAGGAATAAATTTATCAGCCCACCGATTGGGTGTCGATGTCTAACAGACGTTGGCTTCCCAATACGTACACTCACCCCTTACTCAGAATCGACGGTTTCCGGATGTCCAAAACTATTGAATATGAGAGTCATTCCTGGCATGGAGTGCTTAAGGGTAAAATTCTTTATCTTTAGGTCCCATGCCACTCGACTTTGAGCCGGCTAAGGATCAAAGTTGACTTGAACAATTTCCGAGTCCCCATAATTGACTCGGTGGTGACTCCACAAATCGGCAACGAGTTTGGTTCACTAAAAATGTCTTCTTACCAAACATATCGGCCTTTAAACATTTACAACCACGTCTTGATCGATTCTAATGGAAACACCGGTGCCTACACCCGTCTAGTACCATCCGAATCGTCATCTAAATCGAGGTCCGACACATCGCCCCGAACGCAAGATCGGATCGGCCTCTGACCGGAAGGGGGCCACGTGGGTGGCCTCCGTGACAAATCGGAAGGACCCGCGTGGGGCGCCGGGCGGTGCGGACGTGCGTCCACAAGAGGTGTGTCTTTTTCCTGAAGAAATTGCGGTTGTGGGCGGTTGGTGCCCTGAGCTCGTCCTGGCATTCCTCCGTTCTATCCTGATCCGAGGAGGAGGTTGAGGGAGTTTCTCGGTCTGTCTCATGCTGAGGCAGACCGGATGGTGCAAGGAAATTCCGTTTCCCTATTGACCTGGCTGAAAAATTTATGAACGTCAGGGACGTGAGAATTACTGCTTCTCATAGGCGCAGGGCCTTCGCCTTCTGTATGTTGCATCGGTATGCTTTTAAGGGGGGGGGGGTGGAGGCTGACTCTTGGTTGGGTCAGATTAGGCTGATTGGCATGGTTGATCAGATGGAGACGGGTCACAGCCCGACTTAGCTGATAACGGGAAAGATCATTATGGGTCTCGACGCTAGGAGAGTTGATCCGGGCCGCCAATTGATGGGTAGTATCCGCTTTTTTCAGGTATACGTCTTGCTTTTTTTTTCGCGAAAACCTGACGTATACGGGTCACTCGACCGAGTAGACCCGTCACTCAATCGAGTGACCTCGGTAAAGACCACCTGCCTGGTTTTAGAGGGGCTACTCGATCGAGTTTGCTATGGTACTCGACCGAGTGCCTTCTATCGAACCCCATATTCACTTACGGAAGCTTGTATTTTCTACCTTGTCAGATTTGGTTGTACAAACGTTTATCGATCATGGAGCCTCCCATGAATGTACCCAATTACCATAGCAGCCAGGTTAGCTCGAGGAGGCAACGTATAAGTTTGAGTCATGATATAAACCGAACTTATTGGGACGAGGAGCTCGTTTTTCATGGTGGTCCTTTTATCAGGTGGAATGTCGCTTGGTGGTTCCTCTCGAAATTGACAGGGCTGGCTAAAAGGGACCAGGTCCGATATCTCGTGGTCCTATCGCTTGATTAGACTAGTCATATTTACCCGGACCGCATTCTAAGGCAGTTCGGTTCATCTCAGCGAGTCTCGAGGCTAGGGCCATCATCAGCATTTCGCTCCAATTGACGGACGCGATGTGTGATACATGGTTACAAAAGTGGTACACCCGTGCCATTTGGACCATACCCAACCCTTGCCATTCCGCTTGGGTTTCTGAGTCGTATCAGAAGTGGACTTCCGAGGAGTCGGATGAGGCTCGCAAAGCTTTGAAGGTCGATGAGGCCTTTGACTTGGTTCGCCGGAAGACGGCGAAAGACAACAGAGGTTTCTACGATGAAGGAGAGACTCCGGCTACTCTGGTTCGATTGGAGTCGGGTCTTAAGTCACAAACTAAGACTCGAACTAGGGATGCCGGTGCTAGCGACGTGTGGGGGCGACTGAGCCCCCAGACTGACTTAGAGAACAGGCTCGGGCCAAGACCGTCGGCCTGAAATCGACTGGGCCCGCGTGACCGGTTGCCTGAAAGTGTGAGGTCTCGACTTGGGCCAATTGAAGTAATCGAGAACCCAAGTTCGAAGAATGGGTTCGGGCCAATGAAGTTCCCGTAGTGATTTGAGAACGCTCACCTCCGTCTCGTTGTCAGTGGACGGCCAAAGAGGTCAAGGATAAGGGTAAGGGCAAGATGCCCTGAATACCCGAGTTCTTAGTTTTTATTATTTATTTTTTTTGGTAAAATGTGAATTTTATAAAATCTCGGCATCAAACATACATTTTAGGAGTTAAACAACTCCATAAACACCAACACACACGGGGAAAAAGAAAGAAAACAAAATCAGCTCGTTACGAGCCTATCAAGCCAATTTTTGTCCCGTCTGTGAGTCTCGCCTTTAATCTGAGTCCAACATCTTCTTTTAACTTCTCGTCGTATCTCCTCAACGCACGTTTTTTGGATGTTGAATGGCGAAATTATGCCTGCTATTGTTTCTTCGCTTCCAAACGTGATACATTGTTGCGTTTATACAGCTATTTATCGTGCCTATCTTCAATCTCGACCAGCGTCTACTCAGTCGCCATTGAATAAGGTCCGTCTCAGGGATTCGAATATTTAGTCAACTGTTAATCTCCTCAAGCACCATCCTACTATAATGACAAGAAAAGAAAAGATGCTTCAAGTTTTCTTCTCCTCGACCGTATAAGCAGCATAGTGAGTCGTTAATAATGCCCAGCTTGAGTATTTTGTCTTTCCTGTTCAGACCATTCTGGTGTACCATCCACGCTAGCATGGAATGCTTCGGTACTGTCCATTTGGTCCAAACCAAATGATGCCATTCCACCTCCCTTGAAAGTGGGAGCAACTAGTTATACCCTTTCAATATAGTATATTGTCGCCCAGGTAGATTAACCCATTCCTTCTGTTCATACGCCTTATTCAGCTTGGTTCTGAATTTGCACACTTTCTTCCACATCCAATTCGCGTCTGTAGGAGGTTTGTAGTCCTCCCAACGTTTCCCTTTCAGATAAATGGAATGAACCCACTTTACCCAAAGCTTATGTTTGCATTGCTTTACCCACCAAACTAGCTTACCGATCGCAGCTTTATTCCAAATGAGGTCATTCTTAAGACCCAATCCGCCGCCTTTCTTGTGGTTGCAAATCTTCGCCCAGGCTATGGTAGGCGTTCTAGTGAATTTCGCACCCCCATCCCATAGGAAGTTCCTACAAATCGATTCAATCTTGAAGATAAGTCCTTTAGGTAGGATAAAAATAGAAGCCCAATACGAGTGGAGTGTCTTAAGAACAACTTTCACGATTACGAGTCTCCCTGCATAAGATAGTTTTTTGGCTCCAACGATTCTGATCTTCTCCAGGATTTTATCTATAATGGGCTGGCAGTCTTTGATCAGAAGTTTTGATGGTGTAATCGGCACCCCCAAATACTTAAAGGGTAATCGGCCCTCTGTACAACCTGAAATCTGGGTAATGTCAGTCTCAGCTCATATGACACTCCATTGAAGAACACATTCGATTTCCCCTTGTTTTTTATTATTTAAGTAGTACTATTATTTATTCGTAGTGTCGTGTGCTTTTTTTTGAATTTTGAATTTTTTTAATTTCCTGAATTTATCGGTTTTTAGTAATAAATAAAGGAAGTTTATTAGTTAAACCGTTCTTGTCTATTTTCTCGATTATAGTGGTTGTGCCCTTTTGAGGGGTTGCCTACGTATCCACAATTAGCGGAATCAAACCAAACGTAGTTCGGGCTTCTGTAAATTTGCTATCTAGAAATACACCAAGACTATTGGTTCGAGATGTTTACGACAGTAGGATAAATAATCCTAGCTTATTGACTTGCTTTTGAAAGTTTATGTAAAAAACCAATTTTGATAAACTTTTGCTAATGACATTGAGAAAAGAGGTTAGGGGTAGTAACGCTTCAGCTGGTCTAGGTTGGTCAGGTTGACGAATTCATTCCCGTCCAGATCCGTCAGCTTCACAGCTCCGCCTGATAGAACCTTTTTTACCAGATATGGCCCGGCCTAGTTGGGTTTGAATTTTCCCCTCGGGTCTACTGGTAATAAAGCTTGAATGGACTTGAGAACCAAGTCCCCTTCTTTAATGTTCCTGGGCCTCACCCTTTTGTTAAAGGCCCGTTGGATTCTCTTCTGGTAAATCTGAATATTATTGAGGGCACGAGATCGTCGTTCGTCTAATAGAACTAACGAGTCGTATCGTGCTCGGACCCAATCGACTTCAGGTACTTTACTTTCTAATAGAATCCTGAGTGACGATACTTCCAACTCGATTGGCTGTACTGCTTCCATCCCGTATTTCAGGTAATAGGGCGTGGCACCGGTTGCGGTGCGGATCGATGTCAGGTATCCCCATAGAGCAAAAGGTATCTTATCGGGCCAGTCTCGATAATTATCAGCCATCTTTTTTAGTATGGTGACAATTGTTTTATTAGCTGCTTCTACCGCTCCATTTGTTTGGGAACGGTAGGGTGAGGATGTATGCCTCTGAATCTTGTATTTGGTTAACAGGACCATTGTTTCATTCTGAAAGTGGGTCCCGTGATCACTAATAAACTCATGCGGGATCCCGTGTCGGCATATTATCTTGTTCTGGATGAACTTAGCAACATGCTTGGCATTGAGAATACGGTAAGATTCTGCTTTGACCCATTTAGTGAAATAGTCGATAGTTACCAAAATGAAGCAGTGTCCACCTGTACCGGAGGGATTTATTTTTCGGATTTGATACCCCATGTCGAAAACGGCCAAGGTGACGTCATGGTATATAGGAAAGATGACGGCATATGTTGCACGTTGGCAAAGATTTTACAGTTATGGCAAGGTTTGACATACTGCCTGCAGTCGGTTTCCAAGTTGTTCCAGTAATATCCGAGCCTCATAATTTTTCGTACTAACATCTGGGCATTCATATGCGGACCGCACTCGCCGTCATGTACTTCGACCATACCCTTTTCAGCCTTGATCATATCGACGCACAGGAGAAGAGCCCCCTGTGCCGTCTTTTTGTACAGTTGCCCTTTGTCGGTACGGATAAACTGGGTGGCTAGTCTTCGTAGGGCTTTCCTGGCCCGACTGTCGGTTCTGGGATGATTCTCCCGTCAACAAGTATGTTAAAACAGCCTGATACCATGGCTCGGGATCAGCTATTTCAATGTCTTCGATGGCGTGGATATATGTCGGCTCGGACCGTCTTTCGACACAAATCGGCATACTGGTCAGGTGATCGTGAATGTTCAGTAAAGATGCCAATTTTGAGAGTGCATCTGCAAACTGGTTTTCTTCCCGAGGCAGGTATATATATATTCTACCTTTCGGAATTGTTTCTCGAGAACCCTTACTCGCGCCTGGTAGGCCACGAGGTTGGCGTTCCGAGTTTTCCATTTCTGGATTGCTTGATTAATGACCAAGGATGAGTCACCGTGTACCCGGAGATTTGTAACCCCTAAATCGACGGCGGCTTGTAACCCATGGATGCATGCCTCGTACTCGGCGGCGTTATTAGTAACGTCGAAGTCCAACTTGATGGACACAGGAGTATGTTTCTCTTTTGGCGAGATTAAAATAATCCCGACTCCGAACCCTCGGAAATTGGATGCCCCATCGAAATATAGATCCCATGTTTCTGTATCAGTATGGAATATATCTTCGGCTGAGAAGGACAAAGTGTCGGTGTGTCCTTCTTCGGTTACGGGACTATCGGCGAGAAATTCGGCTACTACCCGGCCCTTAATAGCTTTTACTTGCACGAACTTCAGGTCGAACTCGGCCCACATTAGAGTCCATTTAGAAATTCTGTCGTTGAGAATGGGCTTTTCGAAGAGGTATTTGATGGGGTCCATCTTGGATAATACCTGTACTTCGTAGGTGAGCATATATTGTCGAAGCTTCTTAGTGGCTCAGACCAGAGCAAAGCACGTTTTCTCGAGCATAGTATATTTGCATTCATACTCTAAATTTTTTTGTTGATGTAATAGATAACTCGTTCTTCTGAGTCAACTGTCTGTGCTAGCATAGCCCCCATGGCTGTCTCGGTCGTTGTTAGGTATAACGACAAAGGCAAACCGGGTTGAGGTGGCATTAAGACTGGCGGAGCAGACAGGATTTCTTTGATTTTGTCGATAGCCGCTTGACATTTATCGTCCCACAATGTTCGTTCCCCCACTTTCAGTTTCTTTAAAATTGGTTCACACACCATGGTCAGTTTGGAGATAAAACCGACTGATATATTGAACTTTCTAGAGAAATCCCCTTATTTCTTTTTCGGTTTCAGAAGGCTTCATCTCGGTAATGGCTTTGTTTTTTGCTGGATTGACTTTGATGCCACGTTGGCCAAGAATGTGACCCAGTAATTTGCCAGATGTTACCCCGAAACTGCATTTTTGAGTGTTTACTCTCATGTTCTATTTGCGTAGTCAGGTAAAGAATTTCCTTAGGGCAGTTATGTGCACGTCCCGATCTTTGGATTTGACGATCATGTCGTCTACGTAGACTTCTACTTCCTTATGCATCATGTCGTGCAATAAGGTTGTAGCCGTCCGTTGATACGTGGCCCCGACATTAATGAGACCAAACGGCATGACGGTATAGCAGTAAGTACCCCAAGGTGTAGTGAAGGTGGTCTTACTCATATCTTCTTCCACCATCTTGATCTGGTTATACCCGGCATACCCGTCCATAAATGATAGAAGAGCATGGTCACCGGTATTGTCCACCAATATATCGATGTGTGGTGACGGAAAATCATTTTTTGGGCTTGCCATGTTAAGATCCCGAAAATCCACGCATACGTGCACCTTACCGTCCTTTTTAGGAACCGACACGATGTTCGCGACCCAGTCCGGATATTCGGACAACTGTATGAAGCCGACCTTGAACTGTTTATCGACTTCTTCTTTGACTTTGAGGGACCATTCGGGCCTCATTCTACGGAGTTTCTGCTTAACCGGTGCACCTGTATTTGATTGGTATGTGGTGCTCGACTATTTCTCGGTCTATCCCCGGCATGTCCATGTAGGACCATGTGAAGACGTCTTTAATTCTTGGAGAAGGCTTGTGAACTGTTGTCTCTCCTCTGGATCTAAGGATAACCCTAACTTAAGCATCTGGGACTCTAAGGTTGTTCCCACATTAACGGACTCGGTTTCCTCGATTACCGGATTTTGGGACTCCTTTTGCTCTAACTGCTCGATCAAATGTGGAGGTAGGGGTACCCGTTCGTCGGGTTTCTCAATGTCATTGCATAAAATATTTTTGAAACCAGAATTAAAAAGAGAAAAGTCGTAAGCAGAACGGTTGTTATTATTGATTGAAAATTTAGAAAAAAGCTCGAAAAGAACAGCCATCTGATCATTGGTCAGTGGCGGGATAGGTAAGGCGCTCGGTACAGACCCCGAAGCACCAGCAGGAGTAACTAAATGGAGAGGGGTTACAGGAGTAACTCTAGCACCAGACCCCCTAGACTCGACCTCAGACTCTGACTCAGACTCCGACTCGAACTCAGACTCAGAAGCAGACATGTCTCCGTCCCCGGTGACTAGCTTGTAGATTCTTCCCTGAATGTCAGTCCACTTGACAGTCTTCCTCCAAGCCCTGTTTCCCGTATTGCATCCAACATCCGAGATCAGCTTTGTTGGGTCGAACTTGTTGCTACGGAGGATGAGGTTGACCAGGTCTTCCTTTGGAATCGGGGCTATTGTGTCTTCCCCGAAAAGTAACCCCAACGCAAGCTACTGTAGCATAACCGAGGCCGAAGTGAGACTCTTTGTCCTTAAGGACCTCGATAATCTTCCCAGCTGGAAGATAAGGTCTGGAGGTAGCCCCCGGAAAGTACCCCAAATTCTATAGCATCGTGTCGATGCTAGTGGTGAAGTAGGGCCTGAAGAGGTAATCCTCCTCGATCATCCCCACGAAATTGAACCCTCAAAGGTCTGTGCAGCCCGCGGCGTTGCACCTAGCCACGGTCATAGGGGTTGCCTCCAAGGTGATGACACTATCATGCAGGGGCAACTTGATTTTTCGGTGGAGGGTGGAGGATACCCCTTTGACAGCGTGGATCCATGGCCTCCCTATGAGCAGACTGAAGGAAGAGGTGACGTTGATCGACTGGAATTCCAGCTCCTTTTCTACTGGGCCCATTATGATTGTCAGTTTTATGGCAGCAGCTACCGACTTTGGGCTCCCATCAAAAGCCTGGATGGTTTGAGCAGTCGGAATGTAGTCAGCCTTGGTAATGCTGAGGGCTTTGGCGGTCCATAAGGGAAGGACGTTGACCATGGACCCGTCATCAATTAGGGTCATCAGGAGGTACTTCCCCCCGACAAATCACCGTAATATAAAGGGGGCTAAATTGTGGGAAGCCCCGAACGGTGGCAGATTGGCTTCAGAGAAGGTGATCAATGGGCCTCCTTCCTTAGCTTTGCCCTTTAAGTCGGGTAGGATCGTGGTTAACATTTCACCAGAGGTAACCAGGGAGTCGATCTTAATTTGATCAAGAGCCTTAGTAAGTGCCTCTCGATGTTCTTGCGAGCTAACTAAGAGTTACCATATAGTGAGGTCAACTCGGGTCTTCTTTAGTTGTTTTACGAGAGTCGTTTCGGTGGTTTGCTCTTCAGGGGTGACTTCCGTCCTGGCTGGCTCAGTGACGGTCGTTGAGACAGGGGTATCCCTAGAGCTAGTAGCTTAGTAGGGAAGATCAGATTTGGCGAGGTGGTTACTGGCTAAGACCTTGGACTTAACCTTTCGGATTTCCTCGGGGGTAAAGGGGACAGCTTCCCCTTTGACAAGGTACACATCGTCCTCATCGTCAAAACGGATCCCGTTTACTTGCGGGATGAAAGGAAAGATAAGATGGGAACAGTCGATCACCTCCCAGGTAAATATAGCATGGGAGATGAAGGGATTGTCTTTGTTACTCGGTTTCTCCCCGGGTAACGGGATCTTACCACTCTCGATCAAGTCCTGAATAAGATGCTATAGTTTCCAACATTTTTCAGTATCGTACTCATTGCCCCGGTGGTATTGGCAATAGGCTTGTGCATTATAGCTTTTGGACCGTCGGTTAACTGAAACTTTAGGAGTTGGGCCTATCGGTTGGATTAGGCTCTTTAAAAATAGCCTTTGTAAGGCGTAAGTATGGGTAGTACCTGTATCAGTGAATACCCGAGGTGGGGTATTCTTCTTGGACGAGGCATCTAATAGATTGACCTCATCAAAAATGTTGCGGGTTGCAGCTGGGGCCTTAGCAGTTGAGGAAGAGGCCCCTTGGTAACCTTTGCCAGAGGCCTTAGTTAGGCCCTCTAGCCTCAGATCGTCTTCAATCCTCATACCCATTTCAGTAAGGGTGGTGAAATTGGGTATGACAGCGTACCGGAGATGAACCCGGTAGGAGGGGATGAGGTTCTTGACAAAGGCCTTCACCAGAGTTCTCTCGCTAGGCTTATCGACCAGCTTCACACTTTCGGCCCTCCAGCGTTGAAGGTACTTAGTAAAGCCTTCTTTGGGCTCCTGGGCCATAACCTCCAGGGAGCGCGTGGTGGTTTGGATCTCGGTATTATCAGCATAGTTCCGAGCAAATTCCGTAGCCACATCATCCCAAGTTGAGTAATTTTTCTAGTCTAGCCTATAGTACCAGGCCCGTGGGTGCTTCTCAAGGGACGCAGCAAAAAGAATCTTGAACATGGAAGAATCTACCCCTTGATAGCCATAAATTCCTTGAAGGCCCATACATGTAGTAACGGGTCTTGAGTTCCCTCAAACATTGGCAAACCTGTGAGATTCAGGTTTGCGGGCAACTTCTCGTTCACTGGGGCGTACTCACGGCAATTTTCCTGATGGATGTTGTTACTCCTAGATAGCTGGACTTGTTCCTCTAGTCGGCGCACTGTGCTAACTAATTCAGCCAGGGGCCCAGTGTTTTCAGGCCCGGTGGTAGGAGTCTGTTGCTCCACAATAGTCAGACGGGCATTGACAGCCGCTTGATTGGCCCTCATTGCTGCCAGTTGGGCCTCGATCTCAGTCTGCTTGAAGACCATAGTGTTCATTGAGGCTTTCAAGTTGTTCAAAGCTTGCTCCATTCTGAGTATGGTTGACGGTGGCCTGTCTGTAAGAATACCACGTAATCAGAAACTGAACCCAGACCTTGGAATCAAAACAGTACATCCGGAGCAAAGAAAAGACCGGACGAGAAAACAACTCGAGAGAGACACCTAGACGGGTGACTTGTGGGTGGTGTGACTCGAGTGTCTAAACGAACTTTCCTTTGTAGGGGTACGCCCTACGCGGGTTGGTCATGCCTTTAAGATAAGGGGAACTTGGGATGGGGAGAAAACCCGTGATGTAAGATAGACGGAGTTTCGACGTTATAAACCTTCGACATACTATGAAAAGACCTGACAAACGGATAACGGTAGGTCCTATAATAAGGAAGATTTTTTGAAAAAAAGGATTCTGAAAAATTCAGAGGACGGTCCCGACAAGACCGAGTTTTTTTGAAAAGGTTGAAAGTTTTCGATTTTCGAAATGGGCAGCATGCCGGCTAAAAATAGGCTATTTTGAATCAAACCTAAGTCTAAATTTCGGCAGCATTCCAAGTTTTTTGAAAACTAGACATTTTTTGAAATTACGGTTTTTGAAAAAAAAATGACAATGACACCATGTATGCTTTACTCTAAGTCTCGGTCGGTCAAAATTGGGTCTATACCAACACCGATGGCTCTCTCGTAAATCAGGACGGACTTCCTAAGCTGAGTTGGTCTTAGGACATGCCGCGAAACCCATACGAGTTCGCCCATAGATGTCTTTAGCGCACCCATTTAGGAATGCACCATGGTATAGTGGGACATCGGTCACAAGTAACCGGCCCGGGCAAAAATGGGTTATGCATGAACCATCGAACTAAAACGTGTACATTATTAACCGAACGACTTCTCTTCGAGTCTCACCCTGAGAATCTCGATGGCAAGTGGTACATCAGGTATCCCTAGCAGAGTCGCCAAATTGTGGACATGACATAGGTCCACCGCGACTCGGCCACGCGCGGGTTTGGGTAGGATATGTTTCTCGTGTGAGATAATTCTCGGGTCGAAATTTAAATCGAAATAGGAGTCGCCACCGAACTTTATGAGAGTCCGGGCCCGTTCGAACCCACTCTATACTTGGGCGTGTCGTGCACAAAGCACGGCCCGCTTTAGTACTAGAGCTCATTGGGTTCGTTTCTTTGCATTACGATACCGACGCCGAGTTATCGGGTATCGTGCATCGAATGACTCTCGTATGCCAACGGTTTCAGACATTCGGAAACCATGATTCTGAGTAAGGGGTGAGGGTACGTGTTAGAAAGCCCACAAAGATACCCAACCCCGCCCGCTCTTAGCGGCCTCTACTAAGATATCATTCGGTTTTCGTGTACGCGCGTTAGTAAGAAGACTAAATGAAATGCAAATAACATTTTAAGCTACGCATGTGGAATACGTGTTTAAACTACGTCGTTTAATGCGTCATAGATTATTGTCAAAGTTGAATTTAGCATGCGATATTCATTTAGAAAACGATAAATGGCAAACATCGAAAGTAAAGCTCGAAAATAAGTTACAAGTTACACGGGCGGAAATACAATACTTGAACATAGCAATAATATAAATGGGTTAGATGGTTAGAATAATGATGCAATGCATGATTTTGAAAAGGGAGGCACGTGATTGGATTAACACGTGACGACTAAAAGTCGTAAAAAAATGATTTGACGAGACTATATCACGTTTAGGCCTATGTTGGAAGCCTATGGGGGTCACTCGATCGAGTCATGGAGAGTACTCGATCGAGTGCCCTTCGTGAAGACCCCTGCCCAATTTTTAGGGGGGTCACTCGATCGAGTGGCCTCTAGACACTCGATCGAGTGCCCTCTGTACGAATGATGGTTTGTTTTGAAACGAGCCATCTCGTAATTTAATGATTTGAATCGAGAGACAACCGAGCGAAAAATAAATATTACATAATTTATATTCACTTGATCCTCGAAGACTCGTTATGCACGATACTCGGTTATGGAACCGGTATCAAACATTTAGAGTAAAACTTGTGAAATCATTATTAATCGAATTAGAACAAATATCAATTCTCTCCGCGTCAGGACATCGTTATTAATCCTTTCGGGTTATGTGATGTTCAATTCCGCGTCAACGGGTTTCGTGCTAACTCAATTATCGATGACCCTTTAGGCGCGACATTTGACTACGGAGTCAATATATTACCTTTAGAGTACGTAGTATTTTGAAAATGATGTCGAATGTGCTTGGCAACAAACTATCGCGATCACATTATACTCGTAAGCGTCTAGGGCGGTGCGCCTCGAAGGGCGCCACCTCCAATACAACTTTCGAGATATAACGGACTTCGGACGGAATTCGTTGTCAAACACACTCGATTTGAAATAGTTTTGCTAAATAATTGTACGCGGTATTTGTAGACACCCGCATTTTGCCTGCTAGTGTCTATAGCAGTTCCCGACAAAACACCCGATGATGATCGGACGCTAACGTGACTTAATACGCTCAAATGCGGACTCAGAATCAATAGTATCCGACGTGGGCTTTTAGCGGAGTACAAATCTCTCAAAACCGACCTCAAATCCAGGCCCAGTGGGTCGTTTCCAATAAAATGAGACTAATTTGGGTCAAAACCATCACCGGAAATAAAACCGTCTTTTAGCGACCGAGTCAAAACCCGGTCAAAGTCAAATCCCGAGACGAACCAGCCTCACATTATGTCCAAATACACAAAATGAATCAGGTCACAACAACCAAATCCTTTCAAAAATGGGCAACAAATCATGCCCTATTTACACTCCCTCCATTCACACCCACTCGATCGAGTGGCTCACATCCACTCGGTCGAGTAAGGCCATAAACCGGCCGATCCAGACCCAGACCGGGCACTCGGTCGAGTGCACCCGCACCACTCGATCGAGTGACCCTAAACCGGGGGTATTTCCCTATAAATACCCCATCACCCCAACACATTACACAACTCTTTTCAACCTTTTACCACCTTCAAAACAAGGTCTTTCCAACCCTTTCAATCCTCATTCAACCTTACACATCTTAAACCTTCAAACCTTCATCACCTTGAGTTCTAGGCACTCATACACATACACACACAAATACATTCAAAATCCCGAGATCAAAACTCGTCAAAGACATACACCATAACTCTACCTACATATCTCGACACTCCCGCGCACACGCCGCTACTACGAGTCCGTTTCCGAGGCCATTTAAGCATGTAGGTTGAGGGTGTCATCAAACCCTGTTTCTTTTTTTCCTTTCTCTTTTTCGATTATATATATACACAATTATTATTATTATTATTATTATTATTATTATTATTATTATTATTATTATTATTATTACTATATATTATTATTATTATTATTATTACTAACACTAATACTAACATTTTTAATTTTGTTACTAACATTTTAATTTTGCTACTAACATTTTATTTATCGCAATCTAACATTTTATTTTATGTCAACTAACATCTAACATTTACTTATCGTATTCTAACCTCTAGCATTTAATTATCGTCATTTAAATTTTGTTATAATATTAATACCGTGTATAATTATTTAACAAAACTATTTCCAAAACGATCCGAGCAACGTCCGTTGAGGCTAAATTAATGATCGTAGGCCTTAAGGCCAAATTACGATATTAAAATGCCGAGGACTTAAATTTGCAACGACGGTAGAATTTTTGGGTCGAATATGTTTAATTACGAATTCCGCCTAAAGTCTATTTAATCCCTTTACAAGTCGTATTGGAGGTGGCACCCTTCGAGGTGCGCCGCCCTAAACACTTAAGGGCGTAATAGATTGTGGAGATTCGTCGTTAAATATGTCCGACCACATTTCTTTCAAAATATTATTCTAAAGAATCATCGACAAATCGGATTAGGACGAAACCCATTGACGCCGAATTAATTGTCACACGATCCGAAAGGATTGATTACGACATTATGACGCGGAGGGAATCGATATTTGTTCTAGCCCGATCAAACTCGATTTTGCAAATTCGCTCTAAATACTAGATGTCGGTTCTATAACCGAATGTCGAGTATGACGAGCTATCGAGATTTAAACAAATATAAATTGGACAATATTTATATTTATCGTAATTGCATCTCGATTCAAAAACATAAAAGCTATAGAATGGGTCGTTTTAAAACACAAATTAAACACCCGTACAGAGGGCACTCGATCGAGTGCACAAGGCCACTCGATCGAGTAACACTACAAAAATCGGGCAGTAGCTCCTCTAAGGGTTCACTCGATCGAGTCCTTGCCATGACTCGATCGAGTGGGTCCCTTTGTTCAAAATAAACCGAGAGCTTCAAGCATCATCCGAGCCTCGTCTTTTTTACGACTTTTAGTCGACACGTGTAAACTCAATCACGTGATCCTATTTTTTAATTTTAAAACTCATGCATATCATATCACTTAAAACGACTTTGATCGACGGTCTCGCACTATTAATCTTGTGTCGACGACTCTTTAGTCGTATCCGACACATGATTAATTTAGACTCTATTCCTCGATGTGATAAGTCGGGACAAGGCATCGAGATTCGGGATCGGACTAGCACCACGTCAAGGTTCCATATCTCCGTCCTCCGTTTAATACACAATATAATGTGTATTTAATCGAAGTTCGTCCGTTTGCACAACTTACGGTCTAGTTTATATTTATTATATACGGGTCCGTTTCTAGTTAACGTTTACCATTTCCTATTCGATTATTCTATTTTATTGCTCGTTGTATTGTGAATTCCGGGTTGTATTCCGCCCGTGTAATTTGTAATTTATTTACGAGTTTTCTATTTTCGATGTTTGCCATTTATTGCCTTAAATGAACATCACATGCTAAATCACTTTGACGTGAATCAAGATGCATTAAATGACGTAGTTAATCAACAACTCGCATGCTTAGCCCGAAAACGCTGTTTGCATATCATTTAATCGTTTTACTAGCGCGCGCACACAAACACGAATGATGTCTTAGTAGAGGCCGCCATGTGCGGGCGGGGTTGGGTGTCCTTAGTGGGCTTCCCAACACGTACACTCACCCCTTACTCAGAACCTTGGTTTCCGGATGTCCGAAACCCTTGGCGCACGAGAGTCATTCCATATACGAAAGCCGGTTCAAACGGTATCGATATTGCAATGCAAAGGGACGAGCCCAATGAACTCTGAAATCGAAGTGGGCTTACTTTGTGTATAGCCCATGACGACATAGAGTGGGCTCGTATGGTTCCGAATAACCACAAAATTCGGTGGCGACTCCATTTTGACTTAAATTTCGAACCCGAGAACAATCTCACCACGAGATTCATTCGCCTACCCAAACCCGCGCGTGGCCGCGTCGGGGTGGACCTACGTCATGTCCACAATTTGGCGACTCCGCTGGGGATACTTGATGTACCACATGTCATCGGGGTTCCTAGGGTGAGACTCGAAGAGAAATCGTTCGTATATTAGTGTGCGCGCATTAGTTTAATGATTCATGCATAACCCAAATTTTGCCCGGGCCGGTTACTTGTGACCGACGTCCCACTATACCACGGTGCATTCCTACATGGTTGCGCTAAAGACTTCGATGGCGGAACTCATCGGGGTTTTACGGCAGGTCCTAAGTCCAATTCGGCTAGGGAGTCCGTCCCGTTTCGCGAGAATGCTATCGTTGTTGGTATAGACCCTATTTTGACCGACCGAGACTTAGCGTAATGCATACATAAGCGTCGTTATAATGCTTGCTTGACTACGTGCTACTTGGTTTCCGTGTCATTTTTCAAAAACCGTCATTTCAAAAAATGTATCTTTCCAAAAATACCAAATTTTGAAAAACCCAAAATACTGTTCGTTTCGGGACCCGTCTTTTCAAAATATCCAATTTTCAAAATTCGGAATGCAGCCGAAATTTAGACTTACGATTTGACTCAAAATAGCCTATTTTCTAGCCGGCATGCTGTCCATTTCAAAATTCGAATTTCCGATCCACCATTCGATTTTCGAATTTTCAAATTCTATTTCGATTTTCAAATTTCAAAATTCCATTTCGATTTTTTTCAGATCCTCGAGATGTGATTCTCGATTTTCAAATCTCCGAGATGCCGTTTTCGATTTTCAAATCTTCGGGATCTTGATTTCAATTTTCAAATTTTCGGAATTTTTTTTTCGATATTCAAAATTCCAAATATTCAACTTATCAAAAAAAACTCGGCCCTGTCGGCATGCTGCCAATTTCAAAAGACGGGATCGCCTCCTCAATTTTCAAAATGCGAATTTACTCGCAACCATTCTAATATTTCAAAATGCCCGGTCCTATTGGCCCACTACCAATTTCAGGACCGTCCTCTCAATTTTCAAAATTCAATCATTTTTCAAAAACCTTCCTTATTATAGGACCTACCGTAATGCGTGTGTCGGGTCTTTTCGTAATACGTCGAAGGTCTTTAGCATCGAAACTCCGTCGATCCTACATCACGGGTTTCTTCCCCATCCTAGTCCGCCTTTTCTAAAGGCATAACCGACCAACACGAGTCATACACTCGTAAATGGAAGGTTCGTCTGAACACTCGAGTCCTAACTAGAAAGTCACACGCGATCTTTCCCTCCGACAGGACGGTCCCCACTACCTTTCCTAGGGGAATTTTGCCCGTCTTTCAATCCGTTAGTCGAGTCATCCCAATTCAAGTCCTTTAACTTAAGGGTCTACCCTAATCACAGGGTCTATCCTTATTCAAGTCAAGTCAAGGGTCTCTAGCGTCGAAACCCTGCCGATCTTACATCGCGAGTTTCTTCCCTTACCCCGTCTGCCTTTCCTCGAGGCCGAGTCAACCTTTTACAAGGCATAACCCAATAACAAAAGGTTTGTGGTCCTTACATCTAAGGGTCACTCGTCCGACACTCGAGTCTTAGCAAAACCTACAATCTCACTCGGGGGCTACCCTTCAGCAGAGCGATCAATCACGGTTGCTCTAAGGGTCATGTCCTACACGTGGTGTCTCACGTGTGTCACTTTCGAGTCATTCAGATGCCGCACCATCTGAGTCCTATCAGAGTCTTCAGTCTCACTCGGGGGCTGTCCACCACCCGAGCATTCGACCACAGTCACCTTAAGGGACACCTTACGTTCATCATACACCGGCATCCTTATGATGTCTTCTTCGAGTCGTACCTATGCTACGAACACCCGAGTCTCCTAAAGGTTTAGGTCGCCACGGTTGGTCCAAACACGTAACGCGGTCAAACACGGTCGCCCCATTTTCGGACTTACCCTCGTGCAGCTTAAGTCCATCGTCGAGTCCAAGCCAGGGTTGTTACCTCGTCTAGGTCAACGTTCGAGTATCACGGTCCAAGAGTCTTTGTCGACCCGTCACCCCGGGCCATGTCTAGTTTGACTCCCTCTCTTGCATTCGCGCAAAGTCGAGTTTAGGCGAGTCGTGGCACCTGTCGTTTCCTCCAATCAAGGACCTTACCAAAAAGAAACGACCAACCAAGCATCCGAAAGTCCAGATTCGATTCGAGTCTAAGTCTGAGTCCGAGTCTAGGATATCCTATATCCTCATTTCAAAGTCAGAGTCAGAGTCAACTGTATTCTGTCCTCTTCTCAAAATTCAATAAAATCAACTTTTCTATTTCTCATATAAGCTTCCCTTATGTGTTTTCGAGAACATGATGAACACCATCATACACTGTGAGCACACGCACGTGACTATTATAGGCACATCTATAATGACTGCAGGAACTGAGACCCGTGTTTTCCTTTACCTGTTCCATGTCTGGTATAGAAAGCCACATAATTACCCGTAGCAGGAGCGATGTCAAATCCTATGACAACTCTAGGTAGTCTCCTAGTTTGGGTTCAAGACGGAAGGCAAGCCCATTTCCCACAATAAACACCCCTCCAATAAGACTGATCAATCCCTACCTTAGGCGTTAGTCTGACCAGAAGCTTGGTTTGATTTCACTACACGTGAATACGGCTTGGTTTGATTTCACTACACGTGAACTACGGCTTGGTTTGATTTCACTACACGTGAATACGTAGGCAGCCTTTCAACAAAGGCACAACCACCCACATTGACACAAATATAAAAAACACCATCATTCCGGTCACGACACTGTCATGTTCTCAACAGTTAGCTTTGTCGTCCAGGAGGCTTCTCTTAGACAGAAGATCTTCATCCACTCACAAAATCCAAAGACTTTCAAAATCTGGCCTCCTTTCTATAGAGTGTCCTAGTACTCGGCTCAGTCGAAGACGAGAATCCGTCAGGGACTCGAAGCGACACCCACTTTGGGAATGTACCCCAAAACCAAAAATTGAAAGAACACTAGACTACAACATTGCCACTACTGAGTCCTGCAGAAGCAGTCTCATTACAGACTATGACACATCCTTCCCATTTCGATGTATGTTCGACCGTGTTGCCACTCGCCTAGGCTACGAAATAGCGCAACTTAAGAGTCTTTTCATCTTAGGTGGCCCACCCCCCTACCGAGTCACAGTCCAACCCCTCGAGAGTCCAAGTCGTGTATGTCAACTCGTCGTCCTGTCACGTCCAGAGTCGAGTCTGTCGGTACCTCCCTCCTCAAATTTTCACTTCAAAGTTTGCAAAACTTAGCCATTTGATAAAATCCTTTTCGACAAGGTCAAATTTCAGTCTATTTAAGCTGCAAATTTCTTTTCTACCCCTTTCAATTTTGAAAACCTATCTCCTAGCACGTGAGTTGCTAGGACTTCGATTTCAAAATGAAGCAAAAACCATTTTCCCCAGTGCAAGTCAGTCTATAGATGCTAACTGCATTTCCTATGTGATATCTTGCTATCTGCTATGCCTGCTATTTCTGCCTATGTATCTAACATTTCAGGTACCAGCTAGTGCTTCCCAACGGAACATCAAAGGCGGTGTTTCTCCTGGAATGCTACATCCAAGACGTGATGTGTCGGCATACGGGTACACCCAAGACTTCAGAAGCAAGTCCCGTGCAACTACTCTACTCCCCAGCGTGAGTCGGTGTTTCTCCTTGAATGCTACATCCAAAGTGTGATGTGTCAGCATACGGGTACACCTATGACTTCAAAGGCAAGTTCGACTCCCCACGGAGCTATCATCATCAGGACAGGTATGACCCTCTGCTTATGGCTGGCGAGCCCTTCACGCAAGTCTAATGGACTATAAACGACCCGACCGGAAGGCTGTCAGGTCGTAATCCTCGATTGACCTGGTAGCTACTCTGACTTTCGCCTTGTCCAAGCCTCAGTCAGAGTGGGGGCTCTGTAGTCACCCGCATTTTGCCTGCTAGTGTCTATAGCAGTTCCCGACAAAACACCCGATGATGATCGGACGCTAACGTGACTTAATACGCTCAAATGCGGACTCAGAATCAATAGTATCCGACGTGGGGTTTTAGCGGAGTACAAATCTCTCAAAACCGACCTCAAATCCAGGCCCAGTGGGTCGTTTCCAATAAAATGAGACTAATTTGGGTCAAAACCGTCACCGGAAATAAAACCGTCTTTTAGCGACCGAGTCAAAACCCGGTCAAAGTCGAATCCCGAGACGAACCAGCCTCACATTATGTCCAAATACACAAAATGAATCAGGTCACAACAACCAAATCCTTTCAAAAATGGGCAACAAATCATGCCCTATTTACACTCCCTCCATTCACACCCACTCGATCGAGTGGCTCACATCCACTCGGTCGAGTAAGGCCATAAACCGGCCGATCCAGACCCAGACCGGGCACTCGGTCGAGTGCACCCGCGCCACTCGATCGAGTGACTCTAAACCGGGGGTATTTCCCTATAAATACCCCATCACCCCAACACATTACACAACTCTTTTCAACCTTTTACCACCTTCAAAACAAGGTCTTTCCAACCCTTTCAATCCTCATTCAACCTTACACATCTTAAACCTTCAAACCTTCATCACCTTGAGTTCTAGGCACTCATACGCATACACACACAAATACATTCAAAATCCCGAGATCAAAACTCGTCAAAGACATACACCATAACTCTACCTACATATCTCGACACTCCCGCGCACACGCCGCTACTACGAGTCCGTTTCCGAGGCCATTTAAGCATGTAGGTTGAGGGTGTCATCAAACCCCGTTTCTTTTTTTCCTTTCTCTTTTTCGATTATATATATACACTATTATTATTATTATTATTACTATATATTATTATTATTATTACTACTAACATTAATACTAACATTTTTAATTTTGTTACTAACATTTTAATTTTGCTACTAACATTTTATTTATCGCAATCTAACATTTTATTTTTGAAGGGTTCGAAACCCATTAATTAGACTCCTCTAATTAGTTACTAAATTACTTGTTAATTTAGTATATAAAGATCTAGTTACATGCATGACATCAAATGACAAAAACTAGATATAAGAAGAGATTTCCTTACATAAACAATAAGGAAATATTGGGCACAATAAGAAAACTCCTTTTCTTATTGTTCTTGAGCTAACAATTGTATGGATGATCCTCCAAAACCTTGAATCTCCAAAGTAGAAGATCTCCTTTAAGTTGCACCAAGAATCAACCCAAATAATCACTAGTATTATTAACTAGATAATAGTAGTGATATAACAATACTAATATTATTAATCTATTACTACACTAGTAAAAGATGAATACTAGTATTTAGAGAGAGTTTTGAGAGATGAGGTGAAAAGCCAAAAACTAATGCATGCATAATGAATTGGTGAGACAAAAAGAGAACAAAAGGCCCCCTTTTCACTCACCAAAACCGGCAACCCCCACATGGGAAGACAAAAAATGCATTATTTTATTTGCATGCTTAAAGTCTAGGGTCTAGGGTAATTATTACTATTATTTATGCATGTAGTAAAAATAAGACCAACCACTAATGCCATTATTTTTACTAGTGTACCATACACATGTACATAAAATGGGTCCATTTTATTTTGTCATTTGTCATACAAATGTAATGTGTGACATGATCAATTATCTCTATAATTGATCACATCAAATAATATACTCTTAACTCTTTAAGTAGTACATTACTATTATATCTATATATAATAGGTCCCATAATAATAATAATAATCAATTAGCTAAATTTACAACTCCTTGTAAATATATTAACGGCTAATTACCACTATCCATAAAAGCATACAAAACCTCCACTAATTTAGTAATTAACGTTTAAATACTAAATTAGGTCTTATTTAATCGTATTAAAATAAGACGTAAAATTTATTCAGTCAATTATCGTATAATAGACTAATAAACTTAATCGGACAGAGTTCCAAACTCTATCTCCAATAAATAACTCTCGTTACCATGCATATATCACTATATACGCAAGGAACTAATTAGCTGTATCAGATACAAATAATTAGTCTTCTATTTGGGTCTCATCCTATAGGTGTGACCGAAAGGGATCAGTTGATCACCGTCGTCATACGACAATAACGTCTAACTCTAGTCAGCTGAGCATTACCGATTTACGTTAATCAACTGACGTGGAGTATCAATGTACTAATTATCCCAAGTATATTCCGTTCATGAGATTTAATATATCATTGCACTATTGTGGAGGACACTCGCTCCAACAATCTCCCACTTGTCCGATACAAGTTGTGCATGTAGCCACTATATTGTGGAGTACTCCTACTCCATCAATGTCTCCCACTTGTCTACACAAGTTGTGCGCTACCGATTCTCTTGTCTCTTTGATGTCACATCCTCCCACTCATCACAAGGTGTCTTTCAGGTCGCACTTGTGATTTAAATATAATAAGAGTGGTTTTCTCGATCTGGAGAATAACTGTTTGACCGGAAAATCTACCATAGATCTATTTCCGAGCGTGGCCACGCATTTCCAGTTACTTCTCCTCGAGTGGCCCAAGGACGTATGTACCCAACGTGGGTGGACAATTCCTGTTGACCCAACTTATACTGTATAATGCAGATCACCATGACCCAGAAGATGCCCATCAGCCTCCTTTCACGGCACGACTTAGGACACCAACCTAAGCCAATCGGAAACTGCACCGACTCAGATAAATGGTCGCCAGTCTAAAGAATCGACTCATAGGAATAAAATACAAATCCCCGCCACGACCAGGCTTCAACTAATTTGATAAGGGACTCTATTGTGGTCACTGCCCGGCAGAGTGACAATCAGTCTGCCTATGTAAATGACCAGTCATCTCCATGACCCCATGGTCTTGAACTAACCATCGATCAACTTACAATCTTGTCACTCCGAGTCGTCACCTCATTAAGTGACAAGGGGCAAAAATACTATGTTCAAACGTTCACTTGAATAGGGTTCAAGATTGTCTCACAATCCATTCGAATGAACAAAGTATGGGTTTAGTCAAACTAAACAAAAAGTTCATATTGAAACTCGAACAATGAATGCTATTATCATAAATGTAAAAATTGCTACAATATCCAATTATTACATCTTAGATAACTTAAGGAAAATCCGGGACTTTTCTCAATCCCATTGCAACAACATGACCATCATGTTTAGCCTTTGAAAGAGGCTTGGTTAAAGGATCAGCGATATTATCGTCTGTCCCAACCTTACATAAATCGATTTCCTTCCTTTCCTCGAGATCTCTTATCACGTGGTATTTCCTAAGTACATGTCTAGACTTATTGCTAGACTTGGGCTCTTTTGCTTGAAAAATGGCCTCGCTGTTATCACAATATATGGTGATAGGATCTTCGACGGAATGGACTACTCCTAGTCCTTCCAAAAACTGACGAATCCAAACAGCTTCCTTTGCAGCTTCCGAAGCCGCGACGTACTCAGCTTCTGTTGTAGAATCCGCGGTGACACTTTGCTTGGAGCTCTTCCAACTAATGGCTCCTCCATTCAACATATAAACATAGCCGGATTGGGATTTCAAATCATCCCGATCGGTTTGGAAACTGGCATCCGTGTAACCTCTTACACGTAATTCAGTATCCCCTCCAAACACTAAGAACAAATCCTTGGTCCTTCGCAAGTACTTAAGGATGTTCTTCACGGCTGTCCAGTGACTTTCACCTGGATTGGGTTGATAACGACTCGTCATGCTCAAAGCATACGAAACATCGGGACGAGTGCACGTCATGGCATACATGATTGATCCAACCGCGGAAGCATATGGGATCAACTTCATGCGTTCAATTTCTTCGGGTGTGGTAGGACACTGTGACTTGCACAAAATGGTACCTTGACTCATGGGAAGAAAGCCTCTCTTAGAGTCTTTCATTTTGAATCGATCAAGAATCTTATCTATATAAGCTTCTTGACTTAATACCAACGTCCTTTTGGATCTATCTCTGTGGATCCGAATACCCAAAATACATTGTGCATTTCCCAAATCTTTCATTTGGAAGTGCTTTCCAAGCCACTCCTTTACGGAAGCAAGCATCAGAACGTCATTCCCGATAAGAAGTATGTCATCCACATACAAGACAAGAAAAGTTACCTTACTCCCACTAAACTTCATGTACAAACAAGGTTCCTCGACACTTCGAGCAAAACCATATTGTTTGATAACATGATCAAAGCGATGATTCCAACTTCTGGACGCTTGCTTAAGACCATAAATGGATCTTTTAAGCTTGCATACCTTCCTAGGATAAGATGTATCTACAAAACCTTCTGGTTGTGTCATATACACTTCCTCTTCTAGAATCCCATTCAAGAAGGCGGTTTTGACATCCATTTGCCAAATCTCATAATCATGAAACGCGGCAATCGCTAGGATAATCCTGATGGAGCGAAGCATTGCGACTGGAGCAAAGGTTTCGTCATAGTGAAGACCATGAACTTGAGTAAAACCCTTTGCTACCAATCTAGCTTTGTAGACATCTCTATGTCCATCTATGCCATTCTTGATCTTAAAGATCCATTTACACCGAAGAGGTCTCACCTTTTCAGGTAAATCAACCAAATCCCACACTTGGTTTTCGTGCATAGAATCCATTTCGGATCGCATGGCTTGAAGCCATTGCATGGAATCACGACTAGATATGGCCGCCTTGTAGGTGTTAGGCTCGTCACTTTCGCAAAGTAACATGTCTAACGCATCTTCCTCGACAATACCAAGGTATCGATCAGGAGGATGACTAATCCTCGTGGATTTCCTAGGTTCAAAGGGAACAACAACCGTGTCCGAGGAGGAGGGAACGCTTTCCTCTACTTCATTTTCGGTTTGTGGCTCTTGGACTTCATCAAGTTCAAATTTTCTCCCACTCTGTCTTCTAGAAATGAAGTCATTTTCTAGAAAGACAGCGTCACGTGCCACAAACACTTTGTTTTCGTGACGATTGTAGAAGTAATAGCCTTGTGTTTCCTTTGGATACCCTACAAATAGACATTTGTCGGATCTTGGTGCGAGTTTGTTGTCAGACTTGTTCTGAACATATGCCTCACAACCCCAGATTCTCATGAACGACAAATAAGGAACCCTTCCCTTCCATATCTCATATGGTGTCTTATTGGCCGCTTTAGTCGGGCTTCGATTTAGTGAAAATATTGCGGACAAAATGGCAAAACCCCAAAATGAATCAGGAAGCTCAGTGAGACTCATCATGGACCGAACCATATCTAATAAAGTTCGGTTTCTCCTTTCGGCCACACCATTCAACTGTGGTGTGCCAGGAGGAGTCCATTGTGATACAATGCCACAATCTTTTAGGTGTGAATCAAATTCATTATTTAGGTATTCACCGCCACGATCGGATCGTAGTACTTTAATCCTTTTATCCAATTGGTTCTCTACTTCACTTTGAAACTCTTTGAACTTTTCAAAAGCATCGCTCTTATGCCTCATTAAGTAGACATACCCATATCTACTTAAGTCGTCGGTAAAAGTGATGAAGTAGTTGTAACCACCCCTAGCGGTGATAGTCATTGGGCCACACACATCGGTTTGTATAAGGCCCAATACCTCACTTGCTCGTGTTCCTTTACTTGAGAAAGGAGCACGAGTCATCTTGCCTAATATGCAAGACTCGCATACACCATAAGATTCGTAATCAAATGGTTTGAGAAGTTTCGTTGAAACAAGTCTCTTTATGCGTCGTTCGTTTATGTGTCCTAAACGACAATGCCAAAGGTAGGATTGATTAGGTTCACCCGTTTTGAGCTTCTTGTTCTCTACATGATATACATCATTAACATTATCTAGAACATAAATACCTCCGATAGACGTAGCTTTACCATAAACCATGTCATTAAATGAAAAAGTACAACAATTGTCCTTAATCATAAAGGAAAAACCTTCCATATCAAGTACGGAAATGGAGATAATGTTCTTAGTTAAAGTTGGTACGAAATAACAATTATTCAAATACAACTTTAAACCACTAGCTAGAGTGAGTACATAAGTGCCTACGGATATAGCGGCTACTCTAGCTCAATTTCCCATGCGTAGGTCTACATCACCCTTGGCTAGTGCTCGCACGTCCCTCATGCCCTGTAAATGATTACAAAGATGAGAACCACATCCGGTATCTAATACCCAAGTGGAAGTGCAAGTATAGTTAATGTCTATCATATAGAGGGAAGTGAAGACAATACCTGACGGAGTCTCACTCTCGTCTTTCTTGTTCTTCAATTCCTTCAAATATTTGGGACAATTGCGCTTCCAATGTCCCTTGCCATTACAGTGATAGCAATCGGCGTCGGCATGTTTGTTAACCTTAGCCTTAGGTTTGCTATTCTCAATAGCTTTTCCTTTGTTCTTGTCTTTTCCATGTCTCTTGAATTTGGTCTTACCCTTGTTTTTACCCTTTTGAACCCCAAGGTTGAGATTCTTCATTTTCATGGAGAGCATGTCTCTCTTCTCACTCCCACTAGCCTCCATGTCCCTCTCCGCTTGGTTGAGGAGTGCATGAAGCTCTTGGAAACTCTTGTCCATGCCATGCATATTATAGTTCACCCTAATTTGGGAGAACTTGGAGGGGAGTGAGTGAAGAATGCGACCGATCGCAAGCTTCTTGGGAATGCTACACCCTAGACGCTCTAGTGTGTCAATATGCTCAATCATCTTGAGCACATGAGGACCCACTTTTTGGCCCTTTTCTAGCTTACCCTCGAAGAATTTCATCATAGCCTCATATTGACGGATATCGAGTGATTGGGAAAAAGCCGTCGTAACCCTTGAGAATATCTCATATGCACTAAGGGTAATGTATTGAAGCTTGAGTTTTGGAGACATTGACCATATCAAGACATTCTTGATATCGTTGGATATCTTCAAATACTCCTCATAAGCGGTCCTTTGTGCCGGGGTGGCTCGAGGACCGGGTTCGTTGGGTGGTGGTTCGTTCAAGTAACGAAGGACGTTGTCGGACAACGCCGCACCTTTAATGGTAGACTCTCATTCGATGAAATTACTTCCATCGTCTTTCAAGATACATTTGTCCATAACGGACCTAAGCCAAGAATCCTTTCCGAGTTGAATGGTTGCATTAGTAGCCATAGCGAATTATAAACACTACAACAAAGTTTAGGAAATATTAACATTCATTGTTATATAATTTACTTGTAAAACAATTTTAACAAGTCACTCATATAATGACCCCTCACGAAATTATATAAGCGATTCCAAGACCCGTATCTAGATAAGAACTAACATCGCATGCAATCCTTATGTAAAAACGGTAAGTCATTACTTGACTAATTCTACCATAGAACTCTCGGTCGACGGATTTCAACCAAATCCATCTCCTAGTCCCGAAATAACTTTTATTTCGTTGAGTCCAACCCAATCTTGGCATGTGATCTTATCACCCTATTTACCCTAGGTAAAAAGGGTCCACGTTGTGGTTGCCCTAATGAACAAGGGATTCATAGGTGCTTTAATTGGTAAGGCTAAATCTCAATTCTTTCGATGCATGTGAGAGGTCTTGTCAATATTAGGTTACTAATCACTTATAAGTGAACTAAGTTGGTGATTACGTAAATTGGTGAATTGACAATCGATGAATAAAATGCATGATTGGCGATTTTGGCATGAGCGAAAATAAAGCAAGCATCAAACAAATAAATCCTAGTATGGCCATCTAGCTAATCTAATTAACTAGACTATTACAAAATCGGAAACCAACTCCTTGGTCCCTGGCCTCTTCAATGGAGCACCACCAAAAGGCACCGTCTTTTGTCCACCGTCTTGTGTAATCTCCGTCTTCATAATAATAAAATACAAATGATACATAGCATTTCCTATTATACATTTGTATGAATAAAACTATTAATTATTACAAACGGGCGATACGAGATCGCAATTAATTACAACCAAATCGATATTCCCTTACATTACGGGTAATACCGATTAAAAGACTAGGCCATACTAGGTACAATCTTGCAAAATAAAAAATAAATGACATTAATTCATTCAACAACATTAAAATAAATAAAATGCTGTAAAAATCATGCCAAAATCGCCCCATAATTTATCAAGTTCATCCTAGCTCGGTTTTATGGAATTTATTGATTTTTAACCATTAAAAATCATTAATCAACACTTAATTCTCAATTAAGCTCAAACTAATTTTCCAAACCAATTTGGAATTTCAAGAATTAGTCTCCACTAATTTGAAAAATAAAAATTAGTTTGAATTGATTTTATTTGCTAATTTAATCGGTAAATGGTCAATTTTATGAAATAAATACAAATTAAATCATAAAACGTCCAAAATTAAAAATGAATAATTTTGTTCATTCTGGAACATTTCCAGGAACTCCAAAACAAACAATTGTCCACAAATATTCTCGAATAAAATAGGAACAAATAAATGCATGTTTATCGATTCTTATCTCATAAAAAAAACAATAAACATCCCAAAAGGACAAAATAAATTTCAAAAATTTGCACATATGTCCATCAACATATGAAGATATGTACACCAAAAAACCATGCCCAAAAACAACATGCAACTATTTTTAGTTAACTTTTAACATCAAATAGACATAAAAACTCGGTTTTTAAGGCATAAATGATTATAAATTAGCAAATAAATTCCAAAAATTACCAAACTCGACCACAACTATTTTGAGGTCATTAGGTATGCATGTACCCAAAAATTTCGTGTGAAACCCATTTTACACACAATTTTCGGTTTTTCCCAAAGTTATCATATAACCCGAAAAAATGTCAAAAATCGACATGCATGCAACAACAAAGCTCTGATACCACTTGAAGGGTTCGAAACCCATTAATTAGACTCCTCTAATTAGTTACTAAATTACTTGTTAATTTAGTATATAAAGATCTAGTTACATGCATGACATCAAATGACAAAAACTAGATATAAGAAGAGATTTCCTTACATAAACAATAAGGAAATATTGGGCACAATAAGAAAACTCTTTTTCTTATTGTTCTTGAGCTAACAATTGTATGGATGATCCTCCAAAACCTTGAATCTCCAAAGTAGAAGATCTCCTTTAAGTTGCACCAAGAATCAACCCAAATAATCACTAGTATTATTAACTAGATAATAGTAGTGATATAACAATACTAATATTATTAATCTATTACTACACTAGTAAAAGATGAATACTAGTATTTAGAGAGAGTTTTGAGAGATGAGGTGAAAAGCCAAAAACTAATGCATGCATAATGAATTGGTGAGACAAAAAGAGAACAAAAGGCCCCCTTTTCACTCACCAAAACCGGCAACCCCCACATGGGAAGACAAAAAATGCATTATTTTATTTGCATGCTTAAAGTCTAGGGTCTAGGGTAATTATTACTATTATTTATGCATGTAGTAAAAATAAGACCAACCACTAATGCCATTATTTTTACTAGTGTACCATACACATGTACATAAAATGGGTCCATTTTATTTTGTCATTTGTCATACAAATGTAATGTGTGACATGATCAATTATCTCTATAATTGATCACATCAAATAATATACTCTTAACTCTTTAAGTAGTACATTACTATTATATCTATATATAATAGGTCCCATAATAATAATAATAATCAATTAGCTAAATTTACAACTCCTTGTAAATATATTAACGGCTAATTACCACTATCCATAAAAGCATACAAAACCTCCACTAATTTAGTAATTAACGTTTAAATACTAAATTAGGTCTTATTTAATCGTATTAAAATAAGACGTAAAATTTATTCAGTCAATTATCGTATAATAGACTAATAAACTTAATCGGACAGAGTTCCAAACTCTATCTCCAATAAATAACTCTCGTTACCATGCATATATCACTATATACGCAAGGAACTAATTAGCTGTATCAGATACAAATAATTAGTCTTCTATTTGGGTCTCATCCTATAGGTGTGACCGAAAGGGATCAGTTGATCACCGTCGTCATACGACAATAACGTCTAACTCTAGTCAGCTGAGCATTACCGATTTACGTTAATCAACTGACGTGGAGTATCAATGTACTAATTATCCCAAGTATATTCTGTTCATGAGATTTAATATATCATTGCACTATTGTGGAGGACACTCGCTCCAACAATTTTATGTCAACTAACATCTAACATTTACTTATCGTATTCTAACCTCTAACATTTAATTATCGTCATTTACATTTTGTTATAATATTAATACCGCGTATAATTATTTAACAAAACTATTTTCAAAACGATCCGAGCAACGTCCGTTGAGGCTAAATTAATGATCGTAGGCCTTAAGGCCGAATTACGATATTAAAATGCCGAGGACTTAAATTTGCAACGACGGTTGAATTTTTGGGTCGAATATGTTTAATTACGAATTCCGCCTAAAGTCTATTTAATCCCTTTACAAGTCGTATTGGAGGTGGCACCCTTCGAGGTGCGCCGCCCTAAACACTTAAGGGCGTAATAGATTGTGGAGATTCGTCGTTAAATATGTCCGACCACATTTCTTTCAAAATATTATTCTAAAGAATCATCGACAAATCGGATTAGGACGAAACCCATTGACGCCGAATTAATTGTCACACGATCCGAAAGGATTGATTACGACATTATGACGCGGAGGGAATCGATATTTGTTCTAGCCCGATCAAACTCGATTTTGCAAATTCGCTCTAAATACTAGATGTCGGTTCTATAACCGAATGTCGAGTATGACGAGCTATCGAGATTTAAACTAATATAAATTGGACAATATTTATATTTATCGTAATTGCATCTCGATTCAAAAACATAAAAGCTATAGAATGGGTCGTTTTAAAACACAAATTAAACACCCGTACAGAGGGCACTCGATCGAGTGCACAAGGCCACTCGATCGAGTAGCACTACAAAAATCGGGCAGTAGCTCCTCTAAGGGTTCACTCGATCGAGTCCTTGCCATGACTCGATCGAGTGGGTCCCTTTGTTCAAAATAAACCGAGAGCTTCAAGCATCATCCGAGCCTCGTCTTTTTTACGACTTTTAGTCGACACGTGTAAACTCAATCACGTGATCCTATTTTTTAAAACTCATGCATATCATATCACTTAAAACGACTTTGATCGACGGTCTCGCACTATTAATCTTGTGTCGACGACTCTTTAGTCGTATCCGACACATGATTAATTTAGACTCTATTCCTCGATGTGATAAGTCGGGACAAGGCATCGAGATTCGGGATCGGGCTAGCACCACGTCTAGGTTCCATATCTCCGTCCTCCGTTTAATACACAATATAATGTGTATTTAATCGAAGTTCGTCTGTTTGCACAACTTACGGTCTAGTTTATATTTATTATATACGGGTCCGTTTCTAGTTAACGTTTACCATTTCCTATTCGATTATTCTATTTTATTGCTCGTTGTATTGTGAATTCCGGGTTGTATTCCGTCCGTGTAATTTGTAATTTATTTACGAGTTTTCTATTTTCGATGTTTGCCATTTATTGCCTTAAATGAACATCACATGCTAAATCACTTTGACGTGAATCAAGATGCATTAAATGACGTAGTTAATCAACAACTCGCATGCTTAGCCCGAAAACGCTGTTTGCATATCATTTAATCGTTTTACTAGCGCGCGCACACGAACACGAACGATGTCTTAGTAGAGGCCGCCATGTGCGGGCGGGGTTGGGTGTCCTTAGTGGGCTTCCCAACACGTACCCTCATTCCTTACTCAGAACCTTGGTTTCCGGATGTCCGAAACCCTTGGCGCACGAGAGTCATTCCATATACGAAAGCCGGTTTAAACGGTATCGATATTGTAATGCAAAGGGACGAGCTCAATGAACTCTGAAATCGAAGTGGGCTTACTTTGTGTATAGCCCATGACGACATAGAGTGGGCTCGTATGGTTCCGAATAACCACAAAATTCGGTGGCGACTCCATTTTGACTTAAATTTCGAACCCAAGAACAATCTCACCACGAGATTCATTCGCCTACCCAAACCCGCGCGTGGCCGCGTCGGGGTGGTCCTACGTCATGTCCACAGTATTATATGACGGAATATATAAAAAAATGAAAATTAAATGTTAGATTGTTAGTGGTGTTAGTATGAACAAAATATAAAAGCATTTTAAGGGGTTGACTCGACATAAACAACCAAGTACGCGGGGTGACGAGATAAGCGACCGGCAACGTGAGTGCGATACTCTTGTATTCGTGTTTCCTTATCCCCGTCATCCTTTATACTTGATACATAAAGGACGAGTACTTTATAGTCAAGTTAGTAGTTAACGTTACGATAAATAAAAAGTTAGTAATAGTTAGAAATTGGGTTTGATTACACCTTCAACCTACATGCTTATGGTTTCGGAAATACGGGCTCGTCTAGTGGCAGCGTAGGCACGGGAGCGTCGAGAACGAGGGTGAGTTAGGGTGCGTAGGATTTTAGAGACAGTTTTCTCGTTTTTTGGGAGGCTAGGTCTCGGGTTGCTTCTGTGTGTTGCTCTCGAAATGGTGAAGGAGAGGATGCAAGTGTAGGTTGAAATGGGTTGGAAAATGATGTGAAAAGGGTGAATAGTGAAGAGCCAAGGGGGGGTATTTATAGATTTTACCCCCCGGCTAAGTGTCACTCGATCGAGTGGCCTGAAAAAGGTCGCCTGTTCGGTTTTTGAGGGTCTACTCAATCGAGTGGACCCATGTCATTCGATCGAGTAGGCTCAACTAGGTAAGTGTATTAAGGAAAGGTTGAGATTTGTTTGTTGACTTGTGATTTGGTTGACTTATTTGTTTTGACTTTGTATATAGTCATAACGTGAGGCTGGTTTCGTCTTGGGTTTCGACTTTGACCGTGTTTTGACTCGGTCGCAAAAGACGGTTTTATTTCCGGTGATAGTTTTGGCTCAAATTAGTCTTATTTGATTGGAAACGATCCACTGAGTCTGAATTTGAGGTTTGTTTTAAGAGATTTGTACTCCGATAAGTGCTCACGTCGGATACTATTGATTTCGAGTCCGTATTCGAGCGCATTAAGTCATGTTTACGTCCGATCATCATCGGGTGTTTTCTTGGAAACTGCTATAGACACTAGCAGGTAAAATGCGGGTGTCTACGGGGATGCTACTACAGAAACGAGTGGGAAAAATGCGGGTGTCTACATTAACCAAGATTACATTAACCAAGATTACATTAACCTTCCTCAAGGTTACTTTAACCTTGACTTTAACGAACTTGTGCAATCCCTATTGCGTGAGTTTGAGATGTATTTATTTCCAAGTGACCTACCACTCAGATTACCACCATTTCGTGAGATCGAGCATCAAATCGATCTAATTCCTGGTGCGCCTTTACCAAACAAAGCCGCCTATAGAAGCAATCCCGAGGAAATCAAAGAACTCCAAACTCAAATCGAGGAGTTAATGGAACGAGGGTATGTATGAGAAATCAGGGGCCCATGTGCGGTTCCGACCTTACTCGTGCCAAAGAAAGACGGATCACGGAGAATGTGTATTGAAAGTATAGCCATGAATAACACCACCATAAAATATCGGTTCACGACTCCGAGACTCAATGATATGCTTGATGAACTTCATGGTTCAATTATATTCTCCAAGATAGACCTTTGAAGTGGTTATCACCGAATTCTAATGCGAGAAGGAGATGAGTGGAAAATCGCCTTCAAAACAAAACAAGGATTATAAGAATGGTTACTGATGTCATTCGGTCTTACCAACGCACCAAGCACATTCATGAGACTTATAAAAGAAGTTTTCCAAGCCTTCATTGGCAATTTCGTGATACTATATCTTGATGATATATTAATTTATAGTGAAGGCATTGAGGAACATTTAGAGCATTTGCGTCAAGTGTTCGAGGTCTTAAGAGATCAAAAACTCTACGGCAAGGCTGAAAAATGTTCGTTTATAGTGGACAACATTTTATATCTTGGATACGTGGTGTCTAAGGATGGTGTATCCGTGGACCAAGGAGAAATTCGAAGTGGTTCGGTCATGGCCTATTCCTAGTATCGTGACAAAAGTCTGTTGCTTTCATGGGTTAGTGTCCTTCTATCGACGCTTCATTCACAATATTAGTACCGAGGTTAGTCCGATAACCAACTATTTGAAGAAGGGTGCGTTTGATTGGGATGGTAAAAAAAAACCAAAAGGCTTTCGAGGAAATTAAAGAGTTGTTGTGCAATGCACCTGTACTCACTCTTCTAGATTTCACTCAACCCTTCAAGGTTGAATGTGTTGCACATGGGGTAGGCATTGGAGCGGTTCTAATTCAAGCTAAGAGACCTATAGCATATTTGCTCAGAAAAGATAGGAGGTGCTCAATGTAAGTACTCGACCTACGACAGAATTCTTTGCAATTGTTCGTGCACTCGATCATTGGAATTACTACTTACGCCCTAGTCATTTCATTTTACACTCGGATCACGAGTAGTTAAAATATACTAGTTTGAAAACCTGTGAAACTCACGGGTCAGCAATATCAAATTGTGGTACATATTCGTATTTAAAATTGGAAATATTAACGGAGTTAAATGGCTTTATAGAATTACTTATCCCCTTAGGTTAAGAAGATACCTACTTAAAAGTCAATGAGATATAAGTCAAAGTTTCGATAATCTCACACATTATTGTCGCTTAAACTATAAATCCTTCAGTAAGTGACGTAATATATATTAGGGAGTGAACTATTCCTAATCTTGATTTCAGTAAAAAGAAATTCAGAATTCACATGAAATTTCTGCAATATACAATATTTATTTTTATGACATTATATATAGATAATAAGGATGATTAAATTTATATGGTATATTCATATATTTACACTTGTCAAAACATGACCCGACCCGTTGGACCCAATTTTTAGGGTCATGAACCCGTTTTTTCAACCTGCAACCCGTTTGACCCGAATCCATTATGACCCGTTAATTTAGGGTCGAAACCCGACCCAACCCATTTGACCCATTGAGTCAATAAAAAATTAAAAAAATATTAATATTTAAATAATATATTTGGATTTATGATTAAAAACTACTCCCTCCGTTCAAGACTAATCAATACATTTACTTTTTGCGCAAGTTTTTAAGAAACTAATTGTTTGTTATTGAAAACACAAATAAAAAGGGTAAATAGTGGCATTTATGTAAATATGTAAGGTTTAAAGTATTTGTTTAATATTAAAACATATACTAAAATGGAAATGTGTTGATTGGACTTGAACGTCCGAAAAAAAAGGTTACGATTGGTCTTGAACGGAGGGAGTGATAATTTTAATATTTTAAGTTACATATATAAAAAAATATTCAATTTAATACTTCGTATAACTTCTTTAATGATAAATTAATAAAAAAATAAATTATTAAATTAAATTAAAAAATTGTTTTTAATATTTTTTAGAATATAAACATTATAATTAAAGCGTATAATAAATAGTATTATTAAAGTAAACAAAAATTTTAATATTAAAAATAGTTTTTTCATTAAAAAGCGGTAAAAAATTAGGCGTTTGGAACTATTTCTTACCTGTATTCTAACTCTAGCCCGACTCGTTTACCACCCGGTCCGTATTCTGTCCCGATTCGCTCGACCCGTTTGACAGGTCTACACATAATAAATTGAAAATATGTGAACTCTTTATAATCTTATATGGTATTAGATATACTGGCCATAATACACAAAATATTTCATTTCTTTGGGAAAGCTATTGTATTTATAATATATATATATATACGTACATGATTAATTAGTTAAATCAATTAAAAATATTTAGATTTTGTTTAATGCTTGCAAATTTCAGTATTAAAAAATCATATTGTTATTATAATTTGAGTTCTAAATAAGTAGGTGATAGAATATTAGGGGTGAACTATTTTTAATCTTAATTTCAGGCAAAATTAGGAATATTCGACGGTATTAATTATATTTTTGTAATCAATCATATAATGTTGTACGGAGAAAATTCGATATAATTATGTGAGAATATTATATTTGCCAAATATTATATTGGTAAATGATCGTAACTAATATATTATATTTCTTAAAATTTTATACCGATTATTTTTTAAGTTGGTTGTTTTAAAGTTGTCAAGGTCATATAAGATAAAATATTTCATCCTAATTATATAATCTTTAATCATTTATATAACTGTGGACATGACATAGGTCCACCCCGACGCGGCGAAGCGCGGGTTTTGGGGAGGCGATAGAATTTCCATATGAGATGGATCGAATGGAATTTTAAATCGAAGTAGGAGTCGCCACCGAATTTTATGGTTATTCGGAACCATTCGAACCCACTCTATGTCGTAGTGGGCCATACTTAAAGCCTGGCCCATTTCCGATGTGAGAGTTTATTGGGTTCGTCCCTTAGCATTACGATACCGATGCCGACTGGGCGGTTAATCGTATATTGAATGACTCTCGTTGCCAATGGTTTCGGACATCCTGAAACCACGGTTCTGAGTAAGGGGTGAGGGTACGTGTTGGGAAGTTCAGCGAGAACACCCAACCCCGCCCGCACTTAGCGGCCTTTACTAAGATATCGTTTGGTTTTGGTGTACACGCGTTAGTTCGACGATGAAATGATATGCAGAGATTATTTTCCTAAGACATGTGAGGGAAAATAAATAAATGGGTTGCTAAGTCGTTTAATGCATGTTAAACTAATAACGTCAAAGTTATTTTAGCATGTGAAGTTCGTTTTAGTCTAATAAAACGATAAAAAGAATATGAGAAAAATAAATTGCTACAAACACGAGAAAACGAGTTAGTAACGATTGAAATAATAATATAGGAAAGAAATATGAAATCGAGAAAATAAAAATTAATCGAAATCTGAAAAAAAAAAAATATTGTTAAAACGTTGTTTTGTATAAAAAAACGATGTTCGAGAAAGAATAAAAAAAACGAAAAAAGGTGTGTTTGGGCCGAGAGCCGCGCGACTCGCCCGAGGCTCATGCGGGTCGCGTGGCGGCCTGATTTCGAAAACGGTTTTCGGAAAATTTTGATTAAATCGCGTACGAATATCGCATAACTCGTACTCGACTTAACATTCTCGATATTCGTTATATTCGATAGTTGATTATCAAATATTTAGAATAGCTTTGGAAAAGATGTAAATTTAGAAATCGTTTTGTGAAATAATAAAAAATAAACGAACGAAAAACTAAAAAAATAGGACCGGATCACAGACTCGTGCGCGAGTCGCCTGGACCGGGCGCGACTCGCGTACGGGTCTGATTTTTTGTCGAAAATTGTTATAAATCGCGTACAAATATGGATTAATTCATACTCGGTTTATATTTTCGAAATTCGTCGTATTCGATATTCGATTATGAAATCGATATCGAATATTCGGAATGACTTTAGAAAAGGTTTTGAAAAAAGTTTATTTTTGAACGAAAAGATGTAAAAAAGATTTTGAACGAAAAGTTGTAAAAAGATGTAATGATTTCGTCGAAAACTTAATATAATTCTTTTCGATACGATATTCGATTATATAAAATCGGTATCATATTTTAAGAATATTCGATATATGAAAATAGTTTTAATAATATCGATATTAGAAAATAAAAAAGACCGACGAAAGACCCATAAAAAAACGAGGAGAAAGGAAGAGAAGAAAGAGAGACGGGTTTGATTTACACCCTCAACCTACATGCTTTGTGTTCTCGGTATAAGGCTCGTCGGACGGTGGCTTAGGCACGGGAGCGTCGAGATGATGCGGGTGAGTTAAGGTGTATCGGTCTGGGTGGTTTGTGTGTGAGGCGTAGGTTCGGCCGGTTCGGACAGGATCGGTTTCGTCGGATTTTTGGAATTTACTTCAGGATTTCGTCGGGATTTTGGATGTCGATTTTGACTGACTTTTCGGTATTTTTGATGTGCTGTCGATGGTATTTTTTTCGGTTCTTTGGATGTTGAAGGGAGGGTCCTATTTATAGGGAGTTTCCGACCTTGGTTTAGGAAAGTTTGAATACCGCTTAGGATAGAAAACGTAGGAGTTCGAGGGAAATAAGAATTCTGCTTTCTTGGCCAAGAAGAAAGGGATACACGGCTGTCTTGTACTGTTTTGGCCGAGTGTTTCGCACTCGGTCAAGTATTCGAATCGGTTTTTGAATAGGATTCCTGTTCGAGCTAGAATTACCGCTTGAGTAAGAAGCTGAGGAGAACGAGGATTCCGTTTTCTTGTGAGGGAAGAAAAGAGAGGAAAACCGGCTGGTTATGCTCTACTTGGCCGAGTGTTTGCACTCGGTTGGGTGTCTGAGTCGGTTTCCGGATAGAATTCCTACTCGAGATCGAATTCTACCTTAAACGGAATTGTTTAATATTTGTGAAGGCTGATTTTTTGGTATTTGAGTCCGAATCAGCCGTGTAGTGTCACGGCCAGCTCGTGTGACTCGGGAAAAAAATATCTTTGACCGGGTTTGACTCGGTCGCTAAAAGACGGTTTTACCCCTGGTGACGGTTTCGACCCAAATTAGTGTTATTTGACTCGAAACGACCCATTGGGCCTGAATTTGAGGTTGGTTTTGTGAGATTTGTACTCCTTAAAATGTCTAAACCAAATGTTCATGATTACAAGCCCATATCCGAGTCTGTCAAAGCACGTTTACGTCCTATCATCATCGGGTGTTTGGCGGGAACTACTATAGACACCTGGTGGTCAAAATGTGGGTGTCTACAGAGCCCCCACTCTGACTGAGGCTTGGACAAGGCAAAAGTCAGAGTAGCTACCAGGTCAATCAAGGATTAAAACCTGGCAGACTTCCGATCGGGCCGTTTAGGGTCCATTAGACCTGCGTGAAGGGCTCGCCAGCCACGGAATAGAAATCATACCTGAGTTGATGTTGATAGTGTCGCGGGAGCTTGCCTAGGAAGCTGTGGGTATATCTGTTTGCAGATACATCCTGTCTTAGAGTTGCGCAGGAGCTTGGATGAGCTTTTCCACTGGGGAACTTAGAATTTTTTTCTTCGGGGAGTCTTGAGTGTACCTGTATGCTGACATAATTTGTATGTAACATTTAGGCGAAACACCGACTCGTGCGGGGGAAAAAGATGATTTTTTTTTAAAGAATTTTGAAAAGAGGAAAGCTGAAATTTTTGGAAGTTTTGGAAATAAGAATGCTTGGGATGACTTTGATTCCTAATCGGATTCTGACACGGATATTTGGAATTTCCTTGTATGCCTAGGCGAAGGAGAAAATTGGTAGAATCTTATTCCTGTGATGACTAGGAAGAGGGATATTCTCTATTATAAATAGAGGGCTTTGGCTCCTTTATTTTTCATATTCCCACCCAAAACCTTTCTTTTATCTCAAAATCCCTTAGACTTTTTTAGGATAAAATAAAAGAAACTATTCTCGCGATGGGTATTGACCATCTGACCGCAATGCTTCATGCGTGGGCCCAGGATTTTCGAGATGAAGACAGAGTCCAGTTAACTCAAATGGGAATTGTGGCTTTATTCCCACTTCAGCGACTTAGGGTAGATTCGCACTTTCTTGATGCTTGTTTATCCTTTTGGGATACTACCTTCCATATTTTTGCATTTCCTCGAGGAGAAATATGTCCTCTTCCTGAAGAGATAGCAGCTATTGGAGGGTGGTGCCCTAATGCTCGTCCTGCTATTCCCCCATTTTATCCCGATCCAAGGAGGAGGCTGAGGGATTTTCTAGGGTTGTCACACGCTGAGACAGCCCGTATGGTGAAGGGAAATTCAGTTTCCTTATTTGACCTGGCTGATAAATTTATGAACCCTGTTGGTGAAAGAATTACTTCTGCCCATAGGCGTAGGGCTTTTGCCTTTTGTATGCTGCATAGATATGCCTTCGAAGGCCGAATGGATGCTGATTCATGCTTAGGTGAGATCAGGCTAATCAGCATAGTTGATCAAATGGAGACGGGTCGTAGCCCAGCTTGGCTGATAACTGGGGAGATTATTATGGGCCTTGATGCTAGGAGGCTTGAACCAAATCAACAATTGACAGGAGGCATTCGTCTTTTGCAGGTATTTTAATCATTTTTTGATAAAATACTCGATTTCCGATTTTTCCTTCTTTTTTTCCGGTAATCCCGGATTTTCCGGATTTTTCCGGACTTTTCCAATTTTCCGGTTTTTTCGAATTTTTCGATTTTGCCAAAAAAATTTGAATTTTTACGAAAATTCTTAATTTTTGAATTTCTCGAATTTTCCGAATTTTTCAAAAATTCCAATTTTCGACTTCTTTTTTTTTTTTTCCGAAAGTTTTTGACTTTTCGAAAATTTTGCAGACCTGGTTATTCGAGCGCCTGTCGATCATAGAGCCCCCGGTGAACATATCCAAATATCGCAGCAGTCAGATTGGTTCAAGATCTCGCCGAATAAGACCAAGTCATCCCGTAACTCAAAAATTTTGGGATGAAGAGCTAATATTTCATGGTGGACCCTTGATCAGATGGAACGTCATTTGGTGGTTCCTTTCAAGGCTGACGGGATTAGCTAGGAGAGACAAAGCCCGTTATCTGGTGATTTTATCTGTGGACTGGACTGTCCATATTTATCCGGACCGTCTCCTAAGATAGTTCGGTTCGTTTCAGGAGATTCCTGAGACTGAGGCAATAATTAGCGTTTCGATCCAATTGACGGACGCTATGTGTGACACGTGGCTACAGCGCTGGTTTACCCGTGTCATATGGACTATACCTCGCCCTTGTCAAACCACTTGGGTTTCTGAATCATATCGTAAATGGACTTCCGAAGAATCCGAGGAGGCCCGTAAAACTTTGAAAACCGAAGAGGCTCTTGATTTGGCTCACCGAGAATCGGCCAAAAATAATAGGCGGTTCTTCGAGGAGACTCCCATTACCCTTGTTGAGTCAGGGTTGGATTCCAAGTCAAAACCTAAGACTCAGACTAATGAGACTGGTGCTAGTGATTTGGAGGGAAGACTCGGACCGAGGGTGGCGGCCCGAGACAGGCTAGGCCCGCGTGATAACGAGGTGACCGGGGAGTCGAGTTTGAAGAAACGAGCCCGGGCTAAGGAGGTTCCCTTGGTGATTAGGGAGCGTTCACCACCACCTCGACGCCGATGGACCGAAAAGGAGGCTAAGGGCAAAGGAAAGAGAAAAATGCCCTAGTTTATATTATTTAAGTACTAATACTATTTATTTTGTGATGACTTTTTTTTTTTTTTGTAATTTTATTATTATAAATAAAGAAAGGTTTATTAAAGAACCGTTCTTGTTTTTTCGATTGCAGTGGTTGCGCCCTTTTGAGGGGCTGCCTACGTATCCATAATAAATGGAATCAAACCAAACGTAGTTCAGACAGAATTAATTTGCAATTTCGAAATACATCAAGACTATTGGTTCAAGATGTTTGAAACAGTAGAATGAATAATTCTAGCTTTTGACTTGTCCTTAAAAGTTTGAAAAAGTGTTTTTGCAAATGACATTGAGAAAAGTGGGTTAAGGGTAATAGCGCTTCAGCTGGTCCAGGTTAGTTGGGTTGACGAACTCATTCCCGTCCAGATCCGTTAGCATTACCGCTCCACCTGATAAAATCCTCTTTACCAGATATGGCCCAGCCCAGTTAGGTTTGAATTTTCCTCTTTGGTCCACCGGTAATAAGGCTCGAACTGATTTGAGGACCAGATCTCCTTCTTTGATGTTTCTGGGCCTCACCCTTTTGTTGAAAGCCCGCTGGATCCTCTTCTGATAGATTTGAATATTATTGAGGGCACGAGACCGTCGTTCATCTAGAAGGACTAGCGAGTCATATCGTGCTCGAACCCAATCAGCTTCAGGTACTTGACTTTCGAGTAGGATCCTGAGTGATGGCACTTCTAACTCAATGGGCTGGACTGCTTCCATGCCGTATGTAAGGTAGTACGGTGTTGCCCCGGTCGCAGTACGAATCGAGGTCCGGTATCCCCAAAGTGCAAATGGTATTTTGTCGGGCCAGTCTCGATAATTATCAGCCATCTTTTTTAGTATGGTGACAATTGTTTTATTAGCCGCTTCTACCGCTCCATTGGTTTGGGGTCGGTATGGTGAAGATGTATGCCTTTGAATTTTGTACTTGGTCAGCAAGGCTGCTGTTTCGGCTTGAAAATGGGTCCCGTGGTCACTGATGAACTCATGAGGGATCCCATACCGGCATATTATCTTATTTTGAATGAACTTGGCAACGTGGCTAGCGTTGAGGATACGGTAAGATTCAGCTTCGACCCATTTGGTGAAATAATCGATTGCTACCAAAATGAAGCAGTGTCCTCCGGTTCCCGAGGGGTTTATCTTTCTAATTATATCGATTCCCCATGTTGAAAATGGCCATGGTGATGTCATGGTGTATAGGAAGGATGGCGGCATATGCTGTACATTGGCAAAAATTTGACAATTATGGCAATGTCTGACATATTGTTGACAGTCAGTTTCCATGCTATTCCAGTAGTAACCGAGCCTCATGATTTTCCGGACTAGCATTTGGGCATTCATGTGTGGACCGCATTCGCCATCATGGACTTCAGCCATAACTTTTTCGGCGTTGGTTTTGTCGACACATCGAAGAAGAGCCCCCTGTGCCGTCTTTTTGTAAAGTTGCCCATCGTCGGTGCGGATGAACTGGGTTGCCAGTCTTCGCAGGGCCTTTTTGGCTCGGTTGTCAGTTCCAGGTGGATATTCCCCGGTTGCTAGGTATGTTAATACAGCTTGATACCACGGCTCGGGATCGGGTATCTCGACTTCTTCGATGTCGTGGATATACGCTGGCTCGGATCGTCTTTCGACACAGATCGGCATACTGGTCATATGGTCGGGAATATTTAGTAAAGATGCCAGTTTTGAAAGTGCATCTGCGAACTTTCTCTTCCCGGGGTAGGTATATATATTCTACTTTGTGGAATTGTTTCTCGAGATCCCGTACTCGCGCCTGGTAGGCCACGAGATTAGCATTTCGAGTCTTCCACTTTTGAAGCGCTTGATTAATGACCAGAGATGAATCACCGTGTACTCGGAGGTTTGTGACCCCTAAGTCGGCGGCGGCTTGTAGCCCGTGGATACATGCTTCATACTCAGCGGCGTTGTTAGTGACGTCAAAGTCTAGTTTGATTGATACTGGGGTATGTTCTCCTTTTGGTGAGATTAGAAGGATTCCGACCCCAAACTCTCGGAAATTAGATGCCCCGTCAAAGTACAAATCCCATGCTTCGGTGTCAGTGTGGAAAATGTCTTCGTCTGGGAAGGACCAAGTGTTGGTGTGTCCTTCTTCGGTTACGGGACTGTCGGCGAGAAACTCGGCTACTACTCGTCCTTTAATGGCTTTTAGTGGTACGAATTTTAGGTCGAATTCTGCCAACATCAGGGTCCATCTTGATATCCTGCCGTTGAGGATGGGCTTTTCGAAGAGGTACTTGATGGGATCCATTCTGGATAATACTTGTACCTCGTAACTGAGCATGTAATGTCGGAGCTTCTTAGTGGCCCAGACTAAAGCTAAACATGTCTTTTCGAGCATGGTGTATTTACACTCGTACTCTAGAAACTTCTTGCTGATGTAGTAAATGGCCCGTTCTTCGGAATTGACCGTTTGAGCTAGCATAGCCCCCATGGCTGTCTCTGTCGTGGTTAGGTATAGTGACAAAGGTAAACCGTGCTGAGGTGGCATTAGGACCGGTGGTGGGGCCAAAATTTCCTTGATTTTATCGAAGGCTGCTTGACACTTGTCATCCCATAGTAACCGTTCTCCTATTTTCAGCTTCTTGAAGATTGGTTCACACACCATGGTTAGCTTTGAGATGAACCTACTGATGTATTGGACTTTTCCGAGAAACCCTCTTATCTCTTTTTCAGTTTTAGGGGGCTGCATCTCGGTGATGGCCTTGATTTTGGCTGGATCGACTTCTATACCTCGTTGGCTGACGATATGACCCAGTAATTTGCCAGATGTTACCCCGAAACTGCATTTCTGAGGGTTTAGCCTCATGTTGTATTTGCGAAGTCGGGTGAAGAATTTTCTCAGGGCGGTGATGTGACCGTCCCTGTCTTTGGATTTGACGATCATGTCGTCCACGTAGACTTCTACTTCCTTATGCATCATGTCATGCAATAAGGTTGTGGCGGTTCGTTGGTAGGTGGCCCCGGCATTGATGAGACCAAATGGCATAACAGTATAGCAATAAGTACCCCAAGGTGTAATGAAGGTGGTCTTATCCATATCTTCTTCTGCCATTTTTATCTGATTGTACCCCGCATACCCGTCCATAAATGATAGAAGGGTATGATCTGCTGTGTTGTCCACCAGTATATCGATGTGTGGCAACGGGAAATCGTCTTTCGGGCTTGCTTTGTTAAGATCCCGAAAGTCTACACAGACACGAACCTTACCGTCCTTTTTAGGGACTGGTACGATGTTTGCAACCCAATCTGGATACTCGGAGACTCGTATGAACCCAGCCTTGAATTGTTTATCGACCTTCTCCTTGACTTTGAGGGACCATTCGGGCCTCATGCGCCGGAGTTTTTGTTTAACCGGCTTGAACCCTTCCTTGATCGGTATATGGTGCTCGGCTATTTCGCGGTCGATTCCCGGCATGTCCTTGTAGGACCATGCGAAGACGTCTTTGAATTCTTGAAGGAGAACTATGAATTGTTGTTTCTCCTCGGGATCTAAGGATAGCCCTATCTTAAGCATCTGAGGCTCTAAGGTTGTTCCCATGTTGATGGATTCGGTTTCTTCGATTACCGGATTGCGGGATTCCCTTTGCTCTAGCTGCTCGATCAGGTGTGGAGGCAAGGATACCTGTTCGTCGGGTTTCTCAATGTCATTGCACATAAAGTTTTTGAAATTTTGAAAATGAGACAAGTCGTAAGCAGAACGGTTGTTATTATTGATCATGAATTGAGAAAAGAGCTCGAAAAGAGCTGCCATCTGATCACTAGTCAGTGGCGGGATAGGTAGGGTGCCCGGGACAGACCCCGAGGCACCAGGAATGGCTAAAGGGAGAGGGGGAGTTACAGGACTGACCCTAGCACCAGACTCACTAGACTCAAACTTAGACTCTGACTCGGACTTCGACTCGGACTCAGACTCAGATTCTGGCATCTCTCCTTCTCCTGTGATCAGCTTGTAAGTTTTTCCTTGACTGTCAGTCCATTTGACAGTTTTCCTCCAAGCTCTGGTTCCGGACCCGACTTCCGAGATTAGCTTAGACGGGTCAAAGGTGCGACTGCAGAGAATGAGGCTGACTAACTCTTCTTTCGGTGTTGGAATCGCGAGTTCTTCCCCAAAAAGTAGCCCTAGTGCGGGCTCAGCATTCTTAGCATCTTCGGATTGGATGAGAGCGAAGATGTCGTCCGGTATGTAGTTGCAGTCCTGGGCCAAGTGGGTCCCAGGGCGTGTGGGCCGATATAGGCCGGTCTGAGCAGTCTCGAATACTGGAGTGACGAAGGTAACCTTTCCGGTTTCAGTAAGACCCATGTTTTCCGGAGTTAGGGTGTAGCCCAAGCCTGCTTGAGTCCTCCCATTGTCCAGAACTTCAAGAATTTTTCCTGCCGGGAGATCGGGCCTTGAGGTAACCCCTGGTAGAAAACCCAGATTCTGTAACATCCGGTCTAGGGGGACGGTGAAATAAGGACAGAAGAGATGATCTTCTTCGATGGCTCCTACGAAATCGAACCCCCATAGATCGGTGCGGCCCGAGGTGTTGCAGTTAGCCACAGTCATAGGTGTGGCTTCTATAGTGATGACGGTGTCACGCAAGGGCAGTTTGATTTTCCGATGCAAAGTGGAGGACACGGCCCTGGTTGCATGGATCCAAGGTCTTCCTAGAAGAAGGTTGAAGGAAGAAGTCACGTCGATCACTTGAAATTCCAGCTCTTTCTCTATCGGGCCTGTTATGATAGTGAGTTTTGTGGCCCCGGCTACTGACTTTGGACTTCCGTCAAAAGCCTGAATGGTTTGAGCTGTTGGAATATAGTCGGCCTCGGTGATGCCGAGGGCTTTGGCGGTCCTTAAGGGAAGGACGTTGACTGCTGACCCGTCGTCAATTAGGGTCATGGGTAGGTACTTTCCACGGCAGATAACCGTGATGTAGAGGGCCATGTTGTGGGCCGGCCCGAATGGTGGTAGATCAGCATTGGAGAAGGTGATCAGTGGGCCTTCTTCTACGGATCTGCTTTTTAGGTGGGGTAGTACTGTGGCTACCATTTCGGCTGGAGTAGCCATAGAGTCGATTTTGACTTGATCGAGGGCCTTAGTGAGTGCCTCTCGATGTTCTTGGGAGCTAACTAGGAGTTGCCATATAGAGAGGTCAACTCGAGTTTTGCTTAGCTGCTTCACAAGAGCCTTTTCGGGAGTTGGTTCTTCCGGAGCGGGCTCTATTTTAAGTGGTTCGGCGATGATGAGGGCTTGACTAGTGGCTAAGGCTTTGGACTTAACCTTCTGAATCTCCTCAGGAGTGATGGGGACAGCTTCCCCTTTGGTGAGGTAGACATCATCTTCGTCATCGCACCAGATCCCGTTTATTTGTGGGATAAATGGAGAAGTGAGGTGTGAACAATCCATTACTTCTCCGGAAAAGATGGCGTGAGTGGCCAACGGGTTGTCTTTGTTGTTGGGCTTACCCCCGGGTAAAGGGATTTTCCCGCTTTCAATGAGATCTTGGATAAGGTGCTTCAGTTTCCAACATTTCTCGGTATCGTGCCCCTTACCACGATGATAGTGACAGTAGGCCTGAAGGTTGTAGGCCTTAGAGCGACGTTCGACCGGGATATCAGGTGTTGGGCCTATCGGGGTGATCAGGCCTTTTGATGATAACCTCTGAAGGGCGTTTTCATAGGTAGTGCCTATGTCGGTGAATACCCGGGGAGTGGTAGTCTTCTGGGATGAGGTATCGAGTGCATTTACCTCATCGAAAATGCTACGAGTGGCCGCAGTGGTAGCGGGCTTGGTCGTTGATGAACTAGCCCCCTGATATCCCTTAGTGGAGGCCTTAGTGAGGCTTTCCAGTCTTAGATCATCCTCGATTCTTGTTCCCATTTCAGTTAGGACCGCGAAGCTAGGTATGATGGCGTACCGGAGATGGACCCGGTAAGCTGGAAGTAGGTTCTTGACAAGGGCTTCAACCAGTACCTTTTCACTGGGCTTATCGACCATTTTGACGCTTTCAGCCCTCCAGCGTTGAAGGTATTTTGTAAATCCTTCCTTAGGCTCCTGGGCCATTACCTCCAGGGTGCGCATAGTGGTCTGGATTTCCGTATTGTCGGCGTAGTTCCGAGCGAATTCCGTTGCCACGTCATCCCAAGTTTTGTATTTCTTGGGATCGAGTCGGTAGTACCAGGCCCTTGGGTGCTTCTCGAGAGAAGAAGCGAATAGGTGCTTGAACATGTTGGACTTAACCCCTTTAAGGGCCATGAATTCCTTGAAAGCCCGAATGTGGTGGACCGGGTCTTCAGTACCCTCGAACATTGGCAAACCCGTTAGATTGAGATTGGTGAGTAGTTCATCGGTAAGTGGGGTGTAAATCCTAGCATTCTCCGTATGGATGGAGCTTTGGGTTGTCAGGTGGACCTGTTCTTGCAGTTTGAGGACTGCACTGGCCAATGCGGCTAGAGGCCCGTCATCATCGATCGAAGCGTTGGGGGTTCCCTGTTCTACGGCACTAACCCGAGTAATGATGGCGATCTGGTCTTCCCGCATTTTCCTCAGTTGGTCTTGGATTTGGGCCAGCGAGGCTGTCAATTCATCTATGGCTTTTTGCGTCATGGCTCGAGTGTGGGGTGACCTGTCTGTAAGGGCACCGCGTAATCAGTAACTGACCCAGATCTTAGAATTAAAAGTACATCCCAGGCAAGGAAAAGACTAGACCGGAGACTAATTTCTAGACGGGTGACGCGTGAATGATGGACCTTCCTTAGGATTCGGCATAGTGGGCCTAGTCCTGTTCGAAGGAAGGTCTACATGAGAATTCCCCAGACTTTGGACTCGAGTGTGTAAATGGGCTTCCCTTTGTAGGAGTTAGTCCTACGAAGGTGGGCCGTGCCTTGACAAGTAAGGCGGACTGGGATGGGGTGGAAATCCGTGTTATAAGATCGACGGAGTTTCGACGCTATAGACTTTTACAACCTATGACAAGACCCGACACTGCTAAATACGGGAAGTCCTAAGCGGAAGAGGATTTTGAAAAGGGAATTTGAATTTGAAAACCGAGCAAAGTCGGATTGGAAGGCCCGATTTTTTTTGAAAACCGAGAAAAGGGTATCGGGCCGAGATTTCGGGCTTTTTTTTTTAAAAGGTTTGGACAGCATACCGGCTAAAAAAAAATAGGCTATTTTGAGTCAAAAATCATAAGTCCTAAATTCGGCAGCTTTCCGGGTCATGAAAAAAGTAGATGGGTTTGAAAAGATGTAAGATTTTGAAAAATGAGGGTTTTTTGAAAAAGACCAAAAAGGATCAAGTAGCATGTAGTCATAGAATCAGTATAACGACGCCATGTATGCTCTTAGTCTAAGTCTCGGTCGGTCTAATAGGGTCTATACCAACAACGATCGCTTTCTCGTACTGAGGACGGACTCCCTAAGCCGAGTTGGTCTTAGGACATGCCGCAAAGTCTAAACGAGTTCCGCCATCGAAGTCTTTAGTGCATCCAAGTAGAAATGCACCGTGGTATAGTGGGACGTCGGTCACAAGTAACCGGCCCGGGATAGAACGGGGTTATGCATGAACCATTGAACTAAAACGTGTACATTACTAATCGAACGATTTCTTTTCGAGTCTCACCCTGAGGATGCCGATGGTAAGTGACACATCAGTTAATCCCCAGCGGAGTCGCCAAATTGTGGACATGACATAGGTCCACCCCGACGCGGCGAAGCGCGGGTTTTGGGGAGGCGATAGAATTTCCATATGAGATGGATCGAATGGAATTTTAAATCGAAGTAGGAATCGCCACCGAATTTTATGGTTATTCGGAACCATTCGAACCCACTCTATGTCGTAGTGGGCCATACTTAAAGCCTGGCCCATTTCCGATGTGAGAGTTTATTGGGTTCGTCCCTTAGCATTACGATACCGATGCCGACTGGGCGGTTAATCGTATATTGAATGACTCTCGTTGCCAATGGTTTCGGACATCCTGAAACCACGGTTCTGAGTAAGGGGTGAGGGTACGTGTTGGGAAGTTCAGCGAGAACACCCAACCCCGCCCGCACTTAGCGGCCTTTACTAATATATCGTTCGGTTTTGGTATACACGCGTTAGTTCGACGATGAAATGATATGCAGAGATTATTTTCCTAAGACATGTGAGGAAAAATAAATAAATGGGTTGCTAAGTCGTTTAATGCATGTTAAACTAATAACGTCAAAGTTATTTTAGCATGTGAAGTTCGTTTTAGTCTAATAAAACGATAAAAAGAATATGAGAAAAATAAATTGCTACAAACACGAGAAAACGAGTTAGTAACGATTGAAATAATAATATAGGAAAGAAATATGAAATCGAGAAAATAAAAATTAATCAAAATCTGAAAAAAAAAATATTCTTAAAACGTTGTTTTGTATAAAAAAACGATGTTCGAGAAAGAATAAAAAAAAAACGAAAAAAGGTGTGTTTGGGCCGAGAGCCGCGCGACTCGCCCGAGGCTCATGCGGGTCGCGTAGCGGCCTGATTTCGAAAACGGTTTTCGGAAAATTTTGATTAAATCGCGTACGAATATCGCATAACTCGTACTCGACTTAACATTCTCGATATTCGTTATATTCGATAGTTGATTATCAAATATTTAGAATAGCTTTGGAAAAGATGTAAATTTAGAAATCGTTTTGTGAAATAATAAAAAATAAACGAACGAAAAACTAAAAAAATAGGACCGGATCACAGACTCGTGCGCGAGTCGCCTGGACCGGGCGCGACTCGCGTACGGGTCTGATTTTTTGTCGAAAATTGTTATAAATCGCGTACAAATATGGATTAATTCATACTCGGTTTATATTTTTGATATTCGTCGTATTCGATATTCGATTATGAAATCGATATCGAATATTCGGAATGACTTTAGAAAAGGTTTTGAAAAAAGTTTGTTTTTGAACGAAAAGATGTAAAAAAGATTTTGAACGAAAAGTTGTAAAAAGATGTAATGATTTCGTCGAAAACTTAATATAATTCTTTTCGATACGATATTCGATTATATAAAATCGGTATCATATTTTAAGAATATTCGATATATGAAAATAGTTTTAATAATATCGATATTAGAAAATAAAAAAGACCGACGAAAGACCCATAAAAAAACGAGGAGAAGGGAAGAGAAGAAAGAGAGACAGGTTTGATTTACACCCTCAACCTACATGCTTTGTGTTCTCGGTATAAGGCTCGTCGGACGGTGGCTTAGGCACGGGAGCGTCGAGATGATGCGGGTGAGTTAAGGTGTATCGGTCTGGGTGGTTTGTGTGTGAGGCGTGGGTTCGGCCGGTTCGGACAGGATCAGTTTCGTCGGATTTTTGGAATTTACTTCAGGATTTCGTCGGGATTTTGGATGTCGATTTTGACTGACTTTTCGGTATTTTTGATGTGCTGTCGATGGTATTTTTTTCGGTTCTTTGGATGTTGAAGGGAGGGTCCTATTTATAGGGAGTTTCCGACCTTGGTTTAGGAAAGTTTAAATACCGCTTAGGATAGGAAACGTAGGAGTTCGAGGGAAATAAGAATTCTGCTTTCTTGGCCAAGAAGAAAGGGATACACGGCTGTCTTGTACTGTTTTGGCCGAGTGTTTCGCACTCGGTCAAGTATTCGAATCGGTTTTTGAATAGGATTCCTGTTCGAGCTAGAATTACTGCTTGAGTAAGAAGCTGAGGAGAACGAGGATTCCGTTTTCTTGTGAGGGAAGAAAAGAGAGGAAAACCGGCTGGTTATGCTCTACTTGGCCGAGTGTTTGCACTCGGTTGGGTGTCTGAGTCGGTTTCCGGATAGAATTCCTACTCGAGATCGAATTCTACCTTAAACGGAATTGTTTAATATTTGTGAAGGCTGATTTTTTGGTATTTGAGTCCGAATCAGCCGTGTAGTGTCACGGCCAGCTCGTGTGACTCGGGAAAAAAATATCTTTGACCGGGTTTGACTCGGTCGCTAAAAGACGGTTTTACTCCTGGTGACGGTTTCGACCCAAATTAGTGTTATTTGACTCGAAACGACCCATTGGGCCTGAATTTGAGGTTGGTTTTGTGAGATTTGTACTCCTTAAAATGTCTAAACCAAATGTCCATGATTACAAGCCCATATCCGAGTCTGTCAAAGCACGTTTACGTCCTATCATCATCGGGTGTTTGGCGGGAACTACTATAGACACCTGGTGGTCAAAATGTGGGTGTCTACAATAACGTATAGAGTATATATATGCAAAAAAATATAGAGTAAAAATATTATATCCGCTAAACGTTATATCGCTATGTAAAACGATAACAGATTTTTAACATAAATTAATACTGCTATATCAAGTTTTGTATTCTAAAAATAAGGTTTCAAAAAAATATTTAAGAAAAAACCAATCTTTTTTTAAATATATTTAATATTTATAACAATGTTAAATGTTAATGCAAAATAATAATTTAACATAAATGTTATATGAATAATATTACATAAACATTACCTAAGACGAATTGAGTTGGCCACTTATATATGTAGGATGATTAGTAATTTTTAGTTTTTATTTTTAGTAATATTGATTCCAAGATGTGAAGCTGTGTATGAGCATGCAACATAAGCGAAAGAGTGCATTCACGCTGCCATGTCAGCGGTGGGATGGGATCCGGTTCGAACCGTCCGAACTATATAATAAACAAAAAAACACGCGCAATTTAAAACATACGCTCCTTACTGTTTATGACATTCTTCCCCAATTCAAATCCCACGCGATTCAACCCTCAAAAATCAAGTCTCGGAATTATCGACCCTCAACAATCAATCGATTTCTCAAGCAAGTAATCAACAGCGCGATCATCTCATCTCATCACCGATTTGCCGCCATGGATGATTCTGTAAGAATTATGAGTCTAATACAATATATGTGGACAACATTATTTGGACCTATTGTATTTATTAGCTATCATTAAAGTTGAGCTCAAATACGTGATCCGTCATAATACAAATACTACGGGCTTATTTACGTCTTATAAAGTATGGGTCGAATATTATAATAGAGTAGAGACCCATTAGAGCTTTTATGGGATATATGATGGACTTATCCACTAAATGCGACTGATATAGGTCATCAGGGTTTAACCACCCCTCCCTATATATAGTCAGGGTTATGGTCCCTGACAGCACACTTTTAACCTAATCTCACATATATCCCATCGGTATGGAGAAACCCAAAAGGCGAGTGTGTCTGTTAGAAGACCTAATCCAGAAGATCGACGTAAGTTAATCTATCAGTATTATCAGGTACGCTTCCGCTACAGCTAATTATAGTTTATTGCCAATTAATTTATTATGAAGTTTCAGTCTTGGGTCAGATTAAATCTAACAAGTGATATCAGAGCCGTCTTCATATTGAATTATTTGGATAAAAAATTATTGTTTAGTTTTTCTCGTATGATAGTATGTTCCGTTTCTCATATTCATCATGTCTTATTTTTACCCATTATGGATTGTTCATGCGCAGCATAATATTTGAGGAATTAGATTGGTGTAATCTATTGTTGATAGTGATTTTGTCTTTTAGCATGCCCATCTTTTCTTTTGGTTGAATTCTTGTACCTCCAATTGTTTCGTCAATTGCTTCGCATGACACCATTCTGTATTACTCTGTATCTTTTATTTTTCGTTTGGTTTGGAATGATTATATTGATAAACAGTTATTTCGGCTTAATTCTATGAAATCTGTTTTCAGTTGACTTTAATACGGGGTATATGTTATGATTGTGTATTTTGTCCTGAGATCGTTCTACTTGCACAGTCGGCTACGTACAACTCATAATTTTAGGTTATTGTTCAGTAATATGACCTTGTATGATTGATTTTGTACGGAATACATGTTTGGACGATTTTTTTTTTTTGATTTTATGCAATCGATGAAGTTATATAAGGATTAAAGATTTATAATTCGAATATTAAGTTTCATATTCTTATAATTGTCTATTCAGTTAATGAGGTGTAGTATTTTTGAATCGATTGCATTTGGTTCATTATTTTGTTTGGTATTCAGTCATATGATGTATATGTTTGATTATTTTCGGTATATTATGTTTTATGTATGAATCGGGACTTGTTTGGAATTTCAGTTGCGATTATTGTCGCGTATATATAATTGACAAGTTGACTTGTATGATGAAAGAACTAATTTGGGTTATAATTTCTTTCATCATTTAAGGATTCAGTCACTTGTTAATTACGGTTTGATTAAAAGAACTTGATTTCAGTTTCAATAATATTGGCTATCTGTTTTTTATTTTATTCTTATAAGACGTCTAATATTTTGGATTGTTTGATCGAAACAATACGTTGCCAAAGAAACCTCTATTGCGTAGATTAGATAATTTAAATAATTGGACGATTGTGTGTGATTGAATTTCATGCGGGTAATGGTCGGCCCAAAGGAAGTCCATTATTTGGCCGAAATTCAATCATACTTGTGGTGATAAATATGTAACGGTTATTCGGTTCTCGGGTAGATGTTAAGTCGACCCAAAGGAAGGCTTGACATTTGACACAATCTTACTGTTAATATTTGATTACTACACCAAGAGTACCACTTACAAGTCTAATTATCGTCCAAAGATGAGATTAGATGTTGTGCTAGGTATCTTGTTATGATGGGAATGCTAATATTCGAATCTGAATTACGAGTTAAGGGAGTGTCGTTAAGTTTATGACACGCATAAGGCTTATGTCCATACATTTTTTTTAATGGAGAGTAAATTCAAACATTTGGTTTTTAAGTTTGGTTGTATGTGTAATCATACGGGTAATGGTCGGCCCAAAGGAAGACCATTATTTGACCGAATACATATACAATTTCGGGTGATAAATATGTGACGATTATCCGGTATTTTCATGTGTATGCTAAGTCGGCCCAAAGGAAGGCTTAGTGTTCGACATGAGTTTATCGTCAGTATTTGATCACAAATATTTAATTATAGTGTCAATGCTTAGTTAATTATTTATGCCCAACGGCTAAATTTTAAATATGCAAAAACACTATATACTGTTTGAATTTATTCAAAATATGAAAATATTGTTTTGTTCAGCAAATTGACATTAGTGTTCATTATATCTGTCATATTCAGGTTACATTCTCAATTCGGATAACGCTATTTATTTAAATAAATGGTAAGAGAATGTAAATATTTATTTTGGGTCGTCGCAATCTTAACACGGCATTGAGAATGTATGATTGTACTACTCATACGGATGAAAATATCGTGTGGACTCACGTGTTTTTGTGGAGTAGAAAATTTAATGCGTGTGTTTAATGATTGTTTAATGCGACATTAAGGACATATTAGAAGGGCATTGTTTCTATTAAATAAGCTGCAAGTGTCCAACTCAGAGAACAATCAGATAAGGTTAAAGTTGTTGGTTGTTAGCTTGTTACAAGTATGGACACATAAGGAATATAGTACTAGTTTGTACGCCTCATCATCGCGTGTCGGTAAGGATACACTTCTCATTTAAGATTTGTCTAAGATTAATTATTATATTCAATCATGTTTTGTGGGTGAATTTGGTTTTTCATTCACATAAGTACATTAATGCAAGTACAAGTAAGATCTAAGATGTTGTATGTCAATTGGTGATGAAAGATTCATCTATTCGGGGCATGTCATCATCTAAATTTGAGACAATCGTCTAATTTAGTTATCACTAATGACTTGTTATTTTATTTGAATCTGGAAAATTTTCGGTACTGCCTTTTGGTGGAGTTCAATTATTTTTCTTTTGGTCAAATTTGCTTTATTGTCCATTGAGAAATAATTAATTTTTATTTTCCTAATTCAAATAATGGTAAATATGTTATTTTTGAAAACTTTACACAGTTTGAATTGAAATGTCTTTTAAATACTTGCATTAAAACTCCAGTGGATATAAAGAATTAAGGACAATAATTTCTTTTCGGTATGATACATTAAAAGGACTATTAAAGTTTTGTGTCAAAATGAAATTATTGACCTTTCTACTTCGGATCATATTGAAGGGGAATAAAGACGAAAAGAGAAAATAGATATCAAAACAACTTCGGATGTCTTATAATTGATATATAAGGGTATGTGAACAATTTTATGTTTTATGTTGTATTAGTTCACATCACTATATTAATTTGTAGACAAAATTATGGCTTGATATTTATATCTTGATATTGAGAAGTTTTTAAGTTCCTAGACGTTTTTATCACATATTTGACTGAGATATATTCTCAGTACAAGATCAAAGATGTCATGTCGATCATAAGTGGAAACACTTTGACAACTTGACTATTCAGGATAAGAATGTCAAGGTTATTTCGGATATTTTCTAGATAAGGTTGATCTTACATTAAATATCACACCATATGAAGTAAGGTCTGAAAATGTATGGTGGATCATGCATGTATGCAAAGTAAGATTTTTGGGACTTGGTAGGAGTATGATTATTCACACTCTTTCCTAGATAACTCTAGAAGTAATTTTAAAATTGCAGCTTGTTTTTTTCTGGATAAAGGTATGTACACTACAAGGTAAAGCCACTTTAGAGTCGGAAGTTTTAGTAGCAAATCTTCAATATTCCGTAGCTAATTAGCTTAGAGACCGAATTTGCGACTAAATTTCCTTAGTAGCTAAATGCCTTGTCGCTAATTTAGCTACTGAATTAGCGACCAAAATTAGCTACCAATTTAGCGACGAAAGCGTGGTAGCAAATTCTGAGACAATAATAGAGACGAAAATTCAAGTAGCTACATTAGCGCCCGCAAATGGTATAGTAGCTAATTTAGGGACGAACTTAGAGATCGATTAAGTTGTAGCAAAATTAGTGACGCAATTTTTTGGTATCTAAAATGGCCACAAAAAAACGAGAAATAGACATCACCCTAGCCAGGGGCCCACCGTACCACACGTAGAGCTACCCCTAGCTCACTAAACCACGCATGTATGTCCACGCACCACTGCACCACCTCTTTTATAGAAATTGAATATTTATGTTTGCGAGAGGAATCGAACCCATAACCTACAAACACTTGACCAACATTTAAACCATTGGGCCACTTGAAGATTTATGTTTACTTTGACAATGAATGTATACTTAAAGGTAAAATTAACCATTAAAATGTGGATTGTAAGTTATTTTTGTAATACTCCAATAATAATATAAATATATTAAAACAAAACAAAACAAAATATCATAAGAAATATTAAAAAATACATGATAGTAACAACCAACAACTAAATTTAGCTACCAATTTATTTCCGTAGCTAAGAATTTAAATTTAGATACTAAAATTGCTACTCACCTGGTTTCATTTCTATAATAACTACTACACTTATTTACGAATTTACTTTGGTCTCCTATATAAAAATTAAATACATTATTCGCAATTTTATGTCGATATATATAGAGACGACTTTAGGTACCAACGTTTTTCCGTATCTAAAAACTTAAATTAGATACCAAATTTGCTATCGACTTTATTTAGTCTCTATAATAGCGACGTAATTAGCTACCACTATATTTTGATCTCTAAAATTGAGACTAAATATATTTATGTCTTAAAAGTAGTAGCTAATTTATATATTTAGCGACTGAATTTTAGGCAGTTGCTAAATTAGTAGCTAAATTGCAATTCTCTTGTAGTGGTACAACAATACTATTGATCGATTGATTATAGTGTAAATTATTTACCTCTAAGGTATGTCCGACTAATTAAGAATGCTTTTCGTTTTAAGGTAATAGCTGGACTTAAGGATAATCAATAATTATTTTGTTGTATAATAACTTTATAAGGATTAAGGGTAATGTATAAAGTAATGATCCCACACGCAAGTTACTTTAAGACGGATAATATGGGTTCATTGAGGTTATTGAGTTTGGGGGGAAGAAATGAGACTTATAGAAATGATCTTGTGTCTCAATATAAAGGATCGTAAGATCATTTTAGTAAAACAAACTCAAATACCTCAAGAACAATTGTTATTAAAGAAATTCACTAAGGGAAGAATGAATGTAGTTTCAAAGGATTACATTGTTTTCATGTCAGGACTGACATATTACAGTGTAATAACAGATTTATATATTGCATACATTCGAGAGTAAGAGTTAGATGATGAAACGGTAGAAAAGTATTCATTCAGCATTTTACCGAATCATTGAAAGTTCTAACTAATACATGTGAATTTATGTATGTCATCAATAAAGTATTAAGTCATTTGACTGATAAAGACACTTTGGGATTATTTCATTAATTGTTTCATTACCTAAAAGTATAAAGCATATTGGTTTCAAATGGTTATTTGTTACCAAGACAGACTCATTCGGTAATGAGATAGTAAGGTTTGTCTTGTCAATAATGGTTGTAAAGACAGTTGGCATATCCGGTTATATATATGGAGTTACATTGGATGAATGGTAAAGACAAGTTTGTTAATGGTGACATTGACAGATCCATTGTTGCAGATACTGGAAATCTTGACTTAATAGATTCAAGGTAAAATTTCTGCAAAATTAGGGTTAATAATCGTCCAATGAAAACTCAAATAAGGTTTTCCGTCAAAGAGTACATATATCTATCATGATATCATCTCATTTGGTTTTGTATGGATGTGGTACATGATTGTAGATACTCAGGATTCAGTGGGAGTATGAAATTATGTCAAGTTTTATACCCTTTCAATAAATGAGACTAATTAATGCGGTCTCATTGATGTCCTTAATTAAGCAAAATTCATATCTAGAATAGACAGTATTACTTAAGTCCATGTACTTCAGGATATATTTCATGTTTTTAAGTAATAAGGTATAATTAAACTCATTTTGCACATGTTTGGATATTGTGTACATTTTTATAGTTTAAATGACAGATATTAAGGAAATACAGTAGGATATTGAGATTCACTAAGGGTAGCCAAATATTGTTTGTCATTTATATTTGGAGCAAAATAATGTTATCATATAAAAGAGATCGATTCAGGTTGAGATCATTCAGTATTTCGACTCTTATTTAATCATGATTATTTGTCACAAGGCTGCAAGCTAAGTTCAGTATTGAAAGACTATGTAAGTTATTTGTGATAAAAAGGACGGTTATTATAGTTTCAAATAACAATACAAGTGATGTGTTGTTATAGAAACGATTCAGAGTGAAGGGTGTCTAAGATATATTTGTACAAACTCCATTATTGCGGATCCGCTTATTAAGGAATTACCACCCACGGTCTTTCTTGAGCATATTGCTCAAATGGGTGTTTCGGTTCTAAGGATATTCAGATTAAGTGGGAGTTTGTCACATTAGACACATTATGATATATGGTTATTCAGTTCTGCAGAAATAAGGTTTACAGTTTTCAGTTTCACTCTGTCTTATTTGGTTGATCTCACTAAGGTTGTTTAAGGTGGACCAGTTGGAAATATGCATATTTGTATCACATTCGGTTGTTGTTTCCATGCTACACTCCTTTACTAGATTCATGTTGTTAGTCATGTTTGCATATGTGATCATTGATGGGTCCTGTTACGACAAACTGTGGCAAAGGCCGCTTTGGTTCTATGCACATATGATTAATGGACTGAATTGCATAAGACGGTTAGAATGTTTGGTAGCACTATTGAGCTCATACAGTTATAATGAATACAATTTTCAGTGTCCTACATATACTAGTATATGACCCAAGTGGGAGATTGTAAGAATTATGGGTCTAATACAATATATGTGGACAACATTATTTGGACCTATTATATTTATTAGCTATCATTAAAGTTGAGCCCAAATACGTGATCAGTCATAATACAAATACTACGGGCTTATTTACGTCTTATAAAGTATGGGTCGAATATTATAATAGTGTAGAGACCCATTAGGGCTTTTATGGGATATATGATGGGCTTATCCACTAAAGGCGACTGATATAGGTCATCAGGGTTTAACCACCCCTCCCTATATATAGTCAGGGTTATGGTCCCTGACAGCACACTTTTGACCTAATCTCACATATATCCCATCGGTATGGAGAAACCCAAAAGGCGAGTGTGTCTGTTAGAAGACCTGTTGTAGCAATATTCCGAGAATATTGCGATATCGCATATAATTAGCATATAGGAATATTGTGAATATTGTTAGCATAATTTTAGCATGTATTTTACGATAGCAATTATCTTCTTAAGGTGTATATATTGACAACCAATGGAGTGAGATACACACACAAAAATTTACGTACAATACATACTTTGTCAAATTCTATATGGTATCAGTTGGGTTTCGCATTCTCGAACCCTAAACTATGACAGGCGAATTAGTGTCGAATTCCACGCCGCATATCACCAAACCCGTCTACGCTCTTTCCAATTCCGATGGGGTCTCAGCCAAAATCACTCATGTCGTGCTGAAAGGCTCTAATTACGCAGAATGGGCTAAGGGATTTTGTAATGGTTTGGGGGCTAAACGGAAGCTCGGCTTTGTTGATGGTACTCTCAAGAAGTCGGCGGATAAATCGGAGGATCTTGATGATTGGACCACTGCTAATTGCACGGTAATTGCATGGATTTTTAACACTATTGATCCCACAATTCGACCGTCGATTTCATATCGCGATACGGCGGTAGAAGTATGGGATGATATTCGTATCCGTTTCTCTCGTGGGAATGGTATTAAGGTTTATCAGTTGGAATCGGAACTCTCCGATTGCAAACAAAAGGATGAGGAATCCGTGATGGACTTTTATGGTAGGCTGAAGAAACTCTGGGATGACGTCAATGACTATGACGCCCTCCTGACTTGTGACTGCTCCGGTTGCCGGTGTAATATTTCTGTCAATTTACGCCAGCGTCGTGAAACACGGCAGACTCGACAGTTCTTAATGGGATTAATTCCATTTTATTCTACTGCTCGGTCCAATATATTAGGTATCACTCCATTACCCTCTTTGGATTCCGTGTATTCCCGTATCATGCAGGAGGAGGAGGTGCGTAATCTCACTCAAGAGCGCACCACCACCATGGCCTTTGCTGTCCAAGGCGGAGGGTCAGGGACGAAACAAGGGAAGCCGCGTCCAAAGTGTTCCCATTGTAAGAAACCCGGCCACAGTGAGCCAAACTGCTGGGATAAGTATGGATACCCGGAGGGACGCGAGCCTCGATCAGGTACTGGTTCCAGTTCAGGGGGTGCTTCGTCATCAGTTCATACCAATGCGGTGTTCGGTGAGCCTGCAATTGATGCGAATCATGTCCGTCTCAATGGTAAGCACACTGTCTCTTGGATCGTCGATACAGGTGCTTCTACACATGTGTGTGGTGATTTTACTTTACTGTTTGAGTGTGTCTCGATCACGCCTCTTGCAGTTGGGCTTCCTAATGGTGCCCGTTTGAAGGCCACACATCGTGGCAAGGCAAGGATTAACGATAATTTCGTGTTGCTCGACGTGCTCTACGTTCCGGATTTCACTTGCAATTTGTTATCCGTCTCACAAATGCTTAATTCACAAAGTTTGTGCATTCAATTCACTAATTCAACTTGTGTTATTCAGGACCCTATCTTGAAGACGAGGATTGGTGAGGGTGCACTCGTAGATGGACTCTACTTTTTGCCCATGGATACCCCACGACGTGTTAATGCGATCGAAGATGCTGGGAATGTCGGTCTATGGCACAAACGGTTAGGTCATCCATCTTTTAAGGCAATGGAGTGTCTTTCTTCTATTATGAATTTTAAGCATTATTTGGACAATAATAAACATTGCGATATTTGTTTCCGGGCTAAACAAACTCGGTCCGTTTTTCCTATTAGTACCAGTAAAGCAACGAATTTGTTTGACCTTTTGCATTGTGATGTTTGGGGCCCTTATGATTCAAATCAGTCGTGTGGGTCACGATATTTCCTTTCTCTCGTTGATGATTTCTCTCGTAGTGTGTGGGTGTTTTTGTTTAAAACGAAAGATGAGGTTACTCGGATTATGCGAGAATTTTTTGCTCTAATTTTGCGCCAATTTAATTCTACTGTCAAACGCGTGAGGAGCGATAATGGGACGGAGTTCAAACCTTTGATTCCTTATTTTCGAGAGCAAGGCATAATTTTTGAGACTTCTATGGTCAAAACTCCACAACAAAATGCTAGAGTTGAACGGAAACATCGACACATACTCAATGTTGCCCGTGCTTTACGATTTCAGAGTTCGTTACCAACAGATTTTTGGGGTGAGTGCGTTTTGACAGCAGCATATTTGATCAATAGAACACCAACTCGTATTTTACAAGGCAAAACACCTTTTGAACTTCTTTTTGGTAAACCGGCAGACCTCAATTTACTTCGGGTTTTCGGGTGCTTGGCCTATGCTAAAAATTTAAATCCGGTGGATAAATTTGATAGTCGTAGTCGGCGGTGTGTTTTCCTTGGTTATCCATTTGGTAAAAAGGGTTGGAATTTATTTGATCTTGAGACGGGTACATATTTTCAGTCCCGCGATGTACGTTTCGTTGAGAATAAATTTCCTTTTTCACAAGCACCAGAGGTGGGCTCGAATATTTCGAATAGTGTTGATGACGAACACATTGTTCCCGACGACGAACCTGCTACTGTCGGACCTGTGTCTGCCACTGAGTCTGCTACTGCTAGTTCTCACGTGGAGGACAAAGAACACATTGCTAGTTCTAATTTAGACTCTACAGATACAGGGGTCGATGGACATCAGGACAGTGGTAATGTTCCTGTTACTACCGAGCTCGAGAATGTTGCGTATGACGATGGGTCTGCCGCACGAGATGAGAATAGGGAGGATATACCGACAGAGGGTGCTCTTGGGCGTGGAAAGCGAGAAAAAATTCCTAATAAAAATCACAGAGATTATGTCAAATGGGATTGCATTAACACGTCCGTGGATGAGTCACCCACCACCGCCAATTCCGTCTCAGGTAGTTCTTATCCTTTAACTCATTTTGTGAATTATGATCACTTTTCGCAACCATATCGTCATTTCCTTGCAGCAATTACTCGGGATATTGAGCCTAGGTCTTTTAAAGAGGCCATGAGTGATGCTCGGTGGCGACGGGCTATGGCCGAGGAGATAGCTGCCCTTGAATCCAATAAGACTTGGACAGTGAGCGATTTGCCTCCCGGAAAACTTGTCATTGGTTGTATGTGGGTGTTTAAAATTAAACACAAATCTGATGGTACCATTGAACGATTTAAAGCACGGCTTGTGGTACTCGGTAATCATCAAGAAGCGGGTGTTGATTTTACAGAAACATTTGCTCCAACAGTTAAAATGGTCACTGTCCGTACTCTTTTAGCAGTTGCTACTATCAAAAGGTGGGAATTACATCAAATGGATGTGCATAATGCCTTTCTTCACGGCGAATTGGCGGAAGAAGTATATATGTGCATGCCGCCTGGCTTTAGTAAAAGGTTCGAAGGTAAAGTTTGTCGTCTTCGCAAGTCTTTATATGGCCTCCGTCAAGCTCCGAGGTGTTGGTATGCTAAACTTGCTACAGCTTTATCTTCTTATGGTTTTATTATGAGCGCTTCCGATAACTCTTTGTTTACTTTTCGCAAAAATAAAGTTGAAATGCACATACTTATTTATGTCGACGACTTGGTAATTGCTGGAAATAACTCACATGCTATTTCTGCCTTTAAATCTTATTTAAGCAAGTGCTTTTATATGAAAGATTTAGGGAAGTTAAAGTATTTTTTGGGTCTCGAAGTTGCCCACAGTTCGAAGGGGTTATTTCTTTGTCAACGAAAGTATACCCTCGATTTATTGTCCGAGACGGGTCTTCTTGGTTGTAAACCTGCTAGTGTTCCCATGGACGAGAAACATCAACTCGCTCTTGCTAAAGATGCTCCTCTTGAAGACGGCGCACGATATCGACGATTGGTGGGTAAATTAATTTACTTATGCCTTACTCGTCCTGATATTAGTTATTCGGTCCATATTTTGTCACAATTCATGCAAAAACCGACAGCTACTCAGTGGGAAGCTGCATTACGGGTTGTTCGTTACTTGAAAATAATCCGGGTCAAGGGATTGTTTTTCGTCCTACTTCGGTTCTCGAGCTTGAGGCTTATTGCAACGCGTCCCATGGTAGTTGTCTGATTACGCGACGATCCATTACTGCTTATTTTGTTTGTTTAGGCGGTTCTCCTATTTCTTGGAAATCGAAAAAGCAAGCTACAGTTGCCTTATCTTCCACCGAAGCAGAGTATAGAGCTATGACCGCCGCTACTTGTGAAATATTGTGGTTGAAAGGGTTGCTCGAAGGGATAGGTATATGTATTCATGAACCTGTTCGGCTACACTGTGATAATCAGAGTGCTATGCATATTGCCAACAATCCGGTCTATCATGAACGAACCAAACATATAGAGATTGATTGTCATTTCATTCGTACTCATATTAGTAATGGTGTTGTGTTACCATGTTATACTCACACACGAGCGCAATTGGCTGATATACTCACTAAGGCTTTGGGCCGACCGCAGTTCAAGGCTTTGCTCGACAAGTTGGGCATTTCCGACTCCCATGCTCCAACTTGAGGGGGGGTGTTGTAGCAATATTCCGAGAATATTGCGATATCGCATATAATTAGCATATAGGAATATTGTGAATATTGTTAGCATAATTTTAGCATGTATTTTAGGATAGCAATTATCTTCTTAAGTTGTATATATTGACAACCAATGGAGTGAGATACACACACAAAAATTTACGTACAATACATACTTTGTCAAATTCTATAAGACCTAATCCAGAAGATCGACGTAAGTTAATCTATCAGTATTATCAGGTACGCTTCCGCTACAGCTAATTACAGTTTATTGCCAATTAATTTAGTATGAAGTTTCAGTCTTGGGTCAGATTAAATCTAACAGATTCAGGTATTTCTCCACTGCTTCTTCAATTTTATTGCGATTTTTTTTTATGTTTTGATGATTTAATACACCGCAATTGTTATTTCTAGTATTTGATAATAGTAATTTATGACTTGATGATTCGTCTGATAGAATCGTTTTGGTTAGATTTTCCGCCATTTTCATAATCGAGAAATTTCTTGAATATTGATATCGATACTGTTTTTTTGGTAATTTGATATCGATATCTTATAGTATTTGATTAATTGTGCATTTGTGCTTAATTCTGAAACTGTTAGTGAGATTTTCCGCCATAATCGAGAAATTTCATATTTGGATGATGTTAGAAGCTAGAAAAGCAATTAGTTCTTACGGCATTCTCAAGTATTTCTGCTTTTTTTTTGGTAATTTGATATCGATAACTTATAGTATTTGATTAATTGTGCATTTGTGCTTAATTCTGAAACTGTTAGTGAGATTTTCTGCCATTACAGCTAATTCTTCATCTTCCGATATGAATTCTTCATTTGGTTTATCAAGAATATCGATCTTTAATGTGATCTTTTAAAACGAAATTATCTCATTCTCTTGTAGGTTACACTTTTAGAGGCTCCACTTACACTTTTTGAAGGCTCCACTTACACTTCTAAAAAGTGTAAGAAGAGACTAAAAGTAGTGTAAATAGAAACTATAGAGGTGTAATTATCTATTCTCTTGTAGGTTACACTTTTTGAAGGCTCCACTTACACTTTTTGAAGGCTCCACGAGACTAAAAGTAGTGTAAGTAGAGGCTATAGAGGTGTAATTATCTCGTTCTCTTGGAGGTTACACTTTTAAAGGATCCACTTACACATTTTGATGGCTCCACTTACACTTCTTAAGAAGTGTAAGAATAAGAAGAGACTAAAAGTAGTGTAAGTAGAGGCTATAGAAGTGTAATTATCTCATTCTCTTGTAGGTTACACTTTTAAAGGCTCCACTTACTCTTTTTGAAGTTGCTTTCAAGTGAAGGTCGGAAGTCAAAAGATAAAAAAGCTCAAATTGAGATGTTTATTGGTGCAAAAATCCCTAAAGAAGTTACTATTCTACCTCCAAAACAATCAAAAAATAAGGGGTCTGGAAAAAGGTTGAAGTCTAACAAAGAAAAGACAATGGAGGAGCGTGATAAGCCTCTAAGGAATTGTCGTGCTTGTGGGGAAATGACAAACCATGACAGTAAAAATTGTCCGGGAAGAATCACTAAAAAGTAGTACTCCCTCCGTCCCAATGAATTGTTTGTCTATTCCATATTGGGGCGTCTCAATGAATTGTTTGCCTTTCTATTTTAGAAATGTTTTTTATATGTAATTTGACCCTTCTCATCCACATGTCACCTCTTAATTTGATCTCTTCCCCCTTGGTGTCAAAAGTAAAGGCAAACAATTCATTGGAACGGAGGGAGTATAATATTCAGGTACTTTCTTTGATTTATTTTGGGAACTTTTATTAATGTTAACATTACTTCATAAACTAATTATTATTTTTTCGTCCAATGCAGAAACTTTTTCTATAGAAGATGCGAGTAGAATTTTTGTGAGATGGGTGGTTCGATTAAGCCCAATGTAAGTATCCATCAATCTAAAATTCTGAAATTAATTTATTTTCGGTAACATAACCGATTAACCAATGTAAGCCCAATGTCATTTGTCACAGGTTTATGCATATTTCAGCTATCAAGAAGAGTTTGATTGATTACTTGGAACAACTACTGCAAGTGAAGGCATTTATTAGTGAGGATTTTGTCACGGGATTATAATTGGATTATGCTTAATTTCAGTTTATGTTTGACTTCGATTGGGTTCATTTTTGTTTGCCACTTTTGTTGGTTTGATATTATATTAGACTGAAATTTCTCTTTACGCATTGGAAACAAAATCGGATTGTTAGTATATGATGAAAGTTTTTTTAATCAAATTATGTATTTGTTTTTGTGTAAGAAAATAAGGAAGGAAGAAATGGACCAATCGTATGAAGTTGAACGATGAATGTTGGTAATGCTTCTCGCAATGTGGCGTATACATTAGTTCTCTAGTAACTACTTACACTTCTCTAGTCGCTACATACACTTCCCTAATCGCTACATACACTTCCTAGCGACCAATTACACTTCTCTAGTAACTACTTACACTTCTCAAAGCGGCTACATACAATTCTCAAAGCGGCCACATACACTTCTCAAAGCGGCCGCTTACACTTCTCAACAAGGCTACATACACTTCTCAACACGGCCACTTACACTTCTTAACACGGCTACATACACTTCTCAACACGGCTACATACACCTCTCAAAGCGGCCACTTACATTTCTCAACACGGCCACATACACTTCTCAACACAGCTACATACACTTCTCAAAACGCCTACATACACTTTTCAACACGGCTAGATACACTTCTCTAACGGCAGCAACATACACTTCTCTAAAGTGGAAAAACACTAAAGTTAGTGTCAAATATACTAGAAACCAATCTTCAAGACGAGCAAAAGCGGCTACCCTTGTTCCTGATTCATAACAAATAACACTTTCGCAACTATTGTCGCTTAGTAATGTCGTTGCCAAATTCTTCCTTGGGTATTTACATAGAATCTAATGGTCAATAATTACAACCGACAAAAAGTAATTCCAAAAGTGTATCTATGGTAAATAATTACATTTTAATGCAACCGACAAAAATGATTACAATGGATGATAGTGTGGTGAACATTCCTGTAATAGGCCTCTTTGCTTATGCTTAATGCAACCTAAGGAAAGATCTGCATGAAAACAAATACAATGAGAGTCACAAGGAGCTTAGGAATGTAATTAGAAGGCAAAGAAGTGTACCAAAAAAGGTAAAGAACACGTAACTGATTACCAAATATTACCTTTCTTATATTCCTCTCCCACTTTAATATCTAAGCATGATAATTTGTCGATAGGTTCGAAAACATCGAGCATCAAAGTGCCTAGTGTTAGTCCATAAGTGATACAATGAAAATGAGAACACATGAGATCAATTTTAATGTGTTCTCAAGGTACGTACGGTTTCAATAAAATATTTCGCCTTAATCCGACGTTACTCGAAAGATTGTCGAATGTGTTTTAAATGTGTTTATTTAATTGAAACCGTACGTACCTTTCATTACATCAAGACATTGTATGAAATAGTTATTGTTTATGTGTACTCTACGGCTCTACCCTTCCCATTGAAGCAAAAAAGTTCAATAGTGGTTCGATTCAAGAAATGACGGAATAAAATCAAATGGTTCCTAAAGATTTATCCAATATTCATCCCCTCAACTCCAATACTCTTCCCTATAACCATGAAAGAATGTCAAACAAACAACGAAACTGAAAACACGCGCGGACAGTAGACATAATTAGAGCACTCTCAATGGGTACTTAAACCAACGACAGAAAACCAACAAACACGAACCCTTTACAGTGTAATATCGCAATCCCTATTAAAGTAGTAAAAGGGGTCTGAAGACAAACCCCGGCCCTCTTAATGAAACACAGAGATGTCGTTGGAGACCGAAGATATGCCCAAAGCTACACTGCCTAACTGTAACTTCAAAGAATGGAATCGCAGGTTCACTACATTGTTCGTCTATTTAGGCTTTTTTTTTGCAGAAATCAATACTAACATAACAACTCCAGCTCATAAAAATGACTGTAACACGACATATCTGCTGCAAACATTCTTATTGACACAGAACCCTAACCCAATACGGTAATCAACGTAAATAAAACACACGAACGAATCATTAGTAACATAAAATGGCCAATCTAAATGCATAACTAATCATCATACAGTAGATGTTCATATACGGATTACTATTCTAGGGTTAATTCTCTTCATTGCACTTCCAATTGTGGTTTTTTGATCAATTATGAGCCTAATTTAGTGAAGGATACTATTCTATGAATTGATTGAAAATATTGATTGAACAATGGAAGAAGAATAAAAAACTTACCCGCAATAGTTGATTAAACAATTGAAAAATTGATGAATGAGGATTGATTGAATTGAGGAATCGCGTTTGATTTATGAATCGCGGTTGATTGAAGGGAGAATTGAGGAAAATACCAGTTGATTGAAGGGGTTGGGGAAAAATGAACGGGTAATTGGGGAATAAGATCAAAGCAAAGCTTCGGGGTTGATTGGGGTTGATAATGTAGCGCATGTTTTTTACTCTATTGTATATAGTTCGGATCGAAGTACAGGTTCGGACGGTTCGGATCGAAGTAAAGGTTCGGACGGGATCCTAATTCTATATATATAAAAAAATTATGTGAGAACCATCAACTAGACGAGAAACATGAGAACTCCATTAAATTATTATTTTTTTCAAAAATTAATGACATATTTGAATTCGTCATATAATTTAATAGTTGGATAACATATTTTTCGGTAAAAAAAAGTCTTGTCTAGTGACGGAAATGGAAACAGATAATTTTAGTGAACCTAATACTCTTTTCAGTGTATCTGATTTTTTTTTTAAATCCCAATCGGGACTTAATTAACTTCAATCAAATCAGCCGAAGTCAACAATTCAAACGATGTAGGAATATCGCTGTTCCACACAAATCTATTAGGACTAGAAAGAAAATTAAAATGAGCCACTGCATGGGCTAAGCCATTAAAGCATCGCTTAACGTAACTCCATCGAAACTCGTGAAAGTTATCCATCACTTCCCGGATCTCCGTGCAGATGATATATAGCTCACTCCTACCCTCACTCTTACTTCGAAGAATATCCAGAACCACCTTGCAGTCACTCTCGACATTGATGCGTGTGTGACCCCGTCTCTGTGCTTCCAAAACTCCTTCCAAAATAGCACTCGCTTCTGCCTCTCTCACCTCATTGACTTCCCTGATTCGGATCGCAACAGCCCACTGCACCCTACCCATATCATCTCGACAAACAGCTCCCCGCCCTGTGCCCCACGCTTCTTTCACACCGGCATCACAATTAACTTTAACCCATCCCGATTCCGGACGCACCCAACCTGCCACAGCTGCAGAACTACCTTGTGTCAGTTGATAACTCCCTGCCACCATCTCCCTCTCACACTCAGTAAGTTCCCTACGTAAATAATCCACTCGATTAACCACATCCTCCCATCGAACCCTTTTCTTGTTAAAAACCCACTGGTTTCTTGCTTCCCAAACTGCCCAGCAGGTGAGCATTACAGTGGCTTGCTCCTCATCATCCATATCATGGAAGAGGTCCTCCACCCAATCCCGAACCGTTCCGTGTTCCAACTCCCTTAAGTTATCCACCTCCATTGCGTCCCATATTCCACCTAGCCAACTGCACTTCTTAACAAGATGTAGGCACGATTCCATCTCCCACTCACAAATTGGACACCGAGAATCTGCAATGGTAACACGACAGGCTAGCTTTCCGTTAGTAGGAATGGCCTTGAGACATAATTGCCAAAAGAAAATTTTGACCCGAGGTAACGATTTAGCTTTCCAAATCTGATTCCAAAGCCATTTATCATTCACCACCGAAGACGAACCTTCCTCTCCCATCCAGTCGCCCATAAGCGCTTTATAAGCCGACTTCACCGAATAATTACCATTACTCTCAAGGTCCCAACACCACTCATCCCTACAATGTCTCCTATATGTTTCCATATTGAGAATTAAATCTCTTTCAAACGGAAGGAATGCTGTTGAAATTTGCTCTTCATCCCATCCCGCCACCTGGTCCAATAAATCGGTCACCCTGAGATCCTCTCTAACCGCTCCCCTCGGGGTGAGAACACGCCAACTGTTGCCCCCCTTTAACCATGGGTCCTGCCAGACCCTGATCGTGCGCCCATCACCAATACGCTTCCGTGCCTCTTTCATAATCACCCTCCTAGCTTCCCAAATGCCTCTCCACGTGAAACTAGGATTTCTGCCAATCTCCGCATACTCAAAATTCGTGGAGCTATAGTATCGTGCCTTCAGAAGCCTAGATGCAAGTCGATCCGTATCTGTCAAGAGCCTCCATGCTATTTTTCCAAGGAGCGTCATGTTAATACTGTGATAGTCTTTAAATCCTAAAGTGTATCTAATTTTTTGATGTACCTTATTACACTTTCAGTGTACCTAAATTGAATTTCAGTGTACCTTTTCAATTTTTCGTGAATAAATTAAAAATTTTCTTAATATTTTTAATAAGATATGATTAGTTATGCCTAATAAAGTATTTGAATAAATGAAGTTAAGGGTAAATTAGTCATCTAAATTTTTGAAAAAAAAAATTATTGAGTTTTATTGAGGTTCTCACGGTTCTCAACAAGTGGTGGTTCTCACCGGATCTTGACTCTCTCTCTATATATGTGTGTGTGTAGAGTAAGGCTCTTATGGGTACTTCTCTGTATATGAGTCCCTAAGTCCTCATCCCATCCATTGAATAGGATGAGGATGGATGGACAAGATTCATCCTAATATTTGCATTTAAAAAAGGGGAGGAGTTATAGTATCCTAAAATAACTCCCATAATTTTAGGAAACAATAATATCACGTTCATTCACTCATTCATTCATTCATTCACGTTACCACGTTCATCAAACCTAAAAAAAACGCTTTCAATATCACGTTCATTCATTCATTCAATCAAATCTGTGCTCGACATCCCATTACTATGTATTCAATGATCGCGACATCTTCATCAACTGTTGATAAGCAATTCGTGGAGTACAACAATGGTGAGTTTCGATATTGCTTTCATGTTTTGCGTCAATTTTATTCATTTCATTCATCATAGATTCATATCAATGGTTCATTGCTTTCGTGTTAGTATAAATTCCAGATTGTTATGTTTATTATTTAGGTTTTTCATAATCTTCACTGATTATTATTTAGGTTTTTCATGATTTTCATCAATTGTTATGCTTTCATTGCCATGGAAGTCATTAAGATGCTCCATATTATTAGATTTTACGTTTATAGTATGGAAACTACATATTATTAAAGATCTGATCATTATATGCTTTTTTCGCACAAACATATATATGGAGTTATTGTAATGCACATAATGTGTTACTTTAATATAGACCATCTGTTATTTTAATGTCTAACCTCTGTGTATAGGCATCTTCTGTTAATTGAATCTCGTGTTACTTTAATGCACTTCATCTGTTACTTTAGTTCTTGTCATCTGTTACTGTAATGCATTAGAGTAACAAAGGATTTAGAATACCGCCATATTAAAAAAATATTGCTTCCTATAATGATGGAACGTGATTGCCATCAAAATAGAAAATAATATCAAAGTATAACGCTCTCATTCGTACTCTTATTCATAGCAGTATACATGTTCATACTCTCATTCATGACGTTCAATCAAAACAACCTTCAATCAAAGTATACACATTCAATCAATCCACTCTTCTAATACACGTTCATTCATTCATCTTCTTCCTCGCGCGGTTGTAATTTCTCCTTCAATGGCGGTTATGCAAATTGTCGAATACACCAATGGTGAGTTTTTGCTTTATACTTTATACATGAAACGCCATGGAACTCATTAAGATGCTCCATATTATCAGATTTTACGTTTATAATTGTGGACATGACATAGGTCCACCCCGACACGACCACGCGTGGGTTTGGGGAGGCGAATGAATCTCCATATGAGATGGGTCAAATTGAAATTTGAATCGAAGTGGAGTCACCACCGAACTTTGTGGGAGTTCGGGCCCGTTCGAACCCACTCTATGTCGTAGTGGGTCGTGTACAAAATACGGCCCATTTCCGATGTCAGAGTTTATTGGGCTCGTCCCTTTGCATTGCGATACCGATACCGTCACTACCGGTTATCGTGTATTGAATGACTCTCGTGCGCCAACGGTTTCGGGCATCCGGAAACCGAGGTTCTGAGTAAGGGGTGAGGGTACGTGTTGGGAAGCCCACAAAGGACACCCAACCCCGACCGCGCATTAGCGGCCTCTACTAGGATATCGAATGACTTTCTAATACGCGCGTTAGTTGAACGGGAAAATGAATATGCAAACATTATTTTCCCTAAACATGCGAAAGATTGAAAGGGTTTCTATGTCGATTTAATGCAACTAGATCTAACGTCGTAGTTAAATTTAGCATGCAAAGGTTCATTTTAGTATGATAAAATAAACAATAAAAGATAAATCGACAGAAGAACAAACGGTTAGTAACGGTATAACGATAATAACGGTTTGCGTAAATATGGAATAATGTAAATATGATGATGCATGGTTTTTGAAAAAGTGACGTTTCACAGGATAAATTAGACACGTGTTGACCTAAGTCATAAAAAGAGTTTTATCGAGACTAAAAAAAGATGTGAGACTTACGGTATTGTCGTGATAAGGCCACTCGATCGAGTCATTGAAGGACTCGACCGAGTGGTCCTCGGGAAAAGCTCATGTCTCATGTTTTAGACCCTACTCGGTCGAGTTATTGACGAACTCGGCTGAGTACACTACCACTCGATCGAGTCATTGCGAGACTCGACCGAGTGGAGGTCGGAAAACCTTCTGTCTCGTTTTTGGGGTGCCACTCGACCGAGTGGGCTAGGCACTCGATCGAGTGCCCCCTGTACGAACTAGGGTTCGCTTCGCAATTTATTGTTGATTGCAAAATTGCTTTTCGATTTTGACAATTTGATGATTTTGTTGAATCGGGCATAAATACTATATAACTTATACTCGATTCGAATATGAAATACTCGTCATAATCGACATTCGATTATTGAATCGATGTCGAATATTAGAGCTAGACTAAAGAAATTGCTATAAGTCGTTTAAGTCAACCAAAACGATATGAATTTTCCTCCGCGTTTATAGTGTCGTAATTCTAACGAATTGAATAACATCTATGTTAGCATCAACGAAAGATCGAGTTGGTCAAATTGTTTGACTAGATCGTTAGATTCGATATCCAATTATGGAATTGGTATCGAATCTAAAAGATCGACACTTGAATTAAAAAAAACTTGATTCCCTCGGCTTCTCCGACATCGTAATGAATCCTTAGGGATTATGTGATGTCGGATCCGCGTCAACAGGTTTCGACCCTTAAAAAAAGTTCTTGTTTTGAAAAGGGTTTTAGAATTGATGAAATATGCGATTGGATGATGACTACGCAAACGAAAATAAAAAATTATTGTTTAAGTTGACTTGTTTCAATAATCAAATGCTAGGGGTGTCAGGATAAGCGATCGGCAACGCTGAGTGCAATACTCTTGTATATTCGGGTTTCCTTATTCCGACATCCTTCGCACTCGACACAAATCCACAAGTATTTTAATGCTTTTATACTAGCGATATTATCGATATTAGAATGCGATGATAAAATAAATAAAAAGACAAAAAAACGACGAAAAAGATGAAGAAGCCGAGAGAGAGAAGAAGGGAAGAAGACGGGTTTTGGCACCCTCAACCTACATGCTCTTGTTCTCGGACGGGACTCGCAGCTGTGGCTTGCACGGGAGTATCGAGATGTAGGCTAAGTTGTGGTGGTTAGGGTTCGAATTCCTAAACGCTAGGGTTAGGGTTTGTATGTGAGTCTAGGGTTTGATTAGGGTTTGCTTAGGGTTGAAATTAGGGTTTTCCAAAGTTGTGTGTAAAAGTTGATAGATTAGGGTTTCTGAAAGTGTTTAAAAAGTTGTGCATGGGGGTGTATATATAGGCATTGCCCATGTACCCTGGCTAGGGTTACTCGACCGAGTAGCCCCTTGACTCGGTCGAGTGGCCCAAACGCCAGCAGCTGGGCTCGAATGAGGGCCCACTCGATCGAGTGGGTTGAGCACTCGATCGAGTGGATCAACTGGAGCGCGCGGGTCCACTGATTTGGACCCCGAGATGGGTATTTGATGGGTTTTGTGTTTGGGCTAGTCTTTTGATGTTTGAGTGGCTGTTTTTATGTGTTTTGGAAACGGCTTTGACCGGGGTTGACCCAATCGCAAAAAGTCGGTTTTATTTCCGGTGTCGGTTTTGACCCAAATTAGTCTCGTTTGACTAAAAATGACCCACTGGGCCTGGATTTGAGGTCACTTTTGTGAGATTTGTACTCCATAAGTGCTTAAGCCAACGACTAATGGTTTTGAGCCCATATCAGAGCGCGTAGAAACACGTTAGCGTCCGATCATCATCGAGTATTTTTTGGAAACTGCTATAGACACCTGGCGGTCAAAATGCGGGTGTCTACAGATCCCCCACTCTGGCTGAGGCTTGTACAAGGCGAAAGTCAGAGTAGCTACCTGGCCAATCGAGGATTGAAACCTGGCAGACTTCCGATCGGGTCGTTTATAGTCCATTAGACTCGCGTGAAGGGCTTGCCAGCCATAAGATGGAAATCATACCTGAGTTTAAGATGATAACTCCGTGGGGAATCAGACTTGTCGCATAAGTCCTGGGTGCGCCTATATGTAGGCCCATCCCATGCTATTCCGGGGAAAATGCCACCTAGGGCTTTCCGCTGGGGAGATATAGTGGGTTGTATGTCCTTGCTTGAGTCGTACCTGTATAAGTCACATAAAAATTTTGCATGCAACACATAGGTAGAAAAATGACTCGCGCTGGGGAAAAAATGATCTTTTTGAATTTTTGAAAATTTTTTAGATTTGAATTTTTGAAATTTTTTGAATTTTTGAAAATTTTGACTCCAAAGAAATTTAGGAAAGTTCGGGATGATTATTTCCGTGCTAGTATTGAGGCTAGGCTTGTGGGTTGATTCCGTTAGGATTAGGAAACTATTGTGCAAGGAAAGATATGGAAAGAGGGTTATAGAATTAATACTATAAATACCCATCCCTTGCCCTTGATTTTTCTCATAATCTCCTCCACAATTCCTCCCTTCTCAAAAGAAAGTCTTCTTACTCCTTTCAAGAGAATAGCCATGGGAATCGACAGATTGACTGTGATGTTGCAGGAATGGTGCCAACGTTTTAGGGACACGGATAGGGTGGCTCTCAACCAGACGGGTATTACCCAACTGTACCCGTTTCGTCAGATGCAGGTTGATCGCTATTTTCTGGATGCGTGCTTGTCTTACTGAGACGATATATATCATGTCTTCGCCTTTCCTCGAGGAGAAGTTTGTCCTTTACCCGAGGAGATTGCTGCCGTGGGAGGATGGAACCCGATACTCCGACCTGCCATACCTTATTCAGTTTATGACCCGAGGAGGAAGCTTCGAGAATTTTTGGGGCTTTCTCACAACGAGGTATCCTGTATGATGGAGGGTGATAAAATTTCTCTGATCGACTTGGCTGAGAAATTCATGAATCCTCTCGATGTCCGGGTCAAACCGGCTCACAGCCGTAGGGCTTTTTCCTTTTGCATGCTCCATGTTTACGCCTTTGAGGGTCATGGATTTATTGTCTTGTATGGGTAACGCCCGCCTCTTGACCGTGGTTGATTTGATGGAGACGGAGTACAGCCCAGCTTGGCTGATCACGGGTGAAATCATCCAAGGCTTAGATAATCGCAAGAGGGATTCATCGGCTCGTCTCACCGGAAGCACCCGTCTACTGCAAGTATGTCGGATTTTTCTTGATCTTTTATTTTCTTGATTTTTGATTGATTTTTTTCGCGGTCTTCTGCTGCAGTGGGCACTCGATCGAGTCACCCTGGCACTCGATCGAGTGCCCTTCTAAAAAGCCCCCTGTTCGTGTTCAGAGGTACGACTCGATCGAGTGTCCTAGGCACTCGGTCGAGTGTCCTTAGGCAGACGCCTGTTTCGCCCGGGGAACTCATATTTTTGTTTCCTTTTTCAGATTTGGCTATACGAGAGGCTATCAGTGATAGATCCTCCTCTTGACGCGAGCAATTACCGTCATAATCAGGTAATGACGAGGAGACGGGCCATTGATTTTTCTCGCCAGATTACCCAGAAGTATTGGGACGAGGTGTTATCATTCCATGGTGGGCCCTTGATTCGATGGGTAGTGCCGTGGTGGCCCATCTATGTTTGGACAGGCTTGGACCCAAGAGACAGAGCTCGCTATCAGGTAATATTGTCTTTTAGGCAGACAATTCATCTTTACCCGGACCGCATACTAAGGCAGTATGGTTGGACTCAAAGGATCCCGGAGATTGAAGCAGTTGTGAGTGACCCTACCCAACTGACTGATGTGATGTGCGATACCTGGATGCAAAGATGGTACACCCGACATACTTGGCCTATTCCCACATCTCGTCACTCCATCTGGGTTTCAGACTCCTATGTGAAGTGGACCAAAGCAGGCGATGCCAAAGCCCGAGCTGCTTTGAAAGTCGATGAAGCTTTTGATCTGCTGCGAAGGGAGCAAGTTAAAGACAATAGGGGCTTCTTCGACGAAGGCGACACTCCAGGTACTCTGGTCCGTCTAATGTCAGGTCAGAGAAAGAAGACTAAGACTCAAGGCGAAGGGTCAAGTGCTAAAGGAGCACGGGGGAAAGTGAGCCCCCAGACTGACCTGGAAAGGAGACTGGCCCAAGACTAGCAGTGCAGGACCAACTTGGCCCACGAGATAGGCTACCCGAGCACATGCGGGCTCGACTTGGGCCGAAGACGATAGCAGAAGACCCGCTGTCGAAGAAACGGGTTCGAGCTAAAGAGGTTCCCCGTGTGATTCGGGAACGCTCGCTCCCGCTCCGGCGACCTCGGGCTCCGCGCGACCCAAAGGACAAAGGAAAGGGCAAAATGCACGACTATTAGCCTCCTTTGTTTTATTATTTGAGTATTATTATTATTTTTTTGTGTGATTTTTTTTGTGTGTGGCGTTTTTGGCGTTTTTTTTTTTTTTTTTTTTGTGTAATTTGAATTTCCCGATTTTATCGGGTTTTAATAAAGACGTATTAATGAACACCGTTCCCGCCTTTTCGTTTATTGCAGTGGTTGTACCCTTTTGAGGGGTTGCCTACGTATCCACAATTGGCGGAATCAAACCAAACGTAGTTCAGAATTGAAATTTACAATTTTCGAAATACATCAAGACTATTAGTTCGAGATGTGCGACAGTAGAATAATTAATTCTAACTTATTGACTTGTCTATAATTTTTGAAAATTTATAAAAAGGCAAATTTTTATAAATTTTTGCAAATGACATTGAGATAGGGTTTATGGGTAATAGCTTTTCAACTGGTCCAAGTTGGTTGGGTTGACGAACTCGTTCTCGTCCAAGTCTGTCAGCATCACCGCTCCTCCGGATAGGACTTTCTTTACTAAGTACGGCCCAGCCCAATTGGGTTTGAATTTTCCTCTTGGGTCAACCGGTAGTAGGGCACGAACCGATTTTAGGACCAGATCCCCTTCTTTGATGTTTCTGGGCCTAACTCTTTTCTTGAAAGCCCGTTGGATCCTCTTCTGATATATTTGGATATTGTTGAGGGCCCGGGATCGCCGATCGTTTAAAAGGACCAGCGAATCATATCGGGCTTGGACCCAATCTGCTTCCGGTACTTAGCTTTCAAGTAAAATCCTGAGGGATGGCACTTCTAGCTCAACCGGTTGGACCGCTTCCATTCCATATGTCAAATAATATGGAGTAGCTCCGATTGCGGTGCGAATTGAAGTCCAATACCCCCAAAGGGTAAAAAGGTATCTTTTCGGGCCAATCTCGGTAATTCTCAGCCATCTTTTTAAGTATGGTGACAATTGTCTTATTAGCCGCTTCTACCGCTCCGTTTGTTTGGGGACGGTAGGGAGAAGATGTATGCCTTTGAATTTTGTATTTTGCTAGCAACGTAGCGGTTTCAGCTTGAAAGTGGGTCCCATGATCACTGATAAACTCGTGTGGGATCCCGTATCGGCATATGATCTTGTTCTGGATAAATTTGGCCACGTGCTTGGCGTTCAAGACACGGTATGACTTGGCTTCGACCCATTTGGTGAAATAGTCGATGGCCATCAGAATGAAGCAATGACCTCCCGTCCCGGAAGGGTGCACCTTTCCAATTATATCAATACCCCATGTTGAAAATGGCCATGGTGATGTCATGGTATATAATAGGGAAGATGGCATATGTTGTACATTAGCGAAGATCTGACAGTTATGGCAGTGTTTGACATATAGCTGACAGTCTGTTTCCACGGTGTTCCAATAATACCCGAGCCTCATGATTTTTCGGGCTAGCATATGGGCGTTCATATGCGGGCCATTTTCACCATCGTGTACCTCGACCATAACCTTTTCGGCCTGTATTTTGTCGATACACAGGAGGAGAGCCCCATGTGTCGTCTTTTTGTATAACTGCCCATCGTCCGTGCGAACAAATTGGGTTGCCAATCTTCGCAAGGCCTTCTTGGCCCGGTTTTCAGTTCCCGGGGGATACTCTCCCGTTGTCAAGTAGGTTATAACGGCTTGATACCAAGGTTCGGTCTCGGTTACCTCGATATCCTGGATGGCGTAGATATAGGCCGGCTCGGACCGTCTTTCAACGCAGATCGACATGCTATTAAGATGTTCCAGTATATTTAGCAGGGATGCTAATTTGGAAAGTGCATCTGCAAACTGATTCTCCTCTCGGGGTAGGTAGATATATTCCACCTTCTAAAATTGTTTCTCTAGAACCCTTACTCGTACTTGGTAAGCCACAAGATTGGCGTTCCGAGTTTTCCATTTTTGAAGTGCTTGATTGATGACCAGTGATGAGTCACCGTGGACCCGGAGGTTCGTTACCCCTAAATCAGCGGCGGCTTGCAGCCCGTGGATGCATGCTTCATATTCGGCTGCGTTGTTGGTCACGTCAAAGTCCAATTTGATGGATAACGGGGTATGCTCCCCTTGTGGTGAGATTAATAGAATCCCAACCCCGAATCCTCGAAAGTTGGATGCCCCATCAAAATACAAATCCCATGTTTCGGTGTCAGTATGGAATATGTCTTCATCAGAAAAGGCCCAAGTGTCGGTGTGTCCCTCTTCAGATATCGGGCTATCGGCGAGGAACTCGGCTACTACCCAACCTTTGATGGCTTTTAATGGTACAAATTTGAGGTCAAACTCAGCTAACATTAAAGTCCATCTGGGCATCCTGCCATTGAGGATGGGCTTCTCGAATAGGTACTTGATAGGATCCATTTTGGATAATACATGTACCTCGTGGCTAAGCATGTAGTGTCGGAGCTTTTTAGTGGCCCAAACTAGAGCTAGACACGTTTTCTCGAGCATTGTATACTTGCATTCGTATTCTAGGAACTTTTTACTGATGTAGTAAATAGCCCGTTCTTCTGAATCGACTGTCTGGGCCAGCATAGCCCCCATGGCTGTCTCGGTCGTTGTTAGGTATAACGACAAAGGTAGACCAGGTTGAGGTGGCATTAATACCGGCGGTGCAGACAGGATCTCCTTGATTTTATCGAAAGCCGTTTGACATTTATCGTCCCATAGTACCCGTTCTCCGATCTTCAGTTTCTTGAAATGGGCTCACATACCATAGTTAGCTTTGAAATGAATCGGCTGATATATTGGACTTTCCCGAGAAATCCTCTTATTTCTTTTTCGGTCTTGGGTGGTTGCATCTCGGTGATGGCTTTGAATTTAGATGGGTCGACCTCGATGCCGCGTTGGCTAACGATATGGCCCAGTAATTTGCCCGATGTTACCCTGAAACTGCATTTTTGAGGGTTTATCCTCATGTTGTATTTGCGTAGTCGGGTAAAGAATTTTCTTAGGGCTGCAATGTGCCCACTTCGATCTTTAGACTTGACGATCATATCGTCCACATAGACATCCACTTCCTTATGCATCATATCGTGTAGTAAAGTAGTGGCGGTCCGCTGATAAGTGGCCCCGGCGTTGATAAGCCCAAATGGCATAACAGTGTAACAGTAAGTACCCCAAGGTGTAATGAAGGTGGTCTTACTCATATCCTCCTCTGCCATTTTGATTTGATTGTATCCGGCATACCCATCCATGAATGATAGAAGAGCATGATCGGCCGTGTTATCCACCAATATGTCGATGTGTGGTAACGAAAAATCGTCTTTTGGGCTGGCCTTGTTAAGGTCCCGGAAATCCACACATACCCGCACCTTGCCGTCCTTCTTGGGTACCGGCACGATGTTCGCGACCCAGTCTGGATATTCAGACACTTGTATAAAGCCCGCTTTGAACTGCTTGTCGACTTCTTCTTTGAATTTGAGAGACCATTCGGGCCTCATTCTTCTGAGTTTATGTTTTACCGGTTTTCACCCATCTTTGATGGGTATTCGATGTTCAGCTATTTCTTGATCTATTCCCGGCATGTCCTTGTAGGACCATGCGAAAACATCTTTGAACTCTTGGAGGAGGTCTGTGAATTGTTTTCTCTCCTCTGTATCTAAGGATAGGCCCAACTTAAGCATCTGGGGCTCTAAAGTGGTTCCCACGTTAATGGACTCGGTTTCTTCAATTACCGGATCTCGAGATTCTCTTTGTTCGAGCTGCTCGATTAGAGGCGGAGGCAGAGGTACCTGTTCATCGGGTTTCTCAATGTCATTGCATATAAAATTTTTGAATTTGAGAGAATTTTGGAAATAAGACAAGTCGTAAGCAGAATGGTTTTCGTTGTTATTATTAATGGTAAATTTTGAGGAAAGCTCGAATAGGGCGGCCATCTGCTCGTTGGTCAGTGGCGGGATTGGGAGGGCTCTCGGGACAGGCCCCGAGACTCCAGTGGATAAGAGAAGAGGGGTTACAGACTCGACTCTAGCACCAAACCCTCTAGACTTGGACTCAGACTCCGACTCTAACTCTGACTCAGACTCGGACTCGGTATCCAGCATGTCTCCCTCGCCGGCGGTTAACTTGTAGGTCCGTTCTTGGCTGTCGGTCCACTTGATGGTTTTCCTCCAGACCATTTTCCCGGTGTCTGCACCGACTTCGAAGATTAGCTTGGTCAGGTCAAACCGATCGCTGCGGAGGATCAGGTTGACCAAATCATCCTTTGGAGCAGGGACGGTCTTGTCTTCTCCAAATAGGAGCCCCAGCACGGGCTCGGAGTTGTTTTCACCTTCTTTGGACTCGGCCTGGACAAGGGTGAATATATCATCAGGGATGAAATTACATTCCCGAGCCATTTTGGTCTCGGGACATGTGATGGTGGGTTACTTGAATAGCTCCGAAAACTGGAGTAACAAAGTAGTCAGTTAACTTCGGGCTATAAGAGCCTAAGTAAGTGCCCTTGAGGATTATGGTGGCCTTGTGGATGCCGGCCCGGACCACGTTTTCTGGGGTTATAGCGTACCCCAATCCGAACTGTGGTTCGCCATCGTTTAGGACCTCGATAATCTTCCGAGCTGGAAGATATGGCCTCGATGTAGCTCCTGGCAAGTAGCTCAAGTTTTGTAGCATCGTGTCGATGCTAGTGGTGAAGTAAGGCCTGAAGAGATATTCCTCCTCGATCATGCCCACGAAATCAAATCCTCGTGGGTCGGCCCGACCCGTAGCATTGCAGCTCGCTACAGTAATGGGAGTCGCCTCTAGTGTGATGATACCATCTTGAAGCGGCATCTTGACCTTTCTGTGGAGGGTAGAGGATACGGCCTTGACTGCATGGATCCAAGGCCTTCCTAATAGTAAGTTAAAGGACGAGGTGACGTCGATCACCTGAAACTCCAATTCTTTTTCGATTGGGCCCCTTACTATTGTCAGCTTAACGGCCCCGGCAACTGGTTTTGGGCTTCCGTCGAAAGCCTGGATAATTTGTGCTGTCGGGAGATAATCGGCACCGGTGATGCCGAGAGCCTTAGCGGTCCTTAGAGGTAGGACATTCACGGCAGATCCGTCATCAATAAGAGTCATCGGAAGGTACTTCCCTTGGCAAATGACCGTGATGTATAGGGCCAGATTATGATTGGGCCCGAACGGTGGCAGGTCGGCCTCGGAGAAGGTGATGAGTGGGCCTTCTTTCTACTTGCCCTTGAGATAGGGCATAATAGTGGCTACCATTTCAGTGGGGGTAACCTGTGAGTCGACCTTGATTTCATCGAGAGCCTTAGTCAGTGCCTCTTGATGTGCTTGCAAGCTAACCAGTAGTTGCCATATGGTTAGATCGGCTTGAACCCTCTTCAATTGTTGGACCAAGGCCGTGTCATTGCTTGGTTCCGCGAGAGTGGATTCCGTCCTGGCAAGTTCAGTGACGGTTGTGAGAGTAGAGCGCCTAGCTGTGGCGAGGTGGTTGGCGGCTAAGGCTTTGGACTTAGCTTTTCGGACCTCTTCACTGGTGATGGGGACAGCTTCCCCTTTGGCTAGGTAAACGTCGTCCTCGTCATCGAACCATATCCCGTTGATTTGTGGGATATAAGGGGAAATGAGGTGAGAACAGTCGATTACCTCTCCCGTGAATATAGCATGGGTACTGAACGGGTTTTCTTTGTTGCTCGGCTTGTCTCCGAGCAACGGTATTTTCCCGCTTTTGATCAGATCTTAGATCAGATGCTTCAGCTTCCAACATCTTTCTGTGTCATGCCCATTACCTCGGTGATATTGGCAATAGGCTTGGACATTGTAGCTCTTGGGCCTTTTCTCCACTGGAAGTTCGGGAGTTGGGCCTATTGGTTGAATCAGGTCCTTCGAAGATAGCCTTTGTAAGGCGTAGGTATAGGTAGTCCCTATATCCGTGAATACCCGATTTGGAGTATTCTTTTTGGATGAGGTATCCAGCAAATTAACCTCATCAAAAATGATGCGGGTTGCAGCTGCAGGTGTGGGCTTGTTCACAGATGAACTGGCCCCTTGATAGCCCTTGGTAGAGGCCTTAGTCAGGCTCTCCAACCGTAAGTCGTCCTCGATCCTTGTACCCATTTCACTTAGGGTAGAAAAATTGGGGATAACAGCATACCGGAGATGGACCCGGTAGGAAGGGAAGAGATTCTTGACAAAAGCCTCCACTAGCACTTTCTCGCTGGGCTTATCAACCAGCTTCACACTTTCGGCCCGCCATCTCTGCAGATATTTGGTGAACCCTTCTTTGGGCTCTTGGGCCATCACTTCCATAGTACGCATTGTAGTCTGGATCTCGGTATTATCAGCGTAATTCCGATCAAATTCAGTTGCCACGTCATCCCAAGTCTTGAATTTTTTGGAAACGAGCCTGTAGTACCAGGCCTTGGGATGCTTTTCAAGGGAGGAAGGGAATAAGTGCGTAAACATGGTGGACTTCACCCCTTTAACCGCCATAAAATCTTTGAAAGCCCGGATGTGGTGGACCGGGTCCTCAGTACCCTCAAACATTGGAATTCCCGTAAGGTTGAGGTTAGCAGGTAGCTCGTCATTCAAAGGCGAATAGGAACGAGCAATTTCTGTGTGGATCAAGTTGTTTGTTGACAGGTGAACCTGTTTCTCGAGCCTGCGAACAGCGCTGATTAGTTCAGCTATGAGCCTAGTGGGCTCAGATCCAGGAGGAGGAGTTCCCATCTCCATGGCGCTCACACGAGTGGCGAGTGTCGTTTGGTCAGTCTGGATGGCAGTCAATTGGGCTTCGATCTTGGCTAGGGCATCCTTCAATGCGTCCATCTTGCGTTGATATCTGGTTTCGGGTGGCCTGTCTGTTAGAACACCACGTAATCAGAAACTAGCCCGAATTCTGGAATAGAAAGTACATCCCGAACAAGACTGAAAAGGGAAATGACTCGAAAAAGACACCTAGACGGGTGACTTGTGAAAGGTGGGCCTTCCTTAGGATTCGGCGGGTGAGCCGAGTCCTGTTCGAAGAAAGGTCCACGTGAGACATCCCCAGACTTTGGACTCGATTGTGTAAACGGGCCCTCCTTTGTAGGAGTATGTCCTACGTAGGTGAGCCTTGCCTTACTCTAATAAGGCGGACTGGGATAGGGAAGAAACCCGTGATGTAAGATCGACAGAGTTTCGACGCTAAAGACCTTGACGACTTATGACATGACCCGACACTGCTAAATACGGGAAGTCCTAAGAAGAGGAAGGTTTTGAAAATGGATTGTTTTTGGAAAATTCGAGGAAGCTCGGGGAGGGGCCCGATTTTTTGAAAAAAGATCAGAAAGTGCATCGGGCCACAAATTTGAAGGTTTGAAAATATTTTCGAGTTTTGAAACGGGCAGAATACCGGCTAGAAATAGGCTATTTTGAGTAAAATCATAAGTCCTAAGTTCGGTATACGTCCCGGGTTTTGAAATTGAATATCTCGAAAAAGATGTATTTTTTGAAAAGTTGTCAGTTTTTTGAAAAGGACACGGGAACCAATTAGCACGTAGTCAGGCAAGCATTATAACGACGCCATGTATGCTTTACACTAAGTCTCGGTCGGTCTAGATAGGGTCTATACTAGTGCATATAGTCTAGACGTTTATCGAGACAAACTTTCTAAGTCGAGTTGATCTTAGAACATGCTGCAAAACCCACTCGAATCGACTATGGACACCTTTGACATATCCATATTGGAGTACATCACGATATAGTGGGACGTCGGTCGCGAGTACCGGCCCGGAAAAATATAGGGTTATGCATGAACCGTAGAACTAAAACGCATATTGTACTAGTCAAACGATTTCTATTCGAGTCTCACCCTGAGGATGCCTATGGTAAGTCACGCATCAGCTAATCCCCAGCGGAGTCGCCAAATTGAGGACATGACATAGGTCCACCCCGACGCGGTCACGCGCGGGTTTGGAGAGGCGAATGAATCTCCATATGAGATGGGTCCAATTGAAATTTGAATCGAAGTGGAGTCACCACCGAACTTTGTGGGAGTTCGAGCCCGTTCGAACCCACTCTATGTCGTAGTGAGCCGTGTACAAAATACGGCCCATTTCCGATGTCAGAGTTTATTGGGCTCGTCCCTTTGCATTGCGATACCGATACTGTCACTACCGGTTATCGTGTATTGAATGACTCTCGTGCGCCAATGGTTTCGGGCATCCGGAAACCGAGGTTCTGAGTAAGGGGTGAGGGTACGTGTTGGGAAGCCCACAAAGGACACCCAACCCAGCCCGCACATTAGCGGCCTCTACTAGGATATCGAATGACTTTCTAATACGCGCGTTAGTTGAACGGGAAAATGAATATGCAAACATTATTTTCCCTAAACATGCAAGAGATTGAAAGGGTTTCTATGTCGATTTAATGCAACTAGATCTAACGTCGTAGTTAAATTTAGCATGCAAAGGTTCATTTTAGTACGATAAAATAAACAATAGAAGATAAATCGACAAAGAACAAACGGTTAGTAACGGTATAACGATAATAACGGTTTGCGTAAATATGAAATAATGTAAATATGATGATGCATGGTTTTTGAAAAAGTGACGTTTCACGTGATAGATTAATATTAGACTAAAAAAAGATGTGATAGATTAGTCATAAATTTTATTTTATCGAGACTAAAAAAAGATGTGAGACTCACGGTATTGTCGTGATAAGACCACTCGATCGAGTCATTGAAAGACTCGACCGAGTGGTCCTCGGGAAAGGCTCCTGTCTCATGTTTTAGACCCTACTCGGTCGAGTTATTGACGAACTCGGCTGAGTACACTACCACTCGATCGAGTCATTGCGAGACTCGACCGAGTGGAGGTCGGAAAACCTTCTGTCTCGTTTTTGGGGTGCCACTCGACCGAGTGGGCTAGGCACTCGATCGGGTGCCCCCTGTACGAACTAGGGTTCGCTTCGCAATTTATTGTTGATTGCAAAATTGCTTTTCGATTTTGACAATTTGATGATTTTGTTGAATCGGGCATAAATACTATATAACTTATACTCGATTCGAACATGCAATACTCCTCATAATCGACATTCGATTATTGAATCGATGTCGAATATTAGAGCTAGACTAAAGAAATTGCTATAAGTCGTTTAAGTCAACCAAAACGATATGAATTTTCCTCCGCGTTTATAGTGTCGTAATTCTAACGAATTGAATAACATCTATGTTAGCATCAACGAAAGATCGAATTGGTCAAATTGTTTGACTAGATCGTTAGATTCGATATCCAATTATGGAATTGGTATCGAATCTAAAAGATCGACACACTAGTAGAATTTAAGTGAATGGCATCGGTTGTAAATGGTCATTGGGATCGATTTTCAAGCGATGCCGATCAAGGCGATGCTAATGACCAAGAAAAATGGCGTCGTTTTTAAACCGATGCTTATGTTGCGAAATTGGCATCGATCACAACCGATGCCAATTTTAAAAAAAGACATCAATTGCAAATGACACCAATTCAGAAAATGGCATCGATTGAAACCGATGCGAACGTACTAATTTGGCATCGATTATATCATAGTAACCGTACGGTGTAAATGTTCCCACATAGTATTCGTCTCAGAACCGATGCCATTTTGGCCGAACATACATTGGCTATATTTCCGCAGCCCGTACCAATTTTTTTTATTTCTTCTCTTTGATACACTTTCACATGCTACCAGATACTCCGTATAATTTTTTAAACAAAAGCTACAAAATTTTTAGTACCACCACGTCTACAATGCAAAAAAACACAAGCGGCAAAATCCATTTATTAACAAGATGGCTAGATAAAACTATCCAATAGGACCAATACAACTATCCACCAAAATAACATCCCTCAATTCACAATTACATCCATCAAAATCTTTTACGAAGTACTATATTATTCACTACTTAAAAGGTCTTCTCCAATCATCAAAGTCATTGAGCGTTCACTATCTTCTCACATTCACAAGATGCTCCAAGAACCAAATAAGCAAACAAAGTTGTTCCTGTAAATGAAAAAAATATATAAAATATAAGCTCTCTTGACTCGTAGAGTAGAATACAGTACATCCATTTCAGGACATAGTATCCATACTCAAAGCTAAGGACACTGGAATATATGGAAAAAAAAGTGAATGGAAAAAAAAAATGAATGTAAAAATAGACGAGTATTCAATAAAATCCTTTTAGTTAAGCTAATAGTTAGAGAGAGCTACATTCATGTTACAGGAAGAACCACGTTTCGAAAACAACGGATAATTAGAGAAGCATTCCAGTGACTGGCCTCAAGAATTCGAAGAGTTTTCCAGAAATCAATGTCGCGATGTTCAGTAAAATCAGATAAATTATTTAGATGGTTAGCAGGCCAACTTTACATGAACAACATATGAACATTCTTTTCTAAAAAAAAGTCAGGCAAACATACCTATGTTCATATGGTTGGAGGATTATCTCATCATATCTGCACAAAATTTGTCTCCATCACTTAGAGAATTTCTCCCTAGGAATTCCATCGACTCTTTGTGTGCTTGTAGACTATAGCTCTTCTCTACAAATCCAATGTTATCATAACCCTTGCTATCTTTTCAAACAAAGCCAACCAATCGAGATTAAGAGTTACCTCGAGTTGGGTAAAGAAATGTATAGGTTGCTAGCTGCCTTAGCCTCTAGAGATGGTTCGGAGAACCCTTCATCGAGTAAAACTCCAATTTTAAGAATTGTGCTTAACTGGTAAAGTCATTAGAATAAAACCACATTTATATTCAATGAATTAGAAGGATGATCATACGTACTGGAGACAAACATCTTGCTGCAATGCAGATTCAACTACTATTACAAGATCGATGAAAAACACCAAAAGCAAAGATAACAAGATAACATTAGAGCTTTCAAACCAAAATCAATCAAATGGATAAAAAAAATCAACATTTTGATACTCCGTACAGTGATACACATCTTGTATAAAAAAAAAAGGGTAAACAGAGAATCATAAAATTCATAAAATAAGGGGAGAAATGGGGAAGAAGAAGCAAACGTCGCCGGCTTCATGTTTGATGATTTCAAGGTCCGATACTAACAATAAGCTAAATGAAAAAACATTTTGCGGCTATTAAAATATGGGTTGTTTATGTGAGTGGATGACCAAAATCAATATTCAAACAAGCATCAAGGAACTTTGACTATGGTGTGAAGTGTGAACAACATATAGATCATAAAAACTTATTTTCATCTTAAAAATAGATAAATAATCTCACAATTAGCTTGCGTGCCTTTGTTTGTGAGTTGTAAGTTTGGTTTATGTAATATATACTATTGGATGGGGGCGCGCAGCTGAAATTATAGCGAGAGTTGATGTATAACCTTACCCGATCTATACTAGTATAATTATCAATTGAATGCTCAGTTACTGGCTCGCAAGCAAGTTACTGAATAGATAATATTTTATGAGTATTCCTGCTGAATAAGTAGATAAATTGAAAGCATGACATGGTATCAAAGATTGACATAGTAAACCAGATTCCAAACAAAACAAATCGACAAATATCGCACAACAAAAAAAATTACCCAGAATCCAATAATGCAACATGTTTCGCCTTTTGAATATCCACCAAGTAATTGCATTGCATTCCCAGCATTCTGCCTCTCCTTCTCTATTTTCACACTTGCTCGTATTTTGTTTGATCCTACTAGCTAGGTATTCTGCGTTGAGCACAGAAGCTACCGGAAGCACCAAATTCATCGTATCAAAATTAGTAAAAAAATCACATAAAAATTCATAACTTGACAAATTAATGAAATAAAATTCATACTTTAACATTAATTATGTACCTAGAAAACTAAATGAAGGCTGAAAACTCATAAATTCAAACGGAAACAGTAAAAAAAATAGCACAACTAAAACAATAGAAGATGAAGTTGACATCAAACAATTATGAACCAACCAAACCTTAAAGCTACTTAAAGCTATCCATCTTTAAGTGATTTTTGGTGAGAGACTTACTTTACTTAAAGCTAATTTCAAGCGGAAACATCCTCTTTCCACTAACCAAATAACTCAACTCATATATTTTCCCGCCTAAAGCTATCCACAACAAAAATTTTAAATTTTTTAAAAAAAAGACCAAATGAGCTAGATGCGAATCGAACCCTTGACCTCAAGTGTGTCAACCTTCTCCTCTCCAACTACACTCCAACATCTTACCAATTTAAATATCACTACATCACAGATAAAGGTATACACCACAGAAAGTATGTAATTAAGAAAATTTGATTGATTACATTGATTACGAAAATCACATGTTTTAAATGGAAGATATCACATATAATATTTAATATGGAATGTATGATCAAATTTTTTTTAAAAAAAGTATAAACATATTGTATTCCGTTTTAACCAAATAGTTGCATTATTTTTGTTAATTGGAGATTGCACTATCCCGTACAATATTTTACATAGAATATAAAATAGTTATGATTATTATTGTATATCTTTCTGATCATATTCTTAACATCGATATAAAATTTAGTAACTATATAAAAATGGAATATATATTCCGATTGCTCTTACAAATCCTGATACATAGTAAAAACTCATCAAAAATTCTCTATATACTACTCTCAGTTACTAACATTTTCCTCAAAAATACATTACTTTAAATTGAGAAGTAAAAGAACATTTTGACTAATAAATTCGCAAACTATTCATTTTCATTAATGTTAAAGAAATTGACAAAAAAAACTTCTTTTTGTGAAAATAATTGGATAAACTTTAAGATATGATGTCATTAACCTTGAGAAAAAAATCAGTTATCTAAAAAATTTATTTTTGAAATGAGCTATTTACTTTAACTTTTACGAAGATATACTCTCCCCGTCCTAATGAATTCTTTGTCTATTCCATATTGAAGCGTCTCAATGAATTCTTTCCCTTTCTATTTTAGAAATGTTATATATATATATATATATATATATATATATATATATATATGTAATTTGACCTCCTCATGAATTTGGGCTTCACATGTCACTTTATCATTGAACCTTTTTCCCCTTTGTGCCAAAAGTAAAGGCAAACAATTCATCGGGACGGAAGGAGTATATACTCACCCGATACCACTAAGATTTTCTCACTTATTCAAATGTGAGGATTATAATTATCATATAGAATGATTATTTTGGTAGGGGAGACTACAAAATACGGAACATACTATTAAAATCCATATAAAAAAAGTTTCACAAATTACATAATATAAGTCTTACACCCGAGACAGTCCATTTTAATTTATTTTTTTATTTTTTTAATGAAAAACTGAATAGCTTTTTTACACAAAGAGAACGTATCACGACGTGCTAACCATTAAAAAATGTACATTATTATACAATTTTTGATAAATATTTATGTATTTTATGGTATGTTAAAGAGAGAAGTGGGTATCTCGAGATGTGAGATGATATAAACAGAGTATATAAAAAATACTATAAACAATATTTTTATTAATTACACGTTATTTAATACTCCATACATTTCAAGACATTACTCAAATATTTTGATTAGTTTTGCGATTTAAAACATATTTTCTTATTTTTAAATTATACAGTCGATAAATAGTAAAAATAAAATAATAAATTTTTTATTTTAAATCTTAAATGAAATATTCTATAAGATAAATATATTATAAATACCGTGCATTGCACGGGGTCTATACTAGTATGTAATCAATCAAATTCTAAATCAGAAACATGAACAAATTTATGGATAAAGATAAAAACAAACCATATCTAAATAATTAAACAGATAGTAAAAGACATTGCTATCACTAGATTAAGTAGTAGCCAAATTCTACAACTCAATCTCACACACGAGAGAGGTGACTCCTTTAGGTAACTTGGATCATTAACATACACCTGCTGCATATATAATAATGTAGCATTTCCTTGAATTTGGCTTCGACCGTAATGTTTAGTTGCCTTCTGATCGAGATCAACTCAGAAATGAGATGGGAAGAGACCACATGAAGACCAATAGACCATTGCCTCAATAATAAACATGATGTTAAGGAGTCAACTAGATAAAGTTTACAAGAGACTCGTAAATCGCAGCATACCAGATCAGTTTAGCATAACATCGATCATACTGAGAAATCCCAGATATTTGACAAGAGACTCGTAAATCACAATGGTTTCAGCATGCGAGTCAACCAAACCTTCACCGAGTAAATGGGGCAGAAACTGGGGATACAAAACATTGACAGATCATTAATTAACGCTTAACCTACTCCTAAACTGTAGGAATAAGCTCTGCAAACATGAAACTCGAGTGAAAATTCAAAAATTCGAACAATTCAATAAAAATAAAGTAATATTATGAACAAGCTAGGGCAAATAAGCACAAAACTCAAGTGAAATCAATCAAATTCAAAAACCTAATCACACAAAATCAATCAATCATAAAAAAAACATCCAAACTGTACATGGAAACAAAATTCCAGAAGAGCTCAAAGAAATCGACGAAGAAACTCAACCGAAATAAATCAAATTCGAAGATCGAAAATTAGAGTGAAAAAATAGATAAAAGAAATCGCAGATGAGAAAATAACAAACCTAAAATCATGGATTAGATATTGAGAGGATTGATTGAAGGATTCAGCGGCAAATTGATTGACTGGAAGATTTGAGAGGATTGATTGAGGGGAGAAAATCGCAAATGAATGGCAAATTTGGGGAAGAATGAATGATGAACAATGTAACTTGAATAGTGCAGCACGTCTTTTGATTTTTTTCTATTATATGGTTCTGACGGTTCGGATGGGATCCAAGTCCTATATATATATGACAAATTTTAACTTGATTTATTGAAGAAAAACAAATCATTAAAATTATTGTGATAAAAAATATGATTTTAAAGATAAATATTACTCGTATTTCTTTGTGTTTTTGAGAAATTAACGTTAGTGTATAATAAGAACATTTTTTAATTTACCTATTTTTGGGCGGGTAACGGGTTTGGGTGGGTTCTGACACAAAATATTTGGGTATTATCGGTTCGGGTCACTTTCGGGTTTCAGTCATTTTCGGGCAGATTTTTCAAGGGTTTGTTTTCAGGCAATTTCGGATCGAGTTTTTGGGTCGGATCGATTTTTTTATAGGTGTAACTACGTAGTATAATGTCATCATCATTTTATATGAGATGTTCCCAATAAAATTATTGAGACCATGAAAGAATTTGTGTTTCGTTATAGCCTAATTGTTTGTCGCAACTTTCTTGAAAATAAGAATTCTCTTTATAATACTCGATCCCTCCGTCTCAATAGATAGATCACATTTTCTTTATAGACAAAATTTAAGCTATTGAGAAAAAAGAATTAATGTTTGTTTAATAAAAGTTAAAAGTAGAGGATAAAATTTACCCAAAAAAGTGTTAACTATTGATTGATACATCCAAAAGAGTAAAGTGTGAACTATTTACTGGGACGGAGGAGTAGTAATCTGTGATATTCTGATCACATATTCTTATATTAAAATAAGATTTTTCATTTATAGTTGAAACTTGAAAGTATATTTAATCATCGTAAATGGAAGGTATTCTATATACTTGTGGAGAAAATTGTTGAAGGTCAGTACTAAATAATGTAAGACGGACTCTCGAAATATCAGAAAAGTTAAATATGATATCCCTTAATTCTTTATGTTACCTACAGAGTATATTATTTTTCATATACTCGTATAAACTATGATTATTTCAACAATAACATATTATTATGTATTTTGGAAATATCTAGTACGGAGTAATGTGTTATTTAGTCACTTAGTTGTCTTCATATAAAATATGGAGTATAGAATTATAAATATATTCTTAATTTAATGTAACTCGTTGGCGGTTAGGTGACCGACTTGTTTGAATATTTTAGTTAAAATAGAGCTTTTTCAACTAGTGAATTGACCACTCGACGACAATAAATATTTTTTGCATTGGTCAAATCAATACGGTAAGTAGTAAATGGCTATAGTTTTAATTTAACGACTAATTGAATGAAGAAAAGTTAACATCAGTTTAAAGTAACAACCGATCCCACCATTACATAAAATTGGCATCATTTTAATTTATAGGCGATGCAAAAATAATTAAAATTGCATCGATTTTGATCTAACAACTGATACCAACATATTACACACAATTGGCACTGGTTCGATATAACAATCGATGCCAAGAAAATAAAAATGGTATCAGTTTCAAAGAACAACCGATGCCAGTGATCACTGGCAGTGGTTCTAGTTTAACAACCGATGCCAAAGACGAAAAACTGGCATCGACTCTATGTCAACACCCGATGCCAATCACAAATAGCATCGGTTCTGAAGTCACAACCGATGCCAATAACACTTCCCTTTACAGTTGGCATCGATTCAAATCAGAAATGATGCCATTGCATCGATGCCATTCGCTTGAATTGTACTAGTGACACTTGAATTAAAAAAAACTTGATTCCCTCGGCTTCTCTAACATCGTAATGAATCCAGGGATTATGTGATGTCGGATCCGCGTCAACGGGTTTCGACCCTTAAAAAAAGTACTTGTTTTGAAAAGGGTTTTAGAATTGATGAAATATGCGATTGGATGATGACTACGCGAACGAAAATAAAAAATTATTGTTTAAGTTGACTTGTTTCAATAATCAAATGCTAGGGGTGTCAAGATAAGCGACCGGCAACGCTGAGTGCAATACTCTTGTATATTCGGGTTTCCTTATTCCGACATCCTTCGCACTTGACACAAATCCACAAGTATTTTAATGCTTTTAATACTAGCGATATTATCGATATTAGAATGCGATGATAAAATAAATAAAAAGACAAAAAAAATGACGAAAAAGATGAAGAAGCCGAGAGAGAAGAAGGGAAGAAGATGGATTTTGGCACCCTTAACCTACATGTTCTTGTTCTCGGACGGGACTCGCAGCTGTGGCTTACACGGAAGTATCGAGATGTAGGCTAAGTTGTGGTGGTTAGGGTTCGAATTCCTAAACGCTAGGGTTAGGGTTTGTATGTGAGTCTAGGGTTTGATTAGGGTTTGCTTAGGGTTGAAATTAGGGTTTTCCAAAGTTGTGTGTAAAAGTTGATAGATTAGGGTTTCTGAAAGTGTGTAAAAAGTTGTGCATGGGGGTGTATATATAGGCATTGCCCATGTACCCCGGCTAGGGTTACTCGACCGAGTAGCCCCTTGACTCGGTCGAGTGGCCCAAACGCCAGCAGCCGGGCTCGAATGAGGGCCCACTCGATCGAGTGGGTTGAGCACTCGATCGAGTGGATCAACTAGAGCGCGCGGGTCCACTGATTTGGACCCCGAGATGGGTATTTGATGGGTTTTGTGTTTGGGCTAGTCTTTTGATGTTTGAGTGGCTGTTTTTATGTGTTTCGGAAACGGCTTTGACCGGGGTTGACCCAATCGCAAAAAGTCGGTTTTATTTCTGGTGTCGGTTTTGACCCAAATTAGTCTCGTTTGACTGGAAACGACCCACTGGGCCTGATTTGAGGTCAGTTTTGTGAGATTTGTACTCCATAAGTGCTTGAGCCAACAACTAATGGTTTTGAGCCCATATCCGAGCGCGTAGAAACACGTTAGCGTCCGATCATCATCGGGTGTTTTTTGGAAACTGCTATAGACACCTGGCGGTCAAAATGCGGGTGTCTACAATAGTATAGAAATTGTATATTATTAAAGTTCTTATTGGAGTAACGAGTCATCATCATTAGAATAACATACCTAATGTATTACAGTAACACGTTTGAAGCATTAGAGTAACATGTCATCGGATTTATTTATTAATGTTTTGGTTAGAATACCGCCATATTTCAAGTTCTGATTGTTTGTTTGTCGCCAAGTTTATTGGCATTGTTCTTGTTTTTATAGTAGACGCAAAAGCACTGGAAAGGTGCAGGGATGTGAGTGAGAGTTTCACTCCATACATAGAGCAGATCTTCAAAGATGTAGATGAGAAGAAGAAGAAGAAGAAGAAGAAGAAGAAGATGATGATGATGATGATGATGATAAAGAAGAAGCACAATTCTGAGTAGGACAATATATTGTTAGAGGAACATACATTATTCGTTAGAGTAACATACTGAATAAGTTACAGTAACACAGTTTATGAGTTTGATTGATTTTCCAATATCTAGTCCTTAGAGTAACATCCTTTATTGGAGTAAAATGAGTTAGAATAACACACATTATGCGTTAGAGTAACATACTTAATGAGTTACAGTAACATAGTTTATGAGTATAATTTGATTTCCAATATCCAGTTCTTAGAGTAACAGGTGTGAAATATTGGAATTATAATGGAGTTTTATAGTTTTTGTTTTGGAGTATCCTTAATAGAAACATACATTATTCTTTTAGTTGATTGGAAGTCCTGTTTTTGCAAAAGACTATTATGCAACGTAACAGATTTTATGAGTTAAAGAAACACAGTTCATGAATTAGAGTAACACATTGCATGGGTTAGAGTAACAGTTTTTGCAAGAGACTATTATACAACATAACAGATATTATGAGTTAAAGTAACACAGTTCGTGAATTAAAGTAACACATTGTATGAGTTAAAGTAACATAATTTATGGGTTATGGCAGTAACATAGTACTCCCTCCCCCCCCCCCCCCCTCCACCCACTAAGATCTTCCCACTTTCCTTAAAAGGAAACACCACTAAGATTTTCCCACTTCAAAACTTTCCTTATTCATCCATCATACTCTCTTCCTATTGGTTACTTTTTGTGATTTGACATCTTGAACCCCACCAAACAATTTACCACCATTCATTATCCATTTCTTAATCAATGTGCCACATTGAAGTGGGAACATCAATGTGGGGAGGAGGGAGTAACATACGTGCAATGGCAGTAGGAAAATGATAGATTTTTTGGTGAAGATGAAAAAAACTTAATTTTGAAGAAACTTGTTGTTTGAAAGAAAGAGGCAGTTAAAAGATTGATAGGAGAGAGAGAAGATTTGCATTGAGATAATTAAGGAAGAGAGAGAAATGATATATTTACCAAGATTTGCTAGTTATTTACTTATTTCACCTCAAGCAATCACAATCATTCATCTTCCACTTGATCAATGGTCCAAGATTGGACTCATGGACTCAATGTATATAGGAGGACTCACTTGATCCTTCCTCTATACACACACACACACACACACACATGTTCCATCCAGTCGCTTAAGCTTCTTGACAAGCCTAAACATGTGAGTTCCATCCACCTCATCATTCCAATGGTTTTGGACAGTAGGGAGAAAATCTGGGTGAGAGGAACACATATCAAAAAATTTAAAACTGGCTCTTTTCCTAGTTGCATTTGTTATATTTGAAACCACACAGGGCATATGGTCAAATTGTCCTTCCGAGAAAAAATGAGACTGCATGTCAGGCAGGTTGCTTAGCCACTCAGGATTGACCATGAATCTGTCGATTCTACTGTAAATTCTATGAGTGTATCACGCTTGTTGTTCCAAGTGAAATAAGACCTTGTTGCAGCAATTTCAGTCATATCACAATCTGTAATACACTACAAGAATTCCTCCATATCCTCAGGCTTTGTATTTCCCCTAAGTCTTTCATTAAGGTGACACACAATATTCAAGTCTCCAGCCCAGGCCCAGGGACCCTGTATCTATCCTGCAATCTTTCTTAGTGGATCCCATAATTCTCTCCAATCCTTCCCATCATTATGAGCATAGATGAAGGTGATGTAGAAGCTACTCTTATTTCCTCTATCAGTCACTTTGGCATGAATAAATTGTGCATGGGAGTGGATAATCCACACATCAAAGTGACCTGGTTTCCACATCAACCATACTCTACTTCCTTTATGTTGATGACAATTAGTCGCAACGCACCATTCTTCACACATATTCCTCATAATGTTATTTTTATTACTCCCCTTTATTTTTGTTTCCAATAATCCACATAAGCTAATGTCTTTATTCTTGTTTCCAATAATCCACATAAGCTAATGTCTTTATTTTTGTTTCCATTAATCCACATAAGCTAATGTCTTTATTGTGAAGGAAACAACTTGTTGATTTTTGCTTATTAACAATATTCATACCTCTCACGTTCCAAAAAGCTACTCCCTCCGGTTTTAAATTTTTGCCCTGTATTCCTTACTTGGCAGGTTTTAAATTCTTGCCCCATTTCTCTACTTTCCTTATTCGTCCTTGATATATTACCACATTACCCTTATACTTTTCTAGTATTTACATTTTTTGCCCTTGTATTAATTGAACTAACCATTCACTTATCAACTAATCTAGAGTGCTTTATTTTCACTAATATTTTCCTATCTAATTTTCTCTCACCTAATATTTCCCACCATATTTACTTTTCCCACCAAAACACCATTAATGAACCACCATTAAAACACAAGCTTTCATTACCAAAAAACATTCATCCTCTACTTACCCAACAATTAATACTCGTCTTTACAGAATACCAACCCCCCATTAAAACCCATTACAACATACCAACCCATTACCCCATTACCCCTCCTCATACCAACCCGTCTTTACAGCATTAACCCCTCCCTCAAACCCTACTTCAACACAGTTCTCAATCTCTCCCTCCCTCAAACATGACAATCCCTCTCTCCCATTAAAATTTCTTATTCCACCCTCCATCTCTTTCTGTAACTTTCAATGGATGATTCCAACAATGGTTTAGCGAGATCTAGCACTGTGGAAGCGAGGGTTGACAATGAAGAGACGGTGGAGAAGGCGACAACGGTTGATGGGGGGTGGTCCAAAATGCATGCAATGAGGGGAGCAAGGATGACGGATCTAAAATGGAGTCCAAGGTGTCAGTTCAGCCAGATCTACCCCATAAAGAAAGGTTCTCTCTAGGATCCTTTATTTGGCTTTTTATTTCTTATGTATCATCTAAATTAGTCAAATTATTGTATTTCAGTATACGTCTGATTTTTTTTTTGTTGAATGGTAAGTATATATTAAAGAATGATCACTACTAAAAACAGCGGAAATAGCGTCGGATAGATTGCGTCGGATTTTAAATCCGACGCAACTGGCGTAACTGTGTCGTATTGCGTCGGCTAATCCGATGCAACAACATTGCGTGGGACTAGCCGACGCTATCCGACTCCATGATATAGGCGCCAATAAATTTGGGTTGGCGCCACTATGTCAAAGGATTTGCGTGGGATTAGCCGACGCAAGCAGACGCAATGTTAAATATTTGCGTCGGCTAATCCGATGCAGCCTGCGTCAAAATTAAAAAAATTAGTCAACAGAATTAATAGCGTTGCATCGGATTAGCCGACGCAACTTTTAATATTGCGTCTGATTGCGTCGGCTAATCCGATGCAGAGTGTGTCAAAATTTAAAAGATTTAGTCAACAGAATTAATAGCGTTGCATCGGATTAGCCGACGCAACTTTTAATATTGCGTCTGATTGCGTCGGCTAATCCGATGCAGAGTGTGTCAAAATTTAAAAGATTTAGTCAACAGAATTAATAGCGTTGCATCGGATTAGCCGACGCAACTTTTAATATTGCGTCTGATTGCGTCGGCTAATCCGATGCAGAGTGTGTCAAAATTTAAAAGATCTAGTCAACAGAATTAATAGCGTTGCATCGGATTAGCCGACGCAACTTTTAATATTGCGTCTACTTGCGTCGGCTAATCCGATGCAACATGTGTTTAAATAAAAAACCAGAATTAAATGTTTTGCATCGGATTAGCCGACGCAGACTTGAATATTGCGTTGGTCTGCGTCGGTTAATCCCACGCAACGTTTTTAAAATAAAAAAAAAATATCGAGGTCTGCATCGGAATAGCCGACGCAAACTTGAAATCTGCGTCGGTCTGCGTCGGCTATTCCGATGCAGCACCTGTTAATATAAAAAAAAAATATCGCGATTTATGTTCAGAACATAAACCGCTACCCCCAACTCTCAAAAAGGCGACGACGAAGAAGACGACGACGACGAAGAAGACGACGACGGCAACCGACGACCACACCGGCGACCACACCGGCGACTCCGGCGACCCCCGTCCTACCCAGATCCGGCACCATCACCTTGTTCGATCCCCAAAAAAAACCGAAACCCTAAGTCTCATAAACCCAGATCCGGCGAACCCTGCCGGCGGCGACCCTAAATCCGGCGACCCTAAACCCTGAACCCCCGACAGACTTCGCCGGCGCACCCCCACCCCCACGCGCGACGATTTTCCCGGCGAAACCCCCCCCCCCCCCACGCGCGACCCTGTCGGTGTACCGGAATCCGGCGAAGGCTTCCCCGACCCCCCGGCGTACTCTAACCCGACCCATCCCCGAAAAACCCTAACCCGACCCCTCAAATCTCAGGTACGCTGCTTACTGTTAGTTCAATTAGGTTAATGTTTTTATTAGTTTAATTAGTTTAATTTTACGTAATTAGTTCTATTAGTTTACGGTTTAATTGTTAGTTTACGGTTTACTGTTTAATTTTTACTCAATTAGTTAAATTAATTAGATTAATTTTTACTTAATTTTAACTCAATTAGTTTACTAAACTGTTTTGATTAAGTTAGATTAATAATTAGTATAATAACTATGGTGATTAGATTATATGGTGATTATGTATGGTTAATTAGTTAATTAGATTGTAGGGTGATTATGTTAATTAGGTTAGTTAGTTTAGTAATTAGGTTAATTAGTATATTAATTAGGTTAATTAGTATGTGAATTAGGTTAATTAGTATGTGAATTAGGTTAGATTTCGTTTTATTGTTAGACGGTAATTGTAGTATGTTAATTAGGTTAGTTAGTATGTTAATTAGGTATTAGTGATTATTGTATTAGGTTAGAAATTGTGTTATTAGATTAATAGTAGTAGTATGTACTAGTATAAGGAATTAGATTTGTTGAGATAGATGGTTAGTAGTATTAGTAGTAGATTAATTAGTAGTGTTAGTAGTACTACATTAGTAGTGCTAGTAGTAGTATTACTAATCTACTACTAATATTACATTAAAATACTTCATTACTACTACTAATGCTACTACTTATATTACTAATACTAATAACCTACTAATAATACTATGTACTACTAATACTACTACTAATCTAGTACAACAAATCTACTAACACTACTACTACTAATCTAGCTAATACTTTACTAATTTACTACTATTCTACTATACTACTACACAACTACCAATCTTCTTCTACTTCACAATTACTAATCTATTACTACTACTAATTTTCTACTATACCACTAATACTAATTTTCTACTACTACCACTACTACTAATTTTCTACTACTACTACTAATTTTCTACTACTACCACTAATACTAATTTTCTACTACTACCACTAATACTAATTTTCTACTACTACTACTATTAATTTTCTACTACCACTAATACTAATTTTCTACTACTACCACTACTACTAATTTTCTACTACTACTACTACTACTAATTTTCTACTACTACCACTAATACTAATTTTCTACTACTACTACTAGTAATTTCCTACTTCTACTTCTACTACTACCACTACTACTAATTTTCTACTACTACCACTAATACTAATTTTCTACTACTACCACTACTACTAATTTTCTACTACTACTACTAATTTTCTACTACTACTACTACTAATTTTCTACTACTACTACTATTACTACTAATTTTCTACTACTACCACTACTACTAATTTTCTACTACTACTACTACTACTAATTTTCTACTACTACCACTAATACTAATTTTCTACTACTACTACTACTAGTAATTTCCTACTTCTACTTCTACTACTACCACTACTACTAATTTTCTACTACTACCACTAATACTAATTTTCTACTACTACTACTAATTTTCTACTACTACTACTACTAATTTTCTACTACTACTACTATTACTACTAATTTTCTACTACTACCACTAATACTAATTTTCTACTACTACTACTAGTAATTTCCTACTTCTACTTCTACTACTATCACTACTACTAATTTTCTACTACTACTACTACTAATTTACTACTTCTACTTTTACTACTATTACTATTACTAGTTAGTGGTTGTAATTATAATAAGTATTAATGTTTTGGATTACTGTGTTGAGATATGATTGCTGTTGTTATTTGTTTTCGTTGTGTACTGTGCATGAGCATTGTTTGAAATCCACTCAGACCTACCTAGTGCCCGTTCAAGAGTTACTCATTAGGAGTAATTCTTGGACAGTCCCCGTTTTGGGACTGTTCTTGTGCCTTTCATGTCACTTAGGTGGTAAATATGAAATTGTGTTGTGTTGGTAAGAGTAAAATTTGGCGACAATTCCCTCAATGTTCTTCGATTGCATATGTGGAGTCTTCATATATTCCACATTGTGCTTTTGGAGAACTGAGGCGAATTGCTGCCGAATTAACTCTGCTCGAAGACACTGACGTCAATGAAGAAGAATATGTAGTTGAAGTTGCTGGTGCTGTAGGGGAGGACGACGAGTTTGCCGACTGGATTGTTCCTGAGGGAGAGGGTGATGAGGATGACGACTTGGTCATCGACGATGAAGATGATGGTGATGAGGTGAATACTGACTGGGACGATGATGATGAAGACGGGGACGAGGGGTTCATTGAACCGCACACTGACGCGGACAGTGACAGTGACAGTGACGATAATTAGCAATTATATAGTTGTTTGTATCTTATTCGCATAAGTTGTAATGTATTTATTTGTAATTGAATACAATTTCGGTACTTAATGAAATTCCTGCTTTACCCTAAACGAACTGACTCTACAGTTTAACTTTGCGCAAACATATTTTGTAGACGTGATTATGGCAGGTACCAGTGAGATGCTGACGGGGGCCACCAGCCATGGTGACCATATGGAGGAGGACACACCTAGGACTCCTGTCATCCTGGGTGTCGACGCTGTCCAGGAAGTCGGGGCGACGGTCTACGTTGCCACGCCTGGGAAAGCGTACCTATCACGGCAGAAAGTGCCTTCTGCTACTTGGTGAGTTTTAGTTGTTGTAACCAGTTCTTTTCTAAATTTTCACTCATTTATTTGCTTCACATTATCATGCTTGACTTGTGTAGGTGGGACGACAAGAAGTACTCAGAGTATATGCGGGATTCCGTAGTCATGACGTATGCGTCCACCCCTGGCGCCTACCGTAGCTGGACGGAGGCGCCCCCGGAAGCTCGGGAAGCGATGTATATGCACTTCGCGGTAATTACCTCGTCTTTGTTTCTAAGGTTTTCGTTGCACGATTTATACATTCAATTGTAACTAACGAATCCTTTTTTTGACAAACAGAAAAGAGTGCGTATAGACCTGGGGTACGACCTCAGGTCGGATTATGAGAGTCGGATTAAGAAGAGGATAACCGACTTATTCCAGCGAGCTGTCCCGAGGGTCGAGAAGGCGGAATGGATTCCGATCGAGAAGTGGGAGATATTGAAGAAGAACGCTGCCGACCCAAGCTTCAAGAAGAAATCGGCGATTAAGTCGTCGAACAGGAGAGGTGGGCAGGTGGACGGGGTGGCCAAACCCACGAGCTGCCTTGGAAGTAGGAGTGCAGCAACGGCCTTCGCGCAGTTGGTAAGTGCTTACAACACAAGTAAAAAATTTGAGTATAATTCAATATATAATATTGGTAAATAAATGCTGAAAATTTTAACACTGTTATTTGAAGGGCCCATCTGCAACCCCGGTCCAGCTCTTGGAGAAGACGAAGAAGGGGAAAGACGGCAAGTGGATTGACCCTAGAGGACCGGAGATCGTGGTGAGTAGTAGTAATGTTTTTAAAAAATATATTAGTCATGAAAATTACGATGTGATATTATGTGTTCCTAAAGTTATAACACTGTTTCATGTTGCTGTTTCAGGAGAGTTACGAGAAAGCGGTGGAGGAGGCACGCGCCTCTGATCAAGCACCCAACACCCTCAAGATCTTCCACGATGTGTCAGGTGGCTACAACTCGAAGAAAAGGTTTTGGGGGATAGGTAACGTGGCGAAAGAGCTCTTTCGCCCATGCTTGAACCGTGGTAAGGAGGTATCTGCGGACACATACCTCCCCACCGCCACCTCGCAGGAACGCACGCTCAACGACCGTATGGAAGATAAATTCGAAAGGCAAGAAGAGCGCCTGAAGACATTGGAGAAGAGGTGCGAAGAGCAGGACCAGTTTATTCAGTTCATGAGGGAACGGTTCGCCATGGGGAACGACGGATGCAGTGGAGGACCACGCATGACCAGGCGCGACGATGACGACAACAACGATGGTCATCCCTTTGGGTCAGAGCAGATTGAGTCCCTTTCGTAGGTAGTTTCGCTCTCTTATGTTACTTGTTTGGATTCTGGTTGCATTGTGTGTATATATTTTACCAACTCCTAGATAGAATTCTGAACCTAGCACTGGTTGTCTTTGTAATATTTTCATTTTCTATAACAGTATACTAGTTTATGTTTGTTTTGTTTTGTGGAGTTTTGTGAAGAAGACATGTACGAGAGCTTTGAATGGAGTTATTGATGGACTTTTGTTTGGGATGTGGTGCTGTTGTTGTATGTTGTAGGAGTGGGTTGGTTAATTGCAGCTTGTTATATTTCGCGCATACGGGGAGCTGAAAACAAAGGAACGGTTTTTTTGTTAATAAGCTTTGCGTGGGATTAGCTGACGCAAAGTCAAACAATCTGCTGACTTTGCGTCGGCTAATCCCACGCAGAGCCTCTTAGTCAACACCCTGTCAATGGACTTTGCGTGGGATTAGCCGACGCAAAGTCAAACAATCTGCTGACTTTGCGTCGGCTAATCCCACGCAAAGTCCATTGACAGGGTGTTGACTAATAAGCTTTGCGTGGGATTAGCCGACGCAAAGTCAGCAGATTGTTTGACTTTGCGTCGGCTAATCCCACGCAAAGTCCATTGACAGGGTGTTGACCTCCATTTTCTTCGTGTCGTAATAGCCGACGCAAAGCCGACGCAAAATGCATGCGTCGGATTAGCCGATGCAAAATAAAAAATTTGCGTCAAATTATAAGGGCGGCCGATTGCGTCGGTTAATCCCACGCAAACTACGATTTGCGTCGGATTTTTGTTCATTTGCGTCGGATTTTTCCGACGCAATTCGGGCTCGTTTTTTGTAGTGGATGTTCAATATACAAATGAAAGGCTACATCAAATTATGTAGTCATCTCGCATCTCTAGTCCGTAATGGGTATTTAATCATGGCATTAATACTATTCCGAACATCCAATTTAATCATTTTAACTACATGCTGGGGGCACTGCACTGCGCCTTCAATTCTATACGTCTGATTTCATTTGCATACTTTTCACATATTTCAGTATTCTTATTTCTGATTCAATTAGGTACGGAGTATTTCAGTATTCATTTGTTTGACGGATTTGATTTTGTTTTCCGTTTGTTGCTTTTGATTTCATTTGTTTTTCTGCTCTGATTTGGAGTCTTTTTCGTTTGATTTTGGTCTGATATTATTCGTTTATTACATATTGTGGTCGTACTTTTGATTTTAATGTTGCTCGTATTTCCGTTGTATTTTGATCTTTGTGTGATTCTTAACGTTCGTTTGTCTGTAACATTGATTGTTTATCGTTTTCTTCTGTTCTTTAGGGTCAGATAGCCGTCTGGTTATATTCACTCGTATAATTCGTTTCACTTCGGTCTGTTTTTCGTGGATCCTCTTGGTGTTTAGTCACTCGTGCTTTACATCTTATTGGGTACGTTTTGTTTGATTTTGGTCTAATGTCCGTCCGCTATTTTTCTAACTTCTGTTTTTTTTCCGTAAGTGCCTCTAATGAGGAGTTCTCAGGCCGATTACCGACAGTTACACCAGAGTAACCAAAGGGGAAGACAGTTGTTAGTCTAAACGACTCTGACACGGATGTGTTTTGTTCTGAAGGGACTAGTTTCACCTCGTCCAACTTGAGATTCAAGCAAGAACTTAGGAATTTTAGACTCCGTCATTATGGGAAGGAGCAGATTGTGTCATATGATTTCGAAGGTACTCCACTTGTTGTCAATAAGGAAGGCGATTTGGTTCCGTATGATGGATGGTATGACTCACAATCATCCGTTGATGACGATGAAGAGGTTTCCTCCGCAAGTTGTTAGGTAAGTAATTACAGTCTCTTTAACGTTTACGCTGTTTGTGCTGCAAAATGATCATTTTCTTGCTTTTTTGTGCCTTAACTTATCTAGTTCATGTGTAATTTGACAGTTTACAATATAAAATTGATTACCTATGCTAAATTTATGAAGTTCGCTAAAAAACGAGTGTAAAACGTGAATATTATTGCTGTAAAATGACTCGTTTCTTGCTTTTTTTGCCTTCACTTGTTGCGTTCATGTGTAATTTGACGGTTTACGATATAAAATTGATTACCAATGTGAATTTTACGAAGTTCGCCAAAAAAACGTGTAAAACGTGAATGATATTGCTGTAGAATGACTCATTCCTTGCTTCTTTTGCCTTAATTTGTTGCGTTCATGTTTAATTTGCCGGTTTACGATATAAAAATGATTACCTACGCTAAATTTACGAAGTTCGCTAAAAAACGAGTGTAAAACGTGAATGTTATTGCTGTAAAATGACTCGTTTTTTGCTTATTTTGCCTTAATTTGTTGCGTTCATGTGTAAAATGACTCGTTTCTTGCTTCTTTTGCCTTAATTTGTTGCGTTCATGTGTAATTTGATGGTTTACTGCATAAATTTAATTACCTATTCTAAATTTACAAAGTTCGCTAAAAAACGAGTGTAAAACGTGAATGATATTGTTGTAGAATGACCCGTTTCTTGCTTCTTTTCCCTTAATTTGTTGCGTTCATTTGTAATTTGATGGTTTACGGCATAAATTCAATTACCTATGCTAAATTTACGAAGTTCGCTAAAAAATGAGTGTAAAACGTGAATGTTATTGATGTAAAATGACCCGTTTCTTGCTTCTTTTGCCTTAATTTGTTGCGTTCATGTGTAATTTGACGGTTTATGGCATAAATTTAATTACCTATGCTAAATTTATGAAGTTCGCTAAAAAACGTGTAAAACGTGAATGTCATTGCTGTAAAATGATCTGTTTCTTGATTCTTTTGCCTTATTTTGTTGCGTTCATGTTTAATTTGACGGTTTACGATATAAAATTAATTACCTATGCTACATTTATGTTTTTTCTTGTTGGTTTCATAAGCAATTTGACAAGTACAGACGAAAATATGATTAGCTATATGAAATTGACCAAATTCCCTTAAAACGAGCATTTTCTTTATGCTGTTTTTTTTGCTTGCATTCAATTTATCTGGTACCTTTAATTTATGGTTCGTGCGTCACGGCATTGAGGCATTCCAACGTCACAAATGATGAGTGCTTTAAATGAATTCATTTTGTGTGCGTTGTTTTTGTAAGGACGACCTTTTAAGAGTACTCTTGGCATAAATATTATGTGACGGCTACTCGTAGCAACCGTATTTTTGTGCTTCTAAGGGTGCTTTAATTGGAAATCGACAAATAACGCACATAAAATGTTGAATCCATTAGCTTCGCTAGATCAAAATGTGTTAACAACAGTAGGTCAAAGTGAACAACAGATAAGTAAAGCATAGTCGATCAACTATAAACATAACAAAAGTACGTGAACCGAGTGGCTGTACAGATTTCTTACTGTACATCAGGTTGGTACAGTAACCTGTAATTCACGTATTAGCTCCTCTAGGTTTGATGCTCTACCTACACTTAATAGGTATTCAATGCAGCTCTTGACTTCGTCTTTACACGCTTCCAAGTTTCTAGGAAGTGTACCTGCCCTTCTTTGTGCATTCTTTCCTAAATGCGGTACTTTGTAGTCGTTGTGACCTTTTGATTTCAAATTTTCTACCATGCAAGCTTGTAAGCTTAACCAAACATCATCTAAACATTGGTGCTCTTCTTCATCCCATGCTTCTTTCACGTTTTTAACCAGCTGATCGACTGTGCTTGCTTGTTTGGTTGTTTGCAATGACTGAATTGATCTAAAAAATCCTAAGTCTAACACATTTAGATCGAGTGAATTGGCTGGTTGATTACTTAGTGTAATGTTCCAGCCTCCTGATGTGGCGTGCTCTACAAATGCGGGGTCGTCGGCTTTAAGATGTGGCCTCGCGTTGTCTTGTTGCATTTGAATACTTTTTAATGTTGTCACTGGCCATTTGTCTTTAATGGCTGGAATTACTTTGTCTATCAGCATTGCCCTCGTCACTTCTTTCGTTATTGACTCTATCGGTTTGGTGAGGATTGTTCCCGCGAGCCAGTTCTTGTTTGCCCTTTTGGCGGGTTCTTGGAATTTGAATGGGAGGCACCCAATTTTCCCATCGAACAGACATTCCCCATTTTCCCCATAAGTTGGTCTAGAGACAGCGGCCATGAACATAACTTTTGTTATGAATCGTTTACTCTTTGTAGAACGATATGGTAAGGGCTCATCCTCGGCGAGGTAGTACCGTGCATTACATTGAGTCATGAAAAACCATTTCTCGTCAATGTGAACCATGTTTGACATTTCCTTAAACTTTAATGCGTTTAATATACGATCATAGTACATTTTTGAGATAATGAAATTTAACCTTATGTGTTTGATTTTCGTTGTTAAGTCGGGCTTGACAGCTGAAGTGTGACTCTTTACCTTCCCTTTATTGACCCATTGTCGTACCGTTGACGTTGAGATGCCGATGGCGCATGCTAGTTTACGCAAGGTTGTTCTTTTCGGCTTGTGAAGACCCATAATCTCCTTTGTTGGTACACGTAAAGCTAATCTCCCCGAGTTACTCAACATATGCGATTTTACACTTATCGGTTCGCCATTCTCCCTTTGTTGTTTGGTTGTTTGCCATACACGATATATGGTTTTCCGATCGACTTGGAATTTTATCCTAGTTCCTTCATAATTCCTCTACTTGGTTTCATATTTGATGTGTTCCCGAGTAATACACACGCTATTTGATGCCTCTCATTGTTGGACAGATTTGGCCCACGCATTTTGAAGTGACGAAACGGAAATGGAAGAAGTATCAATGAAGAAAAATGATTATGAAGCAAGATGACTGTGTCCTGTTTTTTTTATGGTTGTGTAATTTTTGGGTGCCAAATGTATGGGGTGTATTTATATGCATGAAGACCAACTTGTAATTTTTGAATTCAATATCTGATTTTTCCCCCAAAATTACCCCCCTTATTTCAGTTTTCAGTAATTATTAGGTGAGACCGTTGCGCAAACGGGTTTGTGTGAAAGAAGTTTTTTAATCCAAATAACTAAAAAAATATCTACCGAATTTAGTAAAGGATATAATTTATGTTTTAAATAACTGATAATATAATATACTCCATATTTGGCTCCTTAATCTACGTGCAATAATCTAGGCAAATATCTACGTAATATTTACATTGGGAATATTTGATATTCCCTTTCCTTCCTATTCTCTCAGTAAAACTAATTCATAAATTCACCCCTTTTTTAACCCTAATTTCCAGTTTCACCCATTCTCACCATTGTCACTTTCTTCATCTCCCCCCATTTGAGGATTAAAAAGGTATGCATGAAATTTTCTACCTCTTCATTGACTAATTATTTGATTTTAATTATAATTGATGATGTTTGTACATAATTATGAGATTTTTTAATTGGAAGGAGATGTGTAAGAAGTGGATTGTGCGATGAGAAGATCCCCATACCGCGGAAGATATGGCCGGTAATATCTATACTTTTGAAATCTGATAAATATAATCTGAGAATTGTACAAAAGTGATAAATGTTTAATTTATGTTTTAGTTGATACTGTACCGCGTATGGATGAAGACGTAGAAATGGTTGACGATGGTGCAGGTGTTTTAACCGAAGTACAAGGGAAGACGAACCGGTATGTTCCATAAACGAGTAGTTTACATGTCACCATTTGTTACCATTTTGGGTGAGTTTGTAGCCATGTATGTTTTTCACAAGACTAGTGACCATTTTAGGTAATGGAACGGAGTAACTATGTTTTTGATTCTTGATTAGTGACCATCAATATATGATTAGTGACCATCAATATATGATTAGTGACCATCTTTGTATAGTTAGTCATCATTAGCAAGTAATGTGTTTGACTCTTTAAGTGACCATTAAAATACCATTTGTACGATCTTTTAATATCAATTAATAATTGATGTGTAGTGACAATCTTTATTCATATAGTACCTTCTTTAATGTATTATTAATCCTTTCCTTGGTTTACCTGCCCAGTTACCGTTTTATATTGAATAGTAACAATCTTAGTTGTGTTACTAATTAGTAACCTATTTTTCTTTGTTAGTAGTTAGTTATTTTGAAAATGTAGTTAGTAACCTATTTATCTTGTTAGTAACCTATTTATCTTGTTGATTAGTTGACATTTTGTGTTACGTAGTAATCACATTTTAGTTGTTTTTAACAAGTACCATGTTTGACTCATTATTTGGTTTGTTAGAGCTAAGAAAGCAGTGGAAGGGTATGGCACTCCCTATGGCTTATTTAAGTTGCTTGATAAGCTAACCACATCACAAAAGGGTAGTATCGAGGAGATTGGTTTTAGTGGATTATTGGAGCTAAAAACTCGTGGTTTCTATCACATAATGGCTGACTGGTTGATGAGTGCATATCAACTAGAGTCGCGCGTGTTATGTGTGAGCTTACAAATGAGATGTGTCCTGACATCATTGGACGTACATGATGTCTTCATGCTCCCTTGTAATGAGGGTAATGATGTGCCTTGGTGTTCAAATAAGAGGAAGAATAATCCAGATGTGGAATTGGTTGAGCAATGGAGGACAAAACTTTCGGGTGTGGGTAGTAAAGAGATACCAATGGACAGCTTAGCAGTGAGATGTTAAAACTGGTCGATGGTGGACAGGAGTTTCAACAATATTTTGTATTATATGTCATGAGTTATTTTTTAGCACCTACCCCCCATTGTAGAGTTGATTTAAATCTTGTCAGGGCGGTAGAGGATGTTCATGAGATCAAGAATAATATGGATTGGTGTTCATATGTTTTATATCAACTTGCTTTTGGCGTTAAGGCATGGATGGAAGAAGAGAAAAACTAAATATGTTAGAGGGTGTTTTATGTTTCTACAAATTATTTATTTTCATCGATTACAGTGGAGGGGTAAGATAATGTCGACGGAACTTCCTTTGATTAAACACTGGTCTTATGATGATATGAAGAAAAGAATTGATGAGGAGTATGCCGGATGGTTGAAAAATAACAAGTATGGTATTGGGGTTTAGGATACAACCTCATATCCTGTATCACGGTCATTGTTGAGGTCAACGTCGAGATCAATGCCGAGATCATTGATGAAGCCTAGTTGTACACGTGATGATCAATGTACCGATCCTAGGCATTGAATACCTGATGACTTTCCAACGGATGAAGACATCCGCCGCGAGCACGACAGTGTATGTTTTTTAATCTTTCACGAAGTTTTGCATACCAGTGATCATATTCTCTGTTTTAGTGGCCATGTTATTAGATATTGATTTCTATGCAAAAGTATTATGTACTTGTTATTTGTGATCTATCATATTAATGTTGCAGTTGACCATTTATTATTTGTTAGTGATCATGTTCGTATGTTTATTTTTGAAACTGATGTTGCATTATTTTTGTTAGTAGTAAGCATCTAATTTTGAGTGGTGACCAATTATAATATATTAGTAACCATATTTACATAAAGATTGAATGTTGTGACTGGTGTTCGTCAGTTGTTATTAGTCACCATAATAATGTTACTGGTTATCATCTATTCTTTGTTCGTGATCATGTTCGTATGTTTATTTTTGAAACTGATGTTGCATTATTTTTGTTATTAGTAAGCATCTAATTTTGGATGATCACCAATTATAATATATTAGTAACTATATTTACATAAAGATTGAATGTTGTAAATGGTGTTCGTCAGTTGTTATTAGTCACCATAATAATGTTACTGATTATCATTTATTCTTTGTTAGTGATCATGTTCGTATATTTATTTTTGAAACTGATGTTGCATTGTTTCTGTTAGTAGTAAGCATCTAATTTTTAATGGCCACCAATTATAATATATTAGTAACCATATTTACATAAAAGATTGAATGTTGTAACTGGTGTTCGTCAGTTGTTATTAATCGCCATAATAATGTTACTGGTTATCATTTATTCTTTGTTAGTGATCATGTTTGTATGTTTATTTTTGAAACTGATGTTGCATTGTTGTTATTAGTGATCACTTAATTGTAGATGACCACCATTTGTATTATATTGGTAACCATGTTTATATAAAGTTTGAATACACCATGATTGTTAATAAGATTATTTATGCAGCCATACAAGGTTGCTTGGCTTATGACGAAGCAAAATATGGAGATGGTATCTCGATGGAGTGAAGCTCTTTTGGATGAGTTGAAGAGAATGGAGACTGCAGGTGTGAATGAACTTATACAACTGTCACAAGTTTTAACCCAAGGAAGCCAATTCTCATGGACTCAGGCATTGAAGGGGCCTGATTTTTTGGCCGAGTATGAGAGCCTTGCTGATGGTGGGATTTGTCGTGGATCCCGCCGATCAAATAATATAACCAACTAACCTAACGGTAGTTAGGGTAAGTCGGGTCGTGTCCACGGAGACGGTGTCGCAAGGTTTAGACTAAGTCGGCCTAGAACGAGACTACGCTACCAAACAAACACAAAGAAATACTAATTGATGAATTATGATGAGAGGAGAAGAAAGAAGTAGACTAACAATGAACTAGACTATAACAAGGCTAAATGAAATAACTAAACACAAACTAAACAATGAAGTAAAGAGATGATGACTAACTAATAAGATGAATCAAATATGAAGAAGAAGTGGGTTAGGTCGGATTCATAAGTGTAGATGGGTAATTGGGGTTGCCAAGGGTGTAGGTGTCTCCTAATTGCTAGAATCAGTCCGGGCTCTCGCAACTTAAACCGATGTCGAGGTAGGTCGGGGCTCTCGCAACTTAGACCGATGTCGAGGTAGGTCCGGGCTCTCGCAACTTAGACCCTAGTCCGCACTCTCGTGACTACGACTATCCTCAACACTATACTCAACATAACCACATACTAGACAAACAATGAGTAGAGGAAGACTAGCATGAGAAGCATGGCCACTACAACTCAAACAAGCATTTCAACAAACACATGGTGAGCCAAGTATGTAACTAACAATAAAGATTCACCCTTTACCCCTAATCAAACCCTAACCACCCATATTCTACCCTTAATCCCCCTACTAACCCACAAGAAGACTACTCACACATATTCAAACTAACTACAACAATGAAAAGAGAAAACAACATCATAACCCTAACATCCATTATCAAGAACAATATGAACAATAACAATAAACACTAAATAAAGATTCAAACTTGAATAAATAACAACAAACAAGAGAAAGGAAGATTATACCAACAATAGGATGATGAAAAAGATGCAATCTTGTATAAATGAGAACCCAAATTAATCCCAAGGTTGTCAAGCTTGGAGAAATCTTCAAGTATCTTTTTAATACAAGAACTAATTACAACTAGATTAAACTAGGTTTAACTAAGGATTAAAGAGAGATTAAAACTAATGTGAGGAACTAAATCTAGGGTTTATATGTTGTAAAGAAGCTTAAGATAGTCTAGGTTAAGGTAAGATCCATAAACAATACAAGAGGGAAGTATTTATAGGGGTACAAGAATGAAGGAGGAGGAAAATAAGAGGCGCGGCTACAGGTGCTTGGTCCCGACCGGGACGGGATCATCCCGACTGGGACGGCCTGTCATCCCGACCGGGATGGGTTGGTCCCGACCGGGATGGCCTGTCAGTGGCCCCTTCAAAAGTGCACTTCATCCCGGACGGGATGAGGTGCATACCCGTCAGGGATGAGTCTTGTAGGCCTCCAATATGATCCTTTTGGTTCCTCCTTGCTTCTCATGAACTTCTCATCGATTCTCGGGACTCGGGGTTGGGTCTCAGAGGCTCGGGATTGGGTCCCAAGGTCTCGGGGTCGAATCCAAGGCATCGAGTGATCGTTCCTCCGCTTCATTGGCTCCGAAAAGTGTATGTATTGAGTCGGAATCACTCCAACTCTTCACGAATGGTCTCGGGAACCTGAAACGATCTAGAGGAAGCATAAGTAGCCCATGAACCGCTCCCAAGGAGCGATTCCGCAAGGAAATGGGACCAAAAACACTACGAAATAGGCACTACAAACTACACTTGTCAACTCCCCCACACTTAACCCTTACTCGCCCTCGAGTAAGCACATACTAACTACTAAACTAGCCGAGTGGGTATTAGCGCACCCTACGCCCTTTCAACTCACGCGAGTGCACTTAGAGGGAGAAGTGCACTCCGCAAGGCAAGTGGGGTCTTGCGACAAAACCGTGGATGCAACCGGACACAAAACACATAAACAAACAAACACACAAACAAACACACAAAAGGTTGCACCCAAAAGAAAAGAAATACCGCTTCCCTCAAACAAGCGGTGAAAGAAGCACCGGTTTAGGACTCAAGGCAAGTGACAACGTTCCCAAGCTAGCATTACAAACCAAAATGGACAAAACCCTAATAGTATGACGACAAAGCATTAAAAACGTTGGTAACTTACCTAGGTTCCTCCTAACCTTCTAAGAACGTACTACGGGACGATTGGCGGGATGGAAAAAGGATGAACCACGGTGTTAGTCGACACTGTAGGTAAGTGAGACCCCGCCCCCTTTAGCAATGAGCCAAGAGGGTCGTCCCATGCCCAAAACCGCCTAACTAGTCCAAGTAAAAAGGTGGAAATAATTGCAAAATGAGGGAAGACCGACCATTACCGCTATCATCCTTTCTAGGGACTCGGTCCTTTGGTAGGCTCTTCACGGTAATAGTCGGTAAAAGGCTTATTTTGTGAGGTGTGAGGTTTCTATTTTTGTGAGACGATTTTCTTTTGGCATTTTCTTCTTCTTTTGCATTTTTGCTTTGTTTTGCCATGCCATTTCTTTTTCTTCTTTTCTATTTTCTTTTTGGCTTTTTGTGCCTTTTCTTTTTCTTCATGTCTTTTCTTTCTTTCATTTTTCTTTCTTTTTCTTTTCTTTGCCCTTTTGGCTTGATTTGGCTTTTTGGCATTTCTTATTGCAACAAGAAAGATGACTTCAACAATTTGCAATTTTATTGTGTGGATATGTGTAGGAGGTAGGTGAATAGGTAAGTCAAGACGGGCCCTTCCCTTCAAACCCAGAAAAAGGGGAAAACTTGGACTAGTCAAGCAAATTTCAAACATGGTCACCCAGGGGATGGGACTTGGCAACCAAGGCCTTTTCACACCGTGGGTGGTCATAATGGTCAAATGTGCAAATCCCGCAGTAAATCCCTAGTAAGCTAGGTGGACTCAAGGTAAAGGACCAACGAATTCATTGATTTAGGGTCATTCTACTAGACTATAGTCCAAGACTCGTTTTATACTACTAGGAAGGGAAAGTAGACACTCGCACATTAGCCTCTCAACCGGGTTTTCGAAAACCTTTTTACACACAAGACACACTAACACAACACAAAACGAAGACATGGCGAAAACGAAAGAAAAAGAGAAAAAAGGCCACAAAACTAAATAAAACAAAACAAACAAACAAGCAACACAAACACCACCCCTATCTTCCAAATGAGCAACCAAATCAACCTCAAGCATTACAAAGCTCCACCCGAGCACACCGCATCACAATCTCCTCCAAACTCCGCAAGAGATAAAGAAGAAAAAAGGATAAAGATGTTACCGGAAGTCGTGAAAGCTCTCCAACGCTATCGGTGATTTAAGTAACCTATAAGGAAAAAGGGAGGCAAAACACGCACAACACAACAAATACACGATACAATGACAAAAAAGGAAAACACACTAAAGGAAAATCTTTTTGATTTTTGTGAAAAAAAATTCAAATTTTTAGGATTTTTAAAGATTTTTCGAAAAACTACGAAAATAAAAATAACTACGATAGAATATCGCTCCCCCACACTTAAGCCGAGCAATGTCCTCATGCTCGACCGTAGTGCATGGGAGCACAAAAGAAAATAAAAGAAACTACGAAAATAGAGTTAGCTCATCAAAAAGGGAGAAAATGGTAGAATGTGTCCGGCCGGGGTGTAGTCAAGTCACCATGGGCCGAGACAAGAAAAGATATGGATGGGGGAAGAAATAAAAAGAAATGGGAGGGGGGACTAGGTGTAATCAAGTCACCTAGCCCTGATTCCGCCCAAATCCGACTAAATCCTACAAAAAGGGTGAAAATCATGCAAATTTGGATTTTGAAATGACTCTCGATGTAGTCACGTCATCGAGAGTCGGGAGCAACAACTACCAAGGCCCCGAGGGCCACCATGACACAAATGATATAAGGGAAGGGGAACAAACAAAAGAAGACAAGCTAGAAAAGACGGAAAAGAAAGGATAGTTGTCGTACCGTATGGTTGGCAACTCACTCGCTCCATCGTCTCATAAATCGATATAGGCATGTAGCTAGTTGTCGTCGTTGTTTTTTTTCTTCCCAATCGCGATACGGTTCCATGGTTGGGACACAAAGGTATGATGGGGTGGGTTTTGATGTGAAAGTCGGTTTAAAGTGAAGTGAAAGTGAGGTGAAAATGTGTATGTGAGGTGTAGGGGTCATATAATGAGAGTAAGGACATGTAGGGGGGTTGGGAGGGGGTACAAAGTGGTAGGGTGGGCTCAAATGACGAAGAAAAGGCCAAAGGAGGACAGGGGGTCCATCCCGGTCGGGATGGGTGGTCCCGGTCGGGATGACCGGCTCGTCCCGGTCGGGAAGGCTTCGTCCCGGTCGGGATGACCTGTCAGTAGACCAATCTTTTGTGCACCTCATCCTGGACGGGATGACATCCTTCCCGGTCGGGATGGGCCTTCCATCCCGAACGGGATGACCTCTTCTAGGCCGGGAAGAGTCTCCTAACCCTCTATAGCTTCCAAAAACTCGTTCCGAGCTTCAAAAACCGACTTCCCTTCACACGATCCAAGCTCAAACAATGACCACTCCTTCCTAGGAGACACTTCTACTTCAAACCTATCACAATAAACTCAAATAACATATCAAATTCCCTCCCTCACATCGCTCATCAATCAATCCAAATAATCAAGAATTTCACAAAACCAAACAAACTACAAGGGAAAGAGATATATACAAAGAGACGGTTCTTGTGGAACTCCGTCAAACCAAGGTGGTGTATTCTTCAATCTTTTTCAACAACCAAAACTAGTTCCATCTCCATCACGGGCACGAAGAAACAAGTCGAAGGCCCTAGCAAATTCTTCAATCAAGCTCGAGATATAACCGACCACATACCAAGGCTCTTCATGGCCTTGCCTTGACGTTCCCGGGGCATCTCGATCTTCCAAGATCAACGACTTGAACTTGTACTTTTGGTCTTTGGGGATATACCCAAACGTCCACCAGTCTTCATGTGGCCCCAAGGGAGGCTCATCCTTCTCCTTGCTTTTCAACTTGTCATCAAGCCCATGACATGGGCACTCATCCTCTCCAATCTCGGAGTCATCATCCTCAAGTTCACAAGAGTTCTTGTTCAAGCTTTGTCCCGGTTCACCCCCTAGATCGATGTCTTTCTTGGCTTGGATCATATTGCATGATTCATCCTTAGTAGGCGAAGTGTTGCCGTGGAGGTCGAACACTATCTTTTCCTCGCCTAACTCAAATGTGATCCTACCGTTCTTCACATCAATCATGGCACCCGCGGTGTGTAGAAATGGGCGTCCAAGGATAATGGGAGTGTTGGCATCCTCCGGCATGTCGAGCACAATGAAGTCGACTGGAATGAAAAATTTTCCGACTCGTACCGGTACGTCCTCTAACATTCCTAATGGTCGATTGAGTGATTTATCGGCCATTTGGAGGGTGAGGGACGTACATTTCAACTCCTTCATTCCGAGTCGGCAACAAATAGAATAGGGAATGATGCTCACACTCGCGCCCAAGTCACATAACGCATTCTTGATCAAGAGGTTGCCTATGGTGCAAGGGATCGAAAAACTACCTGGATCCTTCAACTTCGGAAGCGTGGAACCTTGGATAAGCTCGCTCACCACCCTTGTGAACGCTACGATCTCTTTCTTGTCGACGGATCTCTTCCTAGCTAAGATTTCTCTCATAAATCTTCCATATGCTGGGATTTGAGTAAGTAATTCGGTGAACGGGACACTAACATCCAACTTCTTCACGATGTTAAGGAACTTGTCGTATTGAGTGTCCACCTTAGTCTTCATTTGCCTTGATGGGAAAGGCAACTTGATTTGGTATTTATTTTGCTCAATCGGGGTAGACTCCTCAAATGACACTTTACTTTTGCCCTTGTCTTTTGCTTGAAGTGGGGGAAGCTTGTCTTCTTGGGGTCTCTCGATCTCCCATAAGACTTGCTCCTCTATTGGATTTCCCAACCTTTGGTCTTCTTGAATTGGGGACATAGCTTCTCTTGTTGGCTCTTGCTCATTTGGGGGTGGGGGAGGGTTATAAGATGTATCTCTCCTCGTGGTAATAGCATTCACATGCTCAAATTTTGGTGTTTCACCTTGAGGAGGTAATTGCTCCGGTTGCCTTGAGGAACTTCCCGATGCAAGTTGAGCTATTTTAGTCTCAAGCATCTTCGTATGAGCATCTCTCGCCATGTTGTCCCTTTGAATATAAGCATAGAACTCTTGTTGATTCTTTGACATCTCCATTTGACCCCTTTGCATTTCCAACATGGATTTTTGAACGTCGAAATCACAAGTTGGAGATTGTGGATTGTGCGGAGTATCGGTGAGGACTAATGGAGCACCGTAATCATGAATAGGAGACCGGCTCCTAGGCTTGCTCTCTTGACGGTTAGCTTGAGTTGCTTGTTGTTGACGGTTCCCTTGGAACCCATGAGAATTTCCTTGATTATTGCCATGGTTGTGGTTTTGATAGCCTTGGTTGAAGTTCCCTTGTTGGAACCCTTGATTGTTGTTGAATGAACCTTGGTTACTTTGCTTGAAGTTGTTGAAAGGCCTTGAGTTGCCTTGGTAACCTTGGTTGTTGTCCCTTAAGGGAGGTGGAACATTGGGACGATGTTGTTGTTGGTGTTGAAAGGCTTGTTGTTGAGGGACTTGATTGGAAGCTTGGTATTGATTAGAGTAGGAGGCACCTTGCTTGAACGCTTGAAAAGCATTCACTTGCTCAATACTTCCTTGGCATTGCATAGGATTATGACCAACGATTCCACAAGTATCGCACATCCCATAATAAGGCAAAGAAGGTGCAAATCCCAAAGCATTCACTTCATGAATTGAGTGTCGGTTGGAGGATCTAATGCTTTGAACTTGAGTGAGGTGGCCTTGGAGCTTCTTGTCAATGGTTTCCATATGGGTCTTCAATTGAGCTCCAAGGTCAATGCTTAATTGAGTAATAGCATCGACCTCGTGCCTACCTCCTCGATTTGCCTTCCTAGGCCTAGAGTATTGCGAATTATGCACCGCCATCTCTTCGATTCTCGCCCAAGTTTGGTCATCATCGACCTCGGTAAACCTACCATTGGAGCCCATATTAAGTATAGCTCTCGAGTCCTCATAAAGGCCATTCCAAAATTGTTGTACCAAGAACCATTGTGAGAGTCCATGATGAGGGCACGACCTAACCAAAGACTTAAACCGCTCCCAAGCTTCATATAGGCTCTCTTCATCCCTTTGTTGGAAACCGGTGATGGAGGCCCTAAGCAAATTTGTCTTCTCCGGAGGGTAGAACTTTTGGTAGAACGCTAGGGCAAGCTTTTTCCAAGTATCGATCCCCATGGTTGCCCTATCGAGACTCTTGATCCATTGCTTCGCTTTTCCAATTAATGAGAATGGAAATAACACCCATCGGATTTGATCTTGGGTAACCTCGGGTTGAGAGATAGCGTCGCAATAATCGGAGAAAGTCTCCATGTGTTGGTGCGGGTCTTCGGTGGGCAAACCACTAAATTGATTCCTTTCCACAAGTTGGATGAAGTGAGTCTTGGCCGTAAAATTTCCGGCATAAGCGGCCGGTAGAGCATTAGGTCCCGGCAAGACATCTTCCGTAAACGTAGAGTGGGAGGAAAACTTCGGCATTATTGGATGTAAGGGAGACGGTGGTGAAGACGGAGTTGAAGTAGATGTAGAGGGGGAACTAGGACTAGAATATCCAAAGGGATTGGTGAAATTCCCTTCGGCCGTCTCTTGAAATGCTTGCTCAAAATCGTTTCCTTGAGCTTGCTCTTGATGAGTATTGCTTGCACTTGGTTGAGAGATCCTAACCCGGTTAATCGTCCGTTGGCGAAAAGCTCGAAAAAGCCTTTCCGGCTCTGGATTAAAGAGAAAGAATTCGCCTCCCCGCCTAGGCATACACTACACACTAGAACAAACGTGAGAACACCTAGTGCTTTATGGGCACTAGGTAACGACAATAAACCAGCACAATCGAGAGACAAAGAGAAAAGGAAGAAATAAAATTAAGGAAACAAGAAAAATCTAGAGAATATGCACAAGAGAAGATAAAAGGGCACAAAGAAGGGTAACTAAGTCTAGCTATAAGCAAATTAAGTCTAAACAATGCACCGTCCCCGGCAATGGCGCCAAATTGATGGTGGGATTTGTCGTGGATCCCGCCGATCAAATAATATAACCAACTAACCTAACGGTAGTTAGGGTAAGTCGAGTCGTGTCCACGGAGACGGTGTCGCAAGGTTTAGACTAAGTCAGCCTAGAACGAGACTACGCTACCAAACAAACACAAAGAAATACTAATTGATGAATTATGATGAGAGGAGAAGAAAGAAGTAGACTAACAATGAACTAGACTATAACAAGGCTAAATGAAATAACTAAACACAAACTAAACAATGAACTAAAGAGATGATGACTAACTAATAAGATGAATCAAATATGAAGAAGAAGTGGGTTAGGTCGGATTCATAAGTGTAGATGGATAATTGGGGTTGCCAAGGGTGTAGGTGTCTTCTAATTGCTAGAATCGGTCCCGGCTCTCGCAACTTAAACCGATGTCGAGGTAGGTCGGGGCTCTCGCAACTTAGACCGATGTCGAGGTAGGTCGGGGCTCTCGCAACTTAGACCGATGTCGAGGTAGGTCCGGGCTCTCGCAACTTAGACCCTAGTCCGCACTCTCGTGACTACGACTATCCTCAACACTATACTCAACATAACCACATACTAGACAAACAATGAGTAGAGGAAGACTAGCATGAGAAGCATGGCCACTACAACTCAAACAAGCATTTCAACAAACACATGGTGAGCCAAGTATGTGACTAACAATAAAGATTCACCCTTTACCCCTAATCAAACCCTAACCACCCATATTCTACCCTTAATCCCCCTACTAACCCACAAGAAGACTACTCACACATATTCAAACTAACTACAACAATGAAAAGAGAAAACAACATCATAACCCTAACATCCATTATCAAGAACAATATGAACAATAACAATAAACACTAAATAAAGATTCAAACTTGAATAAATAACAACAAACAAGAGAAAGGAAGATTATACCAACGATAGGATGATGAAAAAGATGCAATCTTGTATAAATGAGAACCCAAATTAATCCCAAGGTTGTCAAGCTTGGAGAAATCTTCAAGTATCTTTTTAATACAAGAACTAATTACAACTAGATTAAACTAGGTTTAACTAAGGATTAAAGAGAGATTAAAACTAATGTGAGGAACTAAATCTAGGGTTTATATGTTGTAAAGAAGCTTAAGATAGTCTAGGTTAAGGTAAGATCCATAAACAATACAAGAGGGAAGTATTTATAGAGGTACAAGAATGAAGGAGGAGGAAAATAAGAGGCGCGGCTACAGGTGCTTGGTCCCGACCAGGACGGGATCATCCCGACCGGGACGGCCTGTCATCCCGACCGGGACGGGTTGGTCCCGACCGGGACGGCCTGTCAGTGGCCACTTCAAAAGTGCACTTCATCCCGGACGGGATGAGGTGTATACCCGTCGGGGATGAGTCTTGTAGGCCTCCAATATGATCCTTTTGGTTCCTCCTTGCTTCTCATGAACTTCTCATCGATTCTCGGGACTCGGGGTCGGGTCTTGGAGGCTCGGGATTGGGTCCCAAGGTCTCGGGGTCGAATCCAAGGCATCGAGTGATCGTTCCTCCGCATCGTTGGCTCCGAAAAGTGTATGTATTGAGTCGGAATCACTCCAACTCTTCACGAATGGTCTCGGGAACCTGAAACGAGCTAGAGGAAGCATAAGTAGCCCATGAACCGCTCCCAAGGAGCGATTCCGCAAGGAAATGGGACCAAAAACACTACGAAATAGGCACTACAAACTACACTTATCACTTGCGCAGAAGATTGAAATGACATACGGAGTGACCATTGACATGCCTTTGTTTGATATTGGTATAGATGCTATACTGGAGGAGCAGAGAAATGCTAACAATGCTATAGTGGAGGACTCAGACAATGCTATAGTCGAGGAGCCGGACAATGCTGTAGTTGAGGGACTAGAGAATAATGTAGTTGAGGAACCAGAGAATGTTGTAGTTGAGGAACCAGATAATGCTGGAAAGGGTAGAGAGTAATTGAAAAATGATAAACTGCAACCTAGAGTTGGTCACATTGTCTCATCATAATCCACTAATTTCATGTCATGTTAATATGTCGAGTAAGTGATTGTCAATTGTAGTCATACCACTAATAGGTCGACATATATATAACCCACTAACTTGTAAACAAAAGAAAAAAGCAAGCTTGTAGTATGTCGACATACAAAGAATATTGCATACAAACCAAATATGTGTAATATGTGTACTTCGTATTAGCTTTTAAAGTTTCGAGACTAAATAGATTTATCTCTATTTAAAAAAAGTACTCCATATAAATTGTCACATGATTACTTAAGTAATTATTATATTGATCTAGTAACTGTTTGTAATCTTCTTTATATAAAAGCAAGCACCGAAAACAAAGATGTGGCACCTCCCATTACTCTCCATTTCAAAATTGAGCCTTTTTTTTACATTTTGTTGTTTATAGTGTTGTAACAACCCGGATTTTCGATGACTTAAATTAATAGATACTCAAGAAGGTTGGTTGCAAATGCCATGATGAACTCTGTCGGGGGAGACAGAATGGACATTGTTGATGAAGGCAACAAGGGCGAGAAAGAAGTTGCACGAAGGGAAGAAGAGCACGATGAAATATAAGTAATTAGACATTTTGAATCGAATTTTCTCACTGGTTTATATTGGTAGACTTTTATTTTGTTGAGGTATGGGACATAGTTGACATCATTCTCTTGATTAGGGCCTTTGTGTAATGAATTAAAACAATATAATGTTAATTCATTACCATTTTGGACTGCTAAAATCTGTATGGTGGCCACTAATAGGTAAATAGTTTTCTTAATTCTTTATGGTGAAAAAGTGATCATTTGAAGTTACTTAGTTATCGCTTTCATACAAGTAGTTACCATATTTTCGTGTCAGAAAGTGGTCACTAAATAACCTAAAGTGATAACATTCCTTTAATTACCAGCATGTTTTTTTTTTGCAAATTTCTGCTTTTGGTGACGTTCAGCAAAAACAGTAGACACTAACCTAGTGGCCAACTTAATGTTGGCAGTAACCATTTATATTGTATTAGTAGCCATGAGTGAATTTAATTTCAAGCATAGTCGTTGTTGTAAATGACAACATTGTGAACAGTGTTGTCATAGTCGTTGATGAATTTAATTCTTTATGGTGAAAAAATGATCATTTGAAGTTACATAGTTACCGCTTTCATATAAGTAGTTGCCACATTTTCATATCGGAAAGTGGTCACTATTTATGTTAACGTGGTCACTAAATAACCTAAAAGTGATAACATTCCTTTAGTTACTAGCATGTTTTTGTTGTTGTAAATTTCTACTTTTGGTGACGTTCAGCAAAAACAGTAGACACTAACCTAGTGGCCAACTTAATGTTGATAGTAACCATTAATATTGTATTAGTAGCCATTAATATTGTATTAAATTTCTGCTTTTGGTATCGTTGCTGTGAAACTATTTCACGTAACCGAAGAAAAGCAGTAACCATTTTAGAGTAAAGAGTAACCAGGTGTGGTTTACTAGTCAGCACATTCAATCATAACTGGATATTATGTAACAGACGAAGCAATTACTCCACAATTTAACATAAAAATGGTTTTTATTTAGCCTAAATTGGTCACGTGTAGCTACAAATGGATAAGAAATAACAATCTAGTGAGCAACAAACTGTAACACCCCAGCCACCACTTGTGGACTGTGGTATCACTTATGGCGCTCAACAGGTCGTGTACTGACCCCACAGATCAACACGGGTCTTTTCCAGCGCATTTTGACCCCTAAGATTGCTCCTAGTCAAGCACGCTTAACTGTGGAGTTCTTCTCATGGGGAAACCAGAAAAGACATGAGTAGTACTATCAATCCCTTTAAGCACTCATCCGAGCCTCTCAAACCATATCCAATACACGTTCCTCTGAGCACCATATCCAATATATACTTTAAACTCGGGGTATTACCCAAACAAATATCATGAATGATTCAAAATAAGCGAGGCAATGGAGTGTATGCCACTGTTGTCTGCTGTTCTACATTCTTCTTCTTTCTTTTGGATGGTCGACTTTTTTTCCTCTCACTTCTTCCCTTCGTTTCAGAATGAACTAGATCAAGAACTTTGGTGAACGTAATGACATTTGCTGGATTTTCATCGCCGCAACCATGGTCCTTGAAAAAATCTTCAATTTCCATAACGTCTCTACGTATAATCTTATCTAGAAGTTCTCATGCCTGTGGAACATTTTGACATTTGAGCATCATATTATGGAAGATGGTGAGAGTGTTCCGACGCCAACTAACAACGTTCTGTTGATTTGCTCTACATTTGTCCTGTGGGAGAACCCTATTCCAAACTTCCATTTTAGCAAACCCAGTCCACCTTCGTGTGATGTACCTCTCTGGAATTTCTGTTATAGAGTGTAAATGTAATATACGGATTGAGTGAAAACATAACCACCTAGATTCTTGGAAGTTACGACACGAGCAATAAATTAGTAACATATCTCAGTTGAACATTACTTCATGCACAGCTTCAGCTCTACTCTCAGGGTGCACATCATAGACCTTAATGCTACCATCCGCAGACTTTTCTATAGCCTTCGTACCAATAGCTTCACCGAATTCTTGCTCGAAATCACGGAATAATTTAAGGATGTAAATCTGCGAGGCATGTTTTAATAATCCAACCATAGGATATATTGATTTGGGTGTCCCCCTAAGATATTGGAATTCATTATGTTCTTCGTCACTTCTCCAACGTTTGACCGTGTCTTCATATATACCATAGAACTCAGTGACTCTGGTAGTTTTTGAAGCTTGGAATCCCATAGCATGGTTGGTACTCTTACTCCTTTGAGACGATAAAATCCTAGTTGAGAAAAACTCTATGCTAAATGTCGTGGACCATTTATTCCTCAATCTATAAAGCCGGTCAAACCATTCGTCGTCCTCGAGGCCATAATCTGAAATCATTTTCCTCCATGTTGCCTCGAACTCGTCTTTGCTGTAACACTCCCTTAGACATTTGTTAAAGACATTCTGAAATGTCCGATCATGCTTGAGCGAACCGAAATGAGGCATTGCATTTTGCTGAATGTGCCACTGTGTGGACATGAAATAGGTCCACTCCGACGCGGCCACGCGCGGGTTTGGGGAGGCGAATGAATCTCCATATGAGAATTGATCAAATTGAAATTTAAATCTAAGTGGAGTCGCCACCGAACTTTGTGGGAGTTCGGGCCCGTTCGAACCCACTCTATGTCGTAGTGGGCCGTGTACAAAATACGGCCCATTTCCGATGTCAGAGTTTATTGGGCTCGTCCCTTTGCATTGCGATACCGATACCGTCACTACCGGTTATCGTGTATTGAATGACTCTCGTGCGCCAACAGTTTCGGGCATCCAGAAACTGAGGTTCTGAGTAAGGGGTGAGGGTACGTGTTGGGAAGCCCACTAAGGACACCCAACCCCGCCCGCACATTGGCGGCCTCTACTAAGATACCGAATGATTTTTGAATACGCGCGTTAGTAGAACGGGAAAATGTTATGCAAAGATTATCTTCCCTAAACATGTGAGAAATTGAATGGGTTTCTATGTCAATTTAATGCAACTAATTCTAACGTCGAAGTTAAATTTAGCATGCGAAGGTTCATTTTGTGCGATAAACAAAGTAAATTGACAAAAGAACAAACGGTTAGTCACGGTATAACGATATTAACGGTTTGCGCAAATATGGAATAATGTAAATATGATGATGCATGGTTTCGAAAAGGTGATGTTTCACGTGATGGATTAAGCACGTGTCGACCTAAGTCACGATAAGGTACTAACGAGACTCGAATGGCCTTGTAGGACTCACGGTTTGACGTGATAAAGGGGCCACTCGACCGAGTCATTGAGGGACTCGACCGAGTGGACCTCTGAAAAGGGTTCTGTCCGGATTTCGTGACGTCACTCGACCGAGTTATGAGGGAACTCGACTGAGTGCACGGCCACTCGATCGAGTCATGGCGAGACTCGACCGAGTGGTTGTCAAGATAGCATTTTGTCTCGCTTTTGGGGTGCCACTCGACCGAGTGGGCTAGGCACTCGACCGAGTGGGCTAGGCACTCGACCGAGTGGGCTAGGCACTCGATCGAGTGCCCCCTGTACGAACTAGGGTTCGCTTTGCAATTCTTATTGATTCGAAGTTGCTTTTTTTATTTTGATAATTCGATGAATTGGGCATAAATATTGTATGATTTATGTCCAATTTATATTTATGATTCTCATCGTGCCCGATGTCCGCTTATTGAAACGGTATCGAATACTAGAGCGAAATTTGAAGAAAAAGGCTATAAGTCGTTTAAAGTCAACCAAAGCGATATGAATTTTCCTCCGCGTTTATATTGTCGTAATTCTAACAAATTTAATGATATCTACATTAGCTTCAACGAAAAATCGAATTGGTTAAATTATTTGATTAGACCGTTAGATTCGACGTCCAATTATGGAACTGGTATCGAGTCCAAAAGATCGACGCTTTGCTTGAATTGAAAGACTTGATTCCCTCGGCTTTTCCGACATCGTAACGAATCCCTAGGGATTATGTGATGTCGGATCCGCGTCAACGGGTTTCGACCCTTATTAAAAGATGCTCGATTTGAAAGATAGTTTTGTAAACGACGGAATATGCGATTGAATGATAATGATACGAACGAAAATAAAAATTATTGTTTAAGTTGATTCGTTTCAATAATCAAGTGCTAGGGTGTCAGGATAAGCGACCGACAACGCTGTGTGCAGTACACTTGTATATTCGGGTTTCCTTATTCCGACATCCTTCGCACTCGACACAAATTTACGAGTATTTTAGTGTTTTATACTAATAATACTATCGATATTAGAATGCGATAGATAAAATAAATAAATAAAACAAAAAAAACGAGAAAGAGAAGAGATGACGAGAAGGAGAAGAGAAGGAAAGAGAGCGGGTTTTGCACCCTCAACCTACATGTTTCTTATGCTCGGACGGGACTCGTAGTGGCGGCTTGCACGGGAGTATCGAGTATGTAGGCTAAGTTGTGGTGGTTAGGGCTTTGAATTCCTAAAGCTAGGTTTAGGGTTTGCTAGTGTAGTATTAGGGTAGAATTAGGGTTGCAAAAGTTCGATTAGGTTTTGTAAAGTTGTGAAATTAGGGTTGCAAAAAAGTGTGTTGAAGTGTGTGCATGGGGATGCTTATATAGGCAAAGCCATGTGCACCCGGCTAGGGTTACTCGACCGAGTAGCCACTTGACTCGGTCGAGTGGCCCATTGTGCCAGCAGTCGGGCTTGGAGGAGGGCCCACTCGATTGAGTGGGCTGAGCACTCGATCAAGTGGTTCAACTGGATCGCGCGGGTCCAGTGTTTTGGACCGTAGCTTTGGTATTTGATGGGTTTTGTGTTTGGGCTACACTTTTTGAATGTTTGATGGCACTCGATTTTTTGAATTTTTTGAATTTGTTGAAAGTTTCGAAACGTTTTAAATTTTGAAATTTGGATTTTTTTGAAATTTTTTACTCCTAAAGAAAATTAGGAAAGTTCGGGATGATTATTTCCGTGCTAGTATCGAGACTAGGCTTGTGGCTTGATTCCGTTAGGATTAGGAAACTATTGTGCTAGTATCAAGAGGGTTATAGAATTAATGCTATAAATACCTCTCCCTTGTTCTTTGATTTCTTCACAACTCTTATTACAATTCATCCCTTCTCAAAAGAAAGTCTCTTTACTCCTTCCAAGAAGAATAGCCATGGGAATCGACCGATTGACGGTGATGTTGCAATGAATGGTCCCGATGCTTTAGGGACGCGGATAGGGTAGCTCTCAACCATACGGGTATTACTCAATTGTACCCGTTTCGTCAGATGCAGGTTGATCGCTATTTTCTGGATGCGTGCCTGTCTTACTGGGATGACATATATCATGTCTTTGCCTTTCCTCGAGGAGAAGTTTGCCCTTTACCCGAGGAGATTGCTGCTGTGGGAGGATGAAACCCGATACTCCGACCTGCCATACCTTATTCAGTTTATGACCCGAGGAGGAAGCTTCGAGAGTTTTTGGGGCTTTCTCACAACGAGGTATCCCGTATGATGGAGGGTGATAATATTTCTCTGATCGACTTGGCTGAGAAATTCATGAATCCTCTCGATGTCCGGGTCAGACCGGCTCACAGCCGTAGGGCTTTTTCCTTTTGTATGCTCCATGTTTATGCCTTTGAGGGTCACATGGATTTATTGTCTTGTATGGGTAACGCCCGCCTCCTGACCGTGGTTGATTTGATGGAGACGGAGTACAGCCCGGCTTGGCTGATCACGGGTGAAATCATCCAAGGTCTAGACAATCGTAAAAGGGATTCGTCAGCCCGCTTGACCGGGAGTACCCGTCTACTGCAAGTATGTTACTTTGCATTTTATTTTTCTCAATTTCTTGATTTTTTTGATTTTTTTTTGCGATTTTTCCTACTGCAGTGGGTACTCGATCGAGTCACCCTGGCACTCGATCGAGTGCCCTCGTAAAAAGCCCCCTGTTCGTGTTCCGAGGTACCACTCGATCGAGTGTCCCAGGCACTCGATCGAGTGTCCTTAGGCGGACGTCTGTTTCGCCCCGGGAACTCATATTTTCGTTTTCTTTTTCAGATTTGGCTATACGAGAGGCTATCAGTGATAGATCCTCCTCTTGACGTGAGCAACTACCGTCATAACCAGGTGATGACGAGGAGACGGGCCATTGACTTTTCTCGTCAGATTACTCAGAAGTATTGGGATGAGGTGTTGTCTTTTCACAGTGGCCCGTTAATTCGATGGGTAGTGCCGTGGTGGCCCATCTATCTTTGGACTGGCTTGGACCCGAGGGACAGAGCCCGCTACCAAGTAATCTTGTCTTTTTGGCAGACGATTCATCTTTATCCCGACCGCATACTAAGGCAGTATGGGTGGACCCAAAGAATCCCGGAGATTGAAGCCGTCGTGAGTGACCCTATCCAGCTGACGGATGTAATGTGCGATACCTGGATGCAAAGATGGTATACCCGACATACTTGGCCTATTCCCACATCTCGTCACTCCATCTGGGTTTCAGACTCCTATGTGAAGTGGACCAAAGCAGGTGATGTCAAAGCCCGAGCTTCTCTGAAAGTCGATGAAGCTTTTGATCTGCTGCGAAGAGATCAAGCTAAAGACAACAGGGGCTTCTTTGATGAAGGAGACACTCCGGCTACCTTGGTCTGTCTAATGTCTGGTCACAAAAAGAAGACTAAGACTCAAGTTGAAGGGTCTAGTGCTAGAGGTGCACGGGGGAAAGTGAGCCCCCAGACTGACCTGGAAAGGAGACTGGCCCAAAACTAGCCGTGCAGGACCGAGTTGGCCCACGAGATAGGTTACTCGAGCACGTGCAGGCCCGACTTGGACCGAAGACTGTTGCAGAGGACCCGTTGTCAAAGAAAAGGGTTCGAGCTAAGGAGGTTCCCCTCGTGATTCGGGAACGCTCGCCCCCGCCCCAGCGACCTCGGGCTCCACGCGACCCAAAGGATAAAGGAAAGGGCAAGATGTCGGGATATTAGCCTCCTTTGTTTTATTATCTTAGTATTATTTTTATTTTTGGTGTGACTTTTTTTTTGTGTATTTTGCCGTTTTGGCGTTTTTTTAATAAAGACGTATTGGTGAAAACCGTTCCCGTCTTTTCGTTTATTGCAGTGGTTGTACCCTTTTGAGGGGTTGCCTACGTATCCACAATTTAGCGGAATCGAACCAAACGTAGTTCAAAATTGAATTTTGCAATTTTCGAAATACATCAAGACTACTAGTTCGAGATGTGCGACAGTAGAATAATTAATTCTAACTTATTGACTTCTCTATAGTTTTTTGAAAATTTATAAAAAGACAAATTTTTTATAAATTTTTGCAAATGACATTGAGATTGGGTTTATGGGTAATAGCGCTTCAACTGGTCCAAGTTGGTTGGGTTGACAAATTCGTTCCCGTCCAAATCTGTCAGCATCACCGCTCCTCCTGATATGACCTTTTTTACTAAATATGGCCCAGCCCAATTGGGTTTGAATTTTCCTCTTGGGTCAACCGGTAGTAAGGCACGAACCGATTTTAGGACCAGATCCCCTTCTTTGATGTTTATGGGCCTAACTCTTTTGTTGAAAGCCCGTTGGATCCTCTTTTGATATATTTGGATATTGTTGAGGGCCCGGGACCGCCGTTCGTCTAAAAGGACTAGCGAATCGTAACGGGCTTGGACCCAATCTGCTTCCGGTACTTGGCTTTCAAGTAAAATTCTTAGGGACGGTACTTCCAACTCGACCGGTTGGACTACCTCCATTCCATATGTCAAATAATATGGGGTTGCTCCGGTTGCGATGCGAATTGAAGTTCGGTACCCCCAGAGAGCGAAAGGTATCTTGTCGGGCCAGTCCCGGTAATTCTCAACCATCTTTTTAAGTATGGTGACAATTGTTTTATTGGACGCTTCTACAGCTCCATTTGTTTGGGGGCGGTAGGGAGAAGATGTATGCCTTTGAATTTTGTATTTTGCTAACAACGCAGCGGTTTCAGCTTGGAAATGGGTCCCGTGATCACTGATGAACTCATGTGGGATCCCATATCGGCATATGATCTTGTTCTGGATAAATTTGGCCACGTGCTTGGCGTTCAAGACACGGTATGACTCGGCTTCGACCCATTTGGTGAAGTAGTCGATGGCCACCAAAACGAAGCAATGACCTCCCGTCCCGGAAGGGTGCACCTTTCCAATTATGTCAATACCCCATGTCGAAAATGGCCATGGTGATGTCATGGTATATAATAGGGAAGATGGCATATGCTGTACATTAGCGAAGATCTGACAGTTATGGCAGTGTTTGACATATAGCTGACAGTCTGTTTCCATGGTGTTCCAGTAATACCCGAGCCTCATGATTTTTCGGGCTAGCATATGGGCATTCATATGCGGGCCATTTTCACCATCGTGTACTTCGGCCATAACCTTTTCGGCCTGTGTTTTGTTGATACACAAGAGAAGAGCCCCCTGTGCCGTCTTTTTGTATAATTGCTCGTCATCCGTGCGAACAAATTGGGTTGCCAATCTCCGCAGGGCTTCTTGGCCCGGCTTTCGGTTTCTGGGGGATACTCTCCCGTTGCCATGTAGTTAGGACGGCCTGATACCAAGGTTCCGGGTCGGTTATCTCGATATCGTGGATGGCGTGGATATAAGCAGGCTCGGACCGTCTTTCAACGCAGATTGGCATGCTAGTTAGATGGTCTGGTATGTTCAGCAGGAATGCTAGTTTGGAAAGCGCATCTGCAAACTGATTTTCTTCCCGAGGCAGATAGATATATTCCACCTTCTGGAATTGTTTCTCTAGAACCCTTACTCGCGCTTGGTAGGCCACGAGATTTGCGTTCCGAGTTTTCCATTTTTGGAGTGCTTGATTGATGACCAGTGATGAGTCACCATGCACCCGGAGGTTCGTTACCCCTAAATAAGCGGCGGCTTGCAGCCCGTGAATGCATGCTTCATATTCGGCTGCGTTGTTGGTCACATCAAAGTCCAATTTGATGGATAACGGGGTATGTTCCCCTTGTGGTGAGATTAACAGAATTCCGACCCCAAATCCTAGGAAGTTGGATGCCCCGTCAAAGTACAAATCCCATGTTTCGGTGTCAGTATGGAATATGTCTTCATCAGGAAAGGCCCAAGTGTCGGTGTGTCCCTCTTCGGATATCGGGCTATCGGCGAGGAACTCGGCTACTACCCGGCCTTTGATGGCTTTTAGTGGTACAAACTTGAGATCAAACTCAGATAACATTAAAGTCCATATGGACATCCTGCCATTGAGGATGGGCTTCTCGAACAGGTACTTGATAGGATCCATTTTGGATAATACATGTACCTCGTGACTGAGCATGTAATGTCGGAGCTTTTTAGTGGCCCAAACCAAAGCTAGGCACGTTTTCTCGAGCATTGTATACTTGCACTCGTATTCCAAGAACTTTTTAATGATGTAGTAAATAGCTCGTTCTTCTTAATCGACTGTCTGGGCCAGCATAGCCCCCATGACTGTCTCGGTCATTGTTAGGTATAACGATAAAGGCAAACCGGGTTGAGGTGGCATTAATACCGGCAGAGCAGACAGAATCTCCTTGATTTTGTCAAAAGTCGTTTGACATTTATCGTCCCACAGTACCCTTTCTCCTATCTTCAGTTTTTTTGATAATGGGCTCACATACCATGGTTAGTTTCAAAATGAACCGGCTGATATATTGAACTTTCCCAAGAAACTCCCTTTTTTTTCGGTTTTGGGTGGCTGCATCTCGGTAATGGCTTTGATTTTGGCTGGGTCGACCTCGATGCTGCGTTGGCTAACGATATGGCCCAGTAATTTGCCTGATGTTACCCCGAAACTGCATTTTTTAGGGTTTAGCCTCATGTTGTATTTGCGTAGTCGGGTAAAGAATTTTCTTAGAGCCGCGATGTGTCCGCTCCGATCTTTGGACTTGACGATCATGTCGTCCACATCGACCTCCACTTCTTTGTGCATCATATCATGTAATAAAGTAGTGGCGGTCCGCTGATAAGTAGCCCCGACATTGATAAGCCCAAATGGCATAAGGGTGTAACAGTAAGTCCCCCAATGTGTAAAGAAGGTGGTCTTACTCATATCCTCTTCTGCCATTTTAATTTGATTGTATCCGGCATACCCGTCCATGAACGATAGAAGGGTATGATCGGCCGTGTTATCCACCAGTATGTCGATATGTGGTAACGGAAAATCATCTTTTGGGCTGGCCTTGTTAAGGTCCCGGAAGTCCACACATACCCGCACCTTGCCGTCCTTCTTGGGTACCGGCACGATGTTTGCGACCCAGTCTGGATATTCAGACACTTGTATAAAGCCCGCTTTGAATTGCTTGTCGACTTCTTCTTTGACTTTGAGGGACCATTCGGGCCTCATTCTTCGGAGTTTCTGTTTTACCGGTTTGCACCCATCTTTGATGGGTATTCGGTGTTCAGCTATTTCCCGATCTATTCCCCGCATGTCCTTGTAGGACCATGCGAAAACGTCTTTGAATTCTTGGAGGAGGTCTGTGAATTGTTTTCTTTCCTCTGGATCTAAGGATAGGCCCAACTTAAGCATCTGGGGCTCTAAAGTGGTTCCCATATTGATGGACTCGGTTTCTTCGATTACCGGATCTCGGGAGTCCCTTTGTTCGAGCTGCTCGATCAGATGCGGAGGTAGAGGTACCTGTTCGTCGGGTTTCTCAATGTCATTGCATATAAAACTTTTGAAATTGAGAGAATTTTGGAAATAAGACAAGTCGTAAGCAGAACGGTTTTCGTTATTATTATTAATGGTAAATTTTGAGAAAAGTTCGAATAGAGCGGCCATCTGCTCGTTGGTCAGTGGCGGGATAGGGAGAGGTCTTGGGACAGGCCCCGAGACCTCAGTGGATAAGGGAAGAGGGGTTACAGACTCGACTCTAGCACCAGACCCTCTAGACTTGGACTCAGACTCCGACTCTGACTCTGACTCAGACTCGGACTCGGTATTCGGCACGTCTCCCTCGCCGGTGGTCAGCTTGTAGATTCGTCCTTGGCTGTCGGTCCACTTGATGGTCTTCCTCCAGGCCCTTTTCCCGGTGTCAGGACCTACTTCAGAGATTAGCTTAGTTGGGTCAAACCGATCGCTGCGGAGGATCAGATTGACCAAATCATCTTTTGGAGCGGGGACGGCCTTGTCTTCCCCGAATAGGAGCCCTAACACGGGCTCGGAGCTGTTTTCACCTTCTTTGGACTCGGCCTGGATAAGGGTGAATATATCATCAAGGATGAAATTGCATTCCCGAACCGTTTTGGTCTCGGGATATGTGATAGTGGGTTGGTGGAGGCCCACTTGAATAGCTCCGAAAACTGGAGTGACGAAGTAGTCAGTTAACTTCGGGCTATAAGGGCCTATGTAAGTACCCTTGAGGATGTTGGTGGCCTTGTAAATACCGGCCCGGACCACATTTTCCGGGGTTATAGCATACCCCAATCCGAACTGTGACCATCGTTTAGGATCTCAATAATCTTCCCAGCTGGAAGATTTGGCCTCGAGGTAGCTCCCGGTAGATAGCCCAGGTTTTGTAGCATCGTGTCGATGCTAGTGTTGAAGTAAGGCCTGAAGAGATATTCCTCTTCAATCATGCCCACGAAGTCAAATCCTCGCGGGTCGGCCCGGCCCGTAGCGTTACAGCTTGCTACGGTGATAAGGGTGGCTTCTAATGTGACGACACCGTCCCGAAGTGGCATCTTGACTTTCCTATGTAAGGTAGAGGACACGGCCTTGAACGCGTGGATCCAAGGCCTTCCGAGTAGTAGGTTGAAGGATGAGGTGACATCAATCACCTGGAACTCCAGTTCTTTTTCGATTGGGCCCGTTATGATTGTCAATTTAACGGCCCCGGCTACCGGTTTTGGGCTTCCGTCGAAAGCCTGAATAGTTTGTACTTTCGGGAGATAGTCGGCATCTGTGATGTCGAGGGCTTTAGCAGTCCTTAGGGGAAGGACATTCACAGCAGATCCGCCATCAATAAGGGTCATTAAGAGGTACTTCCCTCGGCAAATGACCGTGATGTATAGGGCCAAATTATGGTTGGGCCCGAACACTGGCAAATCAGACTCGGAGAAGGTGATGAGTGGGTCTTCTTCCTTGGATTTGCCCTTGAGATAGGGCATGATGGTGGCTACCATTTCAGCGGGGGTAACCTGCGAGTCGACCTTGATCTCATCGAGAGCCTTAGTCAGTGCTTCCCGATGTGCTTGCGAGCTAACCAGAAGTTGCCATATGGCTAAGTCAGCTCGAACCCTCTTTAATTGTTGGACCAGAGCCGTGTCATTGCTTGGTTCTTCGAGGGTGGATTCCGTCCTGGCAGGTTCAGTGACGGTTGTTGGAGTAGAGCGCCCAGCTGTGGCGAGGGGGGTTGGTGGCTAAGGCTTTGGACTTAGCCTTTCGGATCTCTTCTCTCGTGACGGGGACAGTTTCCCCTTTTGCCAGGTAGACGTCGTCCTCATCATCGAACCATATCCCGTTGATTTGTGGGATATAAGGGGAAATGAGGTGAGAACAGTCAATTACCTTGCCGGTGAATATAGCATGGGTACTGAACGGGTTTTCTTTGTTGCTCGGCTTGTCCCCGGGCAACGGTATTTTCCCACTTTCGATCAGATCTTGGATCAGATGCTTCAGTTTCCAGCATTTTTCCATGTCATGCCCATTACCACGATGATACTGGCAATAGGCTTGGATATTGTAGCTCTTGGGCCTTTTCTCCACTGGAAATTCGGGAGTCGGACCTATTGGTTGGATAAGGCCTTTAGAAGATAGCCTTTGTAAGGCGTAGGTATAGGTAGTCCCTATATCCGTGAATACTCGATTTGGTGTCTTCTTTTTGGATGAGGTGTCAAGTAGATTTACCTCGTCGAAGATGCTGCGAGTCGCAGCTGCAGGTGTGGGCTTGCTCGCAGATGAACTTGCCCCTTGATAGCCCTTGGTAGAGGCCTTAGTCAGGCTCTCCAACCGTAAGTCGTCCTCGATCCTTGTACCCATTTCAGTCAGGGTAGCAAAATTGGGGATAACAGCATACCGGAGATGGACCCGGTAGGAAGGGAGGAGGTTATTGACAAAAGCCTCCACTAGCACTTTCTTGCTGGGCTTATCAACCAGCTTCACACTTTCGGCCCGCCACCTCTGCAGATATTTGGTGAACCCTTCTTTGGGCTCTTGGGCCATTACTTCCAGAGTACACATTGTAGTCTGGATCTCGGTATTATCAGCGTAATTCCGAGCAAATTCAATCGCCACATCGTCCCAAGTTTTATATTTCTTGGAATCGAGCCTATAATACCAGGCCTTGGGATGCTTTTCAAGGGAGGAAGGGAATAAGTGTGTAAACATGGTGGACTTCACCCCTTTTACCGCCATAAAATCTTTGAAAGCCCGGATGTGGTGGACCGGGTCCTCAGTACCCTCAAACATTGGAATTCCCGTAAGGTTGAGGTTAGCAGGTAGCTCGTCATTCAAAGGCGAATAGGAACGAGCAATTTCAGTGTGGATCGAGTTGTTTGTTGACAGGTGAACCTGTTCCTCGAGCCTGCGAATAGCGCTGACTAGTTCAGCTATGGGCCCAGTGGGCTCAGATCCAGGAGGAGGAGCTCCTTTCTCCATGGCGCTCACACGAGTGGCAAGTGTCGTCAGTCTGGATGGCAGTCAATTGGGCCTCGATCTTGGCTAGGGCATCCTTCAATGCGTCCATTTTGTGTTGATATCTCGTTTCGGGTGGCATGTCTGTAAGAACACCGCGTAATCAGAAACTAGCCCAAATCCCGGAAAAGAAAGTACATCCCGAACAAGACTGAAAAGGGAAATGACTCGGAAAAGACACCTAGACGGGTGACTTGTGAAAAGTGGGCTTCTTTAGGCTTCGGCGGGTGGGCCAAGTCCTGTTCGAAAGAAGGTCCACGTGAGACATCCCCAGACTTTGGACTCGATTGTGTAGACGGGCCCTCCTTTGTAGGAGTATGTCCTACGTAGGTGGGCCTTGCCTTAGTCTAATAAGGCGGACTGGGATAGGGAAGAAACCCGCGATGTAGGATCGACGGAGTTTCGACGCTAAGGACCTTGACAACTTAAGACACGACCCGACACTGCTAAATACAGGAAGTCCTAAGAAGATGAATGTTTTGAAAATGGATTGTTTTTGGAAAATCCGAGAAAGGTCGGGGATAGGGCCGATTTTTTCGAAGGAATCGGAAAGTGTATCGGTCCCCCAAATTTGAAAGTTCGAAAATGTTTTCGAGTTTTGAAATGAGCAAAATACCGGCTAGAAATAGGCTATTTTGAGTAAAAATCATAAGTCCTAAATTCGGTATATGTCCCGGGTTTTGAAATTGAATATCTTGAAAAAGATGTATTTTTTTTGAAAAATGATGGTTTTTGAAAACGACACAGAAACCAAGTAGCATGTAGTCAGGCAAGCATTATAACGACGCCATGTATGCTTTACACTAAGTCTCGGTCGGTCTATAGAGGGTCTATACCAGTGCACATAGTCTAGACGTTGATCGGGACGGACTTTCTAAGTCGAGTTGAGCTTAGAACATGCCGCGAAACCCACTCGAATCGACTATGGACACCTTTGACATATCCATATTGGAGTACATCACGGTATAGTGGGACGTCGGTCACCAGTACCGACCCGAGAAAATATGGGGTTATGCATGAATCGTAAAACTAAAACGCGTATTGTACCAGTCAAACGATTTCTATTCGAGTCTCACCCTGAGGATGTCGATGGTAAGTCACGCATCAGTTAATCCCCAGCGGAGTCGCCAAATTGTGGACATGACATAGGTCCACTCCGACGCGGCCACGCGCGGGTTTGGGGAGGCGAATGAATCTCCATATGAGAATTGATCGAATTAAAATTTAAATCTAAGTGGAGTCGCCACCGAACTTTGTGGGAGTTCGGGCCCGTTCGAACCCACTCTATGTCGTAATGGGCCGTGTACAAAATACGGCCCATTTCCGATGTCAGATTTTATTGGGCTCGTCCCTTTGCATTGCGATACCAATACCGTCACTACCGGTTATCGTGTATAGAATGACTCTCGTGCGCCAACAGTTTTGGGCATCCGGAAACCGAGGTTCTGAGTAAGGGGTGAGGGTACGTGTTGGGAAGCCCACTAAGGACACCCAACCCCGCCCGCACATTGGCGGCCTCTACTAAGATATCGAATGATTTTTGAATACGCGCGTTAGTTGAACGGGAAAATGTTATGCAAAGATTATCTTCCCTAAACATGTGAGAAATTGAATGGGTTTCTATGTCAATTTAATGCAACTAATTCTAACGTCGAAGTTAAATTTAGCATGTGAAGGTTCATTTTGTGCGATAAACAAAGTAAATTGACAAAAGAACAAACGGTTAGTCACGGTATAACGATATTAACGGTTTGCGCAAATATGGAATAATGTAAATATGATGATGCATGGTTTCGAAAAGGTGATGTTTCACGTGATGGATTAAGCACGTGTCGACCTAAGTCACGATAAGGTACTAACGAGACTCGAATGGCCTTGTAGGACTCACGGTTTGACGTGATAAAGGGGCCACTCGACCGAGTCATTAAGGGACTCGACCGAGTGGACCTCTGATGAACTCATTTCGTATTTATATTTAACCCCAATTTTTCCTTTATTTTGGTTCGTTTTACGTGTCCTAGGAGACGTTTTTATAGCTTTTCATCCTTCTTTGTTATGTCGGGTATTTTGTTTACGTTTTGTAGGAAATGAAACAAATGAAGGCAATTGAGCTATATTTTGGGTAACAACGAGAGTCGAGCCATGAAATCCACAAGGAAGAAGTGATAAAAGTTAGAAGATACTAAGTGAATACTTGAGGAAGGATGTGAAGTGAAGAAACAATAAGAAACGACAAAGAAATAAGTTGAAAAGCTCAGACAAATGCAAATAGAGAAGAAAGAACGATCGCGAAAACAAAGGTCAACTTCAAACATGAATATCTTGAGTTCTACAACTCTGATTGAGCTGATTTTTGTGGCGTTGGAAAGCTCTTTCTCTTAGCTTTCCAACGGTAAACGTCCAAATCCGACAAGTAACGAAGAAACAGCAAGCATTTCAAATTCGTCGCGCAGTGCAGGAAAACTGAACCGGTCGGTTTGATGTTGAACCGATCGGTTCGTTTGTGAACCGGTCGGTTCGTTTTTGTACCGAGCGGTTTGTTTATGTACCGAGCGGTTCACGACGCGTCAGAGTGACTTTCCTAATCTTCTGAAGAATCCGTATTCTGCTTTAATTAAAATCCTACGGGATTATTTTATTAAATTATGTCCTATTTCCTAATTAGACCCATTGTAATAAGTATAAATACCCTTCTTAGGGTTAGGTTTAAGGACACCTTTCACTTTTACACTTTCATATTCATTAGTTTAGTTTAGACTTTTTATTAGCATTAGAATTCTTCAAATTTGTAGTCATACTTTTAGACCGTTAATCTTTCAGTTCTACTTAATTGGTACCTTTTCTTATTCTCTTATTTTCATATTGTTCTTTATTATGCTTAATTTCTTTATTGCTTTATCGTTTATTATGAGTGGCTAATTTATTTATCTAGGGTTGAAGGGGATCTATGTTAATTGAATTGGGGATGTTAGTTTAATTACTTATTTGATTGATCATTCATATGTTATTGCCTTACTACTTGTCTTGTATCGTTGTTTGATTAGTTTGAGACGTTGAACTAGTGGAATGTTTAGGAACCCGGACCTAAGATCGAAAGCCTGGTAAGGGTAGACTTACAAGTAAGTGGGTAGGATAATCTGGTAAGTTGCGAGAGCCCGTCAGAATCTATCTTAAGGTTGACATAAGATCCAAGAGACCGTGTCTTTGCCCTAAATAACTGTGATTGATTGATTGAATGATTAATTAACTTTACCCAATTTGATTACATAGTGAACCGTAAGACCCTAGATTCTAATAATATTGTTAGAACCTCGTTATTTTACATAATCGTATTAGTTTAGACCAAATTCATAAAAACCAGAATTAGAATAGTTTAGAATCAACTATAGATAATTAGCGATAATCGTCTGTCTCTCTGTGGATTCGATCCTTACTTGCTGCTAGCTACCTGTTAGTCGTTTGTTAGGTTTATTTTGATATAGGTGATACGACTTTAGCCTTATCAACCTCTGAAAAGGGTTCTGTCCGGATTTCGTGACGTCACTCGACCGAGTTATGAGGGAACTCGACCGAGTGCACGGCCACTCGATCGAGTCATGGCGAGACTCGACCGAGTGATTGTCAAGATAGCATTCTGTCTCGCTTTTGGGGTGCCACTCGACCGAGTGGACTAGGCACTCGATCGAGTGCCCCCTGTACGAACTAGGGTTCGCTTTGCAATTCTTATTGATTCGAAGTTGCTTTTTTGATTTTGATAATTCGATGAATTGGGCATAAATATTGTATGATTTATGTCCAATTTATATTTATGATTCTCGTCGTGCCCGATATCCGCTTATTGAAACGGTATCGAATACTAGAGCGAAATTTGAAGAAAAAGGCTATAAGTCGTTTAAAGTCAACCAAAGCGATATGAATTTTCCTCCGCGTTTATAGTGTCGTAATTCTAACGAATTTAATGACATCTACATTAGCTTCAACGAAAAATAGAATTGGTTAAATTATTTGATTAGACCTTAGATTCGACGTCCAATTATGGAACTGGTATCGAGTCCAAAAGATTGACGCTTTGCTTGAATTGAAAGACTTGATTCCCTCGGCTTTTCCGACATTGTAACGAATCCCTAGGGATTATGTGATGTCGGATCCGCGTCAACGGGTTCGACCCTTATTAAAAGATGCTCGATTTGAAAGATAGTCTTGTAAACGATGGAATATGCGATTGAATGATAATGATGCGAACGAAAATAAAAATTATTGTTTAAGTTGACTCGTTTCAATAATCAAGTGCTAGGGTGTCAGGATAAGCGACCGACAACGCTGTGTGCAGTACACTTGTATATTCGGGTTTCTTTATTCCGACATCCTTCGCACTCGACACAAATCTACGAGTATTTTAGTGTTTTATACTAATAATACTATCGATATTAGAATGCGATAGATAAAATAAATAAATAAAACAAAAAAAAATGAGAAAGAGAGGAGATGACGAGAGGGAGAAGAGAAGGAAAGAGAGCGGGTTTTGCACCCTCAACCTACATGTTTCTTATGCTCGGACGGGACTCGTAGTGGCGGCTTGCACGGGAGTATTGAGTATGTAGGCTAAGTTGTGGTGGTTAGGGCTTTGAATTCCTAAAGCTAGGTTTAGGGTTTGCTAGTGTAGTATTAGGGTAGAATTAGGGTTGCAAAAGTTCGATTAGGTTTTGTAAAGTTGTGAAATTAGGGTTGCAAAAAATTGTGTTGAAGTGTGTGCATGGGGATGCTTATATAGGCAAAGCCATGTGCACCCGGCTAGGGTTACTCGACCGAGTAGCCACTTGACTCGGTCGAGTGGCCCATTGTGCCAGCAGTCGGGCTTGGAGGAGGGCCCACTCGATCGAGTGGGCTGAGCACTCGATCGAGTGGCTCAACTGGATCGCGCGGGTCAAGTGTTTTGGACCGTAGCTTTGGTATTTGATGGGTTTTGTGTTTGGGCTACACTTTTTGAATGTTTGAATGGCTGTTTTTATGTGTTTCGGAAACGGCTTTGACCGGGGTTGACCCAATCGCAAAAACTCGGTTTTATTTCCGGTGTCAGTTTTGGCCCAAATTAGTCTTGTTTGACTCAGAACGGTCCACTGGGCCTGGATTTGAGGTCAGTTTTGTGAGATTTGTACTCCATAAGTGCTTAAGCCAACAACTAATGGTTTTGAGCCCATATCCGAGCGCGTAGAAATATGTTAGCGTCCGATCATCATCGGGTGTTTTTTGGAAACTACCATAGACACCTGGCGGGTCAAAATGCGGGTGTCTACACACTGACACAATCTATGCTTTGAAGAAGGGAATGCCTAGAGTAAGAATTTTAAATTGTGTATAATTAGTTGGCTACTTTATGTTTTGGGTAATCATTTTATTCTATATAGTGACCATATATGGGTACAGTAGTAAACATAAATTGTAAACGTCACAGAAGAAAGAAAGTTGTGCGCTTCAGGTAATCCAGTGATCATCTTTGCGTAGGTTGTTAACGACTATTATTATTGTGTTATCATGTTTTCCCACTATCGTCAGGTAGCAATGAATATTACTTTATGTTTCATGTAACAATTTTATTTCATACAGTTACCATTTTACCTCATACTGTCACCACGACAATTACCATTTTATTTCATACAGTGGTTACTAGTGATAGTGACCATCTTTGCATATATTGTTATAAACTGTTGCCATTGTGTTATCATGTTTTCTTAGTATTGACGGCTAGGAAAAGAACTGTTACATTTAATCATTTTATATCCTATAGTTATCACATATTTACACATAGTTATGAGGAAAATAATACAGACGGTACCTTCTCAATTGCATTGTTCATGGCCTGGTCCTGATCAGTAAATATTGAAGTAGGCAAAACCTGTCCACCCATAGAGTCCTTAAAAGCTTCAAACAACCATTCGAATGATTTGGTTTTTTCATTGGCGATAAACGCACAACCGAACATCACCTTCGACCAATGATTATTAATACCAACAAATGCACCGCATATTAAGTTATATTTATTGGTACGGTAAGTCGTATCAAAAACCATGACATCGTGATATAGTAAATAATCTTCTTTCATCATCGAGTCTCGCCAAAACACATGCGATAACCTGTGTTCTTCATCGAATAGAACACGGTAAAAGAACCCCGCGTTGTCTGCTTGTCTTTGAGATAACAAGTTTATTAGAGACGATGCATCGCCTCCTTCAATTGCACGCATTTTAAGCTTGTTGACGAAATTGTAATGATCCCTCTTATTATGACCCACAAGATCCTCACCGCCGGAGCATGCGGCCATATATCTATACTCTACAGCAGTTGGCATACGAGCATCAGTCATGATCTCGATAATCTCACCTTTTGCTTCTGAAATTCTTCTTTCGGAACAATGAAGATGATGCCACTGAGAGGGAGTCAATGGGTGCTTATGTTCAATGATGTGGTGAATCACGGGACCAACGGAAGACAGTCATTACCGATAGTAATAAGTTTGGTCCTCACCTGAGCCTTGCAATTTGTACTCGTTACATTTACCTTTCTAGTTTGACCACATCTGCCATTATCATCCTCGATTACGAGTGGAGGTGGTTGAGGACCTTTACTAGTACCTTGACATGAGCACACAAAATATCGTTCGTACTCGGCACTACCGGGGCCGACAACTCTGCGCGTCGTACCCAACCGAATGCTAAATCCTATTTCCTTAGCGTGTTGACTATACATATCGTACAACTCATTCCAGTGAAGACTTCTCTGGCCAACTAAAGATCCATGTAAATCACCACCTAACACAAATCAATATGAAAATGATATTTAGTAATAATGGTAACTTGGACTACAAAATGGTACACTTCTCACACTTAAATAGTAACGAATTAGAACATATATAAAATTACAAAACTACCTTCAGTGGTTTTCTCTTCATTGCAAGTAGGCTCTTCCGTATCAGTAAACTCACCGTGAAATGACGAAACATCGTCATCATCGATGCAAATGACGGACGTATGAACATCCATGCTACAAAATCGTTCTTATTTTTTGAACTGATAATAATCAATATGAAAAAGGTGAAGAACTATTTCTGAATTTGTTATAGAATGAGGGCAAGAAACAATTATTTGTTAATAAAATGGTGAGATTTTTTAATAAGAAATATGAGAAAATTGAGAGTATAATGGGATATTGGGATTTTGTTAGAGTATAATGGGATCACTAAGAATCAGGGATAATTATGACAATTAAATATTCAATTAATTATCCATGATCCATTTTTTTAGGAAAGAATATTGAATTTAATGGGTAAATGATATCAGCATGTGTAATTATGGTAATTAATCAAATGGATCATCCGAATATGACATCAAATAGACCCGTTGTACGCTAACCCGTTTGTGAGACCGTTGTATACTATAATTTGTGTTTCATGGAAAAACGTCAACTATGGGGAATATGGAGGCAAGGAACAGCAATATGGCAGGTTGCATTGATGGTGATTTGACCCATTGCTAATATTTATCCCTTTAATTAGCCAGTATGATTAAGTTTAATTATGTGTTTGTAAAAATTTAATTATGCATTATACAATTAATATTGATGAGTCATATTGATGAGTTCACTTTAGGGGTGTTTGATTGAGGGTTCAGGAGTGGATTGGAATGGAGTACTCCATTCCAATTCTGGTTGAACCTTTTTGGGATGGAGTTGGAACTCTAAGGGGTTGTGAATCCACTCCAAGCCCTTGGAATCACAATCTCTCCCCGCACCCCAGATTCCAACTCCATACCTGTATTCACACATTACAACCCAATTACAATCAGTTAAAGGATCGAACCAAACAACCATTAATAAACGTGGGTTCTAATTCCATTCCTCCCCTCGATTAGAATCAAATCCATTTCATTCTATTTGTTTGAACCAAATAACCTCTTATAGATTTCTCGTTTTCTGTGCTAGAGTGAATGGGACAAAAAATTAAAATCGGAGGGAATATTTTGTAACTCATGGATTATCATGTATCCCCTTGTGTGGGATGAATTGCATTTAGTGACCCCGGAATACTCAGTTGCTGCATAGGTTTATCTATTCCAGTTACCACATTAGATGGGGTGTTAACTATACAAGCATAAGATCTAGAGTCTTTCTCATTGGTCTCCGTATTGACTGGTTTCTTATTCTTGATAGGTTTCCAAATCTTTTGCTACACAATAGGTTTCCTGGGAGGTTGCTTTTGCTTCCTGCAGTGTGTTGTTTCATGACCCAAACCCCTGCAGTGCCCACAGATTGTTGGTCTCCATTCGTATTCAAGCTGTATTTCTTCTATTTCTCCTCTTTCATCCTTAAATCTGATTTTGTCATGGTATTTTTGCCCAACTGTGAGTTCTGCAAGGACTCTAGCAAACCCCAACCTTTTTCTCTCAACTGTATGTTGGTCAGCTCTAATGAATTTCCCCACTAGATCTGCCACTTTAGGAAGACATGATCCCCAATACTTCAATGGGAGATCATGCATTCGTACCCATGCAGGAGCCTTTTTAACATCAACTTTCATTAGATTCTTGTCAGCAGTCCATGGTCTGATGACCAATGGTTTATTATCGAACATATGGTAGCTTGTTTGAAGGATTGAGTCCTTGTCTTCACACTTTTTGAACCGAACCTGGAAAATGCCATTAGGGTAAAAAGAGATATTATCTATTCCATACTTACCCCATATTCTGTTCACGTAGCCTTGGATTACATCCCATGGTGGGTTGGCACCAAGGATGTAGCATATGATCGCGTTTTGCCAGTATTGTATTTCTTCCTGGACCTCCTCCACTGAGAATTGTAGAAGATCTGCTTGTTCTTGAACATTATCACTCTCTTTAGCAGTTTCCTTATTGAGGGTAAGTCCTTGAGGATTCACGTTAGATTTTTTCTTTCCCCTTTGCGTGACCCAGATGTTATCCTCAAGTATCTCATCATCATCAAAATCTAATCCTGGGATACCTGTAATCTCATGTATGGATTTCGTGCGCAGAACATCATCCAAGTCTGGACCTTTCACATTTCCTTCTTTGCGGGTTTCATTGTTGAACTTCTCTTTCAATTCATGCATTTTGCTTATTTGTTTTTAGTAGAACTAGAATGCTTGCTCTTAGTTTTACTAGCCGAATTCCTTGCCATGATCAAGACCTTAGAGAAGAAATGGAGGACCGCCTCAAAATCTCCCTACTCCGTACTAGGTTATATTGTGGATGCCTCAACAGTTGCATCAATTTCCGAGTATTGTTCATTATGTTATGTTAGATGTATGGGTAGATGTAAGATATTATTTTTGCTATCATTATGATGCTTAATACTCTGTTTTTGTTGCAGTGCTAATGCAAGTACTGTTATGAATTGGACAAAAATGGAGGTAGGGTTAGAAGCTAAAAGCTCAAATACGAATTCAAGGCTCAACGACTTACGACAAGCAAAAAAAGGAGTAGTATCGGCAATGCAAACAGATACCTGTGAGGTAGATATTTATATGTTGATCTCATATATTCTTTTATTTGATATTTAGTAGATGCTAAAAACTTCAGTTCACAGATTCTTGTGCAACTGAAGTTCTCCTAGAAAAGCATTTGGGTATTTGATCTTTTAGGATTTGATGATTGGGGCTAATCCCAATTCTGTGTTGATTAGCTTAATTGAATTGATGGGGGTTTTTGGGTTCGATTTGTTTCATGTAGAGTGTGAATTTTTAGCTTTTAGTATGTGTGCCAATTGAGGGTTTGATGTTCGAGATCAAGCACAATTTGAGTTTATTTCAGTTTGCTTTATTGTCTTCTGTCTACTAGGTAGAGTTATATTATTGTGGTTTCTGGGAATTGCTTTCTTTGATTTAAGTTATACCCAATATTGAGCTGAATTGATTCGCCGTGCTGTTTATTGAATCAATTTCTCAGGCTTCGATTTGATTATATGTAGAGATTGAATTTTTAGCTTTGTTTTTTAGTGTGTTTGCAAACAATCTAGGGCTTAATGTTCGAGATCAGGCACAATTCGAGTTGCTTTCAGTTCGATTTATTGTCTTCTGCCTATTAGTTAGAGTTATATTAGTGAGATTTCTGGGAATTGATTTATTTGCTTGAAGTTATACCCAATGTTGAGCTGGATTTGATTTGATTAGCTGTTTATTGAATCAGTTTCTTGGCCTTTGATTTGATTATATGTAGAGATTGCATTTTTAACTGTGGAAATGCGAGTTTGACACTTTAGCTCAGGTTAAAATGAGGAGATTACGTCCTATCTTGAGCTGGATCCATCCCATTTGCTGTTAATTGAATAAAAATTATTGGTTTTTATTTGATTATTATATACAAAGATTGCATTTGAGCTTTGAAAATGAGGCTTCTTCTCAGGTGAAATGAAGAAATTATATCCAATCTTCAGCTGAATTTGTTCCCATGTGTCGTTAATTTAATTAAAGGGATGGATTTTGATTTGATTATATGTAAAGATTAATTTTAGCTCTGACAATACGGGGATTGATTAGACAGGAAATAAAGAAGGAGGGAATTGAGGGAGGGAGGGAAAACACATAGGGAGTGAGGGAAGCATGTTGCATGCTGGTTTTAGACTTCTTTGCATTGTCCTCCTGGTACGACTCTTTGCGGGGTCTTGGACTTTTGAATAACTTGATAGATTTATCGGAGAAAAGAAAATACTCGTACTGTCAATAGTGTCAGTTAACAAAGTGAGACTGATATCAAATCATGTATGGTTGTTTGTGATGTATAGGTGTTGAATGAATTCACTCATGGTAAAGAGGAGAAAGTGAGTAAAACAGGGTTCAAGAAAGTTCTGTCAGATATCCTATTAGGAATGGCTGCTGGACTGAAGCGCGACCCCATCATCATCCCGCGAATAGACGGTGAAGACCTGCAAGAATTCATCAACACCCCTGGTTTTGAGACTGATGCATTGTGTATATTTTCCGAGGTTGAATCAAGTGATGTCACTCTTCATGATCACATCGTCAAGGCGCTTCAGAAACTTGGTGTTGATCAAGGCTTACCCCCCATATCCGATCCTTGGGTGTGTCACTGGTATTCCTCTTTTCATCATTTGTCTGACATTAGTTTTATGTTTTATTAATGGCTTGCGTGTGCCTGCTTATATATATTGTAGGTTATGAGCAACATAGTGGAGCCAGCTCTAAAGTGTATAGTAGAAGGTGCAAGTAATGAGAGTCATGTACTCCAGGAGACCTTCTTAAAGGCATTCAAGGAAACCCTCGCGAAAATAGTAGAGCGTCTTAAAGAGCTTCCTGTGATAGTTGCAGATACTAAGAACACCTATGATGGAAGTGTTATTAAGAGTCTTCTGGCCAATAAATTTGAAACCGACAAGGTTATTATTACCAAATCCAATCACACTTTTAAGTCAAAGTTGTTCGTTTTTCTGGTGTACGTGTAAACGCAACCCATGTTTAGTGACTTTTTGTTACATTTAGGTGTTGGATGCTGCAGTAGGAGGTGTTCCTAGAGATAAGCAAGGAAGATTGTCCAAGGAATATCTGAGGTTAGCATTGGATTCGTTGAGACCATCGGCTGGTTTGCCTCCCTACGATGCTATTAATGAGGTATCCTTTTATTCCTCTGCTGGATATTGACAATTTATTTGGGTCAGATGTGGGTATGTTGATTGTTGAGTTTCGAGTCATGTATAAAGTTTGGATAGGGTATTATTCTGAAAGCTGCGTTCTATTATTTGTTGGCGAGTAAATGGACGAAGTTGTGGATAATGTGTTTAAGATGGTGGAAGCAAACGATGGAAAGCTGGTAAAAGAATTGGAGTTTAAGAAGTTTTTGTTGGAGATATTAGGAAGCATAATGCTGCAGTTAGAAGGTAATCCAGTTTCGATTTCTGCTAATTCCGTTGTGCACGAGCCTCTTGCCGATCCTTCAACATTGTTGCCTACCTCAACTTCTTAAGTCTTGTATTTACCATTTCCTTAACTTCTTACATGATAACTTGATCAACTGTGTAAAAAATCTCATATCTGATTTTACTTTTCAGGAAGTAAATGCTATGCTCGGAGAACAACTATCTTCTGAAGATGAAGAAGCTGTTTTAGCAGAGTTCGACAGCCTAGAAGCAGAGGTATACCTGTGTGTGTGTGTAAAGATCGTCAATTCTTTCATATCATTATTCATCTTGATTATGATGAAACTAATTAACCAACCAACCCGGTGATATAAATTAGAACATAAACTACGTTAACTAAAATGTGGTAAGAAATTGGATAATCTTGACCTTAACAAGCTATTTTAGGCGTGAAATAGAATGTTGTGACTCTTGTGAGTGTTGCGTATTCTTATGATTTATATTCTTATGTTTTTGTAGCTCATGATCGAAGATCTACCAGTAGCACCAGATTCAGTTCCCGTTCCACAAGTTGAACCAGATTACGAACTCGACCTTCCTGATGTTCCGACAAAAGCCCCTATTGTTTCGCATGATATCGATGAGGATTCCACCATTATACCTGAGAAAACTAAAGGTAGTATAAAGTTTAAACTGTGTCCAGTTCAAATTTTTCGTATTTTCAATCAACATTCATAAAAGATACTTGTAACTAGACCTCGGGTCATTCAGGGTTTTTTTTTTGTTTTTTTTTAATGAAGTATATGCTAAATATCATGGCGAATGCAGGTCGTGTTATTCGGAAATACAAGGATGTAGGCTGCATTTATACCCACATCAGCCTGTTGTTTCATGCGACATCTTGGGTCATTTGTTCCTGCATAATACCTGATGCAACGGACATGAGACTAGGTCCAAATTGGGTAAAACAAGAGAGTAGCAGACCATGGAATTTTAAGACGATAACTGCACTAATTGACAAAGTAAGCTGCAGTTTCAGTCTTTCATGCTATAGTGTTTCAAGCCTATTCCAGTTGCATTTGATGGTGATTCAGGCTTCTCTTAATGCTTCTTTCAGACTGCATTTTTTGTGTTTGTAGCTTAAATTATGCTTGAATGCAATGTCACTGCAGGTTGGCCTCATTCATTCGTCGTGAATCAGGCTGCCAGATTCATCGTTTCAGGCTGCATTGACGTGTTCCGTTGCGGTTTTGACATTCTCATTTCGATTATGCTTTTAAGCTTGACGATATATATATATATATATATATATATATATATATATATATATATATATATATATATATATATATTGTGTTTGTTCAAGCTCGATTGAAATAAGTTTTTTGATTAACAAAAGTTGAAACTTCTGCATTTTCGCAGTGTATTTTGGATGTTTTGGGGGTTGAAGTTACTGAAGAAGTGAACTTTCACAAGATTTGAGTTCTTTTTTGTTGAATTAACCCGAGTTGGGCTAATTGTAAAGGTCATGCTTCTTCAAAGCTCGAATGAGAAAACCGTTTCACTCCTTTTACACTTCGTACCTCACGATTTTCAGCTATGAAATCTAAAACTTATCACTATCCCCTTTTCTTTTCTTCTTCTTCGATCATGGTTTTAGATTTACAGATGAGAGACACACTAAACGGTTTAGCAGGATTGAATACTGAAACAGAGAACCTTGCTCAACAACTTTTGAGCAATCTCAAAGGCATGAATGGAGAAACAGTAAGACAATGGCTAAGTAGCTTCATAAATGACGACAATGTGGAAAGGCGGATACTACCTTTCTCACAAAATGGTCTTAGAGATTCATGTTCTTGTGTATATATGTATCCGAGCGTTGAGTAGTTTATACTTGACTGAGGAAAAGTTGATACCATCAAACTAAGAATTTCAAACAGTTTACAATGATTTAGTGTTATATGGATCTTGTCATTTACGATTTGGTCAAATACAACTAGAGTGTGAAGTAGCTGGCTTTGAGAAAAAAAAAACCGCTAATGATGTTCACCTCATTCGGCCGCCCCTGTTTCTTTAGGGTCAAACTCGTAACACATTTGACTTGAACCCCTTACGACCTGTTTAGGTAGGGTCAAAACCTGACCCGTTCCGTTAGATAAACGAGAATTTAGAAACAAAACTTTCAACAGTAACTCTCCTGTGAGACCGTCTCACGGTATGAGATGGTTACAAATTTAGTAACCACCTCTTATATGAGACGTCTCACGATAAATTATTGTGAGACGGTCTCATGCAACTGTGAGACGGTCTCATACAAGTTTTAGTTAACTTCTAATATTTTAAATTGCAAAACACATATTCAATCCAATACTAAGTACTACTTTTTATAATAACTAGTTGGAAAGCCCGTGCGATGCACGGGCCGATATTTAGTGACCTTGATAATGACATCAATTAGTATGCATAATAGTAAACGAATACTATCCACATACGTGAATGTGTTTCTAGATAGGTAATATTTACGGTAAACGTCAAATTAATTTATAGACGTACATTGTAATAATAAAGAGTAATTAAAGTACCTTGCACACAAGTACATCTTCAACTACATATTGGTACCAATATTCATTTATATTTCACGTAGTTTTGCATTCAACAATATTATCTACGGAGTATTATTATAAATGTACTCCCTCCCTCCCAATGAATTGTTTGCCTATTCCATATTGGGCGTCTCAATGAATTGTTTGTCTTTCTATTTTAGGAATGTTTTTTACATGTAATTTGACCATTGGCTCCACATGTCACCTCATAATTGGATCTCTTGCTCTTGGTGCCAAAAGCAAAGGCAAACAATTCATTGGAACGGAGGGAGTAATAACTAATAAATAAAATGACAGATAATATTCACGTATCTATCTAAAGTAAGATAGCCAATTTGACATAGATATTTCTAAAATATAATATACGTTGCCGTGAATATAACGATATGAGTAATTAAATTTCATGATATTATAAAGACACGTGTTTATTTCTTACATAATAAATGTATAAGTAGTTGATCTAATAGGAGATTGGGATGATGAGTTACCACTCCTTAAATTCGATTACCGTTGATTAGTTCGATTACTATTGGATTAGTTTCATTTAAAAAATATTGGTCAAATGATTGACTAAGTACACGTAAGATTGTGCAACACTTCAAGAAAATTTCTACAAATTGTCGAATATAAATCTCTTAATTTATCTCACTTTCTTAAAAATATAACTCTTGAATTAATCATAATATTAGTAATAAATTATAGTCAACTATAGCGATGCACGACCACTTGTTAGTGACGTTGATGATAAGGAAACTAGTTGATCGATTACATGGTTAATGGATGATTTCGGGTTTGGTCGGGAAAAATGGTTCAAGAACCTCCAAATACGGGTAATTACATTAATGATGTGCGCTCGTTATTCCATAAATATTTTTGGTTGATATCTAAGAATGAATGACTATTCTTATTCATATAATAGAATCTCATCACCTCATTATAATTTCTCGATGTAGGATAATTTTAATTAAATTTATAATCTTATGAGTTGTTGACTCAATTTTTTTTGATTAATATCTAAACACGATTGATTTCTCTTATTTATGATATAAAATTTCATCAACTCGTCATAATTTTTCGATGTGAGATCATTCTAGTTAAGTTTATAGTCCTAATAACTATTTTTACAACTCAAAAGATTTCCGGTTAATATCTAAAGACGAATGATTATTTTTATTTATATAATAAAATTTTATCACCTTATTATTATACTCTCAAATTTTTTTTGGTTAATATCTAAAAACGAATGATTTCTCTTATTTATGATAAAGAATTTCATCACCTCGACATAATTTTTTGATGTTGGATAAAATTCTGTTAAGTTTATAGCCTAAAAAACTTAAAGACGAATGATGACTCCTAATTACTCCATATATAGAATTCCATCAACGTATTATATAATTTTTCGATGCGGAATATTTTTACTTAAATTTATAATCTTAAGAGCTATTATAAGATTCAAAATATTTTTGGTTAATATTTAGAAACGAATGTTTTTCTTATTTATGATATAAAATTTCACAAACCAATCATATCGCTCGAAAAAAACATCAAATATATGATCTTTGTTAAGACTCAAAAGATTGGTGATCGATATCTAAGAATGAATGATGACTCTTATTTATAATATAAAATTTCATCAATTCATAATAGTTTTTCGATGTGGGATAACTTTTAATCAAATTTGTAATCTTTGGAGTTTTTTTTAAGACTCGAAAGATTTTTCGTTGATAACTAACCATGAATGAGTGCTCTTAAGTTTTTTTAAGACTCAAAAGATTGTTGATTGATATCTAAGAACGAATGATTGTTTTTATTTATATAGAATTTCATCACCTCATCATAATTTTTCAATGTGGAATAATTTTTACTTAAGTTTGTAATCATATGAACTTTTTTAAGATTCAAAAGATTGTTGGTTAATATATAAGAACGAATTATTGCTCTTATTTATATAGAATTTATCACCTCATCATAATACTCGTGTAGGATTATTTTTTCCGTACACAAATTTTCTATATATTCTTTATCTAAATTAAAAAATATATTAAAACTATAATAATTATTTAAAAAATTCAAATTTTAATTATATACTGTATTTTTTAGGGTGAATAAATAAATATTAAAACAATCATCAAACGGAATTGACTAAGCGTTTCACGCTGCCGTTGTCCAATTTTTGTTGTCTTATGAGGTGATAATCGTTGATTCATATAGTGGTAATTTTTTGAGTCTTAAATGGAGTAGGATTATTTTTTTCCTATACAAATCTCTATATTTTTTATTTAAATTAAAAAAATATCCAGTCTTAGATGGAGTGAGAATTTTTTTTTTCATATACAAATTTTCATATTCTTTATTTAACTTAAAAAATATATTAAAAAACTTGAACCAATCATCAACTTCTCACACACAAATACATTTTCAGTTACATATTCGTACCAATATTCATTTCTTACCTTTGTAGAATCTTTCGATGTTCTTAAGAACTCTTTTTATAACTCAAAAATTTTTGTTTTTATATCTAAAGACGAACAATTATTTTTATTTACATAATAGAATTTCATCAACTTCTCGATATGAGATCATCTTACCTCAATTTATAACCTTAAGCTAAGAGTTGTTATAAGGCTCAAAAGTTTTTTATTATTATCTAAAAACGAACGATTTCTCTTATTTATGATATAAATTTCTCACCTTATAATAATTTTTCAATTTTGGATAATTCAAGTTTGAGTTATACTCCGTAGTACTCTTCAAAACTCTTTTTACTCAATCAAAAGATTTCATGTTGAAATCTAAAGACGAATGAAAACTCTTAATTATGTACGGAGAAATAGAATTCCATCAACTTATTACTTCATATTATTTTTTGATGCGTTTCTATTTAAATTTATAGTCTTATTAAGAGTAGTTATGGGCTCAGAAGATTTTTTTGATTAATATCTAAAAATGAATGATTTTTGTTTATCTATGAAATAGAATCTCATCGGCTCATCATAATTTTTTTGATTTGTGAGATAATTTTACTTAAAGTTTGTTGTCTTAAAATATTAAACCCTATTTTTAAGATCCAAAAGATTTCAGGTTCATAACTAAAGACGAATGGTTACTCTTAATTATATAATAGAACTCCATCAACTTATTATAATTTTTCGATGTATGATATTTCTACTTAAATTTATTGTGTTAAAAACTTTTTTAGGACTAAAAAGATTTTTGGTTGATTTATAAGGATGAATGATTACTTTTATTTATAAGGAAATGATAAATACAGTCCTTAGGATTGCATCTAAGAGTGTAAAAGAGGAAACAAATTCTTAATAGTTGTATTAATTACATCGATGTATGTGTAGTTTATTCTTTAATTTTTAACTTCATACCAAATTGAGAAGGTATTAAAGGCTTAAAAACAACCTTAAGGGTTGTATTTAACATAACCCTTATTTATATAGTAGAATTTCATACCCTCATTAAAATTTCTCGATGTGGGATAATCTTGCTTAAACTTAAATTTATAGCCTTTAAAACTGTTATAAGACTCAATTTTTTTGGTTAATATCCAAAAACGAATGTTGTCTCTTATTTATGATATAGAATTTCATTACCTCATCATAATTTTTCGATGTGAAATAATTTTACATAAGTTTATAGTAATCTTTAGAACTCAAAAGATTTCATATTAATATCTAAAGACGAATTACTACTATACTCAGTAATAAAATTCCATAAACTATTATTATTTTCCGATGCGAGATATTTCTAGTTAAGTTTATAGCCTTAAAAGATGTTATAAGACTCAACAGAATTTTGGTTAATATCCAAAAACGAATGATTTCTCTTATTTAATTATGATATAGTTCGTAGAATTTCACCTCATCACAATTTTTCAAAGTGAGATAATTCTAATTAAGTTTATACTTTCAAAAATTCTTTTCGGATTCAAAGATTTTTGGTTAATATCTCAACTAGAATGATTTCTCTTATTTATGATGTAAAATTCCATCATCTCATCATAATTTTTCGATGCAGGATAAATCTACTTAAGTTTATAACCTAAAGAACGCTTTTTAGAACTAATTTTTTTTATTTATATCTAAATACAAATGATTACTTTTATTTTATATAATAGCATTTCATCAATTTATTACAGAATATTATAATTTTTCGATGTGAGATAATTTTACTTAAATTTGTAGTCTTAATAACTCTTTTTAGGACTCAATTTTTTTTGGTTAATATCTAAAGACGAATTATTACTTTTATTTATATAATAAAATTTCATCACCTCAATTATAGTTTATAGATGTGAGATAATTTTAGTCTCACTTCTGTTTTTGACATTATTCACAAATAAAGAAAATCTTCAATATTCTTGACAATCTATAAGAGGGAATATAGTCACGTGAGATCTTGTGTGTTTAGTCGTTATGAGTATATATTATAAATATAAACTTTTATATTTTTTGCTAATGTGAAAAAGCAGATGAGAGCCTTGGATATGAATAGAGGGAATATGTAATAGTTTCACCGTTTACATTATTTCTTGGATGTGGGAGAAAAACACATTAAAACTTACTCTGACATTTTTTCGAGCAAAAAATACAATACTTATGAGACTCATTTTTTTTTAAAAAAAACTTACTTAATGACTAATGATGCCTCTTATTTATTATAATCATGTCTCGTTATTATAATTTTTCAATCTGAGATAATTTTTACCGTTTTATATATATATATATATATGTAAATAACAAAATTATCATAATTTTATATTTTTGGAGTTTCTAATATTGATTATAGGGTGAATAAATAAATATTCATAAATATTTAAAATTTCGTCAAATAGAACTGACTACAGGTTCCACGCGATTTATGTTAAATTTTTGTAATATTTTGAGGTGATAATTGACTGTTTATATAGTGGTAATTTTTTTAATCTTTGGTGCAGTAGGATTGTTTTTTTCCTGTACGAATCTAATATCGCTTAAATCTGAAGTGTTGTAGGATTAATTTATCCTATACAAATTCCTATATTCTTATTTAAATTAAAAAATATATTAAAACTTTTTATTAAATAATGTAAAAAAAACTCCGACCAATCATATCGCTCGAAAAGTTCCTGCTTTATTAATATATATTGATTTAGAAATAAAAAAATTATTAGAATAATTTTAATATTTTTTAAAATGTAGAGATTATAATTAAAGACTATAATAATACTATTAAAATAAATACAAATTTAATATTAATAATATTTTTTTGCCGTAAGTGTAAAAAAAAATTAGGCATTCAGGACTTGTAAATATATCATTTCTCTCTCTTCCTTAATTATCTCAATGCAAATCTTCTCTCTCTCTCTCCTATCAATCTTTTAACTTCTGAATCGTTTCCTGATACTAACCCGACCCATGACTCGTATTTAACCCAACCCGTGTGCGACCCGACCCCGTGGTTGAGGAAGCCTGAATAAATCAGCAAGAATGAGTACACTTCTTTCTAAGCCTCAACAATGATTGGGAAGACCATCTTTCTGTCAAGCATTTATCGGTTGAGGGACAACTTGAGTTTAAGGCCATCGTTTTTGTTCTGAGATAGGCCCCATTTGATCTGTTTGACAGTCGAAAGAAGCTGAATAACATCAAGCTTTATGTCAGGAGGGTATTTATTAATGGATAATGTGGACATGACGTAGGTCCACCCCGACGCGGCCACGCGCGGGTTCTGGGTAGGCGAATGAATCTCCATATGAGAATGGATCGAATTGAAATTTAAGTCGAAATGGAGTCGCCACCGAATTTTATGGTTATTCGGAACCGTTCGAGCCCACTCTATATCGCTATGGACCATACACAAAGTATGGCCCATCTCGGTTTTAGAGTTTATTGGGCTCGTCCCTTTGCATTGCGATACCGATACCATCTATACCGGTAATCGTGTAAAGAATGACTCTCGTGCGCCAACGGTTTTTGGGCATCCGGAAACCGAGGTTCTGAGTAAGGGGTGAGGGTACGTGTTGGGAAGCCCACTAAGGACACCCAACCCCGCCCGCACATAGCGGCCTCTACTAAGACATCGTTTGACTTTCTAATATGTGCGTTAGTGATTCGGTGAAATGATATGCAAACAGCGTTTTAGCTAAGCATGCGAATTAAATGTGAGCTACGTCATTTTAATGCATCTAATTTATTGTCGAAGTGATTTAGCATGCGAGGGTTCATTTATAAACGGTAAAACGTAAATAAATAAAGCAAAGCAATAATAAATCGATTACAAATTACACGGGCGGAATACAACCCGGAATTCACAATACAACGAGCAATAAAAGTAGGACAATCGCAATATATATAGCCAAAATGATAAGCAAAAGTTAGAAACGGACCCGTGTATAAACTAGACCGTGAATTTGCGTAGGTGGACGAACTTCAATTAAATACGTATTGTTTTATGTATTAATCGAAGGACGGGGATATAGGACCTAGGCGTGGTGCTAGCCCGATCCCAAATCCCGATGCCTTGTCCCAACTTATCATGTCGGTAAATTGGAGCCTAAATTAATTATGCGTTGGATGCGACTACGGAGTCGTCAACGCAAGATTAATAGTGAGACCGTCGATCAAAGTCGTTTAAGTGAAGTTATATATATGCATTTTGAAAAAATAGATCACGTGATTGACTTTACACGTGACGACTAAGTCGCTTTTTAAAAGACGAGGCCCGAATGTAGCATTAAAGCTCTCGGATTTCTGGGCTATAGGACCCACTCGATCGAGTTATGGCCTGACTCGGTCGAGTGCGTCCTAGAAGAGGCTACTGCCCATAATTTGGGGTGCTACTCGGTCGAGTAGCAGGTATACTTGGCCGAGTGGCACCTGTACGAGTTATGACTCGTGTGATTTTATGCGTTTTAAATCGAAGGTTGGCCGAATTAAATAAAAATATCGACGAATTTAGATTTAGTTCGGTTTGCCGGTATCGTAATCATGTCTTATATGATTATAATACCGTTATCGGATTTTTGTAAAAGGAGTTGTCGTTAGTTTTAAAAATTTGATTAGTGACGAAATTGCGTCCCTCTACGTCACGACATCGATATTAATCCTTACGGATTAGGTGATGTCGATTTTCGTGTCAACGGGTTCCGTACTGATCTTTGAAATGGATTCATACGCGTTCAACTACGAATGATCGGGATCTTGTTAATAAACGAACCTTAAAAAAAGATCGTCGTAGTCAAACGAGTTCGGATCCGAGTTTTGAAATTATTACGCAAATATATATATATATATATATATATATATATATATATATATATATATATACATATGCGGTACATAATATTATAATAAAATGTACATAACGATAACTAAAAATGCGATAAGTAAGATGTTTAGCGTTAGATGTTAGATGCAAGAAATAAATGTTAGATGTTAGTAATGTCGTTACTATCGACTAAATATAATACTATAAGCATAAACATAAATATACATGAAAGATCGAGAAAAAGGATGAAGAAGGAAAAGTCGGTGTTGAATTGTCACACCCTCAACCTACATGTTCTTGCTTCTCGGGATACGGTTCGTCAAACGGCGGCAATGGCACGGGAACGTTGAGATATGTATGTAGGAGGAGTTGATGGTGTGTATGTATGGCTCGGTTTCGTGTGTATTGTGATGTCGAGAATGGTGTTGCAAAGTGTAGGGTGTAAGATGAGTGCAAGGTTGGCTGAATTTTTGAAGGGTGAAAAGTGTTCCAAGAGTTGTCCTTGTGTCAAAGGTTGACGGGTATTTATAGGGAGCCCCAACACATGGGTCACTCGACCGAGTGGATGCACCTGGACCATTTTTGTGAGGCTCCACTCGGGCTATTTTGGGCGTGATTGCCTTGATTTGCTCTTGATTGATTGTGATTGATTTGGCATTAATTTGGGTTGATTTCGAACGTATCAGGTCGCTTTTTGTGCCGGTTTGTCTTGACCGGGCTTTGACCCGGTCGCTAAAAGACGGGAATTATTTTTGGTGTCGGTTTTGACCCAAATTAGTCTCATTTTGCTCGAAACGACCCACTGGGCCTGAATTTGAGGTTGGTTTTGTGAGATTTGTATCCCGTTAAAAGCCCATGCCGGACATTATTGATTTCGAGCCCGTATCCGAGCGCGTTAGAACATGTTAGCGTCCGATCATCATCGGGTGTTTTTTGGAAACTACCATAGACACCTGGCAGTCAAAATGCGGGTGTCTACAGAGCCCCCACTCTGACTGAGGCTTGGACAGGGGGAATCGGACTTGTAGCATAAGTCCTGGGTGCGCCTATATGTGGGCTCATCCCGTACCATTCCGGGGAAAATGCCGCCTTGGGCTTCCGCAGGGGAGATTTAGAGGGTTGCATGTCCCTGTTTGAGTCGTACCTGTATAAGTCACATAAAATGTATGCAACACGTAGGTAGTAAAAATGACTCGCGCTGGGGAATAAAAATTTGGACGATTGAAATTTTTTGAAAATTTTTAGAATGTATTATTTTTTTGAATTTTAGAATTTTGACAGACTGCTCGGGATGACTGAATTCCTTTGTCTGTGGGGAAGAGTCATGGGTCGGGCCTGTATGTCTAGGCCCGCTTGGGCCATGGAGGCACAGCTGCAGGGGATGCTCCAGGGTTTTGATGTTATAAATACATCACCCTGGCTCCTTCCTTTGTCACAACTAAAAAAAGCTTCATCTTCTCCTCAAAAAAAACCTTATTCCTTTCAAGAAAAAGCTTTATCATGGCTATCGACCGTCTGATCAATATGCTGCAAGATTGGGCACACCGTTTTAGGGATGCGAGCAAGGTAGCCTTGAGACAGTCGGGCATATTCCAATTGTTCACGTTCCGTCAGATGCACGTGGACCGTCATTTCCTTGACGCCTGTCTGACCTTCTGGGATGACACTTACCATGTTTTCGCCTTCCCTCGGGGCGAGATATGTCCTCTCCTTGAGAAAATTGCTGCCATAGGAGGGTGGAATCCACTGCTCCGCCCCGCCGTCCCTTTCTCAGTTCGGGACCCCAGGAGGAAACTACGGGAATTTTTGGGGCTCTCCCACGCTGAAGTATCCCGCATGCTTGATGAGGATACCGTTTCTCTGCTTGCCTTAGCTGAGAAGTTCATGAACCCGTATGACATCCGGGTTACGTGTAATCCCCTATAAATTCTAACGCAATACAGTGGCGGAAACACTGTAGATTTGGGATTAAAACAAACCGATGTTCTATATTTTACAAAAAGAACGGTCAGTCAATACAAATGCCACTTTTCACAAAAGGCTAAAAATAAAAATTCTCCAAATGGGTTTAACAATCCAAAAATTAATATAAATGAAGTAGAGTAGGATCCATGCTACTCGCTAGCTCACACCCAAACCCAGCAGTAAATTACCTGTCATGTTAAAAACATAACAGCCACAATTCAGTGGGGAGTAATGACGACGTTCTCCCAGCCATATTACATGACATTAAAGCATAATTACTATTATATCAAAATAGTTCAAAATGGAAAACGTTTAAAATGATATAGTAAAATAATTCAAAACGATTGCCAAACTTCAAGACAATACCAATCAATAATAATAACGGCGTTATGGATATGAATCAGTGCAACAGAATAGACTTTCACTAGGAGAATACTAAAAACTAGCTTCGAGAACTTAGTTTAAACAAATCAAACTTCGATCTCTAACTAGGCTACTCAACCATAATAGGACGGCGACTTATCAATGCGAGGTCCTAGCTTAAGTAAATATGCACACCCCTCCTGGAACACCAAGTGTGCCCAGTTCAACCCGACGGCGTCTTACATGCGAGGTACGAGCTTAAGGTCAAAATGAACATACACTCCTGGACAAGAACATGCCCAGTTCAACAACCAATGCATCCCGCTCGGATACACTAGCCTTATAGCTGATGGCAAAACGTATACTCTAGACTGTATTACTCTACCCGTACACTTCTCTTATTCTATAATTCCAAAACAAAGCCATTATCGAAATTGAATAAAAATATAGTTCATTTTTCGAAAGAGGAAACTTTATAGATGTAGAACTTTTCTTAAAATAACTTTCAAAAAGTAGATATTATAATAAATAGAAATCGATTAAAATAGGAGTTATATAAAATAGTTAATATTAGGCCTCGAGATGTAAACATTATATTTATTATATAAATGTATAATTCTTGATTAAAAGTCAAGTCAAGTCAAAATCATAATTGTTTTTAAAAAGGTTGAAGTTTAAGTAATTAAAAGTATTTAAATAACAAATTGATAGATTTTCCAGAATCGCACTGTCTTACTATAAAATTCGTAATTAAATTATTAAAAATCAAAACAACGTAAGATCAGTGGAGTTGAAAACTTTAGAAACTTAGTTACAACTTTTATTTCATGAGAAAATCTAAATTCCAAATAAAACATGGGTTTTTATTCGTATATTTAAAAACTGTCAGAATTAGACACTCGATTGTATTTCTTTATTAAAAGACATTTGAAAATTGATTTTAAATAAAATCCAATTGGAAACATTAACTAGACTCTTCATATTTTTCGTATGTAAATTACCAATATTAAATAACAAGTTTAACATATGATTCAATTTAGATCTTATCATAACTGACAGATTCGCGGATTAATTTGACATCTGTTCATAAACAATTTATTTTGACCAAACAACTTGGAATTAGTTTATGAAATTAAATAGGAATAAATTAGACGTAAAATAAATAGTAGTCTCTTTTCAAAGTTTTTGGAAATAAAGTGTTTAAATCAGAATATTAATTCGCACAAAAACACTAACAGATTTTGAAACATGCTGTAACTTTATTAAAAACAATAAAACTTTCCATTTGATAATTCATACTTTAAAAATCACGAAAATTATGAAATAAATTATTATTTGTATGTTTTAGTCTCGGCCTTATAATACTTTTAAATAATTAAAAGAAAGACTTATTTACAAATCTCGTAAAAACGATTAAAATAACGAAACATGTGAAACTTTACGATTTTAAAGCTTTTGTTATTGAAAACGAGACATACATATATTGTCTAAAAAAAATCTAATTTCTATACATGCAACTACAACAATAATACCACGTAATACCGAGTAACGTGTCAATGTTACCTTAATCGAGATTCGAATCAATTAAATAATCGTCTTCGTCGGATCTAGCACGATAGCCTACGAAATAATTAACATATGGTATTAAAACCACATTAAGGGAATAGAAAGGAGAAAAAGAGATGAAGAAGGAATAAGAGTAATTAAATTACCCTCGAGATTGGAAAGGATTAGAGACGAATTAGGATCGGATTGATGATGAACAAAAAGGAGAAAATTTAATGTGAAACATAGAGGAGAAAAGAATTGTGTTGTGAATAAAATAGACTAGAATGAATGAGAATATAAAGAGAAATTAGAAAGCTAAAAGATAAGAATAATCGAGTTACAAGGACTCTTAACTCAACTAGGAGAAGAGATGGTTGAGATGGAAACAACAAACAACAAATCGATGTGATAAGTTTTCGATTAAAATAAATACGAGGATAAGAATTAAATTAATATAAGCATTTATGAAGAAATCGGATTAAAACGCGTTAGAAAATAATTATTTATGAAATCCCATAGTAAAATAATTAAACAACCATTTTTCGAGAATAAAATATTCTTGAGCTAGAAACCATTATAAATATAATCAAGCATTTTTAGAAAAATAAATAGTTCAAACTCGATTTTAAAACTATTATTTATAGAAAATATGATTTCTCAAAAATAATTAAACATACTTGCGATGAAAAGAATTAAATGAGTTTTCGAATAAAAATAGAATAATTAAAATCTTTTTACCAAAATAAATAATTTTAGGCTCGATAATGAAAGAGACCTTGAAATGGGAAAAATGTAATTGACGAAATATTACAGAGTTACGATATAATGTAACAAAACAGATAGCAAAGTCAGGAAAATTGCGGGTGTTACATTACGCCCATTCATAGCCGTAGGGCGTTCGCCTTCTGTATGCTGCACGTGTATGCCTTCAAAGGCCATATGGACCTGCTGTCTTGCATGGGTAGCGTTCGTCTTCTCGTCATTGCTGACCTTATGGAGACGGAGTGTAGTCCCGCATCGTTGATCACGGGGGAAATTATTCAGGGCTTGGACAACCGAAAGAGGGATGAGTCAGCCCGTTTCACTGGGAGCACCCGTCTGCTGCAGGTATATCGCTTTTCTCCTTTTCGATTTTTTTTTTTTCGATTTTTTTTTTCGCGACATGCTGCTACGGGGGGCATTCGACCGAGTCACCCTGGCACTCGATCGAGTGCTCTCGTAAAGGAGCATTCTGCCTCGTTTTAGGGGTGCCACTTGATCGAGTGACCCCGGCACTCGATCGAGTGCCCTTATGCGGACGCTGAATTGTCCGGAATCTCATAAACATTGCTTTTCTTTTCAGCTTTGGCTATTTGAAAGGTTGTCAAAGATCGAGCCTCCTCCCAACCCGAGTCAATATTGGTTCAACCAGGTGATGACAAGGAGACGGCCTACCGACTCGTCCTGCCTGACTACCCAGAAATATTGGGAGGAGGAATTAACATTCCATCATGGTCCATTGATACGATGGGTGGTTCCATGGTGGCCAATTTATGCTTGGACGGGTCTGGCGTCTGGAGACAAGGCCCGCTACCTGGTGATTCTGTCCTTTAGCCACACAGTTCACCTCTATCCTGACCGCATACTTAGGCAGTATGGGTGGACTCAGCGCATCCCGGAGAATGAGGCAGTTGTGAGTGCACCTACCCAGCTGACGGACATTATGTGTGACACCTGGATTCAGAGATGGTATACCCGAACTACTTAGTCCGTTCCCAAGTCGCTTCATTCTACCTGGGTGTCTTATTCTTATGAAAGGTGGACCAAAGCCGAGACTGCCGAAGCTCGTGCTGCTCTGAAGGTTGATGAGGCCTTCGACCTGCTTCGACGGGAGAAAGTTAAAGATAACAGAGACTTTTTTGCTGAAGAGGAGGTTCAAGCTCCGATAGTCCGTCTGAGGCCAAGTCAGAGGAGAGGAGCTAGGACTCGAGCGAGGGGGTCCGATGCTAGAGGTGCACGGGGGGAAGTGAGCCCCCAGACAAATTTGGAGAGGAGACAAGGAGCCAGGCCTTTAGTCCAGGACCGACTGGGTCCTAAGGACAGGTTGCCAGAGCACATACGGGCTCGACTTGGGCCCGTGACAATAGCTGAAGATCCTCTGTCGAAGAAGAGGGCTCGGGCCAAGGAGGTTCCCGTGGTTATTCGGGAACGATCTTCTCCACCCCGGCGACCTCGGGCTCCACAAGACCCGAAGGATAAGGGCAAGGGCAAGATGCCCGGATACTAGTCTCCTGCTATTATTATTTAGATATTATTACTATTTTTGTTGTGTGTTGTTTTTTTTTTGGCTTTTTGTAATTTTGAATTACCGAGTTTATCGGTGTTTGTTTTCTGGAATAATAAAAGTACTATATTAGTGAAACCGTTTCTGTCTTTTTCGTTATTGCGGTGGTTGTGCCCTTTTGAGGGGTTGCCTACGTATCCACAGTTAGTGGAATCAAACCAAACGTAGTTCAAGCGTAGATTTATTTTTGCAATTTCGAAATACACCAAGACTATGAGTTCAAGATGTGCGACAGTAGGATAAATAATCCTAACTTATTGACTTGCTTATAAATTTTGAAAAAAAGGTGTTTTTAAATAATTTTTGCAAATGACATTTGAGATAAGGTTTAGGGGTAGTAGCGCTTCAGCTGGTCTAGGTTGGTTGTGTTGACAAATTCATTCCCGTCCAGGTCCGTCAGCATTACTGCTCCTCCTGATAGAACCTTCTTGACTAGGTATGGCCCAGCCCAATTGGGTTTGAATTTTCCCCTTGGGTCAACCGGTAGTAAGGCACGAACCGATTTTAGGACCAAATCGCCTTCCTTGATATTCCTGGGCCTAACTCTTTTGTTAAAGGTCCGTTTGATTCTTTTTTGATATATTTGGATGTTATTGAGAGCCCGCGACCGTCGTTCGTCCAAGAGAACTAACGAGTTATATCGAGCTTGAACCCAATCTGCTTCGGGCACTTGGCTTTCTAGTAAAATTCTGAGAGACGGTATCTCCAACTCGACTGGCTGGACCGCTTCCATGCCATATGTTAAATAATATGGAGTTGCCCCGGTTGCAGTTCGGATCGACGTCCGGTATCCCCACAGGGCAAAGGGTATTTTGTTGGGCCAGTCCCGATAATTATCAGCCATCTTTTTAAGTATGGTGACAATTGTCTTATTAGCAGCTTCTACCGCTCCATTTGTTTGGGGACGGTACGACGAAGATGTATGCCTCTGGATTTTGTATTTCGCTAGCAAAGTAGCGGTTTCGGCTTGAAAGTGGGTCCCATGGTCACTGATAAACTCGTGTGGGATCCCGTATCGGCATATTATTTTATTCTGGATAAACTTGGCCACGTGCTTGGCGTTCAAGACACGGTATGATTCCGCTTCGACCCACTTGGTGAAATAGTCGATAGCTACCAAAATAAAACAGTGACCTCCCGTCCCGGAAGGGTTCACTTTCCCAATCATATCGATTCCCCATGTCGAAAATGGCCATGGCGAGGTCATGGTGTACAGTAGGGACGATGGCATGTGTTGAACATTGCCGAAAATTTGACAATTATGGCAGTGTTTGACATATGATTGACAGTCGGCCTCCATACTGTTCCAGTAGTATCCGAGCCTCATGATTTTTCGGGCTAGCATATGGGCGTTCATATGCGGGCCGTTTTCACCGTCGTGTACTTCGGCCATCACTTTTTTGGCCTGTGTTTTGTCGATACATAGGAGTAAAGCCCCCTGTGCCGTCTTTTTGTATAACTGACCATCGTCCGTACGAATGAATTGGGTGGCCAGTCTTCGCAAGGCTTTCTTGGCCCGATTTTCAGTTCCTGGTGGATATTCTCCCGTAGTCAAATAGGTTAGAACAGCCTGATACCAAGGCTCTGGATCAGTGATTTCGATATCTTGAATGGCGTTAACATATGCCGGCTCGGACCGTCTTTCGACACAGATTGGCATACTGGGCATATGTTCCGGGATGTTTAGTAAGGATGCCAATTTGGAGAGTGCGTCCGCGAACTGATTTTCTTCACGTGGGAGATAGATATATTCTACCTTCTGGAATTGCTTCTCTAGAACCCTAACTCGTGCTTGGTAAGCCACGAGATTGGCATTCCTAGTTTTCCATTTTTGAAGGGCTTGATTGATGACTAGGGACGAGTCCCCGTGAACCCGGAGATTTGTAATTCCCAAATCAGCAGCCGCTTGCAACCCGTGGATGCATGCTTCATACTCGGCCGCATTGTTTGTTACATCAAAGTCTAATTTGATGGATAACGGTGTGTGTTCCCCTCGTGGTGATATAAGGAGAATACCGACTCCGAACCCTCAAAAGTTGGATGCTCCATCGAAATACAGATCCCAAGTTTCGGTGTCAGTATGGAATATGTCTTCGTCAGGAAAGGCCTAAGTGTCGGTATAGCCCTCTTCAGATATTGGGCTGTCGGCGAGGAACTCGGCTACCACCCGGCCTTTGATGGCTTTTAATGGTACAAACCTGAGGTCAAACTCAGCTAGCATTAAAGTCCATCTGGACATTCTTCCATTAAGGATGGGCTTTTCGAACAAGTATTTGATCGGATCCATTTTGGACAGAACATGTACCTCGTGACTGAGCATGTAGTGTCTGAGCTTTTTAGTGGCCCAAACCAGAGCTAGGCACGTTTTCTCGAGCATTGTATACTTGCATTCGTATTCCAGGAACTTTTTACTGATGTAGTAAATAGCCCGTTCTTCTGAATCGACTGTCTGGGCCAGCATAGCCCCCATGGCTGTCTCAGTCGTTGTTAGGTATAACGACAAAGGCAAACCGGGTTGAGGTGGCATTAGCACTGGCGGAGCAGACAGGATTTCCTTGATTTTGTCAAAAGCCGTTTGACATTTATCATCCCATAGCACCCGTTCCCCTATCTTCAGTTTCTTGAAAATGGTCTCACATACCATGGTTAGCTTTGAGATAAACCGGCTGATATATTGGACTTTTCCGAGAAACCCCCTTATTTCCTTTTCGGTCTTAGGTGGTTGCATCTCGGTAATGGCTCTGATTTTAGCTGGGTCGACCTCGATGCCGCGTTGGCTAACGATATGGCCCAGTAATTTGCCTGATGTTACCCCGAAACTGCACTTTTGAGGGTTCAGCCTCATGTTGTACTTACGTAATCGGGTGAAAAATTTTCTTAGGGCAGTAACATGCCCATATCGGTTTTTAGACTTAACAATCATGTCATCCACATAGACCTCCACTTCCTTATGCATCATGTCATGTAATAAGGTCGTGGCTGTTCGTTGATAAGTGGCCCCGGCATTAATGAGCCCAAACGGCATAACTGTATAACAATAAGTACCCCATGGCGTGGTGAAAGTAGTCTTACCCATATCTTCTTCCGCCATCTTGATTTGGTTGTACCCGGCATACCCGTCCATAAATGATAGAAGAGCATGATCAGCCGTGTTGTCCACCAATATGTCGATGTGTGGCAACGGAAAATCGTCTTTTGGGCTAGCCTTGTTAAGGTCTCGGAAATCTACACATACCCGCACCTTGCCGTCCTTCTTGAGTACCGGCACGATGTTTGCAACCCAGTCCGGATATTCAGACACTTGTATAAAGCCTGCTTTGAATTGTTTGTCTACTTCTTCTTTGACTTTGAGAGACCACTCAGGCTTCATTCTTCGAAGCTTCTGTTTTACCGGTTTGCATCCATCTTTGATGGGTATGCGGTGTTCAGCTATTTCCCGATCTATCCCCGGCATGTCCTTGTAGGACCATGCGAAGACATCCTTGAATTCTTGGAGGAGGTCTGTGATTTGTTGTCTCTCCTCGGGATCTAAAGATAACCCTATCTTAAGCATCTGGGGCTCTAAGGTTGTTCCCACATTGATAGACTCGGTTTCTTCGATTACCGGGTCTCGGGATTCCCTCTGTTCTAGCTGCTCGATCAGATGCGGAGGCAAGGACACCTGTTCATCGGGTTTCTCAATGTCATTGCAAAAAATATTTTTGAAATTGGAAATATTTTGAAAATAAGACAAGTCATAAGCGGAACGGTTTTCGTTGTTATTGATAGAAAATTTGGAAAACAGCTCGAAGAGAGCAGCCATCTGATCATTGGTCAGAGGCGGGATTGGGAGTGCCTTCGGACAGACCCCGAGGCTCCAGTGGCAGTGACTATAGGGAGGGGGGTTACAGTTTGGACTCTAGCACCAGACCCCTTAGACTCGAATACAGACTCAGACTCAGACTCAGACTCAGACTCAGACTCAGACTCGGAATCAGTGTCCGGCATGTTTCCTTCCCCGGTGGTCAGCTTGTAGACTCGACCCTGGCTGTCGGTCCACTTGATGGTCTTCCTCCAGGCTCTTTTCCCAGTATCAGCACCGACTTCCGAGATCAGCTTTGAAGGATCGAACCTGTTGCTTCGAAGGATCAAGTTCACCAGATCTTCCTTGGGGTTCGGAATAGCTTTGTCTTCCCCAAACAAGAGCCCCAGCACGGGCTCGGCATTGTCATTACCCTCCTTGGATTCAGATTGGATGAGGGCAAATATGTCATCTGGAATGTAGTTGCATTCCCGAGCTAGTTCAGTCTTGGGATATGTGATAGTTGGTTGATATAGGCCAACTTGAATAGCCCCGAATACTGGTGTGACGAAATAGTCAGCCAACCTTGGGCTATAAGGGCCCAAGTAGGTACCCTTGATGATGTTGCAAGCTTTCTCAATGCCTGCCCGGACCACATTTCCCGGGGTTATAGCATACCCTAGACCAAAGCGAGATTCTCCGTCATTTAGGACTTCAATAATCTTCCCAGCTGGAAGATATGGCCTCGAGGTAGCCCCCGGTAAATATCCCAAATTTTGTAGCATTGCGTCAATGCTTGCGGTGAAATAGGGCCTGAAAAGGTACTCTTCTTCAATCATCCCCACAAAATCGAATCCCCATAAGTCGGTGCGGTCCGTGGCGTTACAGCTAGCCACAGTCATAGGGGTTGCTTCTAGGGTGATGATGCCGTCTTGCAAAGGCATTTTGATCTTTCGGTGAAGAGTAGAAGACACCGCTTTTACAGCATGAATCCAAGGCCTTCCCAGGAGTAGATTGAAAGAGGAGGTGACATCGATCACCTGGAACTCTAGCTCCTTTTCAATTGGACCCGTTGTAATTGCTAATTTAACGGCCCCGGAAACCGCCTTTGGGCTTCCATCGAAAGCTTGGATAGTGTGGGCGGTTGGTATGTAGTCGGCCTCGGTGATACCGAGGGCTTTGGCAGTCCTTAGAGGGAGGACATTCACAGCAGACCCGTCGTCGACTAGGGTCATTGGTAGGTACTTACCCCGGGAAATTACCGTGATATACAGAGCCAGATTGTGAGAGGCCCCGAACGGTGGTAGGTCGGCATCCGAGAAGGTGACTACCGGGCCTTCTTCTTTGGACTTGCCCTTGAGGTAGGGCAGGATAGTGGCTACCATTTCAGTAGGGGTAACCTGGGAGTCGACCTTAATCTGATCGAGAGCTTTTGTAAGTGCCTCTCGGTGTTCTTGTGAGCTAACCAAGAGTTGCCATATGGTGAGGTCAACTCGGGTTCTCTTCAATTGTTTGACAAGAGCCGTATCAGTACTTGGCTCTTCGATGGCTTCTTCCGTCCTGGCAAGTTCAGTGACGGTTACCGGGACTGAGATGTCCTTAGTGCTAGTGGCTGAATAAGGACGACCGGTGGTGGTGAGATGGTTACTGGCTAAGGCCTTGGACTTAGCCTTCCGGATTTCTTCGGGAGTGATAGGGACAGTTTTCCCTTTGGTGAGGTACACATCTTCCTCATCATCGAACCAGATTCCATTGATTTGTGGGATGAAAGGAGAGATAACGTGAGAACAATCGATCTCTTCACCGGTGAAGATAGCATGAGAGCTAAAGGGGTTGTCCTTGTTGCTTGGCTTGTCCCCGGGCAACGGTATTTTCCCACTCTCAATTAAATCCTGAATCAGATGCTTCAGCTTCCAACATTTCTCGGTATCATGCCCATTGCCCCGATGATATTGGCAATAGGCTTGGGCATTGTAGCCTTTGTAAAGCCCTCCTTAGGTTCTTGGGCCATAACCTCTAGAGACCGCATTGTGGTCTGGATCTCGGTGTTGTCAGCATAGTTCCGAGCAAATTCCGTAGCCACATCATCCCATGTCGAGAACTTCTTGGGATCTAGCCTGTAGTACCAGGCCTTTGGGTGTTTCTCTAGAGATGCAGTGAAGAGGTTTTTGAACATGGAAGAGTCCACTCCCTTAATAGCCATGAACTCCTTGAAGGCCCGTACATGTAGTAACAGGTCTTCAGTCCCTTCGAACATGGGTAAGCGCGTGAGATTCAGGTTTGCGGGCAGTTTGTCACTTACCGACGAGTACTCCCGACTGTTTTCCCGGTGAATATTGTTACTTCCAGTCAGGTGGACTTGCTCTTCCAATCGGCGAACCGAGCTAACTAGTTCAGCAAGGGGTTCCGTGACCCCAGTATTTGGAGTCCTTTGCTCCACTGTAGCCAGACGAGTGATGATAGCAATCTGCCCAGCCCTCATCTCATTCAGTTGGGCTTCGATCTCGGCCTGTTTGCCGACCATGGCGTCCACAGAGGTTTTCAGACTGCCTAAAGTAGCTTCCATCCTGCGAGTGTGCCTGGTTGCCGGTGGCCTGTCTGTAAGAACACCGCGTAATCAGAAACTGAACCCGGTCCTTGGGACCGAAATAGTACATCCCGAGCAGGGAAAAGACTAAAACGACTTGAAAGAGACTCTTAGACGGGTGACTCGTGGATGACGGGCTTTCCTTAGGATTCGACGAGTGGGCCGAATCTTGTTTGAAGAAAGGTCGACGTGAGACGTCCCCAGACTTTGGACTCAAATGTGTAGACGGGCCCTCCTTTGTAGGAGTATGTCCTACGTAGGTGGGCCTTGCCTTAGTCTAATAAGGCGGACTGGGATAGGGAGGAAACTCGTGATGTAAGATCGACAGAGTTTCGACGCTAGAGACCTCGACTACTTATGACATGACCCGACACTGCTAAATACGGGAAGGTCCTAAGGGAGAGGAAAGTTTTGAAAATGATTATTTTTGGAAAGTCCGAGAAAGCTCGGGGAAAGGCCCGATTTTTTTCAAGAAAATCGGAAAATACATCAGGCCTCGATTTTGAAAGTTCGAAAATATTTTCGAGTTTTGAATTGGGCAGCATACCGGCTAAAGTGGGCTGTTTTGAGTAAAATCATAAGTCCTAAATTCGGTATGTGTCCCAGGTTTTGAAATTTGAATATATTTTGAAAAGATGCGTTTTTGAAAATGACGGTTTTTGAAAAACGACACGGAAACCAAGCAGCACATAGTCACGCAAGCATTATAACGACGCCATGTATGCTTTACGCTAAGTCTCGGTCGGTCTATAGAGGGTCTATACCACTGTTCATAGTCTAGACGAGAAACGGGACGGACTTCCTAAGTCGAGTTGAGCTTAGAACATGCCGGAAAGTCCATACGAATCGACTATGAACACCTTTAACGTATCCAAGGCGGAATACATCGTGGTATAGTGGGACGTCGGTCACCAGTACCGGCCCGGGAAAATATGGGGTTATGCATGAACCGTAAAACTAAAACGCATATTGTATTTGTCAAACGATTTCTATTCGAGTCTCACCCTAAGGATGCCGATGGTTAGGCACTCATCGGTTAATCCCCAGCGGAGTCGCCAAATTGTGGACATGACGTAGGTCCACCCCGACGCGGCCACGCGCGGGTTCTGGGTAGGCGAATGAATCTCCATATGAGAATGGATCGAATTGAAATTTAAGTCGAAATGGAGTCGCCACCGAATTTTATGGTTATTCGGAACCGTTCGAGCCCACTCTATATCGCTATGGACCATACACAAAGTATGGCCCATCTCGGTTTTAGAGTTTATTGGGCTCGTCCCTTTGCATTGCGATACCGATACCATCTATACCGGTAATCGTGTAAAGAATGACTCTCGTGCGCCAACGGTTTCGGGCATCCGGAAACCGAGGTTCTGAGTAAGGGGTGAGGGTACGTGTTGGGAAGCCCACTAAGGACACCCAACCCCGCCCGCACATAACGACCTCTACTAAGACATCGTTTGACTTTCTAATATGTGCGTTAGTGATTCGGTGAAATGATATGCAAACAGCGTTTTAGCTAAGCATGCGAATTAAATGTGAGCCACGTCATTTTAATGCATCTAATTTATTGTCGAAGTGATTTAGCATGCGAGGGTTCATTTATAAACGGTAAAACGTAAATAAATAAAGCAAAGCAATAATAAATCGATTACAAATTACACGGGCGGAATACAACCCGGAATTCACAATACAACGAGCAATAAAAGTAGGACAATCGCAATATATATAGCCAAAATGATAAGCAAAAGTTAGAAACGGACCCGTGTATAAACTAGACCGTGAATTTGCGTAGGTGGACGAACTTCAATTAAATACGTATTGTTTTATGTATTAATCGAAGGACGGGGATATAGGACCTAGGCGTGGTGCTAGCCCGATCCCAAATCCCGATGCCTTGTCCCAACTTATCATGTCGGTAAATTGGAGCCTAAATTAATTATGCGTTGGATGCGACTACGGAGTCGTCAACGCAAGATTAATAGTGAGACCGTCGATCAAAGTCGTTTAAGTGAAGTTATATATATGCATTTTGAAAAAATAGATCACGTGATTGACTTTACACGTGACGACTAAGTCGCTTTTTAAAAGACGAGGCCCGAATGTAGCATTAAAGCTCTCGGATTTCTGGGCTATAGGACCCACTCGATCGAGTCATGGCCTGACTCGGTCGAGTGCGTCCTAGAAGAGGCTACTGCCCATAATTTGGGGTGCTACTCGGTCGAGTAGCAGGTATACTCGGCCGAGTGGCACCTGTACGAGTTATGACTCGTGTGATTTTATGCGTTTTAAATCGAAGGTTGGCCGAATTAAATAAAAATATCGACGAATTTAGATTTAGTTCGGTTTGCCGATATCGTAATCATGTCTTATATGATTATAATACCGTTATCGGATTTTTGTAAAAGGAGTTGTCGTTAGTTTTAGAAATTTGATTAGTGACGAAATTGCGTCCCTCTACGTCACGACATCGATATTAATCCTTACGGATTAGGTGATGTCGATTTTCGTGTCAACGGGTTCCGTACTGATCTTTGAAATGGATTCATACGCGTTCAACTATGAATGATCGGGATCGTGTTAATAAACGAACCTTAAAAAAAGATCGTCGTAGTCAAACGAGTTCGGATCCGAGTTTTGAAATTATTACGCAAAAATATATATATATATATATATATACACATAAGCGGTACATAATATTATAATAAAATGTACATAACGATAACTAAAAATGCGATAAGTAAGATGTTTAGCGTTAGATGTTAGATGCAAGAAATAAATGTTAGATGTTAGTAATGTCGTTACTATCGACTAAATATAATACTATAAGCATAAACATAAATATACATGAAAGATCGAGAAAAAGGATGAAGAAGGAAAAGTCGGTGTTGAATTGTCACACCCTCAAGCTACATGTTCTTGCTTCTCGGGATACGGTTCGTCAAACGGCGGCAATGGCACGGGAACGTCGAGATATGTAGGAGGAGTTGATGGTGTGTATGTATGGCTCGGTTTCGTGTGTATTGTGATGTCGAGAATGGTGTTGCAAAGTGTAGGGTGTAAGATGAGTGCAAGGTTGGCTGACTTTTTGAAGGGTGAAAAGTGTTCCAAGAGTTGTCCTTGTGTCAAAGGTTGACGGGTATTTATAGGGAGCCCCGACACATGGGTCACTCGACCGAGTGGATGCACCTGGACCATTTTTGTGAGGCTCCACTCGGGCTATTTTGGGCGTGATTGCCTTGATTTGCTCTTGATTGATTGTGATTGATTTGACATTAATTTGGGTTGATTTGGCTGATCTTGGCTGATTTCGAACGTATCAGGTCGCTTTTTGTGCCGGGTTTGTCTTGACCGGGTTTTGACCCGGTCGCTAAAAGACGGGAATTATTTTTGGTGTCGGTTTTGACCCAAATTAGTCTCATTTAGCTCGAAACGATCCACTGGGCCTGAATTTGAGGTTGGTTTTGTGAGATTTGTATCCCGTTAAAAGCCCATGCCGGACATTATTGATTTCGAGCCCGTATCCGAGCGCGTTAGAACATGTTAGCGTCCGATCATCATCGGGTGTTTTTTGGAAACTACCATAGACACCTGACAGTCAAAATGCGGGTGTCTACAGATAATTGTGAAGAACTCATCCCCGAGTACCTCAACTTTGTTAAGGTGTTGTCAATTCCGATGACTTGCCACTGAACATCTCTCGTGAGATGCTGCAATAGAGTAATATCCTGAAGGCTGTTAGGAAGAACTTGGTAAACAAATGCATTGATATATTTAATGAGATAGTTGATGGCTAGGCTTGTTGTGAGCCTTCAAATTACAATTTTTACCCACTTCTAACTCAAACAAATAGTAAGGATAAGTAGTGATCGAATCCACAAGGAAGGTGATTATGCCGTTTTAAGTCTGTGTGAATCTATATAAATTAGTAACCAATATGGGGGATTTGTGTGTTTTGATTCTAAGTCTAATAATCTAATGAAATAAATTTACGAAATAAAATAAACTAAAATGAATAAACGAAGTAACAATTATTAGAAAAATACTTGAAGGAAGCAATATCCACCGACATGTTTAACGAATTGATCATTGACTATTCTATTTCACCATATATATTAGAATACTTTGCTATGAAATTTAATCAACTTCTAATTCCACTTATTAATTAGTTATAAGATATGAGAAGCATACTCAAATAACCCTTACGATATTGTCAATTTACATCAAGCGTTTAAATCGTATCAATATGAAGATTAAAACGATGGAATTTACCAAATATGAAGAATGATTACTCAAGTGGTATCACTTTGTTTCATACAAGTTTAATCCTTATGACTCAATCAACGATGAAAAGCATACAAATTGATGAATTATATTTGCTACAATGATATAGATAAACAAACAAAAGATTCACTCATCTATTCTAGCAATGGTTTATTAATTAACAACAACTAGGTGATCAAACTAGAAGATGAACTAACAAACCAACAAGTAATGCAAATTAAACTTGATATTCTAATATAAAAATAAAATAGAAATGAGTCTTACAATTCACTAACTTGAAAGGCTTCAACTACTTGTTTCAAGAATAAGAACTTAGCCCTCCATTAAAAAAGAACTACTTGCAAAATAAATTAGAAAATATGTGTGTTTTTGAGAATTACAAATGATACTTGATGTGTTGGATGATCAATGTGATGGTGAAATTTTCCTCGTTATATTGTCATCCATGGAGCATCTTCATCAATGGCTCATCAAGCCTCATAAAATGCTTCATAACAATGATCATCATAAAGGAGAAGAGTAATAAGGTTCATGAGTAAAGAAAAAAAAGAATCCAATACAAAATATAATCCTAGAAGGAATCCTATGCACAAAACTGAGCCTCCACCTGAGGCAGAAATGCCTCCACCTGTGGCAAACTGTCAAAGCCTCCACCTGTGGCAAAAAGTAGCAAAAAGTGTCGCTGCCTGTGGTAAACTTAATCCTTCACTTCCTTCTTGACTTTGGGTTTCCACTTGTACCTTGGGCTCCATGTGTCTTATAATCCCCTAGAAATTCTAACCCAATACAGTGGCGGAAACACTGTAGATTTGGGATTAAAACACACTGATGTTCTATATTTTAATAAAAGAACGGTCAGTCTATATTTTAGTAAATGTATCGATAATAATAAAAATATTCAAAACGACGTTATGGAAATATTCAGTGTAGAAGGTTAGACTTTCACCAGGAGAATACTAAAAACTAGCTTCGAGAACTTAGTTCAAACAAATCAAACTTCGGTCTCTAACTAGGCTACTCAACCATAATAGGACGGCGACTTATAAATGCGTGGCTCTAGTTTAAGACAATGCACACCCCTCCTGGGATTACCTGTCACCCAGTTCAATTTATGACGGCGACTTACTGCGAGGCCTAAGTTTAAGATCAAAATGTACACAACTCCCGGGATACCTATCACCCGGTTCAACAACTAATGTACCGATTCCTGATACACTAGCCTTATAGTTGATGGCAAAAACGTAAATCCCAGAATATATTACTCTAAACCTCACACTTATCCTTATTCCATAACTCCAAAACCAAGTCATTATCGATATATACAAGAGATATAATCATTATAAATAATATGAAGATAAAAGGAATAAACATCTTATATAAAAAGGAAAACTTTCTATAAATAGAAATTTGCTAATTTTAGAAACTTACTTAAAATAGAAATATTGTTATATAAAATACGTAAGTTATTAAAAATAAGTAAAATGTATAAAGATAGCATTTCTAACGAAATTAACATTTTATTATTATCGTTGTTATCGTAACTTTAATATATTTCTAAATTCGTTACTCAAAATATAAATAAAATATGAATAAAATATAATAAGTCAATATATACTATTTTATAATTAATTAGGAAATCGAGTTAAAACTATAGTTTTTTTTAGAAAAGAGATGTTTTAAGAAAAACGATATGAAAATTTATTGAGTCAACGAGTTTTATAAGTGAAATGAATTTTACAAAGATTTCAAATTATTTTTAGCAAATAGCTTTTATTAATAAATAATACGGATTTTACTAAAAATAGTCAATTGTGAACAAATAAGAAATTAGTAGTGAAAATAGTCTCGACTAAAAATAGATTTAAAACAAAATTGACTATTTTCTTGTTTATTAGTGTAAATCGTAAACCGAATTTAATTTATTGAAAAAGTATACAAATTTCGATAATAATATAAAAATACGATTTTGAGTTAAAATTATAAATTAACGAAATATGAAGAAAATATGAAACCGATATTATTTATTTACTAGTGTCACGACAATCAACAAAATATTATCACGATCGTAAATAATTAAATTTACTAACGATTTATAAAACGATATAGAAAACTTGTAAAATATTTATAAGTTACACAATTTTAAAATTATATAATTAGCAAATAATAAATAGCTAAAATTAGAAAACAGAAGTTAAAATATTTACTACATACTACTACTCAAACATACGATATAAAATCGAGTAACGTCCGAAAGTTACCTCGGGTCAAAAAACGAAACGATCACGTACTTGCCTCTACTTGATGATCAGCCCACCGTTCAACCTTCAATAGTCCGAAGGTTGCCTCGGGAACTTGTTCTTCATTAAAACTTCGTCGGGTTCTGATTGGAAGGACAAACCCGAGAACGGGCAAACATCGAACAACAACAATGAGCAACAACAACATGGGCAGTAACCGAGAATGGCAAAAACGACATCAACAGCAGGTGCACAACAGCGATGCTAGCAGCAACAGAACGAGTGGAAAAAAAACAGAACAGCGGCAAAGAACACGGACAGCGGCAGTAGCAGAAATGGAATATGAAGAACGAAGAAGATTAAGAAGGAAGAGCAGCAGCAACAGTAATAGTACAGTAGCAACAACGCAAACAGATGGAGAAGAAAGGAAGAACGGAAAAAAAATTACGAAACCGAAAAAAACCGAAAGACAGCAGCAGACCAGCAGCGAAGAGGAAGAAGAAGAAAGGAATTGGACTAAACCAAGAATAAAAATGATAACTGCATCAAAATGGCTCGAGATAAGGAGTAACAAGACGAAGAAGAAGGACAACGAATTAACAACATCGAAACACAAAATGAAGGACTGGACAACAAACCACAACGGACAACAATAATCGACAGTAACACGAGAACAACGAGCAGCAGTAAATAAAGCAGCAAACAAGCAAATCGAGACAATAACGAATGACAAAACGAAGAAGAAGAAGGAGGACGAAGAAGGAAACATACGGGTAGCAGAACATAGCAGCGGCAACAATAGGACAGTAGTAGCAATAGACGCAGCAGTAGTACGTAGAGCAGCACGCACACGAACCAACAACAGCAGCAGCGACATACAGTAGCAGCAGCGAAACTGAGGAGGCGGAATTACTGGCGACAGAATTGTAGATCGGAGCGTGAAACGTTGAAGGCAGAAAGTTGGAGAAGGCGAAGAAGAAAAGGGATAAAGATAAAATCACGCAGCAACAACGAGCCACAAAGATGAAACGGTGGGAATAGTAATAAAAGAAAGGAAGAGAGGATGAATGAAGCGGTGAAGGAAAAGCAGGGGGGAAGAATGAGCGGTAACAAAAGGAATAGGGGGTGTACAACTAGGACATTCTCTACAACTCCCTTAGGATAGACACTAGATCGATCCGCTAGTTGTACTATTTTCCCGGTTTCCTTCATAGGACCAAGTCTAAGAGATTCGTAGATGGAAAGAGGGATGACATTAATAGAAGCTCCCAAATCTAACATAGACTTGTCAAACAAAGTATCTCCTATGGTGCAAGGTATAGTGAACATGCCCGGGTCGCCACATTTAGGGGGTAATTTCTTTTGATAAATAGCCATCACATATTCACTAACCTTCCCTTTCTTAGTTCCCTTCAATTTGTTATTCCTTTTAATAGTACATAATTCTTTCAAGAATTTAGCATATTTAGGAATACTCTTTAAAAGATTAAGGAGGGGAATGTTTACCTCGCACTTTTCAAATACCTCGTAGATTTCTTTGTCGTGCTCATAACGACGGGTGCGCTTGAGTGCCTCGGGAAAAGGAACATCCGGTTCCGCCAGCGGTGTGGTAGGGGTAATCAACTCCTTCTCTTGCACAATCGGAGTTTTCTCACTTTCCTCGATCACTAACTCATCCTCATGTAGCATAGCTTCCTTGACCTTCCTCTTCGGCTTGTCGGCCTCCACCAATTGTCTCTCATTCCTTAGAGATACCGCACTCACATTTTCCTTTGAAAGAATGGTTTGACTAGGTAGTTTCCCCGAATCTCGAGCCTCCAACCTACCAATGGCGGTCGCCATTTGGCCCATTTGAACTTCCAAATTTTGAATGCTAGCTTTGTTCTCCGTGTGATTTTGAAGAGCCGTAGCTTGGAGATTGGACATTTGACTCGTAACTGTAGCTTGATTAGTAACTAAGGCACGTATCATGTCCTCGGTGGTTATTTGACTACTAGGTGGAGGTTGAGTAGGAACCGTGTTTGCAATTTGTTGCTTAGTAAGGAACTGTTGATTCGATTGACCAAATTGATTACCTTGATTAATTTCTTGGTCGCCTTCCCGATTCCTCCACCTCATGTTCGGGTGATGTCTCCATTCTGGATTGAAAGTGTTAGAGTATGGATCCCATTTTTTGTTTTGCCCGGTTTCCCACACTCCGTTCACCTCCTCTTGACCTTCATACATTTGAGGACAATGCTCACTCGGATGTCCCTCGTTCGAACATATACCACACACCATAACTTGATTTGTTTTCCCCGACATCATATTTTGGACAAGAGCCGTTAAGCTATCAACTTTATGCTCAAGACTCGAGGATGATGAATTACCTATGGTATGCACCCCCCGTTTGGGATATTTTCGAGTAAAATCCCTAAAGCTTTCAGCTAGCTCCTGGATAACCTCTATAGCAGCATCTGGGCTTTTGTTCACGATCGATCCCCCACATGCCGCATTCACCGTGCGGGCATCTTCCACACAAAGACCTCCACAAAAGTACATAACAAGGTCTTGAAGGTTGTAGCCATGATAGGGGCATGTAGCACACAGCTTCTTGAAACGTTCCCAATACTCGTACATAGTCTCACCATCTCGTTGCTCTGCATTACTAATCTGTTTCTTCAATTGGGAAGCTCGAGACGCCAGAAAGTACTTTTCGAGGAACGCCTTCTTCATCTTCACCCACGTATCAATGCTTGCCGGTGGCAAGTAATACAACCAATCTCTCGCAGAATCCTTCAATGAGAAGGTAAAGACCCTTAACTTAAGTTGCTCATCAGTGACGGACGCCGGTTTCATACTCAAGCAAACAATAAGAAAATCCGATAAGTGCTTGTTAGGGTCCTCATCGCTTAAGCCATGAAATGTGGGTAATTGATGGATCAAACTCGACTTCAATTCGAAAGTGGCATTCGCACCCAGTGCACTACTACATATCACTCAATTATGTGATACTTTTCAAGGCTATTATTGACGCCTAAAAGCGTCACAAATTTATTTATTGACGCTCGCCATAAGCATCACATTTTGAGCCGTCACAATTTTGTGACGCTCTTTTGCGTCAATCATATCAACACTCTTATGCGTCTTAAATATTTGTGACGCTTTTTGACGTCAAATTATTAGACACGATAAAGCGTCAATTTTATTAAATGATGACGCCTTTTGGTGTCAAATCCATATATTTGACATTTGAGGTAAAGAGTAGAAAAAAAATTGACATTAAAAGGCGTCACAAGCGGCAATACTGATTATTCTATATATAGATTATTATTTAATTAAAACGTACCGTATCAAATACTCCTAATAGACTAACCAACTACAACTAACTAATGAATGTAGTAATTAAATTAAATCAAAATAATTTCATCCAATAAATTAAAAAAATATATGTCGTTAACTCTAAGAACTACATTAAGCAAAAACCAACATTTCTTCAAATGCACTTAATTCAAATGTATTACATTATTTCTGAAATTTAAACTACATAAGAACGAATACAAAAAAAATCTCGTTGGTCGACAAAAATATTGACGAATATCTATTACACATGATATATATGTTCTTCAATCTTCATTTAGGCAAATCTGGACTGGTTGGAGTCTTTGAAACCTATACAAGGGGAAAAGAATTACTCCCTCTGAGTTCCTATTATTGTCCCACTTTCCTTTTTGGGCTGAGTTTGATTTTTGTCCCACTTTCCTTTTTAGGCCAACAATATGTAGTCCACAATTACTCTCTCATTTCTCTCTCTTCCTCCTTCCTTTTTGAGCCACTCATTTTCCATTCCTTATTTTTCACCCCAAAACCTTTTGGGACAATAATAGGAACTCGGAGGGAGTATTATTAAATGACATAATATAATCAAAAGTATCGACCGTGACCAAGTATCGTCCGCAACTATAGTTAACAACAATTAATAATCTAATCAACAAACATGCTACAGATATTGTAAGCATCATGAAAATAAAACATTCCTCCATATCAATAAATTATCTTACTAACAAACAAGTCTAGAGGTAAACAATTTTAGATTAACACGACAAAATAACAAAGATATTCAGCCGCATCAAAATGTACTAGTTTGTAATATCACACCCTCAGTCCACATAATGCTTGATTATGAGGATAACGGATAGCCTAACAGAAAGTAGACTAGACACTGAACAGTTCGCTCAAGAGCTACACAGAGGGAACAAGCAAGCTAAACATGTTTAGATCAACCCGACCCCTTCATATAGAAAAAAGAGAAGAGTAATAAAGAGAGAGTTTACGTGTGGATTCGCCATGTCTTATACAAGTTTGATGAGCACTTTACTAGCAAGGCACAGGACACCAGGACATTCGGCTTCTAGATATAGCTCTACAACATCCACAAATGTATCTCTTCTCACACTGTGATTAGGCTTGCAGTTTTCTTTGTCAAACTTCTCTCTATATGGATTGATGCATCGGATCCCTGTTCATCATTAATTAATATTACATCATTCAATGACTAATTAAAAATGTAAAGAGAAATAGTTTAGCAACCCCTCAAAAATATCCTCTCGATTTGAGCGAACAAAATGCGAAAACCTACTCTAAATGAAGGCGTATGCAGCTTATAAATTGAAGGCAACAACTTATAAAAGAGAAACCTGCTCTTAATCATCAAGGAGAAATAGATTCAACTCGACCATTCATGCATATTACAGGCTGTGAAGTGGGAGTAGTATAGGGTATAGACCACCTTTTCTTGATAAATGAATGAATAAGTACAAGCAGAAAAAGCCATGAAGGATAAGTTTAACCTTCAAATATTGGAAAAAGTGTTGAATCATTTAAATAAATAAATAAAGAATAAAATGAATTTGGAGGCTTTGAATTGAGTAATGCAGTATCGATGAATAGAGTGGGAAAGTAAAAGACAAGAGGAAAAAGCAGTAGGACATAGGCTGATTGTCCAGTTCAACCCACACGAGACATTGTCTTCTTACCTTTGTTCTTTTTAAGTTTCTGTGGTTCTATCTGTGTTATGCTGTCGATCATAATTTCCAGATCAATTGATAAATTGGTGTCATATAACTGACTGTAACAGTTTAACAACTTACTATATATGGAGGACTAAAAATCGAAGGCCATGAACAGGTGTTAAGAAACTGGATGAATTACTTATATACAGGAAAAAGGATATTAAAAGTGAGCACCTGAACAGACCATGTATTACTAGAATCATCAAACGTCGTGTAGCAACTTAAAAGAACAACAATGAATCAATTTAATATACATACAAGAAAATGAATGTACCAACATTGCTATATATATGATCATAAAATGAATAGATGCAACTTGCACTGAGTAAAGTAAGAGCAAATTTCAAATTATGGCCAGAAATGAACCAAAGTAGGTGTTAATTGCAGCATTCGCATTGACATAAACTCGCGGTCTGAGTAGATGATAAATTCAGTATCACGCATCCTGAATATAGTATCGAAATGCAACTTGAATTCATGGAAATGCAGATTAAATCTCAAAAAATATAGCCTGATTCGGGAACGAGTATCCTAACAGTAAGTCGCATTATCAAATCCCACATAATATATCAGCTATACCGAAGACTAGATGTATCAGTAGTGCAGTTTGGCGATAACCTATAATTATCCATTTCACAAAAATTACAGAACAATATCATACGATAATCTAATATATATAACTGTAGACACCCGCATTTTGACTGCCAGGTGTCTATGGTAGTTTCCAAAAAACACCCGATGATGATCGGACGCTAACGTGTTTCTACGCGCTCGGATATGGGCTCAAAACCATTAGTTGTTGGCTTAAGCACTTATGGAGTACAAAACTCACAAAACTGACCTCAAATCCAGGCCCAGTGGACCATTCAGAGTCAAACGAGACTAATTTGGGTCAAAACCGACACCGGAAATAAAACCGACTTTTTAGCAATTGAGTCAACCCCGGTCAAAGTCGTTTCCGAAACACATAAAAACAGTCACCAAACATCAAAAAGTCCAAATCAAAAACAAAACCCATCAAATATCCAATCCACGGTCTAAAACAATGGACTCGCGCGACCCAGCTGAGCCACTCGATCGAGTGCTCAGCCCACTCGATCGAGTGGGCCCTCGTTTGAACCCGACTGCTGGCACAATGGGCCACTCGACCGAGTCAGCCACTTACTCGGCCGAGTAACCCTAACCGGGTGTGGACATGACATAGGTCCACCCCGACGCGGCGACGCGCGGGTTTGGGGAGGCGAATGAATTTCCATATGAGATGGATCGAATAGAATTTTAAATCGAAGTAGGAGTCGCCACCGAATTTTATGGTTATTCGGAACCATTCGAACCCACTCTATGTCGTAGTGGGCCATATTTAAAACATGGCCCATTTCCGATGTCAGAGTTTATCGGGTTCGTCCCTTAGCATTTCGATACCGATGCCGACTTGCGCGGTTAATCGTATATTGAATGACTCTCGTTGCCAATGGATTCGGACATCCGGAAACCATGGTTCTGAGTAAGGGGTGAGGGTACGTGTTGGGAAGCTCATTGAGAACACCCAACCCCGCCCGCACTTAGCGGCCTTTACTAAGATATCGTTCGATTTTGTGTACACGCGTTAGTTCGACGATTGAATGATATGCAGAGATTATTTTCCTAAGACATGTGAGGAAAAATAAATAAATGGGTTGCTAAGTCGTTTAATGCATGTTTAAACTAATAACGTCAAAGTTATTTTAGCATGTGAGTTCGTTTAGTCTAATAAAACAAAGAAATAAATAAATTGCTACAAACACGAGAAAATGGGTTAGTAACGATTGAATAATATAGTAAATAAATGTACGAGATCGAGAAAATAAACATTAATCGAAATCTGAAAAATATTGTTGAAACGCTGTTTTGTATAAAAAAAACGAAGCTCGAAAAATAATAGGAAAAAAACGAAAAAAGGCGCACATCGGCATCCGGCCGCGCGACTCGCCCGGGACGCCGGCGGGTCGCGTGGCAGCCAGTTTTTCGGAAACGGTATTTCGGTAATTTTTGATTAAATCGCGTACGAATATTGCATAATTCGTACTCGGCTTAATATTCTCGATATTCGTTATATTCGATAGTTGACTACGAAATTAATATCGAATATTTGGAATAGTTTTAGAAAGGATATAAATTTAGAAATTGTTTCGTAGAATAAATAATAATAAACGAACGAAAAGCTAAAAAAATCCGATCCGGGTTGCCGGCCCGTTTTTTATTATTTTTTTGTCGAAAATCGTTGATTTTTATAAATCGCGTACAAATATGGATTAATTTATACCCGGTTTATATTTTCGATATTCGTCGTATTCAATATTCGATTATGAAATCGATATCGAATAGTCGGAATGGTTTTAGAAAAAAAGGTTTTGAAAAAAAGTTTATTTTGAACAAAAAGTTGTAAAAAAGGGTTTCGAACGAAAAGTTATAAAAAAGGGTTTCGAACGAAAAATGTAACGATATCGTCGAAAGCTTAATATAATTCTTTTCGATACAATATTCGATTATATAGAATCGATATCATATTTTTAATAATGTTCGATAAATAAAAATAGTTTTTTTTATAATAATATCGATATTAGAAAAATAGAAAAAGACCGACGAAAAGACCCATAAAAAAACGAGAAGAAGAGAAAAAGGAGAAACGGGTTTGATTTACACCCTCAACCTACATGCTTTGTTTTCTCGGGATAAGGCTCGTCGGAAAGTGGCTTAGACTTGAGAGCGTCGAGATGATGAGGATGAGTTTAGGGTGTCGGTTTGGGTGGTTGGACGTCGGGTTTGGCCGGACGGTGGAGTGGCTTCGTCGGTATTTCGAGACTTCGGAAAGGTGTCGGGATTTGCTAGATATCGAGGATGTATGAAAACCGTGCTATGAGGCTGTTTTTTGGTGTTAATTCTGATGTTGTGATGTTGTGATGTTGTGTCGTTGGATGGGAGGTCCTATTTATAGGAATTCCCGACCTTGGCTTAGGAGAGTTTTAATACCGCTTAGGATAGGAAACGTAGAAGTTTGAGAAGCATGATAATTCCGCTTTCTTGGCCAAGAAGAAAAGGTATCTCGGCTGGTTGGGGGTGTGTTGGCCGAGTATTTGGTACTCGGTCGATGTCTGATTCGGTTTCCGGATAGAATTCCTATTTGAGGTCGAATTCTTTCCTTAACGGAATTGTTTAATGTTTTTAACGAAGCTGAAATTTTGTAGGAATTTGAGAATGAATCAACCGTGTGAAGTGTCACGGTTGACTTACGCGTCTCGGGAAAATCTTTGACCGGGTTTTGACTCGGTCGCTAAAAGACGGTTTTACCCCTGGTGCCGGATTCGACCCAAATTAGTGTTATTTGACTCGAAACGACCCACTGGGCCTGGATTTGAGGTTGGTTTTGTAAGATTTGTATTCCTTAATAAGTATAAACCAAATGTCCATGATTACAAGCCCATATCCGAGTCTATCAAAGCATGTTTACGTCCAATCATCATCGGGTGTTTGGCGGGAACTACTATAGACACCTGGCGGTCAAATGGGGGTGTCTACAGAGCCCCCACTCTGACTGAGGCTTGGACAAGGCAAAAGTCAGAGTAGCTACCAGGTCAATCAAGGATTAAAACCTGGCAGACTTCCGATCGGGTCGTTTATAGTCCATTAGACCTGCGTGAAGGGCTCGCCAGCCATAGGATAGAAATCTTACCTGGGTTGATGCTGTTAATGTCGCGGGGGCTGTCTTGGTAGCTATGGGTATACCTGTTTACATGTGCATCTCGAATTGCGCGGGAGCTTGCCTTGGAATCTATGGACACATCTGTTTACAGATATATCTTGATTCTTCAGTAGAAAATGTCGCCTGAACTTTCCACTGGGGAACTTTTCTTGGAATTTCTCGGGAGTGTTGGGTGTACCTGTATGCTAACACAATTTGTATGTAACATTTAGGTGAAACACCGACTCATGCTGGGGAAGAAATGATGATTTTTTTTTCGAAAATTTTGAAAAGAAAAAATGCTGAATTTTTTTCGAAAAGCTTGGAAATAAGGATGCTTGGGATGACTTTGATTCCTAATCGGATTCTGACATGGACTCCTGAAACTTCATGGTTAGACTTGTATGCCTAGATGAAGTAGGGTACGCGATATAAAGTCCTATTCCCGTGATGACTAGGGGAAGGGATATTCTCTATTATAAATAGAGGGCTTTGGCTTCTTACTTTTCGTATTCCCATCCAAATCTTTTCCTCTACCTTAAAATCCCTTAGACTTTTTAGGATAAATAAAAGAAACTATTCTTGCAATGGGTATTGACCATTTGACCGCGATGCTTCAGGCGTGGACCCAGGATTTTCGAGATGAAGATAAAGTTCAGCTAACTCAAATGGGAATTGTGGCTTTATTCCCACTTCAGCGACTTAGGGTAGATTTGCATTTTCTTGATGCTTGTTTATCCTTTTGGGATACTACCTACCATGTTTTTGCATTTCCTCGAGGAGAAATGTGTCCTCTTCCTGAAGAAATTGCAGCTATAGGCGGTTGGTGCCCTAGTGCTCGTCCGGCTATTCCCCCATTTTATCCTGACCCAAGGAGGAGGCTAAGGGACTTTCTAGGCCTGTCGCATGCTGAAACAGCCCGTATGGTAAAGGGAGATTCAGTTTCCCTATTTGACCTGGCTGACAAATTCATGCACCCAGTTGGCGCAAGAATCACTTCTACCCATAGGCGTAGAGGTGGCACTTAGTCGGGCCGGGCCGGGCTTCGTGCCGTGCCCGGCGGGCTTCGTGCCTGGGTGGGCCGGCCCGGTCGTGCCTAGACCCGGGCTCGTGCCGTGCCCAGCACGGAGCTCTAGCCGACCTTGCCGCCGAGGCACGGCCCGAGGCCCGGGCCCGGTCGTGCCGTGCTCGGGCCGGGTCTCGTGCTCGGTCGTGCCCGGCCCGTCGTGCTAGTTTCGTGCTCGTGCCCGTGTTTCGGTTTTCGTGCCGGTTTTCGGGTTTCGGGTCGTGCCTCAATCTATTTCATATTTTTTCCAGCAAAAACAAGACGCGTTTGTGTGCGACCCGAATATTTGTAGCCTTAATTATATATTATAATATTTGTAGCCTTGTAGCTATCACTCCACAAGTCCCACTTTGGAAATAGTTAATACTCTTTATTAAAAAAAATTGAAATTGTAAGAAAACACAATTACTAAAAATTACAATTACTAAAACAATTACTAAAAATAATAGTAATTATACAAACTAAAAATTATAAATTAAATCTTCGTAGGATGTAAAAGAAACTAAAAAATAATTAAAGTCGACTTGTGAAATTGTAATTGAAAAAATAATTATGTCTATTACTCTACGATTCGACACTGCCACTCGAAGGGGTATCGTCGGTGTCGACATCACTATCTCTTGGTTCCTGACCTTGTTTTCGGTCTCTTGCATCCATCCAATCTTTGTAGCAGACACACATGCGGAGGGTGTCGCAAGACAAAGACGTACGTTTTTCGCCCAACACCCTTTTAGAGGCACTGAAGCAACGTTCGGACGCTACAGATGAAACTTGAACGGCGTAGAAGTCTCGTGCCATTGCTGACATCACCGGAAGACCTTTTTCATGTTCTCGCCACCATGATAGAAGATCAGTGCTTAGTGTATCGAATTCGGAAATATTGTTGAAATAATCATATCGCAGGTACATATGAAATTCAGCAAGATCGGACGCCCGTGTTTGTTGAGGAGATGGCATCAGTCGAGACATTCGTGACATGGCCTTGCCCAATCCTGTAGCGATCGTCGATCGGCTACTGCTAGCACCTGCACCTGATCGAGAAGTAGTGGTGGGGTTAGTTTGACCATAAATCCGCTCGTATTCACCAAATACTACACCAAAGTCGTGTCTAACCGAGGCCGCATAGGCCTCCCTGTCGAATTCTAGGTTCATTGTTTTTTTTATAACTTTCAACAACGTTAATGGCACCCTCAAATTTCCACCTAGGGTCTAAAATCACTGCAAATACATAGACAAGAGGAATATCGTCCCAATATTTTAACCATTTTGCCTCCATGTCGAGTAGAAACGTAGAGTAATCAGGTAGGCCTCGATATTTTTGGAAAATAGTGGCAATATTGTCAAGGTGAGCAATGAAGAAAGGGACCGTGGGCTTATATGCATGAGAAAATGCAGTGGTCGCCTCCTCAAAGGCTGACAACAAGTCGATATACATTTCTATTTTCTCCCAATCATCTTCAAGTAATTGTTCATCGGGAAAACGAGTGTTCCAAAAAGTAGTTAGCGGATCCTTGTATTCTAAACATGACTGCAACATTGTGTACATTGAATTCCACCTCGTGTTGTTTTCTGCGGGAAATTTTCTGTATTTAATTTTATTTAATTTACAAAAGTGACGCCAATCTTGGCGCCTCATTTGACACGTGTTCAAGTGCATAACTATTTTTTTAAACTTGGTGTGATAGTGTCGTAGACCCACTAAACCGTCCTTAACACACAGGTTTAAAATGTGACAACCACATCGAACATGTAACAATTCACCATCTAAAAAAATATTTTGTAAACTGGTCTTCAACATGTTAGCACAAGAAGTCATAGACGTTGCATTATCAAAAGTAACTGTCAAAATTTTATCTCTAATTTCATACTCGCATATCGCTCTCACAATAACGTCGTGGATATTAGCAGCGGTATGCGGACTTTCTAATCTTGCAAATTCAATTATTCTTTTTTGTAAAACCCAATTCTCATCTATCCAGTGAGCTGTTAAACATAGGTAAGAGTAATCGATGCGAGAGTCCCAGCCATCGGATGTTAACGATATTTTAGACCTCATATTTTTGAAGCATTCTATAAGCTCCATTTTAGCCTCCATATATTGTTTCATTGCTTTACTTTTTACAGTTTTACGGCTCGTTTGTAGATGAGCCGGTTGGTTTGCTTTTACGTATCTGTTAAACGCTGGGTGTTCAGATAAAGCGAAAGGTTTTTCCGTTTGAATTATCATTCTAGATAATTCCTCAGCGCATGTGTTATAATCGTAATTATACTCTTCTTCTGATTCGGGTCGGGTCACAAATTGGTCAAGGGATGTTTGACCGACCTCTTTGGGAACACATTTTTTAGCATGTCGTCCTAGGTGACCGGTACCATTTGCACTGTTACCACTAAATTTACGTCCACAATTATTACACTTAGCATGTTTTTTATCTACACTCTTAGTGAAAGATTGCCATACTCTACTTGTTCTACCAATCGCACACAATCTAGCCATTTCTTCTTTAGTCTCCCAAACTATACCGTCATCGGACGATTCGCTCGTTCTTGTTTGTACATTTACATTTGTGAATTGTGACACGGTTTGTGCCGATGTGTCGTGTTGTGCAGACTCTGTAAACGATTGTGATCCTTCTGGACCTCGTTGTGTAGATTGTTGACCCGTTTGTGTAAATGAATACGGTGGTAAAGGTGGTCTCCCCGACATTGCCTGATATGTCGACATATCAAAATTAAATAAGTTGGGTGTCATGGGAAAAGGTTGTTGGGACCCTTGTCCCGTTTGTGCCCCGGTTAAATCGTAACCGTAAGGGGTCGACCCGCTCGGATTGCCAAAGTTCATGAACGAAGGCGTGACACCGGACCATTGATTAAATTGTGGGGTCGTAAATTGACCATGTGCCTCCGATTGTGGTGTTTGTGAACCGGAGGGTCATTCGACGCTACCTTGACGTTGTTGTGATCGACTCCTTTTTGACCCTGACTCGGTGTTGTGTGATTCAGACATGATTTAAATATTTTAACGGATTAACAATTAAATTATCAAATTAATTACCAAATTAATTAACAATTTAACTAACAAATTTAATAACAATTACCAATTTAGTATTTTAGTTCAATTGACAAGTTAATATGTAAAAAATTATTTAGAAGGTAACTTAATTATAAAAAATTAATAAGTGAAGATTATAATTAACTAATTAAGTAATTAACAAAAATAATTAACAAAATTAAAGTAAAAGAGATTAAGTAAGAAAATGCAAACAAAGCTTGTAGAGATCCGGAGATGCGGTCGAATATCGAGAATCGACAGACTATAATAAAAAAAACCGTAAACCCGATACGATCAATTCTTCAATATAGTAGATTAGCACCAAAAAACGCAACCAAAACCTTCAATTCTTCAAATTTCAAGATTAATATATAATACTTGTTATATTAAGATAATAATATTATTTATATATTATTTATAAGATTAGTAATAATTTTTATAATTAATAATTTTTATATATATTAGTAATAATTTTGTAAGATTAGACGATTAGAATTTAGAAATGTAGACTTATAGTGTATTGAAATTTTCAAAAAATTGATAAGAATGATTATAAGATTAGAAGAAGAATAGAATGATTTGTGAAATGAAGATGGATGAAAGTGGGTAATTTATAGGAAAAGAAATGAAAAAAAAAAAATATAGAGGAATGGGAGTATGGGAGAGAGCCGTTGGAGAGTGTTGGAGTAAGTAAAAAGGGAAGGGCGGAAGGCAGAGCAGGCGTGCAGAGAGCCGTTGAGGCCGTGCCGGGCCGGGCCGTGCCGTGCCCGGGTCGGTCGTGCCTGGTCGGGCCAGCCCGCGTGCCTGTCAGCGGGCTGTCAGCGGGCCGTGTCGGATCGGGCCCGTCGTGCCCGTGCCTGGCACGGGCTTTTCAGCCTTTTCTTCGCCGAGGCCCGACGGGCCGTGCCCGTGCCAGGCCCGAATTTGCCCTCGTGCCGGGCCGGTCGTGCCAAATTTCGTGCCGGCTCGGGCCGGCGGCGGCGGCCCGGCCCTAAATGCCTGCTCTACATAGGCGTAGGGCCTTTGCCTTTTGTATGCTACATAGATATGCCTTTGAAGGTCGGATGGATGCTGACTCGTGCTTGGGTGAGATCAGGCTCATTAGCATAGTTGACCAAATGGAGACAGGTCACAGCCCGGCTTGGCTGATAACTGGGGAGATTATTATGGGCCTTGATGCTAGGAGACTTGACCCGGATCGGCAATTGACAGGAGGCATCCGTCTTCTGCAGGTATTTAACCGTTTTTTTTTCTTTTCTTCGAAAAAATCGTCCGATTTCCCGATTTTTCCCCGAAATTTCGAATTTTCCGAAATTTTCGAAATTTTCCATTTTTCGAGAATTTTTGATTTTTCCGAAATTTCCAAACTTCGACAATTTTGATGTTTTTTTTAATTTTCCGAAAATTCGAATTTTCGATTTTTTTTTTTTTTTTGATTTTTCGAAAGTTTTTGACTTTGCGAAAAATTTACAGATCCGGTTATCCGAGCGTCTGTCAATCATAGAGCCCCCAGTGAATATATCCAGATATCGTAGCTGCCAGATTGGTTCAAGGTCCCGACGAATAAGGTCAAGTCATCATATAAATCGAAAATATTGGGATGAAGAGCTAACATTCCATGGTGGGCCTTTGATTAGATGAAACGTCATCTGGTGGTTCCTTTCAAGGCTGACGGGGTTAGCTAGGAGGGACAAGGCCCCTTATCTGGTGATCTTGTCTTTGGACTGGACTGTCCATATCTATCCGGACCGTATTCTAAGACAGTTCGGTTCGTTTCAGGAGATCCCTGAGACTGAGGCAATTATTAGCGTTTCGATCCAATTGACGGACGCTATGTGTGACACGTGGCTACAGCGCTGGTTTACCCGTGTCATGTGGACTATACCTCGCCCTTGTCAAACCACTTGGGTTTCTGAATCATATCGAAGATGGACCTCTGAAGAATCAGAAGAGACCCGTAAGACTTTGAAGATTGAAGAGGCACTTGACTTGGCCCGTCAAGAATCGGTAAAAGATAATAGACGGTTCTTTGGTAAAGAGGAGACTCCAACTACCTTTGCTGAGCCGGGGTCGGGTTCTAAGTCAAAAACTAAGACTCGAGCTAATGAGACCAGTGCTAGTGACTTGGAGAGAAGTCTTGGACCGAGACTAGCGGTCCGAGACAGGCTAGGCCCGCGTGATAACGAGGTGACCGGGGAGTCAAGTTTGAAGAAACGAGCCCGGGTTAAAGAGGTTCCCTTGGTGATTAGGGAGCGTTCACCTCCACCTCGATGCCGATGGACCGAAAAGGAGGCTAAGGGCAAAGGAAAGAGAAAAATGCCCTAGTTTTTATTATTTAAGTTTTAGTATTATTTATTGTGTGCTGATTTTTTGATTTTTTTTGTAATTTTTCCGAATTTATCGGAGAGATTTTTTTTTGAAATAAATAAGAAAAGGTTTATTAAAGAAATGTTCTTGTTTTTTTTTCTCAATTGCAGTGGTTGTGCCCTTTTGAGGGGCTGCCTACGTATCCATAATAAATGGAATCAAACCAAACGTAGTTCAGACTTAATTTGCAATTTCGAAATACATCAAGACTATTGGTTCAAGATGCTTGTAACAGTAGAATAGGTAATTCTAGCTTTTGACTTGTCTTTAAAAGTTTGAAAAAAGATGTTTTTAATAAACTTTTGCAAATGACATTGAGAGAGGTGGGTTAAGGGTAGTAGCGCTTCAGCTGGTCCAGGTTAGTTGGGTTGACAAACTCATTCCCGTCCAGATCCGTTAGCATTACTACTCCACCTGATAGAATCTTCTTTACCAGATATGGCCCAGCCCAGTTAGGTTTGAATTTTCCCCTTGGGTCTACTGGTAATAAAGCTCGAACAGACTTGAGAACCAAATCTCCTTCTTTGATGTTTCTGGGCCTCACTCTTTTGTTGAAAGCCCGCTGGATTCTCTTCTGATAGATTTGTATATTATTGAGGGCACGAGATCGTCGTTCGTCTAAAAGGACTAGCGAGTCATATCGTGATCGCACCCAATCAGCTTCGGGTACTTGACTTTCGAGTAGGATTCTGAGTGACGGCACCTCTAACTCAACGGGTTGGACAGCTTCCATTCCGTATGTAAGGTAATACGGTGTCGCCCCGGTCGCAGTACGAATCGAGGTCCGATATCCCCAAAGTGCAAATGGTATTTTGTCGGGCCAATCCCGGTAATTATCAGCCATCTTTTTGAGTATGGTGACAATTGTATTATTAGCCGCTTCTACCGCTCCATTGGTTTGGGGTCGATAGGGTGAAGATGTATGCCTTTGAATTTTGTATTTGGTCAGCAAGGCTGCTGTTTCGGCTTGAAAATGGGTCCCGTGGTCACTGATGAACTCGTGAGGGATCCTATACCGGCATATTATCTTATTTTGAATGAACTTGGCAACATGGCTAGCGTTGAGAATACGATAGGATTCGGCTTCGACCCATTTGGTGAAATAGTCGATTGCTACCAAGATGAAGCAGTGTCCTCCGGTTCCCGAGGGGTTTATCTTCCCAATTATGTCGATTCCCCATGTTGAAAATGGCCAGGGTGACGTCATGGTGTATAGCAGGGATGGTGGCATATGTTGTACATTGGCAAAAATTTGACAATTATGGCAATGTCTAACATATAGCTGACAGTCGGTTTCCATGCTATTCCAGTAATATCCGAGCCTCATGATTTTCCGGACTAACATCTGGGCATTCATGTGTGGGCCGCATTCGCCATCATGTACCTCGGCCATAACTTTTTCAGCGTTGGTTTTATCGACGCATCGAAGGAGAGGCCCCTGCGCTGTCTTTTTGTAGAGTTGCCCATCGTCGGTGCGGATGAACTGGGTTGCCAGTCTTCGCAGGGCCTTTTTGGCTCGGTTGTCAGCTCCGGGTGGATATTCCCCGGTTGCTAGGTATGTCAACACAGCTTGATACCACGGCTCGGGATCAGGTATCTCGATTTCTTCGATGTCGTGGATATATGCTGGCTCGGATCGTCTTTCGACACAGATTGGCATACTGGTCATATGATCGGGAATATTTAGCAAAGATGCCAGTTTTGAGAGTGCATCTGCGAATTGGTTCTCTTCCCGAGGTAGGTATATATATTCTACCTTTTGGAACTGTTTCTCGAGATCCCTTACTCGTGCCTGGTAGGCCATGAGATTAGCATTTCGAGTTTTCCATTTTTGGAGCGCTTGATTAATGACCAGAGATGAATCACCGTGTACTCGGAGGTTTGTGACCCCTAAGTCGGCGGCGGCTTGTAGCCCGTGGATACATGCTTCATATTCAGCGGCATTGTTAGTGACGTCGAAGTCTAATTTGATGGATACGGGAGTATGCTCTCCTCTTGGTGAGATCAGGAGAATCCCGACTCCAAATCCTCGGAAATTGGATGCCCCGTCAAAATATAAGTCCTACGCTTCGGTGTCAGTGTGGAAAATGTCTTCATCTGGGAAGGACCAAGTGTCGGTGTGTCCTTCTTCAGTTATGGGACTGTCAGCGAGAAATTCGGCTACTATTCGTCCTTTGATGGCTTTCAATGGTACAAACTTTAGATCGAACTCTGCCAACATTAGGGTCCATCTTGATATCCTGCCGTTGAGGATGGGCTTCTCGAAGAGGTATTTGATTGGATCCATTCTGGATAGTACTTGTACCTCGTAACTGAGCATGTAATGTCGGAGCTTTTTAGTGGCCCAGACCAAAGCTAAACATGTTTTCTCGAGCATGGTGTATTTACACTCGTACTCTAAAAACTTCTTGCTGATGTAGTATATGGCTCGTTCTTCGTAATTGACCGTTTGAGTTAGCATAGCATACACCCATGGCTGTCTCTGTCGTGGTTAGGTATAGCGACAAAGGCAAACCGTGCTGAGGTGGCATCAGGACCGGTGGTGAGGCCAGAATTTCTTTGACTCTATCAAAGGCTGCTTGACATTTGTCGTCCCATAGTAATTGTTCCCCTATCTTCAGTTTTTTGAAGATCGGTTCACATACCATGGTTAGCTTTGAAATGAACCTGCTAATGTATTGGACTTTTCCGAGAAACCCTCTTATCTCCTTTTCGGTTTTAGGGGGCTGCATCTCGGTGATGGCCTTGATTTTGGCTGGATCGACCTCGATACCTCGTTGGCTAATGATATGACCCAATAATTTGCCAGATGTTACCCCGAAACTGCATTTCTGAGGGTTTAGCCTCATGTTTTATTTGCGTAATCGGGTGAAGAACTTTCTTAGGGCGGTGATGTGACCGTTCCTGTCTTTGGATTTGACGATCATGTCATCCACGTAGACTTCCACTTCTTTATGCATCATGTCATGTAATAAAGTTGTGGCGGTTCGTTGATAAGTGGCCCCGGCATTGATGAGACCAAATGGCATAACAGTATAGCAATAAGTACCCCAAGGTGTAATGAAGGTGGTCTTATCCATATCTTCTTCTGCCATTTTTATCTGGTTATATCCTGCATACCCGTCCATAAATGATAGAAGGGCATGATCAGCTGTGTTATCCACCAGTATATCGATGTGTGGTAACGGGAAATCGTCTTTCGGGCTCGCCTTGTTAAGATCCCGAAAGTCTACACAGACACGAACCTTACCATCCTATTTAGGGACCGGTACAATGTTTGCAACCCAATCTGGATACTCGGAGACTCGTATGAACCCATCTTTGAATTGTTTGTCGACTTCCTCTTTGACCTAGAGGGACCATTCGGGCCTCATGCGTCAGAGTTTTTGTTTAACCGGCTTGAACCCTTCCTTGATTGGTATATTGTGCTCGGCTATTTCGCGATCGATCCCCGGCATGTCCTTGTAGGACCATGCGAAGATGTCTTTGAATTCTTGAAGGAGAACTATGAATTGTTGTTTCTCCTCGGGTTCTAAGAATGATCCTATCTTAAGCATCTGAGGTTCTAAGGTTGTTCCCACGTTGATGGATTCGGTTTCTTCGATTACCGGATTGCGGGATTCCCTTTGCTCTAGTTGCTCGATCAGATGTGGAGGTAAGGATACCTGTTCGTCGGGTTTCTCAATGTCATTGCACATAAAATTTTTGAAATTGAGAAAGTTTTGAAAATGAGACAAGTCGTAAGCAGAACGGTTGTTATTATTGATCATAAATTGGGAAAAGAGCTCGAAAAGAGCTGCCGTCTGATCACTAGTCAGTGGCGGGATAGGTAGGGTACCCGGGACAGACCCCGAGGCACCAGGAGTGGCTAAAGGGAGAGGGGGAGTTACAGGACTGACCCTAGCACCGGACTCACTAGACTCAATCTTAGACTCTGACTCGGACTCAGACTCAGATTCTGGCATTTCTCCTTCCCCTGTGATCAGCTTGTAAGTCCTTCCTTGACTGTCAGTCCACTTGACAGTTTTCCTTCAAGCTCTGGTTCCGGACCCGACTTCTGAGATCAGTTTAGACGGATCAAAGGTGCGGCTGCGGAGTATGAGGCTGACTAGCTCTTCCTTCGGGGTTGGGACCGCGAGTTCCTCTCCAAAAAGTAGCCCTAGCGCGGGCTCAGCATTCTTAGGATCTTCGGACTGGATGAGAGCGAAGATGTCGTCTGGTATGTAGTTGCAGTCCTGGGCCAAGTGGGTCCCAGGGCGTGTGGTGGCAGGCCGATATAGGCCAGTTTGGACAGTCTCAAACACTGGAGTGACAAAGATAACCTTATCGGTTTCAGTTTGGCCCATGTTTTCCGGGGTTAGGGTGTAGCCCAAGCCTCTTTGAGTCCTCCCATTGTCCAGAACTTCGAGAATTTTTCCTGCAGGGAGGTCGGGCCTTGATGTAACCCCTGGTAGAAAGCCCAGATTCTGCAACATTCGGTCAAGGCGGACCGTGAATTAAGGACGGAAGAGATGATCTTCTTCGATGGCCCCTACGAAATCGAACCCCCAGAGATCGGTGCGGCCCGAGGTGTTGCAGTTAGCCACAGTCATAGGTGTGGCTTCTAGGGTGATGACAGTGTCGTGCAAAGGTAGCTTGATTTTCCGATGCAAGGTGGAGGATACATCCCTGGTTGCGTGGATCCAAGGTCTTCCTAAAAGAAGGTTGAAGGAAGAAGTCACATCGATCACTTGAAATTCCAGCTCCTTCTCTATCGGGCCTGTTATGATAGTGAGTTTTGTGGCTCCGGCTACTGACTTTGGGCTTCCGTCAAAAGCCTGTATGGTTTGAGCTGTAGGAATGTAGTCGGCCTCGGTAATGCCGAGGGCTTTGGCGGTCCTCAAGGGGAGGACATTGACTGCTGACCCGTCGTCAATTAGGGTCATGGGTAGGTATTTTCCACGGCAGATGACCGTGATGTAGAGGGCCATGTTGTGGGCCGGCCCGAATGGTGGTAGATCAGCATTAGAGAAAGTAATCAGTGGGCCTTCCTCTATGGATCTCCCTTTTAGGTGGGGTAGAACTGTGGCTATCATTTCAGCTGGAGTAGCCATAGAGTCGATTTTGACTTGATCGAGGGCCTTAGTGAGTGCCTCCCGATGTTCCTGGGAGCTAACTAGGAGTTGCCATATAGAGAGGTCAACTCGAGTCTTGTTTAGCTGTTTTACAAGAGCCTTTTCAGGAGTTGGCTCTTCTGGGGCGGGCTCGACCCTAAGTGGCTCGGCAATGATGAGGGCTTGACTAGTGGCTAAGACTTTGGACTTAACCTTCTGAATCTCCTCAGACGTGATGGGGACAGCTTCCCCTTTGGTGAGATAGACGTCGTCTTCGTCGTCGCACCAAATCCCGTTTATTTGCGGGACAAATGGAGAAATGAGGTGTGAGCAATCCATTATTTCTCCGGAGAAGATGGCGTGAGTGGCCAACGGGTTATCTTTGTTGTTGGGTTTACCGCCGGGCAAAGGGATCTTCCCGCTCTCGATGAGATCTTGGATTAGGTGCTTTAGCTTCTAACATTTCTCGGTATCGTGCCCCTTACCATGATGGTAGTGACAGTAGGCCTGGAGGTTGTAGGCCTTGGAGCGTCGTTCGACCGGGAGGTCAGGTGTTGGGCCTATCGGGGTGACCAGGCATTTTGATGATAGCCTCTGCAGGGCATTTTCATAGGTGGTGCCTATGTCAGTGAATACCCGGAGGGTGGTGTTCTTCTGGGATGAGGTATCAAGTGCGTTTACCTCGTCAAAGATGCTACAAGTGGCAGCAGTAGTTGTGGGCTTGCTAGTTGATGAGCTGGCCCCTCGGTATCCCTTGGTGGAGGCCTTAGTGAGGCTTTCCAACCTTAAATCATCCTCGATTCTCGTTCCCATTTCAGTTAGGACCGCGAAGCTAGGTATGATGGCGTACCGGAGATGGACCCGGTAAGTTGGAAGGAGGTTTTTGACGAAGGCTTCAACCAGCACTTTTTCACTAGGCTTATCAACCAGTTTGACGCTTTCAGCCCTCCAGCGTTGAAGGTACTTTGTGAATCCTTCCTTAGGTTCCTGGGCCATTACTTCCAGGGTGCGCATAGTGGTCTGGATTTCCGTGTTGTCGGCGTAGTTCCGAGCGAATTCCGTTGCCACGTCATCCCAAGTTTTGTATTTCTTGGAATCGAGCCGGTAGTACCAGGCTCTTGGGTGCTTCTCGAGAGAAGAAGCGAACAGGTGCTTGAACATGTTGGACTTAACCCCCTTAAGGGCCATGAACTCCTTGAAAGCCCGGATATGGTGGACCGGGTCTTCAATACCCTCGAACATTGGCAAACCCGTCAGATTGAGATTGGCGGGTAGTTCATCGGTTAGTGGGGTGTAGGTCCGAGCATTCTCCGTATGGATGGAGCTTTGGGTTGACAGATGGACCTGTTCCTGCAGTTTGTGGACTGCGCTGGCCAATTCAGCTAAAGGCCCAGTAGTATCGACACTGCCACTAGAAGTTCCCTGTTCTATGGCGCTTACCCGGGTGAGGATGAAGATCTGGTCCCCTCTCATTGACGTGATCATGTTCTCCAGCTTGGTCAGTGAGGCCTTCAATTCATCGACGGCTTGTTGCGTCATGGCTCGAGTGTGGGGTGACCTGTCTGTAAGGGCACCGCGTAATCAGTAACTGACCCAGATCTTAGAATCAAAAAGTACAACCCGAGCAAGGAAAAGACTAGACTAGAAAAAAACCGGAGACTGACTTCTAAACGGATGACCCGCGGATGGTAGGCCTTCCTTAGGACTCGGCAAAGTGGGCCTAGTCCCGTTCGAAGGAAGGTCTACGTGAGAATTCCCCAGACTTTGGACTCTAGTGTGTAAACGGGCTTCCCTTCGTAGGAGTTTGTCCTACGAAGGTGGGCCGTGCCTTGACAAATAAGGCGGACTAGGATGGGGTGGAAACCCGTGATGTAAGATCGACGGAGTTTCGACGCTATAGATTCTAACTTATGACAAGACCCGACACTGCTAAATACGGGAAGTCCTAAGAAGAAGAGGGTTTTGAAAAGGGAATTTGGATTTGAAAACCGAGCAAAGTCGGATTGGAAGGCCCGATTTTTTTGAAAAATCGAGAAAAAGGTCACCGGGCCGAGATTTGAATTTTTTTTGGAAAGTTTGGACAGCATACCGGCTAAAAATAGGCTATTTTGAGTCAAAATCATAGGTCCTAAATTCGGCAGCTTTCCGGGTTTTGAAAAAAGAATGGTTTTGAAAAGATGTAAGTTTCTTGAAAAAATGAGGGTTTTTTGAAAAGACCAAAGAAGATCAAGTAGCATGTAGTCACAGAAACAGTATAACGACGCCATGTATGCTCTTAGTCTAAGTCTCGGTCGGTCGAATAGGGTCTATACCAACAACGATCGTATTCTCGCAAATCAGGACGGACCTCCTAAGCCGAGTTGGTCTTAGGATCTGCCGTAAAACCCATGCGAGTTCCGCCATCGAAGTCTTTAGTGCATCCAAGTGGGAATGCACCGCGGTATAATGGGACGTCGGTCACAAGTAACCGGCCCGGGATAGAACGGGGTTATGCATGAACCATTGAACTAAAACGTGTACATTACTAATCGAACGATTTCTTTTCGAGTCTCACCCTGAGGATGCCGATGGTAAGTGACACATCAGTTAATCCCCAGCGGAGTCGCCAAATTGTGGACATGACATAGGTCCACCCCGACGCGGCGACGCACGGGTTTGGGGAGGCGAATGAATTTCCATATGAGATGGATCGAATAGAATTTTAAATCGAAGTAGGAGTCGCCACCGAATTTTATGGTTATTCGGAACCATTCGAACCCACTCTATGTCGTAGTGGGCCATATTTAAAACATGGCCCATTTCCGATGTCAGAGTTTATCGGGTTCGTCCCTTAGCATTTCGATACCGATGCCGACTTGCGCGGTTAATCGTATATTGAATGACTCTCGTTGCCAATGGATTCGGACATCCGGAAACCATGGTTCTGAGTAAGGGGTGAGGGTACGTGTTGGGAAGCTCATTGAGAACACCCAACCCCGCCCGCACTTAGCGGCCTTTACTAAGATATCGTTCGATTTTGTGTACACGCGTTAGTTCGACGATTGAATGATATGCAGAGATTATTTTCCTAAGACATGTGAGGAAAAATAAATAAATGGGTTGCTAAGTCGTTTAATGCATGTTTAAACTAATAACGTCAAAGTTATTTTAGCATGTGAGTTCGTTTAGTCTAATAAAACAAAGAAATAAATAAATTGCTACAAACACGAGAAAATGGGTTAGTAACGATTGAATAATATAGTAAATAAATGTACGAGATCGAGAAAATAAACATTAATCGAAATCTGAAAAATATTGTTGAAACGCTGTTTTGTATAAAAAAAACGAAGCTCGAAAAATAATAGGAAAAAAACGAAAAAGGCGCACATCGGCATCCGGCCGCGCGACTCGCCCGGGACGCCGGCGGGTCGCGTGGCAGCCAGTTTTTCGGAAACGGTATTTCGGTAATTTTTGATTAAATCGCGTACGAATATTGCATAATTCGTACTCGGCTTAATATTCTCGATATTCGTTATATTCGATAGTTGACTACGAAATTAATATCGAATATTTGGAATAGTTTTAGAAAGGATATAAATTTAGAAATTGTTTCGTAGAATAAATAATAATAAACGAACGAAAAGCTAAAAAAATCCGATCCGGGTTGCCGGCCCGTTTTTTATTATTTTTTTGTCGAAAATCGTTGATTTTTATAAATCGCGTACAAATATGGATTAATTTATACCCGGTTTATATTTTCGATATTCGTCGTATTCAATTTTCGATTATGAAATCGATATCGAATAGTCGGAATGGTTTTAGAAAAAAAAAAGAGGTTTTGAAAAAAAGTTTATTTTGAACGAAATGTTGTAAAAAAGGTTTTCGAACGAAAAGTTGTAAAAAAGGGTTTTGAACGAAAAATGTAACGATATCGTCGAAAGCTTAATACAATTCTTTTCGATACAATATTCGATTATATAGAATCGATATCATATTTTTAAGAATGTTCGATATATAAAAATGGTTTTTTTTTAATAATATCGATATTAGAAAAATAGAAAAAGATCGACGAAAAGACCCATAAAAAAACGAGAAGAAGAGAAAAAGGAGAAACGGGTTTGATTTACACCCTCAACCTACATGCTTTGTTTTCTCGGGATAAGGCTCGTCGGAAAGTGGCTTAGACTTGGGAGCGTCGAGATGATGAGGATGAGTTTAGGGTGTCGGTTTGGGTGGTTGGACGTCGGGTTTGGCCGGACGGTGGGGTGGCTTCGTCGGTATTTCGAGACTTCGGAAAGGTGTCGGGATTTGATAGATATCGAGGATGTATGAAAACCGTGCTATGAGGCTGTTTTTTGGTGTTAATTCTGATGTTGTGATGTTGTGATGTGTTGGATGGGAGGTCCTATTTATAGGAATTCCCGACCTTGGCTTAGGAGAGTTTGAATACCGCTTAGGATAGGAAACGTAGGAGTTTGAGAAGCATGAGAATTCCGCTTTCTTGGCCAAGAAGAAAAGGTATCTCAGCTGGTTGGGGGTGTGTTGGCCGAGTATTTGGTACTCGGTCGATGTCTGATTCGGTTTCCGGATAGAATTCATATTTGAGGTCGAATTCTTCCCTTAACGGAATTGTTTAATGTTTTTAACGAAGCTGAAATTTTGTAGGAATTTGAGCATGAATCAACCGTGTGAAGTGTCACGGTTGACTTACGCGTCTCGGGAAAATCTTTGACCGGGTTTTGACTCGGTCGCTAAAAGACGGTTTTACCCCTGGTGCCGGATTCGACCCAAATTAGTGTTATTTGACTCGAAACGACCCACTGGGCCTGGATTTGAGGTTGGTTTTGTAAGATTTGTACTCCTTAATAAGTCTAAACCAAATGTCCATGATTACAAGCCCATATCTGAGTCTATCAAAGCATGTTTACGTCCAATCATCATCGGGTGTTTGGCGGGAACTACTATAGACACCTGGCGGTCAAATGTGGGTGTCTACACCCGGGTACATAGCCAAGCCTATATATACACCCCCATGCACAACTCTAAACACAACTTTACAAAAACCCTAAACAACTTTTTGCAACCCTAATTTCACACATCATTATTCAACCCTAATTCTACCCTAAGCAAACCCTAATCAAGTCCTAATACTACACTCAAGCCCTAACCCTAGTACTTAGGAGGCAAACCCCAAACCACCACAACTTAGCCTACATACTCAATAAACTCTGACATCGGAAATGGGCCATATTTTGTACATGGCCCACTACGACATAGAGTGAGTTCGAACGGGCCCGAACTCCCACAAAGTTCGGTGGCGACTCCACTTTGATTTAAATTTCAATTCGATCCATTCTCATAAGGAGATTCATTCGCCTCCCCAAACCCGCGCGTGGCCGCGTCGGGGTGGACCAATGTCATGTCCACAATAACTAATTTAATAGTAATCGAATTAGAAAATATCGCAAACCCTAAAACAAAAAAAAATTAAATTATACCTTATAAAAGTTCAAAAGAGGAGGACGAAGTCCACGAGGTGGATGAATTTATCTCGTAATTTTCAGAGCCCACCACGACGCCTTCAAATTCATATCATTGAACCTTAGATCCGCAGGTATTCGATTAACCCTAAATTCGTATGATTCATTCAAGCTTAAATCAGAAAATTTACAATCATAGGTAACTTGGATACTTAAACTTGAAAAAAATGGAATCGAAACAAACTTGTGTATGATTTCCATGAATGAATCAATCTGCAATAGTTAATTAGGGTAAAATTTGGCAAGAAGATGAAGATCCGCGACTGATACAGGTATATGCGCTGTTTTATTGGAATTTTTTTGGGGGAAACGTATCTCAAGGAAAATATGGAGTGGGTAGGTTAGAGCAAGGTTAGCAATGGATTTGAACTTAATCCATAGGGTGGATGGAGTGAAAATGATGATACATCAATGGATCATCAATCCTTGGAGGAGGATTGAAGAAAAATCTCCACTTTAAAGGATTGAGAAAAAGGGGAAAGAGAGAGCAATTAGTATGCAAATTGGTGGATTAATGGTTTAAATTGCCTTAAATAAATTTATAAAATTAAATAAAAATTAAATAAAAATAAAAATGTATTAGGTATGATAAATGTGGTGAGATGAGTGGGCCCTCTATGGAGATAAAAGTGAATCCATTGATGTACGTGTATTTTATAAGAGAGAGAAAATGAGTTAGAAAAAGTGAGGCGGAAGAAATGGGGTCCTCTATGGAGAGAAATTGTATCTATGGATAACCATGGTCTTAGAAGGTGCGTTTTAGATTCATTTCCTTAATTCTTGAAGAGCGCGCTTCCCAAAAAATTGAAAAGAGCGGTTAACTGAATATGACATTGAATGGTGTCAAGATTATAAGGAGGGAGAATTAAGGGTTTGACGCTCTATACAAGCATCAATACTAAAACGTCAAAAAATGTAAGGGATTTGTAGTAGTGGTGGGTACGTAATGCACAAAGGTTGTTGTGCAAGGTCGGGTGCTGTCAGCAGCTTAATTGTGTTGGCCATGGTATACGACTCGTCTTCGGATTCGGAAGAAACTTCAGTATTCACGGGAATAGTAGGAATATCGTTATTAAAATCTAGATCCTCGAATTCCTGTGTTCCGATAACTATTGCTCCCTCTCCGATTCTCCGTGACCTGTGAAAGGTGTATTCAATCTCTGAGTCGAATGCCTCAAGGTTCAAGTTATAAGTACGAGTATTATACATAAACTACACAAAATAAAATAAAATAAAACTAGCTATATAAAAAAAACTACACTAGAAAACACAAAATTAATTAATACCGATTTGGCGCCAAAATTTGACAGGCTAAAGTCGTATGCCTCAAATTATAATTTTATAATCACTTACAATCAACTAACTAAAACAATAGTATAATGGAAATAAAGGTCGAACCCACAGAGAATTGGACTAATTATAACTGCGTACTAATGTAGAGCGATTGATAAGTGTGGTTTGTAGTGCTTATTTGTTGTGTTTGGTCCCGGTTTCTCTTGTGAAATCGCTCTTTGGAGCGGTTTTAGAGGCTACTTACGCTTCTTCTAGCTTTTGTTAGGTTCCTAGGACCATTATTGGAGATATGGAGCGATTTCGACTCGTTTCCGACACATTTGGAGCTATCGAAGAGAAGCGACGATCACTCGGTAGCCTATACTCGATCCCGAGACCTTAGGACCCATTCCCGAGCTCCTTGGACCCGATCCCGAGCATCGAGAATCGATGAGAAGCCTAACAAGAGCAAGGAGGGACCTTTGGGACCATATTAGAGGCCTACAAGACCCATCCCGGTCGGGACAACCCTCATCCCGGTCGGGATGAAGTGCTAACAAAGAAGCTCTTCTGCTGAGTCAACCGGGACGGGATGAAGTCATCCTGGACGGGATGATGAATCCATCCCGGACGGGACCATCCATTCCGACTGGGATGACCCTGCTGTAACCCGCGCTTGCTTTCTTCTTCTCCTTTGTTCTTGTAACCCTATAAATACCCCCCCTCTTGTAATCTTAGCTTATGTTCATTATTACCCACTAAACCCTAGACTACTTTAGACTAGATTAGCTTAGATTAGTGTAGATTAGTCCTTAGTTAATCGTTAATCCTAGTTTAATCCTTGTATTAAGGGAATTCTTCAAGATTCATCCAAGATTGACAACCTTGGGAGATTGTTTTGGGTTTTCTCTTTTATACAAGTTTTCCTTCTTCCATTCATCTTCTTGTTAGTAGGTATAATCTTCTTATTCTCTTTACTCTTAATCCTTGTTTAATCTTTCAAGTTTCAATCTTTGATTATTGTTCTTGTTCTTGCTAGTTTCATTATAAATGTTTTGTTGTTTGTGTTGATTTCTCTTGTTATGGTTAGGATTAGTTTCATTATGTGTGAGTAGACTTTTTGTGGGGTTAGTAGGGGGATTATGTGTTGATTATGGGTGATTAGGGTTGATTGTGGATAAAGGTTGAATCTTTGTCACTAGTCATATGTTGAGCACCCCATGTGTTTGATGAAATGCTTGTTAGAGTAGTAGTTGCAAATGCTCCTCTTCCTTGTTTTATTCTTCTCATTGGGTATTGATTTGTGGTTGAATCCTTGTGTATTGGGCAATATCTTGCATGAGTATTCGGGTTTTGTCTTAGACACGAGAGTGCGGACATTGGCTTTGACGCGAGAGCGCGGACCGACCTTAGTGACTAGGTGAAACCTACACCCTTGATTACCCAACCATCCTACTACACTTATGAACCCGACCTAACCCTACTCTCTCCTTATTTGATTCCTCCTTCTTAGCTTATTTTTAGTCATAGTTCCTTCCCTTCTTATCATTCTAGTTTAGCTTAGCCGCGAGACCTAGTCAAGTCTTTAGGTGGAACTTGGTCTAAACACTCTTTACCGTCCCCGTGGACTCGACCTGACTTACCCTTTCTACCCAGTTAGGATTAGTTGGTTATATTACTTGTTGGTGGGGATCCACGGCAAATCCCTCCCATCAAATTGGTGCCGTTGCCGGGGACGATGCTAGTTTAGACTTTGTTTTCCTATTTACTTGATTTTGTCTTCGTTTTTGTAGTTTTTTTGTTTTCTTTTGCTTCTTGTGTGTGTGAATTTTATTTCTTTCTTGTCTACTGCCCAAAAAGCACTATACTTCTCATGTTTGCTCCTAGTCTATATTTTTTGCCTAGAGGTGGTGACCACCCTCTTCCTTACGACTCAGAGCCGCATAAACGGACGGTTGCTAGTTTGAGAGGTTTCCAACCGGGTAGGAGCCTAGTTTTCGAGCAAAACGCGAGGTTTGATCTAAACTCCCCACACCTAGAAGCTACCATGAGCTACTCCTCTCCCTCTATGAATCAAGGGTATGACATGACATCTCCCTACTACTATCAAGCTTCTTGGGATAATCAAGACACTCGTGGGTATGAACTTCAAGGAAATGGAATCGGCTTCCAACAAGTAAATGCTTATCAATCATATGATCATGGTGGCTATTACTCAAGCAATCATTGTGAACCCACCATGTTTCATCATGACTCACCATATGAAAGCCAATTTCCCCAAAACCCACCATATTACCCTCCACCTCAACCACAATATGAGCCCCAAAACCCACAATACTACCAATCATATCCACCTCACTACCAACCATATGATGCCCCACCCCTTGGGCATCATCAAGGTTCACAAGTAACACTCCGAAACCCCAAGGACCGCCAAATGCCCAACTTGGAGTTAAAACAATCGATTCTTCAAATGCAACAAGAAATGACCATACAATTGCAAAAAGACCATGAAATCTTGGCCGAATTCCGAAGGGAAAGTGAGGAACGTAATGCTAGATTGAATGCTTTAACGGCTCAAACCCTCATGTTTTTAACTCGATCTTCACAAGTTGATGAGGGATGTTCATTTGGGGAAGGGGAACAACCCAATGACGAAGCCGCTAATGAATCCCCTTTGAAAAGTGAGGTTTGCTTTGAAGAACCTCAATTGTCCACCCAAGAGGAGGCGAATGAATAAATAACCCTTGTTGAAGGCAATGTTGGTGAAGAATTTGAGGAGGTTAGTGAGTTGGATGAATTGGTGGAATTTGTGAAGTTTTTGGGTGAAAATGACAAGCCCAAGTTGCCCTTGTGCGAGAATGTGGAAGAACATCAAGAGCCCTTCGCAAGTAAGCGAAGCAATGGTTTGGAAAAGATTGAAACCGCCGGTAGTAGTTTCAATTCTCTCCTCCAAGATGATGTGAGGACAAGTGTTGTTCCTGAGCTTGAAGATGGGGAACCACAACTTGAGGAAGGTATGGGGGTGTGCAACAAGGAAATGAGGACAAAGCCATTTTTTTGCCTCATGATGAAGACTTGAAGCTTGCTAGTGATTGGAGACGGTGCTCAGGGCGGAAGAGGTCGTTAGAGCTCGTAGGATGGATAGACCCCGGAGACAACATGAATGATGACGTTGGGTCTTGGGATTACTACTTCTTGCCTCCACCTTGGAGGCCGTGGAGGATAGCTTGGCTCGTTTGCTTGAGCCGTCATTATGATGTGGCTCGTGCGTTTGACTTGCTCCTCCGAGCCCTTAAAGGCTATAGTTAGGAATGAAGAGTCCACCATCCTAGGTTTGACGGAGTTCCTTAAGAACCGTCATGTTGTACATTCCCCTTTCTCTCTTCTCTTTAGTTTTTGTGTTTGTAATTGTGTTATTTATGATTTTGTTTCTAGGACTCTTTGTTTTGTGAGATTCTTGTGATTTGGTATTTTGATGAGCGATGTGAGGGAGAGAATTTGATGATATTTTGAGCTTATTTGTTAGGTGCAAAGTGAAGTTGAATATTAGAAAGGAGTGGTTGTTGATAGAGCTTGGATTTTGAGCAAGGAAGTCGGGTTTGTATTGGTAGCCTTGTGGGTGAAACTTTCGAGGAAATGAAGAGTTAGAAGACTCTTCCCGACCGAGAAGAAGGCATCCCGACCAGGAAGGATGAACCATCCCGACCGGGAAGGAGCCATCCCGATCGGGATGAGTGTACCAAAAATCGAGTTTTCTGGAGTGTGATCCCGACCGGGAAGGGAGCCTCCCGACCGGGATGGGTGTGTCATCCCGACCGGGACCATCCATCCCGACCGGGACCATCCATCCCGACCGGGATGGTCCCCTGCTCCTCCTCTTTGCCTCTTCTTCGACGTTTGATCCCACCCAACCACTTTATACCCCCTCCCAACCTCCCTGCTCTCCCTTGTCTCTATTATCCCACCCTTACACTTCATTTATGAACGTTTGCACCAAGTTTCACATCAAATACCACCTCCTTATACCATTGCAAGCTTAATACTTCAACCATGCAGGCTTATCAAGAATGAAGAGGAATAGCAATGACAAAGACAAGCAAATGTGCCAATATTGACTATTGAGACGATGGAGTTAGTGAGTTGCTAACCGATTGGTAAGGCGACTCTCATTTCTTTTCCGTCTTTTATTGCTTGTTTCCCTTTGCATGTTCCCCTTCCCCTTATCATTTGTGTCATGGTGGCCCTCGGGGCCTTGGTAGTCATTGCTCCCGACTCTCGATGACGTGACTACATCGGGAGTCATTTCAAAATCCAAATTTACAAGTATTTTCACTTTTTCTTTGAGTTTCTCTTTCTTTTGATAGAATTTAGGCGGACTCGGGCGGAATCTGGGCTAGGTTACTTGATTACACCTAGTCCTCCCCTCCCATTTCCTTTTATTTCTTTTCTTTTTATTTCTCCCCCCATCCATATCTTCTCTCGTCTCGGCCCATGGTGACTTGACTACACCCCGGCCGGACACTTTCTACCTTTTCTCCGCTTTTCTTTTTTATTTTTAGTTTTATTTCCGTAGTTCCTTTTCTTTTTGGTGTCTCCACACACTACCGATCGAGCATGAGGACATTGCTCGGTTTAAGTGTGGGGAAGCAATATTCTAGTATAGTTTAGTTTTATTTTCGTAGTTTTTTCCAAAAATCTAAAAAAACCATAAAAATTTGAAAATTTTCACAAAAATCAAAAAGATTTTTCCTTTGTGTCTTTTCCTTTTGTGTCGTTGTGTCGTATTTTTGTTGTGTTGTGCGTGTTTTGCCTCCCCTTCTCCTTGTAGGTCGCTTAATCACCGTTAACTTTGGAGGGCTTTCAAGACATCCGGTAACATATTTTTATCCCTTTTTCCTCTTTATCTCTTGTGGGGTTTGGAGGAGAATTTGTGATGATGTGTGCTCGGGTGGAGCTTTGTAGAGTTTGAGGTTGATTTGGTGGCTTGTTTGGAAGTTCGGGGTGGTGTTTGTTCTCTTTGTGTGTTTGTTTCGTTTTGTTTTGTCATCTTTGTCTCATTTTCTTTCGTTTTTGTCGTGTCTTTGTTTTGTGATGTGTTGTTTTGTGATGTGTAGTTGTGTCTTGTGTAATAAAAGGTTTTCGAAAACCCGGTTTTGAGGCTAGTGCGCAAGTGTTTACTTTCCCTTTCTTGTAGTACGAATCGAGTCTTGGACTTTAGTCTAGTAGAATGACCCTAAATCAATGATTTCGTTGGTTTCTTACCTTGAGTCCACCTAGCTTACTAGGGATTTACTACGGGAGTTGCATTTTGACCATTTTGACCACCCACGGTGTGAAAAGGCCTTGGTTGCCGAGTCCCGTCTCTTAGGTGACCATGTTTGAAATTGTTTGATTAGTCCAAGTTTCTCCCCTTTTTGTGGGTTTGAAGGGAAAGCGCGCTCCCGACAATCCCATTTCCCTACCTCATACACATTTCCACAAATAAGTTGCAAATTTCATAAGTCGTTACTTGGTTGCAAGAAACGCCTACAAAGGCAAGCCAAGGAAGGAAATAAAATGAAAGAAAATGAAAGAAAAAGAAAGAAAAGAAAGAAGAAAAAGAAAAGGCACAACAAAAAAAACAAAATACAAAAGAAGAAAAAGAAGTGGCATAGCAACTCAAAAGCCAAATGCAAAGGAAAAGAATGCCAAAAGAAAACCATCTCACAAAAAGAACCATCACCCTCAAAAATAAGCCTTTTTCCAACTATTATCGCGAAGAGCCTACCAAAAGACCGAGTCCCTAGGAAGGATGATAGCGGTAATGGTCGGTCTTCCCTCATTTTGCAACCTTGACCACCTTTTTACTTGGACTAGTTGGGCGATTTTGGACATGGGACGACCCTCTTGGCTTAACGTTAAAGGGGGCGGAGCTTCACTTACCTACAGTGTCGACTAACTCCGTGGTTCATCCTTTTTCCATCCCGCCTATCGTCCCGTAGTACGTTCTTAGAAGGTTAGGAGGAACCTAGGTAAGTTACCAACGTTTTTATTGCTTTGTCGTCATACTATTAGGGTTTGGTCCATTTCGGTTTGTGTTATTAGCTTGGGAACGTTGTCACTTGCCTTGAGTCCTTAACCGGTGTCTATTTCACCGCTTTGTTGAGGGAAGCGGTATTTGTTTTGTCTTGGATGCAACCGTTTGGTGTTTGTTTGTGTGTGTGTGTGTTTTCGTGTCCAGTTGCATCCACAGTTTTGTCGCAAGACCCCACTTGCCTTGCGGATAGCACTTGTCCTCTAAGTGTTATCGCGTGAGTTGAAAGGGCGTAGGGTGCGCTAATACCCGCTCGGCTAGTATTTTAGTTTTTATTAGTTTAGTAGTTAGTTCGTGCTTACTCGAGGGCGAGTAAGGGTTAAGTGCGGGGGAGTTGATAAGTGTGGTTTGTAGTGCTTATTTGTTGTGTTTGGTCCCGGTTTCTCTTGTGGAATCGCTCTTCAGAGCGGTTTTAGAGGCTACTTACGCTTCTTCTAGCTTTTGTTAGGTTCCTAGGACCATTATTGGAGATATGGAGCGATTTTGACTCGTTTCCGACACATTTGGAGCCATCGAAGAGAAGCGACGATCACTCGGTAGCCTATACTCGATCCCGAGACCTTAGGACCCATTCCCGAGCCCCTTGTACCCGATCCCGAGCACCGAGAATCGATGAGAAGCCTAACAAGAGCAAGGAAGGACCTTTGGGACCATATTAGAGGCCTACAAGACCCATCCCGGTCGGGACAACCCTAATCCCGGTCGGGATGAAGTGCAAACAAAGAAGCTCTTCTGCTGAGTCTACCGGGACGGGATGAAGTCATCCCGGACGGGATGATGAAGCTATCCAGGACGGGACCATCCATCCCGACCGGGATGACCCTGCTGTAACCCGCGCTTGCTTTCTTCTTCTCCTTTGTTCTTGTAACCCTATAAATACCCCCCCTCTTGTAATCTTAGCTTATGTTCATTATTACCCACTAAACCCTAGACTACTTTAGACTAGATTAGCTTAGATTAGTGTAGATTAGTCCTTAGTTAATCGTTAATCCTAGTTTAATCCTTGTATTAAGGGAATTCTTCAAGATTCATCATCCAAGATTGACAACCTTGGGAGATTGTTTTGGGTTTTCTCTTTTATACAAGTTTTCCTTCTTCCATTCATCTTCTTGTTAGTAGGTATAATCTTCTTATTCTCTTTACTCTTAATCCTTGTTTAATCTTTCAAGTTTCAATCTTTGATTATTGTTCTTGTTCTTGCTAGTTTCATTATGAATGTTTTGTTGTTTGTGTTGATTTCTCTTGTTATGGTTAGGATTAGTTTCATTATGTGTGAGTAGACTTTTTTGTGGGGTTAGTAGGGGGATTATGTGTTGATTATGGGTGATTAGGGTTGATTGTGGGTAAAGGTTTAATCTTTGTCACTAGTCATATGTTGAGCACCCCATGTGTTTGATGAAATGCTTGTTAGAGTAGTAGTTGCAAATGCTCCTCTTGCTTGTTTTATTCTTCTCATTGGGTAATTGATTTGTGGTTGAATTCTTGTGTATTGGGTAATATCTTGCATGAGTATTCAGGTTTTGTCTTAGACACGAGAGTGCGGACATTGGCTTTGACGCGAGAGCGCGGACCAACCTTAGTGACTAGGTGAAACCTACACCCTCGATTACCCAACCATCCTACTACACTTATGAACCTGACCTAACCCTACTCTCTCCTTATCTAACATACGAAGTACATTTAATATTACTCTGTAGTCTGTACTACCTATACGTAGTTCGTTATATGATTTTTTTTACGGAGTTAGAATAATTAAATAATTGGTTTTGACTCATAACTCAACTCATAAAGTAATGCAATTTATAGCAAATCAAACGTTGTACGTACTTATGTAGTTATGTAACATATCGAAAATTTTCTTACATTATAGTGAGACCTCTCACATGAGAATTTGTGTAACAATAGTTAGACTCATGAATTGTGTAACAAAGAGTAAAATTTAAGATTAACTTTCTTAAATTTTGGTTAACCTTTTATTTTCATAAACTTGTACTTTGTATTTTCTTAATTCAAATCTTTGTGACATACTTCGTATCATTTTATGATAAAACTTCATGATGACATACATGTCATTTTTTACTTACGTATTACAATAAAATACAAATGTTAACCCGTGCAGAAATCACATGAATTGCATTTTAATTTGTTATAACGAAAAAACTTCAAAATGTTGATTATAATCTTACGGAATTTGTAGGAATTTCTTTTACTATATCAATTGATTTTTTGGTTTTTGTTTTATAAATGATGACCAATTCGACAATATATTGTAACCATGATAATTTGTATAGTTATAGATGTTAATTTTAATGGATGGTTTCATTTTAATGTAATAAGCGGTTATTTTAATTTATTATTGTTGTACATTAGATAACTTCTCCTCAAATTAATATTTTACTCCCTAAAAAATTGTGGTGCTGACACATCATCATTTTTTGGTGAGGATGAATATGAGAGCTTTATTTGACATTACTTTAATAAAATAGGGATTTTTAGTCATAGTTCCTTCCCTTCTTATCATTCTAGTTTAGCTTAGCCGCGAGACCTAGTCAAGTCTTTAGGTGGAACTTGGTCTAAACACTCTTTACCGTCCCCGTGGACTCGACCCGACTTACCCTTTCTACCCAGTTAGGATTAGTTGGTTATATTACTTGTTGGTGGGAATCCACGGCAAATCCCTCCCATCAGCGATAATAAATTAATTAATTACAGAATAAATATGTGGGGTTTTTGAATGATTATCTAATAATTAAAACTAATAAAGATGAAAACTTTAATAAATCAAATGATTAAAAGGCCTCGGATCAAGTACAAATCCATAACTTAATCACAATTGATCATTGAAATCCAGTTCAAATTATTATTCTCGACTACTTTATCGTGAATTGTAGATTCTAATCCTCCTTACGAATAACTAATTAAAACGTATCTCGTTCTTAATTAGAACTAACTATTAAACAACCTAAACAATCCAGTTCTAGATTTAATTTAACAGCAGCATTAATAGATAGAGAATTCAAAAAAGAGATAAATAAACGCATACAATCCAGTTGTGATATAAATTTATGATAATTGCTCCTAAGTTTTAATATTAATGAATCTCGTTCAATAATTAAGTCTTAGATGTTATTCAGGTCAAGTTAATCAACAAATCATGTTCAATTAACAAAACTAACAATAGAACGATGCAAAAGATAACTAGTTGATCACTCTAGAAATCAATAACAACATTCATGTAATTAAACTGAGCAATTAATCAATAATTAAGAATAAAGATTAGAACTTTCAAACTTACAACCGATAATTAAGCGCTTCAATGTCTTGAACCGAGATGAGAAATTAGTTACACATGGTCTTCTAATCTAACGTTAAACTAAAGGATAAATAATGAATAATCGAAACTAATAATAATCTCTACTAATAGTTATAGTAGCCTAATACTAGTAATAATAAAGTAAGTTTTCTAATTAAAATCAAAGTCTTCAAACTTATCATAGTAATACGGAATAAGGGCAAACAAGCCTCCTCGAAAATCGGCATGGCGCGCGACTTGTATGAGTTTGGTGCGACTCGCACGTGCATGCGACTTGCATGGATCCCGCGCGACTCGCACGGTTGACTGGTGCTATTTCGCATCTTCCTTCGTTTCTCTCGTTCCGTGTCTTCAAGTGGGCTTTCTTTTCCTTCATGTTTCATTTGCTCTTGGCCCAAATCGACGGTCCAATGATTACTCAGAATAACTTATATTACATTCATATCAAATTGACACAAATGCGATACAAGACAACCGATATAGCTCAACAAAATATACCAAAACCTTCGTAATAAATACGACAAAAAATGGCCCATCAGTTTACTACTAATGACGCTAAGGAGGAGATTTCGTACTAGGAACAAGCAGTGTATTGATTCGTCCCTGGTGTGAACCCACCATGGGAAGTGTTGGATGGGTTTATCAGGCGAATATGGAAGCAACACAACGTCGAGAAGGTATCATTTATGTCGAATGATGTTTTTCTGGTTCGTTTTAAGGAACTTCGAGGTAAGGAAGAGGTCCTCAAATCTGGTTATCATATGTTTGATAAAAAAACCTCTCATAATGAAACCTTGGGTTGCTGGGGTAGATCTCTTGAAGAAGGACATAAAGATTGTCACTGCATGGGTACGTATCCATGCCCCTTAAGGTTTTGGGGTAAATGTTTGCCTACAATAGGGGCTTTGGTTGGGAAGTATATCAAGGTTGATCAAGCCACTGCTGACAAAACAAGGCTTGGCCGGCTATGCTAGAATTATGGTGGAGATTAAAGTGGGTTCTAAATTCCCGGACCAAATAAAACTTCTGGATGAAGAAGGGCATAAGATAGCGCTCAAAGTTAAGTATGAGTGGAAGCCAACTCTCTGCGCTAAGTGTAAGGGATTGGGGCATGAAACTGCTCTCTGTAGGAAGACTGTTCCAAAACCTGGAGGGGACGTTCCTTCCCAAAAACTATGGAAACCAGTACAAAAATGACCTGCACATGTGGTCATCAAGGAGGCTGAGAACCCTCCTCTTATCATACTTGGATCAGAGAGGGAGTCCAGCGAGATTGTTCAGTGAAGTACTTCAAGATGGGGGTACAAATGAATGTGGAGGGCCTTGGTTCTGAAGGTGGAAACAGTAACCCTCTTCATCCTCCTGATGCATAGATTTGGTTTCTGGAACGTTCGTGGTCTTAATAATGTAAATAAACAGAAAGTAGTGAAAGAGTTTATGAATAAACATGAGGTTGGTCTCTTTGGCCTTTTAGAAACCAAAATAAAGAGTAATAACGTTGTTGGCATTACTCATACTCTGAATGGGTGGAGTGTTTTTACTAAAACTAACTGCCATCGTGGGGGTAGGGTTTAGATGCTATGGAAGCCTAGTATGATTGAGGTTCAGGTGCTCTTTATGGATGCACAATGTATACATGCCCTTGTTACCTTGAAACCTTCTCTGAAGAAGTTTTATTTAACCATGATATATGCTTTTAATGAAGGAGTTGATAGAAGAAGCTTGTGGGCTAAACTTAGGGACTGTGCAGATTGTATTTCGTTACCTTGGGGAGTAGTTGGTGATTTCAACACTTTTATTTCTAAGGAAGAGAGATTAGGTGGTCAGACAAAAGAGGATGATATGGAGTTGTTTGTTGCTTGCCTAGATGCTTGTTCCTTATCTTATATCCCTGCTACAGGCGCTTTCTTTACATGGACAAATAAGTAAGATGTTGGTAGTAGGAAGTACAGTAGATTGGATAGATTTCTTGGCAATAAAGAGTGGCATAAAGAGTTTCCTGAGTTGGTTGCACACTTCCATCATGAAGGAACGTTTGATCATAAACCGTGTGTGATTAAGTCTAGGAAATGGGAAGGTCAGCAGCAGAAAAGTTTTAAGTATTTCAACATGTGGAGTGGTGCTTCATCGTTTAAAGGGAAGATCAGTCAGCACTGGAGTACTGAAGTGCAAGGGGTTAGAATGTTCTCCCTGGTGACGAAATTGAAATCCCTAAAACTAATCCTGAAAAGTCTAAACAAGGAATGCTATGATGACATTGAACTGCGGGCTGACAAGGCTGCTTTTGAACTGGAACAGTTGCAGAAGGAGTTATCTATTAGGCCAACTGATAGTGAGCTCATTAGTGTTGAGGTTCAGTTGAATCACATAGTTAGTATGCTTCAAAAAGGTACAAGGACAGTTTCCTTAGACAAAAGGCTAAAATGCATTGGGTGAAGGAGGGGGACTTTAATACTGTGTATTTCCATACCTGTCTTAGACAAAGGTACAGCAGAATTAGAGTTCATGAGATCTGCAATGTTGAAGGCCAGCTGGTCACCTCTACTAAGGGCATACAGGGGGCTTTTCTGTTCTACTACCAACAGCTTCTGGGCAGTTCTAAATCAACTACTCCAGTTAGAAGGTCCATAATTGACACTGGCATTACCTGCAATCAGGAGCATTGGACTATTCTTATGAAACTTGTCTCGAATGAGGAGATTAAGCAAGTAATATTCTCGATCCTTCAGGACAAATCGCCTGGACTAGATGGATATACGAGTGGGTTTTTCAAAGATGCTTGGGAAATTTTGGGGGAGGATGTGTGTTTGGCTGTCCAGGACTTCTTCCTTACTGGTAAGCTACTCCAACAGCTGAATGCTACAACTCTTTCCTTAATACCTAAGAATGACAGGCCTGTGTCAGTAACACATTTTAGGCCTATAGCCTGCTGCAATACAGTTTATAAGGTCATCTCCAAGCTATATGTAATAGACTCATTGAGGTATTGCCAGACTTGGTGAAGGATATCAAGGGGCCTTTGTTAAGGGGCGATCTATTATTGAAAATATACTCATATGCCATGACTTGGTAAAGCTTTATGATAGACCTAGTGTATCAGCTAGGTGTTTGTTTAAAATTGACCTACAGAAAGCTTACGACTCTGTGGAGTGGGAGTTCATATATCAAACACTGCAGGCCTTGAAGTTCCCTCCTTTCTTCATCCAGCAAATCATGGCTTGCATCACTTCTCCCACATTTACTCTATCTATGAATGGTAGTCAGTTTGGGTATTTCAAGGGGAAGAGAGGGTTGAGACAAGGAGACCCCATTTCTCCTTTACTCTTCACTTTATGCATGAATATCTTACTAGAACTTTGAAGTATGCAACCAGTAACAACAGTTTTCAGTACCACCCAATGTGCAAGAAGTTAAAGTTAACCCATCTTATGTTTGCTGACGACTTGTTGATGTTTTTTAAGGGTAACATTCAGTCCATTATTCTCCTCATGAAGGCTTTTACTACCTTTTCTGAGGCCACGGGACTACAGAAGAATTCAGGAAAGTTGGAGGTATTCTTCAATGGCATGTCAGATGAGCTCAGGAAAGATGTCAATTCAGTCACAGGCTTCACTGAGGGCACTATGCCTTTTAGGTACTTGAGGGTGCCTATTAAGGTTGGCAGATTGTCTAAGAAAAACTACAGCTTGCTCACAGAAAGGATAGTGGCTAGAGTGAGAAGCATAGGATTGCGGAAGTTATCATATGCAGGTAGAATTACCCTTATCAATGCTATCTTGAACACCTTGCATTGTTACTGGGTTTCTATATTCATTCTCCCTGTTAGTGTGATCAAAAGAATTGGAGCAATTTGTAGGAACTATCTATGGGGCAGGAAATACTGAGTACCAAAGGACTCCTACTGTGGCGTGGGACAAAATAACTGTCCCAAAGAATGAAGAAGGGTTGAACATAAAGGATGCTGGAATTTGGAATCAGGCTGCGGTGGCTAAGTTGGTGTACTGGGTTTATACCCAGCCTGATAAATTGTGGATTAGATGGGGCAATCAAGTCTATCTCAAAGGGAGGGATCGGTCCAATTATAGTCCGCAAGCAGAAGACAACTGGTCATGGAAGCACATATGTAAGGTGAAGGAAAAATTCAAGGTTGGATATATGAGTAACAGTTGGTGTGGGTCCTCTGCTAGTTACACAATCAGGGAAGTATATGACTGTTAAGACCAAAGCTCCCTCTTCGTGACTGGAATTTGGTGGTTTGAACAATTGGAACATACCCAAGCACTCAGTTATAGCGTGGCTGGCCAGGATGGATGGGTTAAATGTCAAGACTAAACTGCAGAAGATTGGTTGTTGTACTGAAGACTGGTGTTGCATCTGCAACAGCTTTTCAGAAACCAACAAGCACCTCTTTTTCAGCTGCCCTTACAACAATAAAATGATACAACAGATCGAGACTTGGTTTGGTACTGTTCCAGACATGGATACACTTCTACTCTCCCCTAGAAGCAACCCAAATTGGAAGATGAATGTTATGGTATTAGTGACCTGTTATTATCACATTTGGATGCAACGGAATAAGGCTAGAATAGATGACGTACTTGTAAGACCTGAGATCCTCTTTGAGAATATAAGAAGGGAAATCAGGAGTATGAGTTTGTCCATGGCCCCTGGGCTAACTTTTAATTGGCAATAGGTGCTGAATCGTAGACACCAACTGTCTGCTACCATTGTAACTATTTTTTGATATATAATCTCACACTTTACCAAAAAAAACTATACTAATCAGCTGAGTATAAGGATGATTACAACAAGTTTTACGATGCTTTCTTCCGAGAGCGTCAAGCTCGGTAGCCATAAAGACAAACGGAGTAGAGCGAAATTCGCTTAATTGATTCGTTACCATTCTACCAAGAGACGAATCTTATATGATGAAAGTGAGGAGAATGATTATGTCTGGGTCTCCAAGATCAAGAGATGGATCTCCAAGAAGTGTGTCAAGATCAAGATATGGTGAACCCGCTAACCAATTAACATTATGATGATGAATATGGGTTTTTGGAACGTTAGGGGGATGAATAGGGTAAAGAAGAAAAAGGAAATTAATAAGTTTTTGGTGATTAATAAAGTTGGGTTTTGTGGTCTTCTAGAGACTAAAGTTAAGGCGACATCACAAAATAAAATGACCACTTCGATGTTTCACAACTGGAGTGTGACGACTAATAATAATGTATATCTAGGAAGGAGAATTTGAGTGGTTTAGGATCATATCCAATGTGATGTTCAGCCTATCCTTTATAATCCACATTTGGTACACTATAGGGTAACTGACTGGAATACTCATTGCAGCTGGTATGTGTAACAGTTTATGCTTTTAGTAAAGCTCAGCAACGGGAGCCACTTTGGAGTACTTTGGACCAACTGAGGCTCTCTATTCAGGGTCCTTGGGTGGTTAATGGGGACTTTAATTGTGTGCTAACACCTGAAGAACGATTAGGGGGCAACTTTTCAGTGTTAGATGCTAAAGACTTCCAGGATTGTATTGATAAATGTGAAATTGTGGATTGTCCAGCTATTGGAGCATTCTACACGTGGACTAATAAGCAACAACCGGCAGATCAAATTTTCAGCAGGATTGACAGGTGTCTTGTTAATCAGGAATGGTTGCAACAATTCCCTAGGATGAGAGCGAACTTTATGCCTGAGGGTCTTTTTGACCATAATCCTTGCTTGATCTCTCAAGGTGCTGAAGAGAGGGGATCCAAGAGGAGTTTCAAATACTATAACATGTGGATTAAGGCTCCTCAATTTGAGGAAATTGTGAAAAATGGTTGGCAAGATGATGTTCATGGGACTCCTTGTTTTAGTCTGGTCAAGAAACTGCAACGTCTCAAGTAACCATTGAAGGGACTGAATCATCAGCACTTCACTAATATTGAAAGAAGTGCTAGCATTGCACAACTAAAACTGTTTCAGGCACAAAAGGAACTGGCACGTGACCCTTATTGTGATCAACTTAGGCAACAAGAGCAGCAGTCGCACAAGGTGTATCAACATCTTAGCGAAGCCTGTCATGAGTTCCTGCAACAGAAATAAAAGACTCAATGGGTGCAGCAGGGAGATGAGAACTCTGCCTATTTTCATAGTGCGCTAAAAGCGAGAAGATCCAGGAACACAGTCCATCAAATTATGGATCAAAAGGGGACATCTTTTTCTGATGCTGCAAGGATCCAGACATGCTTCCTGCAGTATTATAAGGAGCTACTAGGAGGAAGGACTGCAACAAAGAAGGTGAATCAAATGATTATGGATCAAGGATCTAAATGTAATCCGAGGCATTGGCAACAACGACTCCAACCTGTCACTCCAGGGGAGATTAGAGAGGTGGTTCATAGCATTTCTAATGATAAGGCGCCGGGTCCAGATGGCTATTCTAGCAATTTTTTTAAGGATACTTGGCACATTTTTGGAACGGAGTTTAGCAATGTTGTCCAGGATTTCTTAAGCTCAGGAATGCTCCTCAAACAGCTTAATACATCTGTAACACTTATTCCTAGGTGGATAGACCTACAATAGTGCTGCAATTTAGACCAATTGCATGTTGCAATAATGTGGTCTATAAGTGCATATCCAAACTCCTATGTAAAAGATTAAGCAATGTTCTGCCTGATATTATTGGGACAGTGCAGGGAGGTTTCATTAAGGGTCATGGCGTAATTGAAAATATTTTGATTTGTCAAGACTTGGTAGGACTCTACAACAAAAAGGCAGTCTCCACCAGATGCCTATTTAAGCTCGATATGCAGAAAGACTACGGTATAATTGAGTGGGAATTTTTGGATCAAATGCTCTCGAAGTTGAATTTCCCTCCCCACTTCCAGAGGCTCATTATGCAATGCGTGAGTACTGCCACTTAGACTCTCAACCTCAATGGAGAATCTTTTGGTTTTTCCAAGGAAAAAGAGGACTTAGACAAGGAGATCCGCTATCTCCCCTCTTGTTTACACTACTACAAAACATCAAATAGACATGGGTCATTTTCAATAATAGACATGGGTTTCGCGACCCATGTTAAGTTGAGTGACATCTATTGTCAAATACTTAGACTGCGACCTATGTCTATCTAAAACATAGACATAGCTTTTTCTAAACTCATGTTTATTGTTATATTAGACATGGGTTTCAGAATGAACCCATGTCTATAACAAAAAATAGACATGGGTTTTTACTACGCCCTATGTCTATCTATAAATATAGACATGAGTTATTTGTTTGCCCTATGTTTATTGTCACAGTATAGACATGGGCTATTTTGTACGCCCTATGTCTATTGAACTGCTAAATTACAAAAAAAAAACGAAATAGGCGCGCCACTCTCACCTAAATGGTAGCTAAATTTTATTAATAACAAAACAATTAATTACAGTCACAATACGTTATCTCTCTTCCTTCCACACGAGATACGTAACTCCAAAATCTAAATTACATACATACTACTCCCTCCGTTTACTATCTTTGGCCCCATTTCATTAAAATACTCCTCACAAATAATGATCAAATGGGGCAAAAAATTATGAACGGAGGGACTACAATCTTCATTACATTTGTAGTTCCTTCCTTTATGCATTTCTTACGGCCGCTTCAAAATACATAGCCGACGTGTATCATACCATACATGTACATAGGTAATACCAGCAATTAAAATACTTGAAAGAGACACAACAAGAAAAATAAATTTAACAGAATAATTTATATGATACAAAAAATCAAGTACCGACAAAGAACATATGTGAATCAAATTTATATGATACATAAGATATGTGGATTAATACTTACGACATCAACTCATGAAAGAACATATGTGAATCAAATTTATGTGGATCAAACACGAAAATTATAACATAATCTGTGATGAGTAGATATAATGTGATAGAGAGTACTTGGAAAGAAACATAATTTGCACATCCAAACCTACTTGTAGACACCCACATTTTGACCGCCAGGTGTCTATAGTAGTTCCCGCCAAACACCCGATGATGATCGGACGCAAACATGCTTTGATGGACTCGGATATTGGCTCGTAATCATGGACATTTGGTTTAGGCTTATTACGGAGTACAAATCTTACAAAACCAACCTCAAATCTAGGCCCAGTGGGTCGTTTCGAGTCAAATGAGACTAATTTGGGTCGATTCCGACACCAGGGGTAAAACCGTCTTTTAGCGACCGAGTCAAAACCCGGTCAAAAATATTCTCGAGACACACGAGTCAACCGTGACACCTCACGTGGCTGATTCGGTCTCAACTACTACAAAAAATCAGCTTCGAAAATATTAAACAAATCCATTCGAGGATAGAATTTGATCTCAAGTGGAATTCTATCCGAAGACTAAGGCAATTACCGACCGAGTGTCAAACACTCAGCCAAAACACAGCCAAAACAGCCGAGATACTCGGCTTCTTCACCAAGAAACGAGACTCTCGCTCCCCTTCGAACTCTTACATTTCCTATCTAATCGGTATTTCTTGTTGTCTAAGCAAGATACCTCTCCTAAACCTCTTCGCCTATAAATAGGACCCTCTGTTCAACACAATTCATTCAGAAACTATCCATCAATAGGCGATCAATTATTCCCATACATGAAATATACATCTATCATTCATACATCCTCGACATCTAGCAAAAAAATAATCTCGACATACATCCAAAGAAGCACCGAAATACAGTCAAAATACCGACGAAACCCGACCCACCATCCGGCCGAATCCGTCACCTCACACATAAAAAACGCACCATCCTAAACTCATCCACATCATCTCGACACTCCCGTGCCTAAGCCACCGTCCGACGAGCTCTATACCGAGAAAGCAAAGCATGTAGGTTGAGGGTGTAAATCAAACCCGACTCTTTCCCTTTTCTCTTCCTTCTCCACGTTTTGTCTTCTTTCTTTTCGTTGCGTCGTCGGTCGTTTCGTATTTTTAATATGGGTCGTTCGTCACATATTTTTTATTATTTCTAATAATCGGTACTTCAAAAAACTATTTCTTTTTCTGTAACGTTCTTAAAATACAATATTGATTTTCTAATCAAATATTGTAACCAAATTCGACGATTTTACGCGGAGAGAATTAACATCTTTTTTTCTCTTTTCGTTCAAATTTCTTTTTTTCTTCTTTTCGTTCAAAGCAAACTTTTCTTTTTTCAAAACCTTTTCTAAAAACCTTCCGACTATTTAATATCGATTTCATAATCGAATATCGAAAACATAAATCGAGTATAAATTAATCCATATTTGTACGCGACTTATCAAAATTATCAATTTTCGAAAACCGAATCCGAGACAGTCACCCGCGCGAGTCGCGCGGACTGCTGTAAACCGCGACCTATTTTCTCGTCTTTTCCGATTTTTTCAGCATCGTTTTCTAACATAAAACAGCGGTTTTCTCGGTATATTTTCAGATTTCGACAAGTATTTTTCGCGCGTCATAAAATCTTTTCCAAAATCATGCATATTATCATATTTACATCTTTATTCGATTTATTCAACCGTTACTAACTCGTTTGCTCCTTGTTTGTAGCGATTTATATTTAACGTTTGTTTTATTAGACTAAAACGAACTTCACATGCTAAAATAACTTTGACATTATTAGTTTAATATGCATTAAACGACTTAGCAACCCATTTATTTTTCTCTCACATGTCTAGGGAAAATAATCTTTGCATATCATTCAACCGTCGAACTAACGCGTGCACCAAAAACGAACGATATCTTAGTAAAGGCCGCTAAGTGCGGGCGGGGTTGGGTGTTCTTAGTGAACTTCTCAACACGTACCCTCACCCCTTACTCAGAACCATGGTTTCCGGATGTCCGAATCCATTGGCAACGAGAGTCATTCAATACACGGTATCCGATAATGTCGGTATCGGTATCGTAATGCAAAGGGACGAGCCCAATAAACTCTCACATCGGAAATGGGCCGTATTTTGTATACGGCCCACTACGACATAGAGTGGGCTCGAATGGTTCCGAATAACCACAAAATTCGGTGGCGACTCCTACTTCGATTTAAAATTCAATTCGACCCATCTCATATGGAGATTCATTCGCCTCCCCAAAACCGCGTGTGGCCGCGTCGGGGTGGACCTATGTCATGTCCACACTATTGTATCTGATTCACAACTACGATGACGATATTCAAATTCACTGGCTTTTTCTCCATTCAGAACAACACTTTCAGATGGCTCTACACCATAAATCTAATCAAAATGAAAAAAAAAAAAAATCGAAACAATCTTGGATGAGCATACAATTTTTATTTATTAATAGTGCTTGATAAATTTTCCCTTCACTAGGCGCTCCTCTTCTACCTTTCTCATTTGTTAAGAGATCCAATACCTTAAATCCAAAAAAGCCCTCTGGCTTGATGAATTTTAGAAGCTGACAAATTGTGAACATGCTTTTGAAGTCTGATAAAAAAAAATGTCAAAACTGTCCTAGAATAGTACCAGCTGTGATTCAGAGGCTAGGAAAGTGTATAAATAGTTAAACCCAGCATTCCAGCCCACGGAAGTAAAACAAGGAAAACGAAAAATTTCACGGGACTGGGGGAACGGTGAGCCTGGAAGGTTTAGTCTAGTTGAATTGTAAAATGGTTCTTTGTTGAATGTGAGCAGATACAGTTCAGCTCATAATTCCAGCTATAAATGATTAAAACTAAAGGCAACATAAAAATGCCACCTGATTCAATATTGTGCAAACTGACGTATTAGCTCCTGCATTCTTTTTGTAGCGGCACCTTCCCTACTTGCTGCATTCTGCTATTTTTTACCGTTAGTCACATCTGTTTCTTTGTCTTTATCTTTCTCCTTAGATGCAGAACCTCCTTTAGAAGCAGTTGCTTGAATTTTACTGCTGTTGACGTAGAATTGATCAATCTCAATAACTATTTGCTCTATCTGTGAACAAAATGGCAGCATTGCACTTCTGAAAGCCAACACCAAGACATTCATCCCATATGGGCAAAACCCGATCACTAATAGTCAGTATTCCAAAATTCGAATGTGCCTTACGAGGGTGCGTGTCAAACACAAATATTTTCCTTTTGGCACAAAATGAAGTGTTAGAAGGGTCGTGTTACCGAGACACACATAGCAAAAGGAATATAGATGATACTCAAAATCACCCGCGCAAGCCATTTCCTAGTCCCATACTTCAATCCTTTCCCGAGCTAGCTAAAATCGAATTGCGGATTTCAAGTATAACAAAAGGATCACACGAAATCAATGATTTCAAACAGTCGGCGAAAAAAGAGCAGTATATACACAATTTAGCGATTCAACTAAACAAAATACTGAAGAAACTAAATTATTTTCAAAACAAGGAATCGAAATAAGAACAAATGGAGGCAATCAACTGAGAGAACAGGCAGAAGCTCGACGAAGAGCCCACATTTTTGCGACTGGAAATTGTATGAAGAAATCGGCGAGATTCAAGGTTTCAGAGAAAACGATAAATCCTAACAAACTGAAATTGAAATGGGGGACACTGAGTGGAGAAGACAAACCAGACGGGTCGCCGGCAAGTGGTCACCGAGCGACAGAATTGAAGTTGAAAAACCAGGCGAGCGTTTTGGGTGAAGCTTTACTACAAAACAGTAAATCAGTAACCAATGAGTATGAGCTATTCCAGCATGAATAGAAAATGACTCCTCCAAATCCAATTCAGTTGCTACAACTTCTGCAACCAGATTCAGCATTCGTTACATATAGTTAGTCTTACTTTAACTTACACCCTTTGCTTATAACATTCCTTCCTACAAGATCTTTTATACTTTCATTCGAAACTTGTAAATCATTCTCATTCAACTAATAACAGCTTTGCGATGCTTAAAAGGGTCCATAATATTCAGCATAACAAACGAGTTCAAAATGGAGCTGTTAATGCAATCTGATGCTAAAAAAAATTCAGTAGAATAACTCAGGAATAAAAGTTAGATTCGAATATCGATTTGATAAATCTTCAAACTGCAATCAAGCTAACATAACAAACGAATTGAACACAAATCATCCAACATCAATGGAAGATTTGATAAATCTTCAAGCAATCAAGCTAACATAACAAACGGGTTCAAAAATGGAGCTGCTAATGCAATTCGATGCTATTACAAACGCCAATTTAAAGAATCGTAACCAATAAATTCAACTTCAGTAAAATGTAACTCAGCAAGTAAAACTCGGAATGAAACATGAATTCGAGAAATCATTGAAAAATAGCTGCTGATGCAACTTTAAATACCAATTCTAAGAATCATACTAAAAATTCCGCAGGAAAAAAAAATCTCAAACTCGGTAGAATTTAACTCAATAATAAAACTCAGAATCAAATATCGATTTGATAAATCTTTTCAAAACATATCGATTTAACTGCAATCTGATGCTAATATTAATACAAGTTTAAAACGTTGGAATCATAACAAACGAATTCAAAAACTTCAGTAAAATCAAAGTTTTCTTCACTCAAATTCAAATATCAGTTCGATAATCTACAAAATCATAGCTGCTACTGCAATCTAATACTATTTTAAGCACCATTTTAAAGCGTCATAATCAATTAATCATAATACACAAATCAAATTAAACCATCCAAATTTCAGCAGAGAAAGAGGAGAAACTGACAGCAGAGAAACAACGGGAGAGAAACGAAAGACGAAAAACGAGGCGAGAAATGAAGGAAGAGGAATTGATGTTGAGAGGAAAGAGAACAAGCAGGCGAGCGTCGATCTCTATAGAGAAGACAAAAAAACGAGTGTCGATTGATGTGGAGAAGACGAATGAGGCAAGCGTCGATTGATGTGGAGAAGACAAACCACGCCGACAAGTTTTGCGTTGATGAAGAAGGCGGCTGCGTTTTGGTTGTGTTTTGCGCTAATGAGCGTCAATTTTGGCTCCATTTTAGATTTCTTAGGGTTTTGAGTTTCTCATTTCAATTTCAATAAACATGGGTAGTTGGGCGAAGGGTAGATTAAATTTTTATTTCAATATACACGTTTCGTATGACCTATTCTATTAATATATTTTAGACATAGGTTTTACTTTGACCTATGTCTATAATTTATAGACATGAGTTTTAATTTTGACCTATGTATATTCTCTTTTATATACATGGGTTTTTCGAATAACCTATGTCTATTAAAGATAGACATAGGTTTTACATTTAACCTATGTCTATTAGGTGATGTCTATGACTAATTTTGTAGTAGTGTTACCATATGTATGGAGTACTTACATAGGATGCTGACTTACACTACCAATAATATGGAATTCAGGTTCCACCCTCTATCTAAGCCTCTTAAGCTCTCATGTCTCATGTTTGCTGATGGTCTTCTTATGTTTAGCAAAGGAGATGTGAAGTCCATGATGGTCCTGTTGAGGTCATTTGCCACATTCTCCTAATCATCCGGCCTCAAGCTAAGCTCTGGAAAGTCCAATGCATATTTTAATGGAGTCCCAGCTCAGTTAAAATAGGATATAATCAGAGTATCAGGGTGCAATGAAGAATCACTACCATTTAGATACCTTGGATACCCATCAAGGCTACTAGGCTGAATATTAAGGACTGTCAACCTCTCGTGGAGAATATAGTTGAGCGCATAAGAAGATTAGGGGCGAGGAAGCTATCATATGCAGGGAGGATAGTATTAATCAAATCTGTCTTAGCTTTGCTCCATAACTAAGGGGCACAGATTTTCCTATTGCCTACAGGTGTTGTCAAGAAAATTGATAATATATGTAGGAATTATCTATGGGATAGCTCAACAGAATTCCATAGAGTGCCCTTGGTGTCCTAGGATAAGGTATGTGTCCCTCATAATGAAGGTGGGTTGAATATAATCCAGACAAAAAACTGGAACTTGGCTGCTATTGGGAAATTGGCGTGGTGGGTGACCAGCTCTGCGGATAGACTATAGGTCCAATGGGTTCACCATGTTTACCTGAAAGAGCAGATTTGGTTGGACTATAAACCTGCAACTAATAGTAGCTGGAGCTGGAAGAAGATATGTAAAGCTAGAGATAAACTTCAACCTGGGTATGATAACGATGAGTGGTAGATTCAGGGCCCAAGGAGCTTTACAATATCTAGAGTTTATCACTGGCTGAGAGAGAAGGGGGCTGCATTAGACTGGCATAAATACATCTGGAACAGGTGGTCATTGCCCAAACATAGCGTGGTTGCACCAACACCAGGCCTTCAACACAAAGGTCAAACTTAGGCAACAATATATTGCCTCTATAGATGTTGGGTGCTGCAACTGTGCAGCTGCAACGGAGACTCTGGCGCATCTCTTTTATCAATGTGAGTACAGTAAATTAATATGCAAGGGCATCGCAGAATGGGTGAAGATTCAGTCACAAGACAACATCACGAATGATTGGAGAAGTCATATTCGAGGGACAAAATTACAACGTGCAGTAAGGAATAGCGCGCTGAATGCGATAATATATCACATATGGCAACGACGAAATAAAAGTAGAATGGAAGGCAACATTATACGACCTGAAAATGTTATTCAGAGAATTAGAACCGGACTAGGCATGTATTTTGGTTCCAAATTGCAACATAAGATGAGTGATAAAGATAAACTTACCATTTACCACTAGCCTGATTTAGGCCTTGTATATTGTACAAATAGTAGCTTGATTAATATACTTACCATTTACCAAAAAAAGTGAGAAGAATGAAGGAAAAGGAAGGAGAAGGAAATGTCGAAACGTTAGTTTTCTTGAAAAATTGATCTTAGTAAATGGAAAAGGATGCACACAAAGCGGGGGGACATTATTATTATTATTATTATTATTATTATTATTATTATTATTATTAGAAGAAGAAGAAGAAGAAGAAGAAGAAGTTTGAAAGGAGTAGGAATAAGATAAGGAGGAGCATTAGGGGATGAGAGCAGGGAAGGACAAGGGAGAACAATGGAAGGGGTAAACAAAAACTAAAATAAACATTTACGGTTGGTCACAAAATTGAACCGTTTAATTAAAAGGTTCACCAATTAGTGAGTACGGGAGGAGAGGGTAAAGAATAAAAGGGGTAGGAGTTTATGAATAAGTTCACCAGGAGGGGGTAAAGAATTGAACCGTTTGAGTTTGACCATGAAATTGAATCATTTTAAAAGAATTCAACCGTTTGCGTCATGGCTTGTTGTTGTTGTTTCTGTGCTACTGCATTAAGAGTTAACTGATAATACAACACAGATCAGCTACTTTTCCTATGAAAGCAAACAAAACTGACGACTATCATGGATTCAGAGGATACCCTAGCAATAGAAAATGGGGAAACTAAATGCGCCACAAAAGGTTTTGTTGACGAGTATGTCTACCCTGCTCGCTGTATAATTGATAACATGTCGTACAACCTAAGGCATACACGGTCTGCTGCAAAGCGAAACATTATTGTCAAAAAAACGCTGAGAGACCTCGGTTACCCAATTGTTAGTCTAGAACATGTGTCGCTACAACCAGACCCATATTTTAGCAAGCTTGTAGTTTTACAGATCGAAGAAAGTGTTGACAATTACTGGCATGCTCTGAAACTTCAAAGCCTTTTTAAGCAGAATGGAAGCGGTAAGGGTCCAGTCCCGGAACAAATAGACTCACTTGTGGGACCGCGCTTGTGGGTGGCAACACATGATGACATACGATTCTTTACAAAACCACTGCAGTATGAGTTTGTATCAACTGCCATTAGGACAAGTACAATGGCTGCAGCAGAACAAAATGATGGCCTCGAAGTTGGTGACGTGTTAGATACTATATTAAACTTATATCCAAAATTATTTTTCTGGGATGTTGATAACTAACTGAAGCTTGACAGCGCTAAAGCTTCCTTTTTATGAATGGTTAGCACGTTGCCTGTATAAGTAGATTTTAAGGCGTGAACGCTTCAGATTTATGTTTACCAAGATTAGTTAATTTGGATTGGTTAATCATTTTCTTTTCAAAATGAGCTTCGAATTGGATCCCCGTTAAACGATAGCTGAAGACTTGTGAACCATGCATTGATTCATGAAAAAATTATGTACCTATTTTCGGCGAATCAACTGTCGGGTGCTGCTTCTACGGAATATGCTAGCATATTAATTTGGGCCCGCTAACAAGCATGGCTACAAACATAGCTAGAAAGCTTTAAATACACGACCAACAAACAATAAAAAATGGTAACCGAGGACATACACTGTCGCTAAACGTTTCACATAAGAAAAGAATACTCCAATATCGCGAGTTTACTACCTCAGTTTCGCCTCGAAGACCGCGCGCATCGCGCGCGGCCGAGCAACTGGTGTTTATAAAAAGAAGACCTATATTTCTTCTCTGGTATCATTGTATCAACTACATTAACAATTACTACTTCGTATGTCAATCAGAGGCGAATCTAGAAACTAAAAGTATCTTGGGCTGGGTTTACGTCGGCGTCTCGGCGGTTTAGTCGCAGAGTCAAATTTTTTTTTTTGTCAATTATACGATGTCTAGATCATTTTCTGTTAATATACCATCGATATTCTATAATTATGTATCGTATACATTGCTTCAAATATTCCGTCATAAAAAATTAATTAGAGTCTAATGCTCAAATTTTGAAAAAAAAATCATTACTAACTATAAAAATTATCGTAATAACAAAAAATTTCGCATAACCCTCCTCTTTAAAGATATACTCCGTATTAAATAAAGATCTCAATTTTTTGATATTAACGTGATACTCTAAATAAAAGATACGTTAATGATATAGACATCATCTAATTAATTTTCTAAAGCAAAAAAGTAAATACAATGTGCAAATTATGCTCTACCCAGTTTTGAACCCATGACTTTCCATTAATGATATAGACATCATCTAATTAATTTTCTGAAGCAAAGAAGTAAATACAATGTGCAAATTTTCTGAAGCAAAAAAGGTACAATTAATTTTCTGAAGCAAAAAGGTAAATACAATGTGCAAATTATGCTCTACCCAAGTTTTGAACCCATGACTTCCCCAGCAAGAGGACCATTCACCATTCAACCCTTACCAACTACACTAGCCTACTTTCATGCTTATACTCGTACATGAATAACATTTTATCTCAAATCTACTTGGGCTATAGCCCAGAATGCCTTACCCTAGATCCGCCCCTGATGTCAATGATGGTTTATTTTTTCTTTAAAAAAAATATACTCTGTTTTATGTGATTTTTTTTAAATAAATGGGGCTTCAAAATCAAAAATTTGAACAGGACCTCACATTGTCATTGGCCGGCCCTGGGTTTTATGGAAGCTCGAGTTTGAAAAATCCAAAGATTGTTGGGTCATATAGGGGTTAGGCTCCAGTTCAAAGTGTAATTTGATCACCTTCTTTGTGGATGCAAGGTGGAAGTCTTCTGGTAAAGCAGTGATGAGGTGTGTAGTATGTATTGATGAGAATGGTGTTATGCTGACCAACCATCATTCAACGTTCTTGGTTGAATCGGCTATCCAAGCTGAAACCTTGGCGGCACTTGTGGCAATCAGATGGGCTAAGGATAAGGGTTTGCATCATGTTATAATCAAAACTGACTGTCTTCATCTTGTAGATTGGTGCGCTGAAAAGGCACAAATTGGTGTTGCTGCGCTCCTTAGTGATATCTTTCTGGAGTGTTCTTTTTTCCACTGTTTCTCTTTTATGTTTATTCCAAGATCACTCAACACCATGGCACATAACTTGACTGCGAGTGCTGATAATGGTGGGTGACGGGGAAACTAGTTTAAACCGTTGGCAAAAAAACTTCTTATTCTCCCTCCAATTTCTAATCAGCTTATTCTTTTGCTTAAAATAATGATGTTTTATCGATTTCTAACGAATTAATTCAATCACATTAACAAACAAAGCATTGATATTGCATGATCATGAATTTTAAAAACAAATAAAGAAGAGTGAAGGAATTATGATAAAATGAAGAAAAAAAATTAGAAAATATGCTTGGAATATTAGAATTGAAGAGAGCATAAGAGACGGAGATGAAGATTAATTAGATTTTTTTGAGTAGGGTACTTGTGATAGGTCACGTTTAATGAAATTAATCAAACGGAAAAACATGAGGATACATCGTACAAAATCCCCAAAAAAATTAGGACTCTTTCATGTTCAATGCGTCGAGATTTAAAATGTTAGCCAAAGGATGAGTTTTGTGGATGAAAACTACTTGTAATAACTAGTGAATTTTTACTTATACGAGAGGATATTGAGAACAAATGTAAAGCAAAGAACACTAAAAAATGGAACGTAACACCTAATTAATATCTATGTAATTTATCGAAAGTGTGAGTTTAGGCTTGTTTGGGATGGGGGTAATACATTAAAGGGTAATGGAGATTGAAATGTGAAGAAAATGGATGAAGGTAGTGGATAGTGATGGTGTTTTATAGTGTAAATGGAAGGTGAGGGAATAATAATTACCTCCATATGGAGGTAATGCATTACTTAGGGGAAGAGGGAAGTAATGCATTACCCCTGTGGAGGTAATTATTACTCCCTCACCTCCTCTTTTCACCATAAATCACCACCACTAACCACACCTCACCTCCATTTTCTTCACATTACAACCTCCATTACCCCTTAATGTATTACCACCATCCCAAACAAGCCCTAAAAAAGAATCATTGCCCGGAGATTTACCACGACCGCAACATGTAGATTAGTCATTCACATGTGGATTAATTACACAGTAGAATTTTACCTTGTTGAGGCGTTTCAATCATTTGTCTCCATCAGAATGACAGAAATTATAAAGTGTAAACATAGAAAAAGTAAAACAAAATATGAGATCTCAATCTCTGTTTGACATCAAAATGACATTGTGATGTTAAACATCTCACAAGGGTAGAGGGTGATTTTCATTTAAGACTATAAAATAGACCTCCAGACAGCAATGAAGGGGACTCATAACATCACAGTGATAAATTCACCTAAAAATAAATTTAAACAGAAATGATGAATAATCGTACTCACTACTACTTCGTCTAAAGGACATTGATTATACATCTTCAGAAAAGAGCAAGTGACTAATGTAAACTCTACTCCTGAAGATTACTACGTCCCCTTTCATCGTCAACCCTTCTCTCCTAACTTCTCCATCATATCTTCAGTGACCTACTCTTCATCATAGTCTTCATCATCCTCTAATCTCGAGTTAAATTGCGCTATTTCATGCAGGTCAATCGCCATTCCATCGACTTCTGAGACCAACTCCTCATTCTTGGTATCACAAGGCGGTGGTGGCACAGTTTCCTCAGCATTCCCAGCTGGCTCTGCATTTGTGGGGTCCACTCTTTCCAGGTTCTCAGCCACTTCTGCATTTAAGTCGAACTTACGACTGGCCAAGGCACTAGCATCCCCAACAACTGGACTTTCTTTCATGAGATCCTTATTGAGATCGTCAAGGTCGTCGTTGTCCACGTTAGGCACCTGGATAGGGCTGGGCTTGTGGCTCGGTTCAAATGATGTCGACGGTTCGGATTCCATTTCATTCTGTGGGGGCAGGTCCCGTTCCAAGGGAGGCCTTCCTCGGCCTCGTCCTCTTCCACGGCCCCTCCCCCTTCCCCTACCAGTGCTGCAGGCATGACTCACTTCCTGCTGCACATAATTTATGAAGACCCATTAAATGCCAATGAGAAGCCCAAGAGTACAGAAAATTTAAAGACAACTACAAAGCACAAACGGTTGATAACCAATAGACAATTGGGTCCAAAATAGGCTAAACCCAACTTAAAAACTCTTTGGATATGCAACATGGCTTTACGTAGAACCATCTCAACAACTACATCATACACAAACCCGTAAACAAGTCATAAGGTTTAACATAAAGATATGTACAAAGATTCAGAATCTCTAAAAGAGCTCATTAGAAAAACAGAAATTTTATCAAAAAAGAATACTAAAACATTCAGTACACTATCTATATGTCACATGACTTCAGCTGAGCAACTGATAGCATGAAAATTGTATGTGGCTCAAAGAAGAAAGGACGGATCAGAAAGTTAAATAATTACAGTTGATAGATTATGCCAAACTGGCAGTTTGCTCCTATCCTGTTGGCTCTTCTTGAGATTGAGGCTCAGATTGGTATACGTGTAGTTCATGAAATTATATTCAACGGAAAATATCAATGAGTAGAAAGTAGACATCCTAAACTAAACTATTTGTTTGGTTGTATAGACTTAAGAGAAGATGAAGAGGAGACAATCTGAAATCCATGTTTTTGATTAGGTTGCTTATAAAGGAAGTGAACTTAAGTTTCCGTTCACATTTTTCCCGTTAACAAACAAACGAGAAATTAGATAAATCAATTTTCAGGAATTTACTCATTTCCACAAACCAAACACACTCTAGTCTTAAAGCTAGATGCACCCTCCTCAATGCCAAAGTCACCATTGTGACACGGTCCATGAAAAGAGAACATAGAATTTCAATATGGGATGAGTCGAATGGGGAATATCACACAATGAAATTACTTTTGCATTACAAAATGCAGACAAGTTATTTGAGTAGTTGGAATTTTTTATTACTCCCTCCGGACACAATTTATCGCCCCGCTTTCCTTATTTGGAAGGTTTTTATTTTTTGCCCCACTTCTCCACTTTCCTTTTATATCATACCCAAATTACCATATTACCCTTCTTTCTATCATTCATTACAAGATTAGTCATTCAATTAACCTTCCATCTTATACTTAACCTATAATATTTGGGCATGTGTCAATAATTTAGGTCCACCATTAATTTGTTTACATTTTATATTGCTCTTCTTATTTTACGTGCAAAAGGCTATGGGGCGAAAAATTATGTCCAGAGGGAGTAGTTTTTTCGAGAATGTGATAATTAAGAATGCCCAAACATCCTACCATTCTGCTTTTCTTTAACTCTTCATCACTGTCATGATGCTCTTCAATGGCAGATTTTCTGGCAAAACACACATTTTCAGCAATTAGTTTTACAGATTATGATGAAACCAAAACTACCAAAGGCGTGGCCAAAAGAATATAAGATTACAAAATAAATAATTATATCAACAAACATAAATGTACTAACCTTCTTTTAATAGCAGCATGATTATCTCCACCAGCATCAGAATGACCATAATCCGGAACCTTGCTCACAATGTCCTTCAGAAAGTCAAACATACTGACGCTGTGTATGCAATGTTTTCTGTGTTTTTTAGGAAAAAATAATAGAAAAACTATTATAAGCTTACCAGCCTGAATACAGTCAACTTACAATTGAATCAAGGGCTCATCAACCGAAATGTAAGAAGATCAGCCAAGAGTGGCAAATATAACTGCAAAGAATCATTCAAATGACTCCTTACAGGGGCTAGAGAACATAATAAACACAGCTGCCTTTACAAAATTGCCAAGACAAGAATCTATAACCAGGCATAGATTATCTGGTTCTAAGTATCGCCCAACAATGGTGGGATAAAATCGTGCGAGGCCGTGAATACTAAATACCTCTTTTTTAGTTCAAGACACAGATGTGCTTTGGCAATGAAATATTAAACTAAGATGTAGATTCACTTATTTAAACATTACCCAACTAAGAATCAACACATGAATGAAAAGAAGGCCCGATAAAGGAGTTAGTACACAAGGGCTTATAGAATCGAACACACACATATAGCAATACACTAGCGAGAGTCTAACCAAATGGTTTACAATTGGTTAGTCAACAAAGAAAACTAAGTTTACTGACTCCATCACACTCCATCACACTCCAAAGTCAAAGAATAGCTTACTGACTTTTTTTTTTTTTGGTGTAAATGTGAGTATATTATATCATTCACATGATGAATTTACATCGATGGGGAGAGTGCAGGGATTATCCTCGCAACCCGAATGAACATAAATCGCATAAATTATACCCTCTCCTAAAGAAGAGACTTATCAGCAATTTAAAATCAGTTTTCTAATACGTTCTTCTTCTCGCAAATTCTTCACCATGGTTAGTGCTTCCTTTGCTTGTTCTTTGATAGCTTCAAGGACACAATTGATAGTAACCTCAGGATGTTTCAGGGCTTTATTCAGCCTAGTTGTGTTACGAGTCAACCACATCGTATGGATGGAAGCATTAACGATCATGGCTTGTGTATTTCCTTCCACTGTATCATGGCGACAGTCTTTGAAGTTCTCAATTTCAAGAATTTTACAGTCCGTTTTCAGTTCAATAGCTTACTGACTTGCTCCACTAGAAATGGAAAATATTTGACAGTCCTCTTTTTCACTGATTTCATCCACTTTCCTTTTGTTTCATTTCTTTGAATTCTTCCAATTTCTCTTTTTAGTCTTTTGCTTCCCTCTCATGGAAGTGAGCCACCCTTCATTATTATTATCATTACTTGTTTTCGCTCCCTGCATTGTATTGGTGATTATTTTTCTAAGGATTGTGCCATTTTATAAGTGGAAGAATGAAATAGAGGAATTATTTAATAGTTAGAATATGTGACTCCTTGTGTTAGTTGTGTATGCGTATCTAAATGAATTTCTCATTGAATGAAAGTTGTAACTTAGTTTTCTTTGTTGACTAACCAATTGTAAACCATTTGGTTAGACTCTCGCTAGTGTATTGCTATATGTGTGTGTTCGATTCTATAAGCCCTTGTGTACTAACTCCTTTATCGGGCCTTCTTTTCATTCATGTGTTGATTCTTAGTTGGGTAATGTTTAAATAAGTGAATCTACATCTTAGTTTAATATTTCATTGCCAAAGCACATCTGTGTCTTGAACTAAAAAAGAGGTATTTAGTATTCACGGCCTCGCACGATTTTATCCCACCATTGTTGGGCGATACTTAGAACCAGATAATCTATGCCTGGTTATAGATTCTTGTCTTGGCAATTTTGTAAAGGCAGCTGTGTTTATTATGTTCTCTAGCCCCTGTAAGGAGTCATTTGAATGATTCTTTGCAGTTATATTTGCCACTCTTGGCTGATCTTCTTACATTTCGGTTGATGAGCCCTTGATTCAATTGTAAGTTGACTGTATTCAGGCTGGTAAGCTTATAATAGTTTTTCTATTATTTTTTCCTAAAAAACACAGAAAACATTGCATACACAGCGTCAGTATGTTTGACTTTCTGAAGGACATTGTGAGCAAGGTTCCGGATTATGGTCATTCTGATGCTGGTGGAGATAATCATGCTGCTATTAAAAGAAGGTTAGTACATTTATGTTTGTTGATATAATTATTTATTTTGTAATCTTATATTCTTTTGGCCACGCCTTTGGTAGTTTTGGTTTCATCATAATCTGTAAAACTAATTGCTGAAAATGTGTGTTTTGCCAGAAAATCTGCCATTGAAGAGCATCATGACAGTGATGAAGAGTTAAAGAAAAGCAGAATGGTAGGATGTTTGGGCATTCTTAATTATCACATTCTCGAAAAAACTACTCCCTCTGGACATAATTTTTCGCCCCATAGCCTTTTGCACGTAAAATAAGAAGAGCAATATAAAATGTAAACAAATTAATGGTGGACCTAAATTATTGACACATGCCCAAATATTATAGGTTAAGTATAAGATGGAAGGTTAATTGAATGACTAATCTTGTAATGAATGATAGAAAGAAGGGTAATATGGTAATTTGGGTATGATATAAAAGGAAAGTGGAGAAGTGGGGCAAAAAATAAAAACCTTCCAAATAAGGAAAGCGGGGCGATAAATTGTGTCCGGAGGGAGTAATAAAAAATTCCAACTACTCAAATAACTTGTCTGCATTTTGTAATGCAAAAGTAATTTCATTGTGTGATATTCCCCATTCGACTCATCCCATATTGAAATTCTATGTTCTCTTTTCATGGACCGTGTCACAATGGTGACTTTGGCATTGAGGAGGGTGCATCTAGCTTTAAGACTAGAGTGTGTTTGGTTTGTGGAAATGAGTAAATTCCTGAAAATTGATTTATCTAATTTCTCGTTTGTTTGTTAACGGGAAAAATGTGAACGGAAACTTAAGTTCACTTCCTTTATAAGCAACCTAATCAAAAACATGGATTTCAGATTGTCTCCTCTTCATCTTCTCTTAAGTCTATACAACCAAACAAATAGTTTAGTTTAGGATGTCTACTTTCTACTCATTGATATTTTCCGTTGAATATAATTTCATGAACTACACGTATACCAATCTGAGCCTCAATCTCAAGAAGAGCCAACAGGATAGGAGCAAACTGCCAGTTTGGCATAATCTATCAACTGTAATTATTTAACTTTCTGATCCGTCCTTTCTTCTTTGAGCCACATACAATTTTCATGCTATCAGTTGCTCAGCTGAAGTCATGTGACATATAGATAGTGTACTGAATGTTTTAGTATTCTTTTTTGATAAAATTTCTGTTTTTCTAATGAGCTCTTTTAGAGATTCTGAATCTTTGTACATATCTTTATGTTAAACCTTATGACTTGTTTACGGGTTTGTGTATGATGTAGTTGTTGAGATGGTTCTACGTAAAGCCATGTTGCATATCCAAAGAGTTTTTAAGTTGGGTTTAGCCTATTTTGGACCCAATTGTCTATTGGTTATCAACCGTTTGTGCTTTGTAGTTGTCTTTAAATTTTCTGTACTCTTGGGCTTCTCATTGGCATTTAATGGGTCTTCATAAATTATGTGCAGCAGGAAGTGAGTCATGCCTGCAGCACTGGTAGGGGAAGGGGGAGGGGCCGTGGAAGAGGACGAGGCCGAGGAAGGCCTCCCTTGGAACGGGACCTGCCCCCACAGAATGAAATGGAATCCGAACCGTCGACATCATTTGAACCGAGCCACAAGCCCAGCCCTATCCAGGTGCCTAACGTGGACAACGACGACCTTGACGATCTCAATAAGGATCTCATGAAAGAAAGTCCAGTTGTTGGGGATGCTAGTGCCTTGGCCAGTCGTAAGTTCGACTTAAATGCAGAAGTGGCTGAGAACCTGGAAAGAGTGGACCCCACAAATGCAGAGCCAGCTGGGAATGCTGAGGAAACTGTGCCACCACCGCCTTGTGATACCAAGAATGAGGAGTTGGTCTCAGAAGTCGATGGAATGGCGATTGACCTGCATGAAATAGCGCAATTTAACTCGAGATTAGAGGATGATGAAGACTATGATGAAGAGTAGGTCACTGAAGATATGATGGAGAAGTTAGGAGAGAAGGGTTGACGATGAAAGGGGACGTAGTAATCTTCAGGAGTAGAGTTTACATTAGTCACTTGCTCTTTTCTGAAGATGTATAATCAATGTCCTTTAGACGAAGTAGTAGTGAGTACGATTATTCATCATTTCTGTTTAAATTTATTTTTAGGTGAATTTATCACTGTGATGTTATGAGTCCCCTTCATTGCTGTCTGGAGGTCTATTTTATAGTCTTAAATGAAAATCACCCTCTACCCTTGTGAGATGTTTAACATCACAATGTCATTTTGATGTCAAACAGAGATTGAGATCTCATATTTTGTTTTACTTTTTCTATGTTTACACTTTATAATTTCTGTCATTCTGATGGAGACAAATGATTGAAACGCCTCAACAAGGTAAAATTCTACTGTGTAATTAATCCACATGTGAATGACTAATCTACATGTTGCGGTCGTGGTAAATCTCCGGGCAATGATTCTTTTTTAGGGCTTGTTTGGGATGGTGGTAATACATTAAGGGGTAATGGAGGTTGTAATGTGAAGAAAATGGAGGTGAGGTGTGGTTAGTGGTGGTGATTTATGGTGAAAAGAGGAGGTGAGGGAGTAATAATTACCTCCACAGGGGTAATGCATTACTTCCCTCTTCCCCTAAGTAATGCATTACCTCCATATGGAGGTAATTATTATTCCCTCACCTTCCATTTACACTATAAAACACCATCACTATCCACTACCTTCATCCATTTTCTTCACATTTCAATCTCCATTACCCTTTAATGTATTACCCCCATCCCAAACAAGCCTAAACTCACACTTTCGATAAATTACATAGATATTAATTAGGTGTTACGTTCCATTTTTTAGTGTTCTTTGCTTTACATTTGTTCTCAATATCCTCTCGTATAAGTAAAAATTCACTAGTTATTACAAGTAGTTTTCATCCACAAAACTCATCCTTTGGCTAACATTTTAAATCTCGACGCATTGAACATGAAAGAGTCCTAATTTTTTTGGGGATTTTGTACGATGTATCCTCATGTTTTTCCGTTTTCTATCATATACCCCTTCTATTTTGTAAACTCACATTTATACCTCTGTAGTTGATTAATTTCATTAAACGTGACCTATCACAAGTACCCTACTCAAAAAAATCTAATTAATCTTCATCTCCGTCTCTTATGCTCTCTTCAATTCTAATATTCCAAGCATATTTTCTAATTTTTTTTCTTCATTTTATCATAATTCCTTCACTCTTCTTTATTTGTTTTTAAAATTCATGATCATGCAATATCAATGCTTTGTTTGTTAATGTGATTGAATTAATTCGTTAGAAATCGATAAAACATCATTATTTTAAGCAAAAGAATAAGCTGATTAGAAATTGGAGGGAGAATAAGAAGTTTTTTTGCCAACGGTTTAAACTAGTTTCCCCGTCACCCACCATTATCAGCACTCGCAGCCAAGTTATGTGCCATGGTGTTGAGTGATCTTGGAATAAACATAAAAGAGAAACAGTGGAAAAAAGAACACTCCAGAAAGATATCACTAAGGAGCGCAGCAACACCAATTTGTGCCTTTTCAGCGCACCAATCTACAAGATGAAGACAGTCAGTTTTGATTATAACATGATGCAAACCCTTATCCTTAGCCCATCTGATTGCCACAAGTGCCGCCAAGGTTTCAGCTTGGATAGCCGATTCAACCAAGAACGTTGAATGATGGTTGGTCAGCATAACACCATTCTCATCAATACATACTACACACCTCATCACTGCTTTACCAGAAGACTTCCACCTTGCATCCACAAAGAAGGTGATCAAATTACACTTTGAACTGGAGCCTAACCCCTATATGACCCAACAATCTTTGGATTTTTCAAACTCGAGCTTCCATAAAACCCAGGGCCGGCCAATGACAATGTGAGGTCCTGTTCAAATTTTTGATTTTGAAGCCCCATTTATTTAAAAAAATCACATAAAACAGAGTATATTTTTTTTAAAGAAAAAATAAACCATCATTGACATCAGGGGCGGATCTAGGGTAAGGCATTCTGGGCTATAGCCCAAGTAGATTTGAGATAAAATGTTATTCATGTACGAGTATAAGCATGAAAGTAGGCTAGTGTAGTTGGTAAGGGTTGAATGGTGAATGGTCCTCTTGCTGGGGAAGTCATGGGTTCAAAACTTGGGTAGAGCATAATTTGCACATTGTATTTACCTTTTTGCTTCAGAAAATTAATTGTACCTTTTTTGCTTCAGAAAATTTGCACATTGTATTTACTTCTTTGCTTCAGAAAATTAATTAGATGATGTCTATATCATTAATGGAAAGTCATGGGTTCAAAACTGGGTAGAGCATAATTTGCACATTGTATTTACTTTTTTGCTTTAGAAAATTAATTAGATGATGTCTATATCATTAACGTATCTTTTATTTAGAGTATCACGTTAATATCAAAAAATTGAGATCTTTATTTAATACGGAGTATATCTTTAAAGAGGAGGGTTATGCGAAATTTTTTGTTATTACGATAATTTTTATAGTTAGTAATGATTTTTTTTTCAAAATTTGAGCATTAGACTCTAATTAATTTTTTATGACGGAATATTTGAAGCAATGTATACGATACATAATTATAGAATATCGATGGTATATTAACAGAAAATGATCTAGACATCGTATAATTGACAAAAAAAAAAATTTGACTCTGCGACTAAACCGCCGAGACGCCGACGTAAACCCAGCCCAAGATACTTTTAGTTTCTAGATTCGCCTCTGATTGACATACGAAGTAGTAATTGTTAATGTAGTTGATACAATGATACCAGAGAAGAAATATAGGTCTTCTTTTTATAAACACCAGTTGCTCGGCCGCGCGCGATGCGCGCGGTCTTCGAGGCGAAACTGAGGTAGTAAACTCGCGATATTGGAGTATTCTTTTCTTATGTGAAACGTTTAGCGACAGTGTATGTCCTCGGTTACCATTTTTTATTGTTTGTTGGTCGTGTATTTAAAGCTTTCTAGCTATGTTTGTAGCCATGCTTGTTAGCGGGCCCAAATTAATATGCTAGCATATTCCGTAGAAGCAGCACCCGACAGTTGATTCGCCGAAAATAGGTACATAATTTTTTCATGAATCAATGCATGGTTCACAAGTCTTCAGCTATCGTTTAACGGGGATCCAATTCGAAGCTCATTTTGAAAAGAAAATGATTAACCAATCCAAATTAACTAATCTTGGTAAACATAAATCTGAAGCGTTCACGCCTTAAAATCTACTTATACAGGCAACGTGCTAACCATTCATAAAAAGGAAGCTTTAGCGCTGTCAAGCTTCAGTTAGTTATCAACATCCCAGAAAAATAATTTTGGATATAAGTTTAATATAGTATCTAACACGTCACCAACTTCGAGGCCATCATTTTGTTCTGCTGCAGCCATTGTACTTGTCCTAATGGCAGTTGATACAAACTCATACTGCAGTGGTTTTGTAAAGAATCGTATGTCATCATGTGTTGCCACCCACAAGCGCGGTCCCACAAGTGAGTCTATTTGTTCCGGGACTGGACCCTTACCGCTTCCATTCTGCTTAAAAAGGCTTTGAAGTTTCAGAGCATGCCAGTAATTGTCAACACTTTCTTCGATCTGTAAAACTACAAGCTTGCTAAAATATGGGTCTGGTTGTAGCGACACATGTTCTAGACTAACAATTGGGTAACCGAGGTCTCTCAGCGTTTTTTTGACAATAATGTTTCGCTTTGCAGCAGACCGTGTATGCCTTAGGTTGTACGACATGTTATCAATTATACAGCGAGCAGGGTAGACATACTCGTCAACAAAACCTTTTGTGGCGCATTTAGTTTCCCCATTTTCTATTGCTAGGGTATCCTCTGAATCCATGATAGTCGTCAGTTTTGTTTGCTTTCATAGGAAAAGTAGCTGATCTGTGTTGTATTATCAGTTAACTCTTAATGCAGTAGCACAGAAACAACAACAACAAGCCATGACGCAAACGGTTGAATTCTTTTAAAATGATTCAATTTCATGGTCAAACTCAAACGGTTCAATTCTTTACCCCCTCCTGGTGAACTTATTCATAAACTCCTACCCCTTTTATTCTTTACCCTCTCCTCCCGTACTCACTAATTGGTGAACCTTTTAATTAAACGGTTCAATTTTGTGACCAACCGTAAATGTTTATTTTAGTTTTTGTTTACCCCTTCCATTGTTCTCCCTTGTCCTTCCCTGCTCTCATCCCCTAATGCTCCTCCTTATCTTATTCCTACTCCTTTCAAACTTCTTCTTCTTCTTCTTCTTCTTCTTCTAATAATAATAATAATAATAATAATAATAATAATAATAATAATAATAATAATGTCCCCCCGCTTTGTGTGCATCCTTTTCCATTTACTAAGATCAATTTTTCAAGAAAACTAACGTTTCGACATTTCCTTCTCCTTCCTTTTCCTTCATTCTTCTCACTTTTTTTGGTAAATGGTAAGTATATTAATCAAGCTACTATTTGTACAATATACAAGGCCTAAATCAGGCTAGTGGTAAATGGTAAGTTTATCTTTATCACTCATCTTATGTTGCAATTTGGAACCAAAATACATGCCTAGTCCGGTTCTAATTCTCTGAATAACATTTTCAGGTCGTATAATGTTGCCTTCCATTCTACTTTTATTTCGTCGTTGCCATATGTGATATATTATCGCATTCAGCGCGCTATTCCTTACTGCACGTTGTAATTTTGTCCCTCGAATATGACTTCTCCAATCATTCGTGATGTTGTCTTGTGACTGAATCTTCACCCATTCTGCGATGCCCTTGCATATTAATTTACTGTACTCACATTGATAAAAGAGATGCGCCAGAGTCTCCGTTGCAGCTGCACAGTTGCAGCACCCAACATCTATAGAGGCAATATATTGTTGCCTAAGTTTGACCTTTGTGTTGAAGGCCTGGTGTTGGTGCAACCACGCTATGTTTGGGCAATGACCACCTGTTCCAGATGTATTTATGCCAGTCTAATGCAGCCCCCTTCTCTCTCAGCCAGTGATAAACTCTAGATATTGTAAAGCTCCTTGGGCCCTGAATCTACCACTCATCGTTATCATACCCAGGTTGAAGTTTATCTCTAGCTTTACATATCTTCTTCCAGCTCCAGCTACTATTAGTTGCAGGTTTATAGTCCAACCAAATCTGCTCTTTCAGGTAAACATGGTGAACCCATTGGACCTATAGTCTATCCGCAGAGCTGGTCACCCACCACGCCAATTTCCCAATAGCAGCCAAGTTCCAGTTTTTTGTCTGGATTATATTCAACCCACCTTCATTATGAGGGACACATACCTTATCCTAGGACACCAAGGGCACTCTATGGAATTCTGTTGAGCTATCCCATAGATAATTCCTACATATATTATCAATTTTCTTGACAACACCTGTAGGCAATAGGAAAATCTGTGCCCCTTAGTTATGGAGCAAAGCTAAGACAGATTTGATTAATACTATCCTCCCTGCATATGATAGCTTCCTCGCCCCTAATCTTCTTATGCGCTCAACTATATTCTCCACGAGAGGTTGACAGTCCTTAATATTCAGCCTAGTAGCCTTGATGGGTATCCAAGGTATCTAAATGGTAGTGATTCTTCATTGCACCCTGATACTCTGATTATATCCTATTTTAACTGAGCTGGGACTCCATTAAAATATGCATTGGACTTTCCAGAGCTTAGCTTGAGGCCGGATGATTAGGAGAATGTGGCAAATGACCTCAACAGGACCATCATGGACTTCACATCTCCTTTGCTAAACATAAGAAGACCATCAGCAAACATGAGACATGAGAGCTTAAGAGGCTTAGATAGAGGGTGGAACCTGAATTCCATATTATTGGTAGTGTAAGTCAGCATCCTATGTAAGTACTCCATACATATGGTAACACTACTACAAAATTAGTCATAGACATCACCTAATAGACATAGGTTAAATGTAAAACCTATGTCTATCTTTAATAGACATAGGTTATTCGAAAAACCCATGTATATAAAAGAGAATATACATAGGTCAAAATTAAAACTCATGTCTATAAATTATAGACATAGGTCAAAGTAAAACCTATGTCTAAAATATATTAATAGAATAGGTCATACGAAACGTGTATATTGAAATAAAAATTTAATCTACCCTTCGCCCAACTACCCATGTTTATTGAAATTGAAATGAGAAACTCAAAACCCTAAGAAATCTAAAATGGAGCCAAAATTGACGCTCATTAGCGCAAAACACAACCAAAACGCAGCCGCCTTCTTCATCAACGCAAAACTTGTCGGCGTGGTTTGTCTTCTCCACATCAATCGACGCTTGCCTCATTCGTCTTCTCCACATCAATCGACACTCGTTTTTTTGTCTTCTCTATAGAGATCGACGCTCGCCTGCTTGTTCTCTTTCCTCTCAACATCAATTCCTCTTCCTTCATTTCTCGCCTCGTTTTTCGTCTTTCGTTTCTCTCCCGTTGTTTCTCTGCTGTCAGTTTCTCCTCTTTCTCTGCTGAAATTTGGATGGTTTAATTTGATTTGTGTATTATGATTAATTGATTATGACGCTTTAAAATGGTGCTTAAAATAGTATTAGATTGCAGTAGCAGCTATGATTTTGTAGATTATCGAACTGATATTTGAATTTGAGTGAAGAAAACTTTGATTTTACTGAAGTTTTTGAATTCGTTTGTTATGATTCCAACGTTTTAAACTTGTATTAATATTAGCATCAGATTGCAGTTAAATCGATATGTTTTGAAAAGATTTATCAAATCGATATTTGATTCTGAGTTTTATTATTGAGTTAAATTCTACCGAGTTTGAGATTTTTTTTTCCTGCGGAATTTTTAGACCTGAGATCCTCTTTGAGAATATAAGAAGGGAAATCAGGAGTATGAGTTTGTCCATGGCCCCTGGGCTAACTTTTAATTGGCAATAGGTGCTGAATCGTAGACACCAACTGTCTGCTACCATTGTAACTATTTTTTGATATATAATCTCACACTTTACCAAAAAAAACTATACTAATCAGCTGAGTATAAGGATGATTACAACAAGTTTTACGATGCTTTCTTCCGAGAGCGTCAAGCTCGGTAGCCATAAAGACAAACGGAGTAGAGCGAAATTCGCTTAATTGATTCGTTACCATTCTACCAAGAGACGAATCTTATATGATGAAAGTGAGGAGAATGATTATGTCTGGGTCTCCAAGATCAAGAGATGGATCTCCAAGAAGTGTGTCAAGATCAAGATATGGTGAACCCGCTAACCAATTAACATTATGATGATGAATATGGGTTTTTGGAACGTTAGGGGGATGAATAGGGTAAAGAAGAAAAAGGAAATTAATAAGTTTTTGGTGATTAATAAAGTTGGGTTTTGTGGTCTTCTAGAGACTAAAGTTAAGGCGACATCACAAAATAAAATGACCACTTCGATGTTTCACAACTGGAGTGTGACGACTAATAATAATGTATATCTAGGAAGGAGAATTTGAGTGGTTTAGGATCATATCCAATGTGATGTTCAGCCTATCCTTTATAATCCACATTTGGTACACTATAGGGTAACTGACTGGAATACTCATTGCAGCTGGTATGTGTAACAGTTTATGCTTTTAGTAAAGCTCAGCAACGGGAGCCACTTTGGAGTACTTTGGACCAACTGAGGCTCTCTATTCAGGGTCCTTGGGTGGTTAATGGGGACTTTAATTGTGTGCTAACACCTGAAGAACGATTAGGGGGCAACTTTTCAGTGTTAGATGCTAAAGACTTCCAGGATTGTATTGATAAATGTGAAATTGTGGATTGTCCAGCTATTGGAGCATTCTACACGTGGACTAATAAGCAACAACCGGCAGATCAAATTTTCAGCAGGATTGACAGGTGTCTTGTTAATCAGGAATGGTTGCAACAATTCCCTAGGATGAGAGCGAACTTTATGCCTGAGGGTCTTTTTGACCATAATCCTTGCTTGATCTCTCAAGGTGCTGAAGAGAGGGGATCCAAGAGGAGTTTCAAATACTATAACATGTGGATTAAGGCTCCTCAATTTGAGGAAATTGTGAAAAATGGTTGGCAAGATGATGTTCATGGGACTCCTTGTTTTAGTCTGGTCAAGAAACTGCAACGTCTCAAGTAACCATTGAAGGGACTGAATCATCAGCACTTCACTAATATTGAAAGAAGTGCTAGCATTGCACAACTAAAACTGTTTCAGGCACAAAAGGAACTGGCACGTGACCCTTATTGTGATCAACTTAGGCAACAAGAGCAGCAGTCGCACAAGGTGTATCAACATCTTAGCGAAGCCTGTCATGAGTTCCTGCAACAGAAATAAAAGACTCAATGGGTGCAGCAGGGAGATGAGAACTCTGCCTATTTTCATAGTGCGCTAAAAGCGAGAAGATCCAGGAACACAGTCCATCAAATTATGGATCAAAAGGGGACATCTTTTTCTGATGCTGCAAGGATCCAGACATGCTTCCTGCAGTATTATAAGGAGCTACTAGGAGGAAGGACTGCAACAAAGAAGGTGAATCAAATGATTATGGATCAAGGATCTAAATGTAATCCGAGGCATTGGCAACAACGACTCCAACCTGTCACTCCAGGGGAGATTAGAGAGGTGGTTCATAGCATTTCTAATGATAAGGCGCCGGGTCCAGATGGCTATTCTAGCAATTTTTTTAAGGATACTTGGCACATTTTTGGAACGGAGTTTAGCAATGTTGTCCAGGATTTCTTAAGCTCAGGAATGCTCCTCAAACAGCTTAATACATCTGTAACACTTATTCCTAGGTGGATAGACCTACAATAGTGCTGCAATTTAGACCAATTGCATGTTGCAATAATGTGGTCTATAAGTGCATATCCAAACTCCTATGTAAAAGATTAAGCAATGTTCTGCCTGATATTATTGGGACAGTGCAGGGAGGTTTCATTAAGGGTCATGGCGTAATTGAAAATATTTTGATTTGTCAAGACTTGGTAGGACTCTACAACAAAAAGGCAGTCTCCACCAGATGCCTATTTAAGCTCGATATGCAGAAAGACTACGGTATAATTGAGTGGGAATTTTTGGATCAAATGCTCTCGAAGTTGAATTTCCCTCCCCACTTCCAGAGGCTCATTATGCAATGCGTGAGTACTGCCACTTAGACTCTCAACCTCAATGGAGAATCTTTTGGTTTTTCCAAGGAAAAAGAGGACTTAGACAAGGAGATCCGCTATCTCCCCTCTTGTTTACACTACTACAAAACATCAAATAGACATGGGTCATTTTCAATAATAGACATGGGTTTCGCGACCCATGTTAAGTTGAGTGACATCTATTGTCAAATACTTAGACTGCGACCTATGTCTATCTAAAACATAGACATAGCTTTTTCTAAACTCATGTTTATTGTTATATTAGACATGGGTTTCAGAATGAACCCATGTCTATAACAAAAAATAGACATGGGTTTTTACTACGCCCTATGTCTATCTATAAATATAGACATGAGTTATTTGTTTGCCCTATGTTTATTGTCACAGTATAGACATGGGCTATTTTGTACGCCCTATGTCTATTGAACTGCTAAATTACAAAAAAAAAACGAAATAGGCGCGCCACTCTCACCTAAATGGTAGCTAAATTTTATTAATAACAAAACAATTAATTACAGTCACAATACGTTATCTCTCTTCCTTCCACACGAGATACGTAACTCCAAAATCTAAATTACATACATACTACTCCCTCCGTTTACTATCTTTGGCCCCATTTCATTAAAATACTCCTCACAAATAATGATCAAATGGGGCAAAAAATTATGAACGGAGGGACTACAATCTTCATTACATTTGTAGTTCCTTCCTTTATGCATTTCTTACGGCCGCTTCAAAATACATAGCCGACGTGTATCATACCATACATGTACATAGGTAATACCAGCAATTAAAATACTTGAAAGAGACACAACAAGAAAAATAAATTTAACAGAATAATTTATATGATACAAAAAATCAAGTACCGACAAAGAACATATGTGAATCAAATTTATATGATACATAAGATATGTGGATTAATACTTACGACATCAACTCATGAAAGAACATATGTGAATCAAATTTATGTGGATCAAACACGAAAATTATAACATAATCTGTGATGAGTAGATATAATGTGATAGAGAGTACTTGGAAAGAAACATAATTTGCACATCCAAACTTACTTGTAGACACCCACATTTTGACCGCCAGGTGTCTATAGTAGTTCCCGCCAAACACCCGATGATGATCGGACGCAAACATGCTTTGATGGACTCGGATATTGGCTCGTAATCATGGACATTTGGTTTAGGCTTATTACGGAGTACAAATCTTACAAAACCAACCTCAAATCTAGGCCCAGTGGGTCGTTTCGAGTCAAATGAGACTAATTTGGGTCGATTCCGACACCAGGGGTAAAACCGTCTTTTAGCGACCGAGTCAAAACCCGGTCAAAAATATTCTCGAGACACACGAGTCAACCGTGACACCTCACGTGGCTGATTCGGTCTCAACTACTACAAAAAATCAGCTTCGAAAATATTAAACAAATCCATTCGAGGATAGAATTTGATCTCAAGTGGAATTCTATCCGAAGACTAAGGCAATTACCGACCGAGTGTCAAACACTCAGCCAAAACACAGCCAAAACAGCCGAGATACTCGGCTTCTTCACCAAGAAACGAGACTCTCGCTCCCCTTCGAACTCTTACATTTCCTATCTAATCGGTATTTCTTGTTGTCTAAGCAAGATACCTCTCCTAAACCTCTTCGCCTATAAATAGGACCCTCTGTTCAACACAATTCATTCAGAAACTATCCATCAATAGGCGATCAATTATTCCCATACATGAAATATACATCTATCATTCATACATCCTCGACATCTAGCAAAAAAATAATCTCGACATACATCCAAAGAAGCACCGAAATACAGTCAAAATACCGACGAAACCCGACCCACCATCCGGCCGAATCCGTCACCTCACACATAAAAAACGCACCATCCTAAACTCATCCACATCATCTCGACACTCCCGTGCCTAAGCCACCGTCCGACGAGCTCTATACCGAGAAAGCAAAGCATGTAGGTTGAGGGTGTAAATCAAACCCGACTCTTTCCCTTTTCTCTTCCTTCTCCACGTTTTGTCTTCTTTCTTTTCGTTGCGTCGTCGGTCGTTTCGTATTTTTAATATGGGTCGTTCGTCACATATTTTTTATTATTTCTAATAATCGGTACTTCAAAAAACTATTTCTTTTTCTGTAACGTTCTTAAAATACAATATTGATTTTCTAATCAAATATTGTAACCAAATTCGACGATTTTACGCGGAGAGAATTAACATCTTTTTTTCTCTTTTCGTTCAAATTTCTTTTTTTCTTCTTTTCGTTCAAAGCAAACTTTTCTTTTTTCAAAACCTTTTCTAAAAACCTTCCGACTATTTAATATCGATTTCATAATCGAATATCGAAAACATAAATCGAGTATAAATTAATCCATATTTGTACGCGACTTATCAAAATTATCAATTTTCGAAAACCGAATCCGAGACAGTCACCCGCGCGAGTCGCGCGGACTGCTGTAAACCGCGACCTATTTTCTCGTCTTTTCCGATTTTTTCAGCATCGTTTTCTAACATAAAACAGCGGTTTTCTCGGTATATTTTCAGATTTCGACAAGTATTTTTCGCGCGTCATAAAATCTTTTCCAAAATCATGCATATTATCATATTTACATCTTTATTCGATTTATTCAACCGTTACTAACTCGTTTGCTCCTTGTTTGTAGCGATTTATATTTAACGTTTGTTTTATTAGACTAAAACGAACTTCACATGCTAAAATAACTTTGACATTATTAGTTTAATATGCATTAAACGACTTAGCAACCCATTTATTTTTCTCTCACATGTCTAGGGAAAATAATCTTTGCATATCATTCAACCGTCGAACTAACGCGTGCACCAAAAACGAACGATATCTTAGTAAAGGCCGCTAAGTGCGGGCGGGGTTGGGTGTTCTTAGTGAACTTCTCAACACGTACCCTCACCCCTTACTCAGAACCATGGTTTCCGGATGTCCGAATCCATTGGCAACGAGAGTCATTCAATACACGGTATCCGATAATGTCGGTATCGGTATCGTAATGCAAAGGGACGAGCCCAATAAACTCTCACATCGGAAATGGGCCGTATTTTGTATACGGCCCACTACGACATAGAGTGGGCTCGAATGGTTCCGAATAACCACAAAATTCGGTGGCGACTCCTACTTCGATTTAAAATTCAATTCGACCCATCTCATATGGAGATTCATTCGCCTCCCCAAAACCGCGTGTGGCCGCGTCGGGGTGGACCTATGTCATGTCCACACTATTGTATCTGATTCACAACTACGATGACGATATTCAAATTCACTGGCTTTTTCTCCATTCAGAACAACACTTTCAGATGGCTCTACACCATAAATCTAATCAAAATGAAAAAAAAAAAAAATCGAAACAATCTTGGATGAGCATACAATTTTTATTTATTAATAGTGCTTGATAAATTTTCCCTTCACTAGGCGCTCCTCTTCTACCTTTCTCATTTGTTAAGAGATCCAATACCTTAAATCCAAAAAAGCCCTCTGGCTTGATGAATTTTAGAAGCTGACAAATTGTGAACATGCTTTTGAAGTCTGATAAAAAAAAATGTCAAAACTGTCCTAGAATAGTACCAGCTGTGATTCAGAGGCTAGGAAAGTGTATAAATAGTTAAACCCAGCATTCCAGCCCACGGAAGTAAAACAAGGAAAACGAAAAATTTCACGGGACTGGGGGAACGGTGAGCCTGGAAGGTTTAGTCTAGTTGAATTGTAAAATGGTTCTTTGTTGAATGTGAGCAGATACAGTTCAGCTCATAATTCCAGCTATAAATGATTAAAACTAAAGGCAACATAAAAATGCCACCTGATTCAATATTGTGCAAACTGACGTATTAGCTCCTGCATTCTTTTTGTAGCGGCACCTTCCCTACTTGCTGCATTCTGCTATTTTTTACCGTTAGTCACATCTGTTTCTTTGTCTTTATCTTTCTCCTTAGATGCAGAACCTCCTTTAGAAGCAGTTGCTTGAATTTTACTGCTGTTGACGTAGAATTGATCAATCTCAATAACTATTTGCTCTATCTGTGAACAAAATGGCAGCATTGCACTTCTGAAAGCCAACACCAAGACATTCATCCCATATGGGCAAAACCCGATCACTAATAGTCAGTATTCCAAAATTCGAATGTGCCTTACGAGGGTGCGTGTCAAACACAAATATTTTCCTTTTGGCACAAAATGAAGTGTTAGAAGGGTCGTGTTACCGAGACACACATAGCAAAAGGAATATAGATGATACTCAAAATCACCCGCGCAAGCCATTTCCTAGTCCCATACTTCAATCCTTTCCCGAGCTAGCTAAAATCGAATTGCGGATTTCAAGTATAACAAAAGGATCACACGAAATCAATGATTTCAAACAGTCGGCGAAAAAAGAGCAGTATATACACAATTTAGCGATTCAACTAAACAAAATACTGAAGAAACTAAATTATTTTCAAAACAAGGAATCGAAATAAGAACAAATGGAGGCAATCAACTGAGAGAACAGGCAGAAGCTCGACGAAGAGCCCACATTTTTGCGACTGGAAATTGTATGAAGAAATCGGCGAGATTCAAGGTTTCAGAGAAAACGATAAATCCTAACAAACTGAAATTGAAATGGGGGACACTGAGTGGAGAAGACAAACCAGACGGGTCGCCGGCAAGTGGTCACCGAGCGACAGAATTGAAGTTGAAAAACCAGGCGAGCGTTTTGGGTGAAGCTTTACTACAAAACAGTAAATCAGTAACCAATGAGTATGAGCTATTCCAGCATGAATAGAAAATGACTCCTCCAAATCCAATTCAGTTGCTACAACTTCTGCAACCAGATTCAGCATTCGTTACATATAGTTAGTCTTACTTTAACTTACACCCTTTGCTTATAACATTCCTTCCTACAAGATCTTTTATACTTTCATTCGAAACTTGTAAATCATTCTCATTCAACTAATAACAGCTTTGCGATGCTTAAAAGGGTCCATAATATTCAGCATAACAAACGAGTTCAAAATGGAGCTGTTAATGCAATCTGATGCTAAAAAAAATTCAGTAGAATAACTCAGGAATAAAAGTTAGATTCGAATATCGATTTGATAAATCTTCAAACTGCAATCAAGCTAACATAACAAACGAATTGAACACAAATCATCCAACATCAATGGAAGATTTGATAAATCTTCAAGCAATCAAGCTAACATAACAAACGGGTTCAAAAATGGAGCTGCTAATGCAATTCGATGCTATTACAAACGCCAATTTAAAGAATCGTAACCAATAAATTCAACTTCAGTAAAATGTAACTCAGCAAGTAAAACTCGGAATGAAACATGAATTCGAGAAATCATTGAAAAATAGCTGCTGATGCAACTTTAAATACCAATTCTAAGAATCATACTAAAAATTCCGCAGGAAAAAAAAATCTCAAACTCGGTAGAATTTAACTCAATAATAAAACTCAGAATCAAATATCGATTTGATAAATCTTTTCAAAACATATCGATTTAACTGCAATCTGATGCTAATATTAATACAAGTTTAAAACGTTGGAATCATAACAAACGAATTCAAAAACTTCAGTAAAATCAAAGTTTTCTTCACTCAAATTCAAATATCAGTTCGATAATCTACAAAATCATAGCTGCTACTGCAATCTAATACTATTTTAAGCACCATTTTAAAGCGTCATAATCAATTAATCATAATACACAAATCAAATTAAACCATCCAAATTTCAGCAGAGAAAGAGGAGAAACTGACAGCAGAGAAACAACGGGAGAGAAACGAAAGACGAAAAACGAGGCGAGAAATGAAGGAAGAGGAATTGATGTTGAGAGGAAAGAGAACAAGCAGGCGAGCGTCGATCTCTATAGAGAAGACAAAAAAACGAGTGTCGATTGATGTGGAGAAGACGAATGAGGCAAGCGTCGATTGATGTGGAGAAGACAAACCACGCCGACAAGTTTTGCGTTGATGAAGAAGGCGGCTGCGTTTTGGTTGTGTTTTGCGCTAATGAGCGTCAATTTTGGCTCCATTTTAGATTTCTTAGGGTTTTGAGTTTCTCATTTCAATTTCAATAAACATGGGTAGTTGGGCGAAGGGTAGATTAAATTTTTATTTCAATATACACGTTTCGTATGACCTATTCTATTAATATATTTTAGACATAGGTTTTACTTTGACCTATGTCTATAATTTATAGACATGAGTTTTAATTTTGACCTATGTATATTCTCTTTTATATACATGGGTTTTTCGAATAACCTATGTCTATTAAAGATAGACATAGGTTTTACATTTAACCTATGTCTATTAGGTGATGTCTATGACTAATTTTGTAGTAGTGTTACCATATGTATGGAGTACTTACATAGGATGCTGACTTACACTACCAATAATATGGAATTCAGGTTCCACCCTCTATCTAAGCCTCTTAAGCTCTCATGTCTCATGTTTGCTGATGGTCTTCTTATGTTTAGCAAAGGAGATGTGAAGTCCATGATGGTCCTGTTGAGGTCATTTGCCACATTCTCCTAATCATCCGGCCTCAAGCTAAGCTCTGGAAAGTCCAATGCATATTTTAATGGAGTCCCAGCTCAGTTAAAATAGGATATAATCAGAGTATCAGGGTGCAATGAAGAATCACTACCATTTAGATACCTTGGATACCCATCAAGGCTACTAGGCTGAATATTAAGGACTGTCAACCTCTCGTGGAGAATATAGTTGAGCGCATAAGAAGATTAGGGGCGAGGAAGCTATCATATGCAGGGAGGATAGTATTAATCAAATCTGTCTTAGCTTTGCTCCATAACTAAGGGGCACAGATTTTCCTATTGCCTACAGGTGTTGTCAAGAAAATTGATAATATATGTAGGAATTATCTATGGGATAGCTCAACAGAATTCCATAGAGTGCCCTTGGTGTCCTAGGATAAGGTATGTGTCCCTCATAATGAAGGTGGGTTGAATATAATCCAGACAAAAAACTGGAACTTGGCTGCTATTGGGAAATTGGCGTGGTGGGTGACCAGCTCTGCGGATAGACTATAGGTCCAATGGGTTCACCATGTTTACCTGAAAGAGCAGATTTGGTTGGACTATAAACCTGCAACTAATAGTAGCTGGAGCTGGAAGAAGATATGTAAAGCTAGAGATAAACTTCAACCTGGGTATGATAACGATGAGTGGTAGATTCAGGGCCCAAGGAGCTTTACAATATCTAGAGTTTATCACTGGCTGAGAGAGAAGGGGGCTGCATTAGACTGGCATAAATACATCTGGAACAGGTGGTCATTGCCCAAACATAGCGTGGTTGCACCAACACCAGGCCTTCAACACAAAGGTCAAACTTAGGCAACAATATATTGCCTCTATAGATGTTGGGTGCTGCAACTGTGCAGCTGCAACGGAGACTCTGGCGCATCTCTTTTATCAATGTGAGTACAGTAAATTAATATGCAAGGGCATCGCAGAATGGGTGAAGATTCAGTCACAAGACAACATCACGAATGATTGGAGAAGTCATATTCGAGGGACAAAATTACAACGTGCAGTAAGGAATAGCGCGCTGAATGCGATAATATATCACATATGGCAACGACGAAATAAAAGTAGAATGGAAGGCAACATTATACGACCTGAAAATGTTATTCAGAGAATTAGAACCGGACTAGGCATGTATTTTGGTTCCAAATTGCAACATAAGATGAGTGATAAAGATAAACTTACCATTTACCACTAGCCTGATTTAGGCCTTGTATATTGTACAAATAGTAGCTTGATTAATATACTTACCATTTACCAAAAAAAGTGAGAAGAATGAAGGAAAAGGAAGGAGAAGGAAATGTCGAAACGTTAGTTTTCTTGAAAAATTGATCTTAGTAAATGGAAAAGGATGCACACAAAGCGGGGGGACATTATTATTATTATTATTATTATTATTATTATTATTATTATTAGAAGAAGAAGAAGAAGAAGAAGAAGAAGAAGTTTGAAAGGAGTAGGAATAAGATAAGGAGGAGCATTAGGGGATGAGAGCAGGGAAGGACAAGGGAGAACAATGGAAGGGGTAAACAAAAACTAAAATAAACATTTACGGTTGGTCACAAAATTGAACCGTTTAATTAAAAGGTTCACCAATTAGTGAGTACGGGAGGAGAGGGTAAAGAATAAAAGGGGTAGGAGTTTATGAATAAGTTCACCAGGAGGGGGTAAAGAATTGAACCGTTTGAGTTTGACCATGAAATTGAATCATTTTAAAAGAATTCAACCGTTTGCGTCATGGCTTGTTGTTGTTGTTTCTGTGCTACTGCATTAAGAGTTAACTGATAATACAACACAGATCAGCTACTTTTCCTATGAAAGCAAACAAAACTGACGACTATCATGGATTCAGAGGATACCCTAGCAATAGAAAATGGGGAAACTAAATGCGCCACAAAAGGTTTTGTTGACGAGTATGTCTACCCTGCTCGCTGTATAATTGATAACATGTCGTACAACCTAAGGCATACACGGTCTGCTGCAAAGCGAAACATTATTGTCAAAAAAACGCTGAGAGACCTCGGTTACCCAATTGTTAGTCTAGAACATGTGTCGCTACAACCAGACCCATATTTTAGCAAGCTTGTAGTTTTACAGATCGAAGAAAGTGTTGACAATTACTGGCATGCTCTGAAACTTCAAAGCCTTTTTAAGCAGAATGGAAGCGGTAAGGGTCCAGTCCCGGAACAAATAGACTCACTTGTGGGACCGCGCTTGTGGGTGGCAACACATGATGACATACGATTCTTTACAAAACCACTGCAGTATGAGTTTGTATCAACTGCCATTAGGACAAGTACAATGGCTGCAGCAGAACAAAATGATGGCCTCGAAGTTGGTGACGTGTTAGATACTATATTAAACTTATATCCAAAATTATTTTTCTGGGATGTTGATAACTAACTGAAGCTTGACAGCGCTAAAGCTTCCTTTTTATGAATGGTTAGCACGTTGCCTGTATAAGTAGATTTTAAGGCGTGAACGCTTCAGATTTATGTTTACCAAGATTAGTTAATTTGGATTGGTTAATCATTTTCTTTTCAAAATGAGCTTCGAATTGGATCCCCGTTAAACGATAGCTGAAGACTTGTGAACCATGCATTGATTCATGAAAAAATTATGTACCTATTTTCGGCGAATCAACTGTCGGGTGCTGCTTCTACGGAATATGCTAGCATATTAATTTGGGCCCGCTAACAAGCATGGCTACAAACATAGCTAGAAAGCTTTAAATACACGACCAACAAACAATAAAAAATGGTAACCGAGGACATACACTGTCGCTAAACGTTTCACATAAGAAAAGAATACTCCAATATCGCGAGTTTACTACCTCAGTTTCGCCTCGAAGACCGCGCGCATCGCGCGCGGCCGAGCAACTGGTGTTTATAAAAAGAAGACCTATATTTCTTCTCTGGTATCATTGTATCAACTACATTAACAATTACTACTTCGTATGTCAATCAGAGGCGAATCTAGAAACTAAAAGTATCTTGGGCTGGGTTTACGTCGGCGTCTCGGCGGTTTAGTCGCAGAGTCAATTTTTTTTTTTTGTCAATTATACGATGTCTAGATCATTTTCTGTTAATATACCATCGATATTCTATAATTATGTATCGTATACATTGCTTCAAATATTCCGTCATAAAAAATTAATTAGAGTCTAATGCTCAAATTTTGAAAAAAAAATCATTACTAACTATAAAAATTATCGTAATAACAAAAAATTTCGCATAACCCTCCTCTTTAAAGATATACTCCGTATTAAATAAAGATCTCAATTTTTTGATATTAACGTGATACTCTAAATAAAAGATACGTTAATGATATAGACATCATCTAATTAATTTTCTAAAGCAAAAAAGTAAATACAATGTGCAAATTATGCTCTACCCAGTTTTGAACCCATGACTTTCCATTAATGATATAGACATCATCTAATTAATTTTCTGAAGCAAAGAAGTAAATACAATGTGCAAATTTTCTGAAGCAAAAAAGGTACAATTAATTTTCTGAAGCAAAAAGGTAAATACAATGTGCAAATTATGCTCTACCCAAGTTTTGAACCCATGACTTCCCCAGCAAGAGGACCATTCACCATTCAACCCTTACCAACTACACTAGCCTACTTTCATGCTTATACTCGTACATGAATAACATTTTATCTCAAATCTACTTGGGCTATAGCCCAGAATGCCTTACCCTAGATCCGCCCCTGATGTCAATGATGGTTTATTTTTTCTTTAAAAAAAATATACTCTGTTTTATGTGATTTTTTTTAAATAAATGGGGCTTCAAAATCAAAAATTTGAACAGGACCTCACATTGTCATTGGCCGGCCCTGGGTTTTATGGAAGCTCGAGTTTGAAAAATCCAAAGATTGTTGGGTCATATAGGGGTTAGGCTCCAGTTCAAAGTGTAATTTGATCACCTTCTTTGTGGATGCAAGGTGGAAGTCTTCTGGTAAAGCAGTGATGAGGTGTGTAGTATGTATTGATGAGAATGGTGTTATGCTGACCAACCATCATTCAACGTTCTTGGTTGAATCGGCTATCCAAGCTGAAACCTTGGCGGCACTTGTGGCAATCAGATGGGCTAAGGATAAGGGTTTGCATCATGTTATAATCAAAACTGACTGTCTTCATCTTGTAGATTGGTGCGCTGAAAAGGCACAAATTGGTGTTGCTGCGCTCCTTAGTGATATCTTTCTGGAGTGTTCTTTTTTCCACTGTTTCTCTTTTATGTTTATTCCAAGATCACTCAACACCATGGCACATAACTTGGCTGCGAGTGCTGATAATGGTGGGTGACGGGGAAACTAGTTTAAACCGTTGGCAAAAAAACTTCTTATTCTCCCTCCAATTTCTAATCAGCTTATTCTTTTGCTTAAAATAATGATGTTTTATCGATTTCTAACGAATTAATTCAATCACATTAACAAACAAAGCATTGATATTGCATGATCATGAATTTTAAAAACAAATAAAGAAGAGTGAAGGAATTATGATAAAATGAAGAAAAAAAATTAGAAAATATGCTTGGAATATTAGAATTGAAGAGAGCATAAGAGACGGAGATGAAGATTAATTAGATTTTTTTGAGTAGGGTACTTGTGATAGGTCACGTTTAATGAAATTAATCAACTACAGAGGTATAAATGTGAGTTTACAAAATAGAAGGGGTATATGATAGAAAACGGAAAAACATGAGGATACATCGTACAAAATCCCCAAAAAAATTAGGACTCTTTCATGTTCAATGCGTCGAGATTTAAAATGTTAGCCAAAGGATGAGTTTTGTGGATGAAAACTACTTGTAATAACTAGTGAATTTTTACTTATACGAGAGGATATTGAGAACAAATGTAAAGCAAAGAACACTAAAAAATGGAACGTAACACCTAATTAATATCTATGTAATTTATCGAAAGTGTGAGTTTAGGCTTGTTTGGGATGGGGGTAATACATTAAAGGGTAATGGAGATTGAAATGTGAAGAAAATGGATGAAGGTAGTGGATAGTGATGGTGTTTTATAGTGTAAATGGAAGGTGAGGGAATAATAATTACCTCCATATGGAGGTAATGCATTACTTAGGGGAAGAGGGAAGTAATGCATTACCCCTGTGGAGGTAATTATTACTCCCTCACCTCCTCTTTTCACCATAAATCACCACCACTAACCACACCTCACCTCCATTTTCTTCACATTACAACCTCCATTACCCCTTAATGTATTACCACCATCCCAAACAAGCCCTAAAAAAGAATCATTGCCCGGAGATTTACCACGACCGCAACATGTAGATTAGTCATTCACATGTGGATTAATTACACAGTAGAATTTTACCTTGTTGAGGCGTTTCAATCATTTGTCTCCATCAGAATGACAGAAATTATAAAGTGTAAACATAGAAAAAGTAAAACAAAATATGAGATCTCAATCTCTGTTTGACATCAAAATGACATTGTGATGTTAAACATCTCACAAGGGTAGAGGGTGATTTTCATTTAAGACTATAAAATAGACCTCCAGACAGCAATGAAGGGGACTCATAACATCACAGTGATAAATTCACCTAAAAATAAATTTAAACAGAAATGATGAATAATCGTACTCACTACTACTTCGTCTAAAGGACATTGATTATACATCTTCAGAAAAGAGCAAGTGACTAATGTAAACTCTACTCCTGAAGATTACTACGTCCCCTTTCATCGTCAACCCTTCTCTCCTAACTTCTCCATCATATCTTCAGTGACCTACTCTTCATCATAGTCTTCATCATCCTCTAATCTCGAGTTAAATTGCGCTATTTCATGCAGGTCAATCGCCATTCCATCGACTTCTGAGACCAACTCCTCATTCTTGGTATCACAAGGCGGTGGTGGCACAGTTTCCTCAGCATTCCCAGCTGGCTCTGCATTTGTGGGGTCCACTCTTTCCAGGTTCTCAGCCACTTCTGCATTTAAGTCGAACTTACGACTGGCCAAGGCACTAGCATCCCCAACAACTGGACTTTCTTTCATGAGATCCTTATTGAGATCGTCAAGGTCGTCGTTGTCCACGTTAGGCACCTGGATAGGGCTGGGCTTGTGGCTCGGTTCAAATGATGTCGACGGTTCGGATTCCATTTCATTCTGTGGGGGCAGGTCCCGTTCCAAGGGAGGCCTTCCTCGGCCTCGTCCTCTTCCACGGCCCCTCCCCCTTCCCCTACCAGTGCTGCAGGCATGACTCACTTCCTGCTGCACATAATTTATGAAGACCCATTAAATGCCAATGAGAAGCCCAAGAGTACAGAAAATTTAAAGACAACTACAAAGCACAAACGGTTGATAACCAATAGACAATTGGGTCCAAAATAGGCTAAACCCAACTTAAAAACTCTTTGGATATGCAACATGGCTTTACGTAGAACCATCTCAACAACTACATCATACACAAACCCGTAAACAAGTCATAAGGTTTAACATAAAGATATGTACAAAGATTCAGAATCTCTAAAAGAGCTCATTAGAAAAACAGAAATTTTATCAAAAAAGAATACTAAAACATTCAGTACACTATCTATATGTCACATGACTTCAGCTGAGCAACTGATAGCATGAAAATTGTATGTGGCTCAAAGAAGAAAGGACGGATCAGAAAGTTAAATAATTACAGTTGATAGATTATGCCAAACTGGCAGTTTGCTCCTATCCTGTTGGCTCTTCTTGAGATTGAGGCTCAGATTGGTATACGTGTAGTTCATGAAATTATATTCAACGGAAAATATCAATGAGTAGAAAGTAGACATCCTAAACTAAACTATTTGTTTGGTTGTATAGACTTAAGAGAAGATGAAGAGGAGACAATCTGAAATCCATGTTTTTGATTAGGTTGCTTATAAAGGAAGTGAACTTAAGTTTCCGTTCACATTTTTCCCGTTAACAAACAAACGAGAAATTAGATAAATCAATTTTCAGGAATTTACTCATTTCCACAAACCAAACACACTCTAGTCTTAAAGCTAGATGCACCCTCCTCAATGCCAAAGTCACCATTGTGACACGGTCCATGAAAAGAGAACATAGAATTTCAATATGGGATGAGTCGAATGGGGAATATCACACAATGAAATTACTTTTGCATTACAAAATGCAGACAAGTTATTTGAGTAGTTGGAATTTTTTATTACTCCCTCCGGACACAATTTATCGCCCCGCTTTCCTTATTTGGAAGGTTTTTATTTTTTGCCCCACTTCTCCACTTTCCTTTTATATCATACCCAAATTACCATATTACCCTTCTTTCTATCATTCATTACAAGATTAGTCATTCAATTAACCTTCCATCTTATACTTAACCTATAATATTTGGGCATGTGTCAATAATTTAGGTCCACCATTAATTTGTTTACATTTTATATTGCTCTTCTTATTTTACGTGCAAAAGGCTATGGGGCGAAAAATTATGTCCAGAGGGAGTAGTTTTTTCGAGAATGTGATAATTAAGAATGCCCAAACATCCTACCATTCTGCTTTTCTTTAACTCTTCATCACTGTCATGATGCTCTTCAATGGCAGATTTTCTGGCAAAACACACATTTTCAGCAATTAGTTTTACAGATTATGATGAAACCAAAACTACCAAAGGCGTGGCCAAAAGAATATAAGATTACAAAATAAATAATTATATCAACAAACATAAATGTACTAACCTTCTTTTAATAGCAGCATGATTATCTCCACCAGCATCAGAATGACCATAATCCGGAACCTTGCTCACAATGTCCTTCAGAAAGTCAAACATACTGACGCTGTGTATGCAATGTTTTCTGTGTTTTTTAGGAAAAAATAATAGAAAAACTATTATAAGCTTACCAGCCTGAATACAGTCAACTTACAATTGAATCAAGGGCTCATCAACCGAAATGTAAGAAGATCAGCCAAGAGTGGCAAATATAACTGCAAAGAATCATTCAAATGACTCCTTACAGGGGCTAGAGAACATAATAAACACAGCTGCCTTTACAAAATTGCCAAGACAAGAATCTATAACCAGGCATAGATTATCTGGTTCTAAGTATCGCCCAACAATGGTGGGATAAAATCGTGCGAGGCCGTGAATACTAAATACCTCTTTTTTAGTTCAAGACACAGATGTGCTTTGGCAATGAAATATTAAACTAAGATGTAGATTCACTTATTTAAACATTACCCAACTAAGAATCAACACATGAATGAAAAGAAGGCCCGATAAAGGAGTTAGTACACAAGGGCTTATAGAATCGAACACACACATATAGCAATACACTAGCGAGAGTCTAACCAAATGGTTTACAATTGGTTAGTCAACAAAGAAAACTAAGTTACAACTTTCATTCAATGAGAAATTCATTTAGATACGCATACACAACTAACACAAGGAGTCACATATTCTAACTATTAAATAATTCCTCTATTTCATTCTTCCACTTATAAAATGGCACAATCCTTAGAAAAATAATCACCAATACAATGCAGGGAGCGAAAACAAGTAATGATAATAATAATGAAGGGTGGCTCACTTCCATGAGAGGGAAGCAAAAGACTAAAAAGAGAAATTGGAAGAATTCAAAGAAATGAAACAAAAGGAAAGTGGATGAAATCAGTGAAAAAGAGGACTGTCAAATATTTTCCATTTCTAGTGGAGCAAGTCAGTAAGCTATTGAACTGAAAACGGACTGTAAAATTCTTGAAATTGAGAACTTCAAAGACTGTCGCCATGATACAGTGGAAGGAAATACACAAGCCATGATCGTTAATGCTTCCATCCATACGATGTGGTTGACTCGTAACACAACTAGGCTGAATAAAGCCCTGAAACATCCTGAGGTTACTATCAATTGTGTCCTTGAAGCTATCAAAGAACAAGCAAAGGAAGCACTAACCATGGTGAAGAATTTGCGAGAAGAAGAACGTATTAGAAAACTGATTTTAAATTGCTGATAAGTCTCTTCTTTAGGAGAGGGTATAATTTATGCGATTTATGTTCATTCGGGTTGCGAGGATAATCCCTGCACTCTCCCCATCGATGTAAATTCATCATGTGAATGATATAATATACTCACATTTACACCAAAAAAAAAAAAAGTCAGTAAGCTATTCTTTGACTTTGGAGTGTGATGGAGTAAAATGACATATAAAACTATGTGCATTTATTAGGATCATGAAGTTGTCTTTGCTGCCATTTTCATACTGGGTTAACTAGAAAGTGCATCTATCTGCCTATAGAATATAGGCAAAGCTTCATGCAACCAACCACTCTGGACAATTGCCATGCATGAGTGATCCTTTCTTCGTCTTAGATGAAGTCACGTGTCAAAAAGAGGCTCAACTGAAGCCATTGACAAGGAAATAGAGGCCAGTCACTGCAATGCTTTGCAAGATAGAATTCAACCAGAACAGTTGGCTTAAGTAGTTTCACACAAATGGTGCGCTGCTCAAAATCAGAGTATTTTAACATCTAGTGCTCAAGTAGGTGACAATAAAAGTTAACGGATTTAAATTCTTTCCCCACCAAAACCATGACTACCATGGCGCACATAAATCTCATGCTTTCTGTTTCATTATCCACAACTAGTCACTATCCATAATTCAGCAAAACTAAAAATCAAGATTGACAGTTGTAGAACAACACTTACAAGGCATTATAGTGGAAATAAACTCAACACAATGGCAACAGTTTAAGAAAACTCATACAGAGAACTGAACTAATAAAAGATACTGTAATATTTTTGGTGAAGAATATCTTTAAAAGGCAAACAATTAAAAACTAACCAACAAAATCGTTAGCTTAATTTCCAGTGAAGAAAAGGTGAAAGGAAAATAGTTTCCCATGCAATAATTTGCATTTACAAAATCCAACACAATGAAAGAACCAACTCTGACAAAATAAGGTATGGGCATCTGTTACTCACAAATGAAGAGAATTCATTGTCTTCGCTCCTCTCTGAAGGGTTATGTCATATGTACGATCACATAGATCTTGCAGAAATAGTTCCAAAGCTTTAGCTACATAGATAAGATTTCAAACTGTCAAGTGAAAGGATAATCAACTAACTGTGTATAAAGTGCAAGTCCTAATCTTGAAGGCACTCACAAACTAGAACTGGAACTGCCATAGCTATCTTCCCGACATCTTCATCAGCTTGCATAATCTTTTTTATTCGAGCCTATGAGTTGAGTTAAGAAGAAGCCATGAAAGCACGTCAAAAAAGATACCATCGAATGGAGTAACATGTATATGATTGAAACGTTACAGTAAACACAACTAATTCAGAAACATATCTTCCCAACATCTTCATCAGCTTGTATAAACATATAGCTCAGAATATAATAACCTAATTTGAATGTTTTGTGCAGAGCTCCTCCATTTGATTGATGTTATAGACTTCATAGTTTTATATCCCAAAGATATGAATTCCTTCATACATCATCATCAAACTAATTAAAAGATGTCACTGTACTCTTTCATCTAAATCAAATTGCCCTGGTCCCACCATTTTTGTGAGATGGATTTTGAATCCATGCAGCACTTAGATTTGAAGTAAGTGATCGTACATCAATTGACTAATGTATTAATCTGTTTAATCCAAATTGATTATACATAATCATGAAATTAATTGATCCTACCATAGTCTAATTGACTATTCTCACTTAATTGATCCACACAACATAATTCCTCGGATCTCTGGGATTTCTATATCAACGAATTAAATCCATATAATCTAAATAGAACACAATACTCCTACCACCAACAATCGAAACCCTAAAAGCACTTTGTGAATCATTTCAAAAATAATAGATCAATCACCGTCTCACATGACATTAATTGAACAATACCCAGATCATATTTTCCATGAATACCAATCAACTAAAAGAATAAATCAACACCGAACAACTTACTAAATTCAACACTAATTCAAACAGAAACAAATAAAGCATAGATCTGGTAACAAAAATTAGATCAAGATGAACAAGAAAACAACAGTGGGAAATAATTAAATTAAAACATACAGCTGGGAAACGTGTATCGAGCTTCTTTCTCATGGTCGATAAATTTTACAGCACCCGGGAAAAGAAAAGGATAAATTGGGGACACAGGACTACCATTCAAATTGACACAAGGTCTAATCTTAATTATTTTAAGTACACCATCTAAAACCAGAATGAGGTAAGTTTACGAGCACGACCCAAATGTACCTTTTCTTTTCTTTTCTTTCTTTTTTTTTTTCTACTACTTCTCATAATTTTTTTAAACTCTAATTATATCCCTGTAGTTGATTAATTTCATCAAACCTAATCACAATTTTTTCTACTAAAAAAACTCAAATTAATCACCTGTCTCCTATGTTCAATCCAATCTAATTTTCAGACATAATTTCTAATTTTTTTCTTCATTTTATCATAATTTTTTAATTTCGTTTGAAATCAGTAAAATATCATTATTTAAGCAAAAGAATAAGTTGAGGGGAAAGTGGAGAGAAATCAATAAAGTAAAAAAAAGACTAAGAAGTTAGGTATAAAATGGAGAAAATGGGGAAAATCAATGAATATATATATATATATAGAGAGAGAGGGGTAGGTTCAAATAAGGTCAACAATTTTTTTTAAGTCTATATTAAAGTTACAGATGACATACGATAAAGTTGCATTTGTTCAAAATTGATAGGTAACTATAACATTCAACACTTTTATCATTTTAAGTGATAAAGTGTCTCGTGTAACTTTAAACACTTTTTGTGTAACTTTAACACTGGACCTTAGAGATATAGAGAGAGTAGAGAGAGAGGAGGGTTCCGGTGAGGCAGGGTAACTCCTCACACCTATTGAGGCACACAATCTAGACCATTAGATTAAGATGGAACATACATCCAAATAAGTGTTATATACACTAAAAAACTCATTATATACGTTATTAAACTCACCATATATATTCACACTTAAGAACTCAATATACACTCAAATAGTTTTTATGTACATCAATTAATTAACAATGGAACATACATCAAAATAACTGTTATATACACACTAAAAAAACTCATTATATACGCTATTAAACTCACTGCATATATATACACTTAAGAACTCAATACACGCAGTAAAATAATTGTTATATACACCCAAATAATTAATATGTACATCAGTTAATCAACAATGAAACATACATTAAAATAACTGTTATATACACAAAAAAACTCATTATATACGCTATTAAACTGACTACATATATACACTTAAGACCTCAATATATACTGTAAAATAGTTATTGTTGTATACACTCAAATGATTACTATGTACAACAATTATTCAACATATATATACACTGAAATAATTGTCATATATACTTAATTATTTGATATAGTAGAATTTTATATAACCTAAAACAGTTATTATGTACACTGAAATTGTTTTTACATACACCAATTTTATTTTAATATTAAAAAAAATGATTTTTTTTTGAGCTTGTTTTTTTGGATTTTTTTTCTTTTGGGAAAAAAAATGTCCGGCAAAAAATATTTTTTTTTTGGGAAAAAATGTTTTTTTTTTTCGAATTTTTTTTAAAATTTTTTTGAAAAAAAATTCCGATTTTTTTTTTTTTCAGAAAAACAATTCGGAATTTTTTTTTTCTGAAAAATATTGATTTTTTTCCCGAAAAAAAAAATTTGGGGAAATTTTTTTTCCCAAATTTTTTTTTATGTATGAGTTTTTGTTTTAATCTTAACCTTTAATTTGAGTTTAATCTAAAGGTTGATATTGTGCCTCAATGGGTGCGGCGAGTTGAGCTGACTCAAAGAATCCTAGATCTATATATAGAGAGAGAAAGGATCATATAAGACCCCCTTGTCTTTATAAGTCCATAAGTCTCACTTTTAACCCTTAGATCAAAAAGCAATGGATGGTTGAGATTAGGTGAATTTATTTATTTTTCAAAAAAAAAAGATGTGCTTATTAAATTGACCTCTTTTTCTCCACCCTCTATATTCCCACCAAATTTATTCAACACTCTTCCCACCCTCTATTTTAAATAATCTGACAAATATTCATCCTTCATATAATCTGACAAAGATCATTAACACTCTTCTTTCTCCATCCTTCATTTATCCACCATCTTTTTCCCTAAAAAATCCAATTGCTCCAGAATTATCTCTTCATCATCAATCTCCAAAATCTCTTCGTCATTTATGCACATCAATGGTTGCTAATGAGGTTTGTTTTTTTTTTTTTGCTGTTATTAATTAATTTATTCATAAAACTTCAATTGATTTATTTATGCTTAATATTTTTCAATCCTTTAATTGATTTTTTTGCATCTGAAGTTTAATTTATTCATAAAACTTTAATTTTTTGCATCTGAAGTTTCAATTAGGGTTTCGGGATTTTTCATCTGAAGTTTAATTTAGTCATAAAACACGTAAAAGTGAAGAAAAATATGACAAACCCAGACGCTAAAATCACCCAAATATGGTAAAGATCGGATCTTTATGTCAAGAAAATGCTGTGATGAAATGGGTTTGTTGAAGGTTGAGATCTTTATGGTAAAATTTTATATTGTAATCTAGTGGTTTTTTGTTGATGGTTGAGATGATTGAAGCTTGAAATAAAGTGACTTGTATGATTGTTTATTTGTTGAATCATGTAGACACCCGCATTTTGCCTGCTAGTGTCTATAGCAGTTCCCGACAAAACACCCGATGATGATCGGACGCAAACGTGACTTAGTATACTCGAATATGGGTTCGGAATCAATAATATCTGACGTGGACATTTAGCGGAGTACAAATCTCTCAAAACCAACCTCAAATTCAGACCCAGTGGGTCGCTCCGAGTAAAATAAGACTAATTTGGGCCAAAACCGACACCAAAAATAAAAACCGTCTCTTGGCGACCGGGTCAAAACCCGGTCAAAGACGAATCCGTCCTCAAAACCAGCCTAGAGAGCTTCTAGAAACTGGCGCCCAAGCTCAAAATTCAAAAAATCAAAAGAGTCAACTCTTTCCCAAATTGACTCGATTCTCTTGATCCACTCGATCGAGTGGATTGACCCACTCGGTCGAGTGGAGCCTCATAAACCGGAACAGACCCCTTTTCAAGGGCACTCGATCAAGTGCATTAGGGCCACTCGATCGAGTGACCCTAGGTCGTGGGGTAAATATCTATAAATACCCCTTCAACCCTTCTCATTTTTCAGCTTTGGCAAATGCAATCAACCCTACATTTTTACTCTCTTGTGCTCTACACTCTCCCCACACAACAACCCTACACAACACAAGCCAAAAAACCGAGTCTACATCCCTCGTAAAACAGATACACACACACACACACACACACACACCATAACTTGCATACATCCTCGATACTCCCGCGTCCACGCCGCTATTACGAGTCCATTTCTGAGGCCTTTACTAAGCATGTATGTTGAGGGTGTCCTAAACCCCATCTCAATCCTTACTACTTCGTTTTTTTATTTACATTTTCGCATTGTCTATATTATAACTATACTAGTACACTAACATTAACACTAACATTTTAATTCTTGTATACTAACTCTTTAATTTTCGTTACTAATCTCTAACATTTATTTATCATCATTATACCGCGTATATTCATAATAGTATTAAAATTCGGATCTTAACACGTTTGACTACAACGACCATCCAAAGTCCGTTTAATCCTTTTACGAGTAACGACGGAGGTGGCACCCTTTCGAGGAGCGCCGCCCCAATGTGCTCAAAGGCATAACGAGATCGTGGTCGTTCGTAGTTGAATGTGAAAGGCTCCATTTCTAGGATTAGTGCGAGATCCGTTGAGACGAATATCAACATCACATAATCCGTTAGGATTAGTTTCGATGTTGTGACGCGGAGGAACATCATTTCGTCACTAATCAAATTTTTCAATCCCATAATAACATTTTCGCAAAATCCCGACGACGGTCTCATAATCGTATAATACGCGATCATGAGGCCGAAAACCGAGTTGAATTTTAATGATGCAATATTCTCATTTAACTCGGTCAATCATCGGCTTTAAAACACAAAAACAAAACGAGTTATGCCTCGTACAGGTGCCACTCGACCGAGTGCTATAGGCCACTCGATCGAGTAGCACCCCAAAAACTGGGCAGTAGCTACCTCGAGGACGCACTCGACCGAGTCCATGCCCTTACTCGATCGAGTGGGTCCTGTAGCCCAGAAATCCGAGAGCTTAAATGCAACATTTGAGCCTCGTCATTTTTTTTTACGACTTTTAGTCGACACGTGTAAAGTCAATCACGTGATCCTATTTTTCAAAACTCATGCACGTCACGACACTTTAGCGACTTCGATCGATTTTTCAACGTGATAAGTCGGGACAAGGCATCGAGGCATGGGATCAAGCTAGCATCACGCCTAGGTCCTATGTCTCCGTCCTTCGTTTAATACACAACATAATGTGTATTTAATCGGAGTTCGTCCATCTACATAATTCACGGTCTAGTTTATACACGGGTCCGTTTTTATCTTTTTTATCGTTTTTATTCCATACGTTATATTATTTGTACTTTTTGTATTGGCCGGGTTGTATTTCCGCCCGTGTATCTTGTACATTATTTATTTTCGAGCTTTGTTTATTTTGATGTTTACCGCCTTATAAATGAACCTCGCATGCTAAATAACTTCGACAATAGTTAGATGCATTAAATGACGTAGCTAACCCATAATTCGCATGTTTAGCCCGAAAACGCTGTTTGCATATCATTTAATCGTTTTACTAGCGCGCGTACACGAACACGAACGATGTCTTAGTAGAGGCCGCCATTGTGCGGGCGGGGTTGGGTGTCCTTAGTGGGCTTCCCAACACGTATCCTCACCCCTTACTCAGAATCTTGGTTTCCGGATGCCCGAAACCGTTGGCGCACGAGTGTCATTCTTTACACGATACCGGTGTAGATGGTATCGGTATCGTAATGCAAAGGGACGGGCCCCATAAACTCTGAAATCAAAGTGGGCCGTACTTTGTGTATAGCCCTTGACGACATAGAGTGGGCTCGAATGGTTCCGAATTACCATAAATTCGGTGGCGACTCCAACTTTGACTTAAATTTCGAACCCGAGAACAATCTCACCACGAGATTCATTCGCCTACCCAAACCCGCGCGTTGCCGCATCGGGGTGGACCTAAGTCATGTCCACAATTTGGCGACTCCGCTGGGGATACCTGATGTACCACATGTCATCGAGGTTCCTAGGGTGAGACTCGAAGAGAAATCGTTCGTATATTAGTGCGCGCGCATTAGTTTAATGATTCATGCATAACCCAAATTTTTGCCCGGGCCGGTTACTTGTGACCGGCGTCCCACTATACCGCGGCGCATTCCTACATGGGTGCGCTAAAGACTTCGATGGCGGAACTCGTATGGGTTTTGCGGCATGTCCTAAGACCAACTCGGCTTAGGGAGTCCGTCCTGATTTACGAGAATGCCATCGTTGTTGGTATAGACCCTATTTCGGTCGACCGAGACTTAGTGTAAAGCATACATAAGCGTCGTTATAATGCTTGTTTGACTACGTGCTACTTGGTTTCCGTGTCATTTTTCAAAAACCGTCATTTCAAAAAATGCATCTTTCCAAAAATACCAAATTTTGAAAAAACCCCGAAATACTGTCCGTTTTGGGACCCGTCTTTTCAAAAAATATCCAATTTTCAAAATTCGGAATGCCGCCGAAATTTAGGATCAATAATTTGACTCGAAATATCCTTTTTCTCTAGCCGGCATGCTGCCCGTTCTAATTCTCGAATTTTCAACACCATTCCGATTTTCTGAATTTTCAAAATTCTAATCTTGGTTTTCGAAATCCCGTTTTCAATTTTCGAACTTTCGGAAATTCGCTCATTTTATATTCAAATTTTAAAACATCCAACTTTCCTAGTGAATCTTCCTTATTATAGGACCTACCGTTTATCCGTGTGTCGGGTCTTTGCATAGTATATCGAAGGTTTATAGCGTCGAAACTCCGTTGATCCTATATCACAAGTTTCCCCCCTTTCCCAAGTCCGCCTATTCGTCAAGGCACGACCAACCCGCGTAGGGCATACCCCTACAACGGAAGGTCCGTCCATACACTCGAGTCAAAAGTCTGGGGAAAAGTCTCACGTGGACCTTCCTTCGAACGGGATTAGGCCCGCAAAGCCAAAGTCCTAAGGAAGTTATACCACCCACGAGTCATCCGTCTAGGTGTCTTTCTAGAGTCTTTAGTCTTCTTTCCTAGCGTCGCTCGGGATGTACTTTTTATGATTCCAAGATCTGGGTTTGGTTTCTGATTACGCGGTGTTCTTACAGACAGGCCACCGTCCACCCGACACAACCGCAAAATGGAAGGAGCTCTGAACAACCTGAAGGCCTCCGTGGATGCCATCGCCGCCAAACAGACCGACATTGATGCCCAACTGACTGAAATGAGGGCGGGCCAAGTGGCCATCGTTGCTCATATGGCTGCAGTGGAGCAAAGGGCTCCTAATGCCGAGGCTACTGGGCCTCTAGCCGAACTAGTCAGCGCAGTACGCCGACTAGAAGAACAAGTCCATTTGGCTGGGAGTAACAATATTCATCGGGAGAATAGCCGAGAGTACTCCCCGGTAAGTGACAAACTGCCCGCGAACCTGAATCTCACGGGCTTACCCATGTTTGAGGGAACCGAGGACCGGTTACTACATGTACGGGCCTTCAACGAATTCATGGCTATCAAAGGGGTAGATTCTTCAATGTTCAAGAATCTTTTTGCTGCATCCCTTGAGAAGCACCCACGGGCCTGGTACTATAGGCTAGACCCGAAAAAATATCCTACATGGGATGGTGTGGCTACCGAGTTTGCTCGGAACTATGCTGACAACACCGAGATCCAAACCACAATGCGGTCTTTGGAGGTTATGGCCCAAGAGCCAAAAGAAGGCTTTACTAAGTACCTTCAACGTTGGAGGGCCGAGAGTGTGAAACTGGTCGATAAGCCCAGTGAGAAGACTTTGGTGGAGGCTTTTGTCAAGAACCTCCTCCCCTCATACCGGGTTCATCTCCGGTACGCTGTCATACCCAATTTCACCACCCTTAATGAAATGGGTATGAGAATTGAAGACGACCTAAGGCTAGAGGGCCTCAACAAGGCCTCTAGCAAGGGATACCAAGGGGCCTCTTCTTCCACTACCAAGCCCCAAGCTGCAACTCGCAGCATTTTTGACGCGGTAAATCTACTAGATACCCCGTCCAAGAAGAACACCCCACCTCGGGTTTTCACCGATATAGGTACCACCTATACCCACGCCTTACAAAGGCTGTCCTCGAAGGGCCTAATCCAACCGATAGGCCCAACTCCTGAAGTTCCGGTCGAGCGACGCTCCAAGAACTACAATGTCCAGGCTTACTGCCAGCACCACCGAGGCAATGGGCATGATACCGAAAAGTGTTGAAAGCTGAAGCACTTGATCTAGGACCTGATTGAGAGCGGTAAAATCCCACTACCCGGAGATAAACCAAGCAACAAAGAGAACCCTTTAAGCTCCCATGCCATCTTTGCCGGGGAGGTGATTGATTGCTCTCACCTTATCTCTCCACTTATCCCGCAAGTGAACGGGATCTGGTTTGACGACGAGGACGATGTCTACCTCGTTAAAGGGGAAACCGTTCCCATCACCCCTGAACAGATTCGCGAGACCAAAACCCGAGTCTTAGCCAGTAACCACCTGGGTCGTCCCTATCAAGCCACTAGCTCTAGGGACATCCCCATCCCGACAACCATCACCGATCCACTCGGGATGGAAGTCGCCCCTGAGGAGCCGACTGCTGAAACGGCTATTGTGAAGCAACTGAAGAAGACCCGAGTTGACCTCACTATATGGCAACTCTTGGTTAGCTCACAAGAACATCGAGAAGCACTCACTAAGGCTCTCGATCAAGTTAAGATCGACTCTTTGGCTACCCCTGCTGAAATGGTAGCCGCGGTCCTGCTCCACTTGAAGGGCAAAACCAAGGAAGGAGGCCCAATGATCACTTTCTCTGAAGCTGACCTGCCACCGTTCGGGGCCTCTCATAATCTGGCCCTCTACATTACGGTAATCTGCCGAGGGAAATACCTCCCAATGACCCTAGTCGATGACGGGTCCGCTGTGAATGTCCTTCCCTTAAGGACCGCCAAAGCCCTCGGTATCACCGAGGCCGATTATGTCCCGACGGCTCAAACCATCCAAGCCTTTGATGGGAGCCCAAAAATGGTATCTGGGGCCGTGAAGCTGACCATTGTAACGGGCCCAATAGAAAAGGAGCTTGAATTCCAGGTGATCGATGTCACCTCATCCTTCAACTTGCTCCTAGGAAGGCCATAGATTAACGCGGTCAAAGCCGTGTCATCCACCCTCCACCGTAAGATCAAGATGCCTTTGCTCGACAATGTTGTTACTTTAGAGGCAACCCCAATGACCGTGGCTAGCTGTAACGCCACGGGCCACACGGACCTCTGGGGGTTCGACTTTGTAGGGATGATCGAGGAAGAGTACCTTTTTAGGCCTTACTTCACCACGAGCATTGACACAATGCTCCAAAACCTAGGGTACCTTCCGGGGACTACCTCTCGACCCGATCTTTCAGCTGGGAAGATCATCGAGGTCCTTAAGGACGAAGACTCTCACTTCGGCCTTGGCTATGCCGCCACTCCGGGAAACGTTGTCCGAGCAGGAATCGAAAAGGCCTGCAACATCATTAAGGGTATCCACTTGAGCCCTTACAGCCCACGGTTGTCTGACTACTTTGTCACACCGGTATTCGGGGCTATCCAGGTTGGTCTGTACCAACCCAATGCTGCGCACCTCGAGACCCAATTGGCCCGGGACTGCAACTACATCCCGGATGATGTTTTCGCCCTCATCCAGGCCGATGAAGCTGACGATGCTGAGCCCGCGCTGAGGCTGCTCTTCGGGGAAGACACCATAACCCCGACTCCAAAGGAAGACCTGGTCAACCTGATTCTTCGTAGCGACAGGTTTGACCCGACCAAGCTGATCTCGGATGTTGGTTCCAAGACGGGAAACAGGGCCTGGAGAAAGACTGTCAAGTGGACTGACAGTCAAGGAAAGATCTAAAAGCTGGTCACTGGAGAGGGAGACATGCCTGAGTCTGAGTCCGGGTCTGAGTCAGAGTCTGAGGTCGAGTCTAGGGAAGTCGGTGCTAGAGTCACTCCTGTAACCTCTCTCCCTCTTGTCATTCCTGCTGCTGGCACTTCGGGGTCTGTCCCGCGTGCCTTACCAATCCCGCCACTGACTAATGATCAGATGGCTGCTCTTTTTGAGTTGTTCTCCAAATTTTCAATCAATAATAACAACCGTTCTGCTTTCAAAAATATTTTTTGCAATGACATTGAGAAACCTGACTAACAGGTACCCTTACCTCCACATCTGATCGAGCAACTAGAGCAAAGGGAATCCCGGAATCCGGTAATCGAAGAGACCGAGTCCATCAATCTGGGAACAACCTTAGAGCCTCAGATGCTTAAGATAGGGTTATCTCTAGATCCCAAGGAGAAACAACAATTCATGAACCTCCTCCAAGAATTCAAAGACGTCTTCGCATGGTCCTACAAGGACATGCCGGGGATAGACTGGGAAATAGCCGAGCACCGCATACCTATCAAAGACGGGTGCAAACCGGTTAAAGAGAAGCTCCGCCGAATGAGGCCCGAGTGGTCTCTCAAAGTAAAAGAAGAAGTCGACAAACAGTTCAAGGCCGGCTTCATACAAGTGTCCGAGTATCCGGACTGGGTTGCAAACATCGTGGCGGTTCCTAAAAAGGACGGTAAGGTGCGGGTATGCGTAGATTTTCGGGATCTTAACAAAGCAAGCCCGAAGGATGATTTTCCGTTACCACACATCGATATACTGGTGGATAACACGGCCGATCATGCCCTTCTATCATTTATGAACGGGTATGCCGGATATAATCAGATCAAGATCGCGGAAGAAGATATGAGTAAGACTACCTTCACTACACCTTGGGATACTTACTGCTACACCGTCATGCCATTCGGTCTCATTAATGCCGGGGCCACATACCAAAGGACCACTACTACTTTATTACATGACATGATACATAAAGAGGTAGAGGTTTATGTAGACGACATGATCGTCAAATCCAAAGAACGGGACGGTCACATCACCGCCCTAAGGAAATTCTTCACCCGATTGCGCAAGTACAACATGAGGCTAAACCCTCAAAAGTGTAGTTTCGGGGTAACATCAGGCAAATTACTGGGTCATATCGTTAGCCAACGAGGTATCGAGGTCGACCCAGCTAAAATCAAAGCCATTACCGAGATGCAACCTCCTAAAACCGAAAAAGAAATAAGGGGATCTCTCGAGAAAGTTCAGTATATCAGCCGGTTCATTTCCAAACTAACCATGGTATGTGAACCAATTTTCAAAAAACTGAAAGTAGGGGAACGAGTACTATGGGATGATAAGTGCCAAGCTGCTTTCGACAAAATCAAGGAAATTCTGTCTGCTCCGCCAGTCTTGATGCCACCTCAACCCAGTTTGCCTCTGTCATTATACATAACGACGACCGAGACAGCCATGGGGGCTATGCTGGCTCAGACAGTCGACTTCCAAGAACGAGCCATTTATTATATCAGCAAAAAGTTTTTAGAGTATGAGTGCAAATATACCATGCTCGAAAAGACGTGCTTGGCTCTGGTGTGGGCAACTAAGAAGCTCCGACACTATATGCTCAGCCACGAGGTCCATGTTCTATCCAAGATGGATCCGATCAAATACCTCTTCCAAAAGCCCATTCTCAATGGCCGAATTTCCAGATGGACTCTAATGCTTGCAGAGTTCGACCTGAAATTTGTACCGTTAAAGGCTATTAAGGGGCGAGGAGTAGCTGAATTTCTCGCCGACAGCCCGATAGCCGAGGAAGGATACACCGACACTTGGTCCTTCCCAAATGAAGATATCTTCCATACTGATACCGAAACGTGGGATCTATACTTCGACGGAGCATCCAATTTTCGAGGGTTCGGAGTCGGGATCCTCCTAATTTCACCAAAAGGAGAGCATACTCCCGTGTCCATCAAACTGGACTTCGATGTTACCAATAATGCAGCCGAATACGAAGCATGCATTTATGGGCTACAAGCCGCCGCCAATCTGGGGATCACAAATCTTCGGGTACATGGCGATTCGTCCTTGGTCATTAACCAAGCACTTCAAAAATGGAAGACTCGGAATGCTAATCTCGTGGCCTACCAGGCACGAGTAAGGGATCTCGAGAAACAATTCCAAAAGGTAGAGTACATATACCTGCCTCGGGAAGAAAATCAGTTTGCGGATGCACTCTAAAATTGGCATCTTTACTAAATATTCCCGACCATGTGACCAGTATGCCAATTTGTGTCGAAAGACGGTCCGAGCCGGCATACATTCATGACATTGAAGACATCGAGATAACTGATCCCGAACCTTGGTACCAGGCCGTATTAACGTACCTGACAAACGGAGAATATCCTCCCGGGACTGAAGGCCGAGCCAAGAAAGCCTTACGGAGGCTAGCCACCCAGTTCATCCGTACTGATGACGGGCAACTGTACAAAAAGACGGAACAGGGGGCTCTTCTCCTTTGTGTTGATAAATATAAGGCCGAGAAAGTTATGGCCGAAGTACATGATGGTGAAAACGGCCCACACATGAATGCCCACATGCTGGTCCGAAAAATTATGAGGCTCGGGTATTACTGGAATACCATAGAAGCTGATTGCCAGTTATATGTCAAACATTGTCATAACTGTCAAATCTTCGCTAATGTGCATCATCTGCCGTCATCTCTGCTTTATACCATGACGTCGCCTTGGCCGTTCTCGACATGGGGTATCGACATAATCGGGAAAATAAATCCCTCCGGTACTGGTGGACAATGTTTCATCTTAGTAGCTATCGACTACTTCACCAAATGGGTCGAAGCTGAATCATATCGCATTCTCAACGCTAAGCATGTCGCCAAGTTTATCCAGAACAAGATAATATGTCGGTATGGAATCCCACATGAATTTATCAGTGATCACGGGACTCATTTTCAAGGTGAGACCGCAGCCTTGCTGACCAAATACAAAATTCAAAGGCACATGTCCTCGCCCTACCGTCCCCAAACGAATGGAGCAGTAGAGGCGGCCAACAAAACAATTGTCACCATACTAAAAAAGATGGCTGATAATTACCGGGACTGGCCCGACAAAATATCTTTTGCCCTGTGGGGATACCGGACGTCAACTCGCACCGCAACCGGGGCAACGCCGTATTACCTAACTTATGGGATGGAGGCAGTCCAACCAGTTGAATTGGAGGTACCGTCCCTCAGAATTCTGTTAGAAAGTCAAGTACCCGAAGCTGACTGGGTTCGAGCACAGTACGACTCGTTGGTTCTACTGGACGAACGACGGTCTCGTGCCCTCAACAACATCCAAATCTACCAGAAAAGAATCTAACGGGCCTTCAACAAAAGGATAAGGCCCAGGAACATAAAGGAAGGGGATCTAGTCCTTAAGTCTGTCCGAGCCTTACTACCGGTTGACCCAAGGGGAAAATTCAAACCCAAATGGGCTGGGCCATATTTGGTAAAGAAGATCCTATCAGGAGGAGCAGTGATGCTAACGGACCTGGACGGGAATGAGTTTGTCAACCCAACCAACCTGGACCAGATGAAGCGTTACTACCCATAGCCATTTCTCAATGTCATTTGCAAATTTTGTCAAAATTATTTTTTACAAAAAGCAAGTCAATAAGCTAGAATTATTTATTCTACTGTCACAAAACATCTTGAACCAATAGTCTTGATGTAATTCGAGATTGCAAATTTACTAAGCTTGAACTACATTTGGTTTGATTCCGTCAATCGCGGATACGTAGGCAGCCCCTCAAAAGGGCACAACCAGTGTAATCAAGAAAAGACAGGAACGGTTTAATAATAAACTTCTTTTATTAATTATCACAAAACAAAAAAAAAACAAAAAAAAAACACGACACTCCAAAATAAATAATAATAATATTTAAATAATAAAAAAAACTAAGGACTCGGAATTTAGGGCATCTTGCCCTTCCCCTTGTCCTTGGCCTCCTTGACCGTCCACTGACGACGACGTGGAGGAGAGCGTTCCCGAATCACCACAGGAACCTCCTTAGCCCGGACTCGTTTCTTGGAACTTGAGTCCTCATCCACATCGATAGGCCCGAGTCGGGCCCTCACAGGCTCTGGCAGCCGTTCGCGTGGACCAAGTCGGTCCCTAGCCGCCAACCTTGGCCCAAGTTGTCTCTCCAAATCAGTCTGGGGGCTTAGCTGCCCCTGCATGCTGCTAGCACCGACATCCTTAGCTCGAGTCTTAGTATGTGACTTAAGACCCGATTCTAGTCGGACTAAAGTAGAAGGGATCTCTCCCTTGTCGAAGAAGCCCCTGTTGTCCTTTACCGTCTCCCGACGGACCAGTTCGAAGGCCTCATCGACCTTCAGAGCTTTACGAGCTTCCTCGCATTCCTCGGAAGTCCACTTCTCGTAAGCCCGTGAAACCCAAGCGGATTGGCAAGGGTTGGGAATAGTCCATGTAGGACGAGTGAACCATCTCTGCAACCAGGTGTCACACATAGCGTCTGTCAATTGGAGCGAGACGCTGATAATGGCTTTAGTCTCAGGAATGCGCTGAGACGAACCGAACTGCCTCAGGATGCGGTCCGGGTAAATGTGAACTGTCCAGTCAAGGGACAGGATCACCAAGTAACGGGCTTGGTCCCTCTTGGCTAGTCCCGTCAGCTTAGAAAGGAACCACCAAGCGACAGTCCACCTGATTAAAGGACCACCATGGAACAGCAGCTCCTCATCCCAGTAAGCTCGGTTTATATGGTGACTTGAGCTTATTCGACACCCCCTCGAACTGATTTGGCTGCTGCGGTAGTTGGGAATGCTCGGAGGGGACTCTATGATCGACAGACGTTCCGACAACCAAACCTGCAAAATATATACAAAATCCGTGAGCTACGGAGTGGTCCGCTATAGACCACTCGATCGAGTACAGCATCTGACTCGATCGAGTAAGCCCTTTAAAAAGCAAACAGAAACTCGTCGAGAGTGTCACTCGATCGAGTATAACGTTTGACTCGATCGAGTAGGCCCTCCAAAGATGAGCAGAAACACTTCGAAGATGTCACTCGATCGAGTGACAGGTCCACTCGATCGAGTAACTTACGGACGTCAATAAAATCGCGCGAAACAAAAGTGAAAAATCGCAAGATGTATACCTGTAGAATACGGGTATTCCCCGTCAGATGTCGGTCCGGGTCAAGTCGTCTGGCATCCAGACCCATGATGATCTCCCCGGTGGCTAGCCAAGCAGGGCTGTGACCAGTCTCCATCTAGTCAACCACTCCAATCAGCCTGATTTGACCCAAGCATGAGTCAACATCCATCATCCCTTCAAAAACATAGCGGTGCAGCATGCAAAAGGCGAAAGCCCTACGCTTGTGAGAAGGGGTAGCCCTTACATCCTGACTGTTCATAAACTTGTCAGTCAGGTCAAAGAGGGAAACAGTATTTCCCCGCACCATTCGATCTGTCTCAGCGTGAGACAGACCCAAGAAATCCCTCAGCCTCCTTCTCGGGTCCGGGTAGAACGGGGGGATAGCAGGACGAGCGACGGGGCTCCAACCCCCAATAGCTGCGATCTCTTCGGGAAGAGGGCATATTTCTCCTCGCGGAAACGCGAAGACGTGATGGGTAGCTAGTATCCCAAAACGACAGGCAGGCGTCCAAAAAGTGTGAATCAATTATCAGACGTCGGAGAGGAAATAGACTGGCAATCCCCATTTGGGTCAGTTGAACTTTGTCCTCATCCCGAAAATATTGGGACCAGGCAAAAAGCATCGAAGTAAGATGATCGATACCCATGGCAGGGGTTTGAATCTTCTCGAAAGTTTAAAGGATTTTTGAGGAGAGGTAGGAGTTTTTTGATTCGAATACAGTAAGCTGAAGTAGGGAGACCTATATTTATAATAGGAAACCCTAACTGTAACCCTAACTACCGTGACTCCTCAACAAACCTGGGCCCTAGGCATGCGCAGGCCTGACTTCAGACAAGAACCCAGAATGGGAATCAAGTCGTCCCAAGCTTTCCTGGGAATTTCTAAAAATTGTGATAAAAAAAAATCTTTCAAAATTCCTTTGGCTTTTCAAAACTCAACATATTTTATTTCCCCCAGCACGAGTCGGTGTTTTGCCTATGTGTTATGCAATTTGTTATGTGTCAGCATACAGGTACACCCCAGACTTCAGAAGCAAGTCTCCGCGAAACTACTCCACTCCCCAACGTGAGTCAATATTTATCCCGGAATGCTACAATCAGAGCTGTGATGTATCAGCATACGGGTACACCTACACCTTCAGAAGCAAGTTTAAACTCCCCACGGAGCTACCATCGCCAGGACAAGTATGACCCTCTGCTTATGGCTGGCGAGCCCTTCACGCAAGTCTACTGGACTATAAACGACCCGACCGGAAGGCTGCCAGGTCGTAATCTGCGATTGACCTGGTAGCTACTGACTTTCGCCTTGTCCAAGCCTCAGTCAGAGTGGGGGCTCTGTAGACACCCGCATTTTGTCTGCTAGTGTCTATAGCAGTTCCCGACAAAACACCCGATGATGATCGGACGCAAACGTGACTTAGTATACTCGAATATGGGCTCAGAATCAATAATATCCGACGTGGACATTTAGGGGAGTACAAATCTCTCAAAACCAACCTCAAATTCAGGCCCAGTGGGTCGCTTCGAGTAAAATAAGACTAATTTGGGCCAAAACCGACACCGAAAATCAAAACCGTCTTTTGGCGACCGGGTCAAAGACGAATCCGTCCTCAAAACCAGCCTAGAGAGCTTCTAGAAGCTGGCGCCCAAGCTCAAAATTCAAAAAATCAAAAGAGTCAACTCTTTCCTAAATTGACTCGATTCTCTTGATCCACTCGATCGAGTGGATTGACCCACTCGGTCGAGTGGAGCCTCATAAACCGGAACAGACCCCTTTTCAAGGGCACTCGATCGAGTGCACTAGGGCCACCCGATCGAGTGACCCTAGGTCGTGGGGTAAAACTCTATAAATACCCCTCCAACCCTTCTCATTTTTCAGCTTTGGCAAATGCAATCAACCCTACATTTTTACTCTCTTGGGCTCTACACTCTCCCCATACAACAACCCTACACAACACAAGCCAAAAAACCGAGTCTACATCCCTCGTAAAACCGATACACACACACACACACCATAACTTGCATACATCCTCGATACTCCCGCGTCCACGCCGCTATTACGAGTCCATTTCCGAGGCCTTTACTAAGCATGTCTGTTGAGGGTGTCCTAAACCCCATCTCAATCTTTACTACTTCGTTTTTTTATTTACATTTTCGCATTGTTTATATTATAACTATACTAGTACACTAACATTAACATTAACATTTTAATTCTTGTATACTAACTCTTTAATTTTCGTTACTAATCTCTAACATTTATTTATCATCATTATACCGCGTATATTCATAATAGTATTAAAATTCGGATCTTAACACGTTTGACTACGACGACCATCCAAAGTCCGTTTAATCCTTTTACGAGTAACGACGGAGGTGGCACCCTTTCGAGGAGCGCCGCCCCAATGTGCTCAAAGGCATAACGAGATCGTGGTCGTTCGTAGTTGAATGTGAAAGGCTCCATTTCTAGGATTAGTGCGAGATCCGTTGAGGCAAATATCAACATCACATAATCCGTTAGGATTAGTTTCGATGTTGTGACGCGGAGGAACATCATTTCGTCACTAATCAAATTTTTCAATCCCATAATAACATTTTCGCAAAATCCCGACGACGGTCTCATAATTGTATAATACGCGATCATGAGGCCGAAAACCGAGTTGAATTTTAATGATGCAATATTCTCATTTAACTCGGTCAATCATCGGCTTTAAAACACAAAAACAAAACGAGTTATACCTCGTACAGGTGCCACTCGACCGAGTGCTATAGGCCACTCGATCGAGTAGCACCCCAAAAACTGGGCAGTAGCTACCTCGAGGACGCACTCGACCGAGTCCATGCCCTGACTCGATCGAGTGGGTCCTGTAGCCCAGAAATCCGAGAGCTTAAATGCAACATTTGAGCCTCGTCATTTTTTTTACGACTTTTAGTCGACACGTGTAAAGTCAATCACGTGATCCTATTTTTCAAAACTCATGCACGTCACGACACTTTAGCGACTTCGATCGATTTTTCAACGTGATAAGTCGGGACAAGGCATCGAGGCATGGGATCAAGCTAGCATCACGCTTAGGTCCTATGTCTCCGTCCTTCGTTTAATACACAACATAATGTGTATTTAATCGGAGTTCGTCCATCTACATAATTCACGGTCTAGTTTATACACGGGTCCGTTTTTATATTTTTTATCGTTTTTATTCCGTACGTTATATTATTTGTACTTTTTGTATTGGCCGGGTTGTATTTCCGCCCGTGTATCTTGTACATTATTTATTTTCGAGCTTTGTTTATTTTGATGTTTACCGCCTTATAAATGAACCTCGCATGCTAAATAACTTCGACAATAGTTAGATGCATTAAATTACGTAGCTAACCCATAATTCGCATGTTTAGCCCGAAAACGCTGTTTGCATATCATTTAGTCGTTTTACTAGCG